>CM052538.1:123385899-123467173 GCA_028533065.1 Trachops cirrhosus
CACCCACCCATTCCTCCCCTCCTCCCTCCCCTTTCCAACACCCCTAGTTTTGTCCATGTGTCCCCTATATTTGTTCCTGTAAACCCTTCCCTTCTCCCCTGAAATTCCCTCCCCTCTCCCCTCTGGTCACTGACAACTCTATTTCAGTGTCTTTTGTTATATTTCACTTGCTTCTTTGTTTTGTTGTTTAGGTTCCTGTCATTGGGAACTTTTCACTTGTAATCTGAGACTGGCCTCTGCAGGTGGAGGGACCAGGAAAGACCTAGCTAGTAAAAGGTGGACCTCTTCAGATCGGTGTGTGGCAGGTTTACCAAGTGGGGAACTTATTTTTGTGCCTTGTCTTGGGAGGTCGCAAGAAGAGTAGTTGTGCACCCACCCACTAAATCCTAGAGAGTTTCTGTAGCAATCTTAACTGGGGTCCGTTACATACACAGGAGGCCTTGGCAAGGTTCAGTCATGGGTCCAGTGCACAGTCTCACCATCCCATTTCTATCTCAAGGCTGTGTCCTTGGGCAGCTTCTAGCACAAGGAAGGCAAGCAGTGTGAACATTCCCAGCACAGGGAAGGACACGGGGAGTTTCCATTTGCCCTGGTCCAGCTTGCTGGTCAAATCATTGGTTACACATTCTCAATGACTTTCCCCAAAAATGCTGTGCACTATGCTAAATACCAGAGATTCAAGAGAGTGAGATATAGAATTATGTAAAGTATGAGAGAAGTATAGTGGCAAATGCCAGATAATGGAGTCAGATAAACTATCGCCTTGGGGGCTACTTGAGTTAAGTTGTAAGAAGTAATCAGAAATGTATTTGATGAATTTTAAATGCATTTTCCAAAGCACAGATACAATATATAATCTAGTATAGTGACTTATACAGAATTTTATAACATAGTAAGTTATTCCTGATCCTAGCTCTGATTCTTACTGACATATGTCAGCATAAGTCATAATCATTCTAATTTGTCTATGATTATAAATTAAGGATCATATTTCATACAGATAATATTACTATTATACATTTTCAATGTAGATTAACCTCATACATTATATGATGAATTTGGAAAAGTAACTGGAAAATATAGAGATACAGTATTTGAAAATTAAATCACTACCTATTATTTATTATTCCTGATTGACATATAGCTTTGATACTACATAATTATTATGCTCATATTTGTGCATGTGAGTGTATAAGCAAGCACACATACATATTATTTACTATTTTATTATTGTTGACTGAGTATTGAATTATTTATTGTGCTTAGCATTTGAATTGAAGACGCATTTATTCTATTTTTGAGACATTTAGGAAAGAACTGTTAAAATGTTGATTCTTTTATTAATACAAGTTTAATGACAGAGTTTATTAAAGCATATGCTTGGGTCAGTAGTTATTCTGGAATTATTCTGTTCAGGGTCTTCTAAATAAAGCAAATCTACTTATACTTAGGAAATCTTAGGAGGTAGATGTCTGATATCAAATTCTCCAGTGAATTCTGGATCATCCATGGTAAACAGAGACTCCTCAAGCTCCATAGCAAGTGTGGGATTTATGTGTTGATCAGAATTTGCTTGAATGTATATTTATACATTCTATATTTATATGTAGAATGTATAGTTATATGTCCCACTCTTTTCTGATTCTCTCCTCCACCATTCCACTCTAGTGTAGTACTTAATATTTAAAAGCACATATTGAATGTCTATTCTTTGCCAGGCATAGTTTTAGATATACCAGCTCCTTTTCCTTGGGGAACTTTATACTGAAGATGCTTATTTTCAGTAGAGTTAACAGGTACAAGGTGGGCAGACCTTTTCAATAGTTTTATTTAAAACTTACATAAAACATATGGAAGAATTCACATTGTGTTTTCAATAATAAGCACCCAAAAGAATACAACATTTAAGAAATAAAATGTATGATGCACAGAAAGATTGCAACACAACATCCCAGATATATGCATAATTTGAATATTTTTATTTTATTTTTATTTTTCTTTCCTTGATATTATGTTAAGTCATTAGAAAAAAATTACACTTAGTTTTTGAGGAGGACTTCTATCTTCTCTGAAGGTAAATAAGATTATCAGTATTTGCATGAAAATAGACAGGTACTTGTTGAAGGATCCCAAATTTTAATGTAATAATATGGATCTACTCTTTATCATCTCTTAGAAAATAGTTCATGTTAGTATCAGCACCACCACATCTCAATAATTTAGCAAATTGCCTGTTTACAAAGGCAATAAGCCTCCAGTTCTGGATTGCCAGTGAAGAGTGAACTAAACAACAAAATAACATAGCCAAATGTTTTTTTTTTTCATTTAGCTCTTTTATTTTTTGTGGTAAGAACACAAATATTAGATCAACTCTCTTAACAAAATTTAACTGTGTAGAGTATAATATTGTTAACAATAAGCACAATGTTGCACAGCAGATCTCTATGACTCCTTCCATTTGCATGATTAAACTCTGCACCCATTGAAGAGCAACACCCCTGCTCACCCCCCTGCCACACAGTGCCTTATATCCATCGTTCCACTTTCTGTTTCTAAGGTTTCACGTACTTTACATACCTCATCTATGTGGATCATTCAGTACTGGTCCTTCTGTGACTGGCTCATTTCACTTAGCACAGCGTTCTCAAGATTCAATCATGTTGTAGCATGTAACAGAATTTCCTTCATTTTTATGGCTATATGTATTTTTAAAGTAAAACTTTGGTCATAAACCATTTTAGGTGATAAGAAAGATTTTGTGCTAATTTCTATGTTTGTATATTTTCCAGTTTTATTGGCTTTTTATTTTTAGAGTATCATTTTCAACTTTCAAATATTCACAGATTTAAAGTGTTTCAATCAATCACTATCCTTGTTCTTTGGATGCTCAAAGTATCACAGCTTTTCCACTCTGGGTCTGTTGAGGTTGACTCCTGGGTCCTTTTGTCATGGCTCCATTAATCTTTAAAAAGGTTCTTGTTTTCTGTCACAATAAGATATCTCAAGGTCTTGTTCTTTTCCTTACGAAAACCTATTTATTTTTACCTGTAAGTTTTTGAAGACAAAGGTAAATTTCAAGGTATAAATTGTAAGATAATGTAATTTCTGAGCCATTTCCATGTTCAGACAAAAAAATGTATATTTAGAAATCATGTTTTATTAATATTTCTAGTTGAGTTTTAGCACATAGCATACCTATTTTGATTTTCTAATTTTCATCTTATTGAAAATAGTGACTGACAGTATTAACTTATTTATTCTCACCTTCAATGTACAAAGCATATCAGTTCCTACATACCAGTAAAGTAGAAATTAAAAATATAGAATGACATTTAAATATTTTTTTAAAATATTTGCTTTAGAATATATCTTGCTAAATATATGTAATTATAGTACTGGCTCATTTGCAAAGAATACTTTCTTGTTTTTTTTGTTTTGTTTTGTTTTGTTTTTTAGTTTCTAAATTGGTCCATAGGAAATGTTACCTTGGTGCTTTTAACTTGTATTTCTCATATTACCACTGAATTTGAGCAACATTTCATCTGTTTAATATAATTTTTAATTCTTTCAGCAAATTTTTGTTAATTATGTATTTTTGTATGGGGCTAATATCTTCTGCATTTCTAGCTCTTTTTATTTTGTGGTGAATAGCCTTTTGTCTGTGATATAAATGTAACTATTGTTTCCAACTTAGTCATATTTTTACATATTAATATTTTATGCTTTTGGCAATGTATAAATTGTGATTTGAGCTAGTCAAAATGACTTTTCTCTCTTAATGGCTTCTGGACTCTGAAGCCTAGAGACCATATTCACTTCCAGGTTTTAAAGGAATTGATCATATATATATATTTTTTATTAATTGTATGATTTTGGGGCAGGTTAGTAAAAAGCTAGGAAAATTTCTTGGCCAGTCAAATGGGGAAACTAAGACAGGTAGCTTAAACAGACAGCTGAGCAATTTACAGCCAGCTAATAAATCACATGTCCTTGTCTTCCTTATCCAAGGACATTTATGAAAAAATGGTTTATACATTCCAGAGTATTCCAGACAGATGCACCTCAGTCCCAGTCCCTTTCCAATGACATTCTTTGAAGATGAAATTGATCAGAGAACAACCCTGATCCCTCTATATGCTCATTTTGATGCATCAGCACATTAAAAGACACACCTAAAAAGCTGGTGAATATCCTATTGAGATCTGGCCTTTAGAAAACACATACAAATCCTTGAGCATGTCCATGCTTCCCCCTTTCCTAAGGAATGTATCTTTGCTTTTTTTCTCCTAAACTCTAAGGTTTCCACAACACTTACAATCGGGGCAGCAGTGGGCAGTGGCAACTCGTCCCTGACTAATACCCTGAACCTGTCTCCAAGCGCCCTCCTGTTGCCTCTGAAAGTTGTTTCCTCAATCCACGCAGCCCAGCGTGGCTCACTTCTTCTGCCTCTCTGACTTTCTTTCCAAAAGGCCAAGGCAGCTTATCTGATGCTCGCTTCTTTCCTTAGCTTACTAAAGGGTACCCTTTAGTTATCCTTTAGTAAGGAGCTCCATCTTGGCTCACTCCCCGTTGCTGTGTTCTTGCTTCTCCCATCCTAAGTCCTTCCTTTTTTTTCACTGTCCCAAGTTTTAATAAACATACTGTCAAAATCACCTGAATTTGTGTTGTGAAATCTTTCCTACACAAAATCAAGAACCCACACATTCCAGACCATGCTGGGGCAGATCTGCCTCGGAGCTGGTATCTTTCTGTGATAATTTTATTTATTTTAATTTTTTCGATATATATGAAATTCACCAGGGTATGCAACACATGAATCAAAATTTGTACTTTTATAAATGTGTCCTCAGTAGTTGCAAAATTGCTTATTAAAAAGTTCATCTTTAACCCAATGATTTAAGATGTATTGACCATGACCTTGACCAGTACTCTATACTGTTTATCACAATGAAGATATAATAGCAGTGAATTTTAATAATTGATATTAAAAACTATTATCATTTTAACTTTTTTCAGAATTATACCTACAAATGGACAGATTTCCAATCATAATAGAAGATTTTTGATCTACTTCTTTCAGTCCTTAGGAATTCAAGTACATGCACACATTCGTAAAGGACATAAAAATATTAAAATACAAAAATTATTTTCTGGAGGTAGACTATTTTGCATTAATATTTGTCTCTATTTTATACTTTTAAGTATAATTTTATTCTGACAGAAACAGTTACACATTTATATTTATAATAAGCACAAGAATAAACTATTCTAATACAATCGGCCCTTCATGTCTGGGCGTTCCTCATTTGCAGATTCAACCAACTTCAGATAGAAAATATTTTTAAAAATATATTACGTTGCTGCTGACATGTACTAAGTAGTCAGGCCTAAAATGGTTTTGTTTGTACTCAACATGTACAGACTTTTTTTCTTGTCTTTTTTCTTGTCCTAAACAATATAGTATAATAAATATTTATGTGGCATTTATATTATATTAAGTATTATAGTAACCTATAGATGTTTTCAATTATGAAGAAGGATGCATGTAAGTTATATGCAAATACATTGCCATTTTATATAAAGGTCTTGAGCAACAATAGATTTTTAGTATCCATGGGGGTCCAGGAAATATCCCCCATTGATACTGAGCAATGATTTTATAATGTTTATATACACATAAAGAATTTCTAGGCTTCCAGCCAAGATGGAGGCATAGGTAGATATGCTTCACGTCCTCGCACAACCAAAAGAAGGATAACAACAACTTTAAAACCAAAACACAACCAGAACTGCCAGAAACCTGAACCAAGGAGTTAAAAAAACATTGGTCCAGACTGGTAGGAGGGAAGGAGTTAGGAAGCCAGGGCAGAGAGGACACACAACAAGGCAGTAGCTTACTGACCAGGGCAGGTGAGATGGCGGCCTGGAGGACTGGGATACCTACATTCACATGTGGATTAGCTGAGAGGAACAACTGGGGAGCAAGACAGATCACACAACCCAGGGTTGCAGTGCAGGAAACTAAAGCCTCAGAGCCTCTGGCTATAAAAATGTGCAGGGGTTATGGTGGTTGGAGAGACTCCCAGTCTCATAGGAGAGTCTTTTAGAGGGGTCCACAGAATCCCAAAAAGTACACAAGACCACCCACCTTGGAATCAGCACCTGAAAGGACACAATCCACTTCTGGAAAGCAAGGGAAGTGACACTGATAGTGGGGTGAGAGCCAAGCAAGTGACATTTTTTCCTCTCTGACACCTTCCCCACATACAGTATCACAATACAGCGAAGTACGTTACGCCATCCTGGCAAATACCTAAGGTTCTGCCACTTACTAAGTAACAGGTGCACCAAAACAAAGAAATATGGCCAAATAAAATAACAAATCAAAATTCCAGAAAAAGAACTAAGCAACAAGGAGATAGCCAACCTATCGGATGCACAGTTCAAAACATTGGTGATCAGGATGCTCACAGAAATGAATATGGTAACAAAACAAATGAAGAAGTGAAGGCAAAACAAAGTGAAATAAAGAAAAATATGCAGGTAACCAACAGTGAAGGGAAGGAAACCAGTACTCAAATGAATGACGTGGAGCAGAAGGAAGAAATAAACATTCAACTGGAACAAAATGAAGAAACAAGAATTAAAAAAAATGAGAAGAGGCTTAGGAAACTTTGGGACAACTTTAAAAGTTACAACATCCAAATCATGAGGGTGCCAAAAGAAGAGGAAGAGCAAGAAATTGAAAACTTATTTGAAAACATAATGAAGGGAAACTTCCCCAATCTGACAAAGGAACTAGACATGCAAGTCCAGTAAGGTCAGAGAGTCCCAAAGAAGTTGGATCCAAGGAGAAACACAGAAAGACACATCTTAATTAAATTACCGAAGATTAAAGATAAGCACACAATCTTAAAAGCAGCAAGAGAAAAGGAGACAGAAGGAGTTTCCATTAGACTATCAGCTGATTTCTCAAAAGAAACCTTACAGGCAAGAAGGGGCTGGAAAGAAGTATTCCAAGTCATGAAAGTCAAGGACCTACATCCCAGATTGCTCTATCCAGCAAAGCTTTCATTTAGAATGGAAGGGCAGATAAAGTGCTTCCCAGATAAGGTCAAGTTAAAGGAGTTCATCAACACCAAGCCCTTATTATATGAAATGTTAAAGGGATTTACCTAAGGAAAAGAAGAAGATCAAAACTATGAACAGTAAAATGACAACAAACTCACAACTATCAAAAACTGAACCTAAAAATGAAAACAAAAACAGACAAAGCAAACATCTAGAACAGGAACAGAACCACAGAAATGGAGATTACATGGAGGGTTATCAGTGGGAAGGGGGAAGAGGGAGAAAGGGGGAGAGAGTTACAAGGAATTAGAGGCATAACTATAAGACACAAAATAGACAGGGAGAGTTTAAGAATAGTATAGCGAACATAGAAACCAAAGAACTTATATGTATGACCCATGGACATGAACTAAGGTGGGAGAATGCTCGTGGGAGGGGGTGTGCAGGGAAAAGGGGGATAAAGGGAAGAAAGAAAATGGGACAACTGTAATAATGTAATCAATAAAATATACTAAGAAAGGGGAAAAAGAATTTCTAATTATAAATTATTTTGTCTAAAATCCACAATTAAATCTATAAAATGTTTCCATAGGAGAATCACTAAGTAATTTTAATATTAAACTGAAATCTGTGTCATAATTCGGTAAGCCAAAAGCAAATAAATTTCATTTCCAGAAACTAGTTAGTTGAAAATATTTTAGACTTAAGAAGTAAATGAGATTAAAAATAAGATGCATAATGCCCACACTTCATTAACTTGGGTTTGCACAAAGAAGTTAAATTAATACTCCTGAAAGATTTTATGGAAGTCAATTAATTCTTAGTCATAGTTGCTAAAATTTGAATATGTGGTAAATTACTTAAAACAGGGAAGTTGTATTCTTTTAAAATCTTATCAGTGAGGGACTAGGTGGCCTTGATGTTCTTGTATTTTCTTGTATTTATCAGTCAATATTACATCTAGTTTTATGGCATAACTATTTTAACTTGGTTGTTTAGGCTTAATATTTATGGTCTTAGGAAAGTACATCTCATTTGGAATATAACTGCTAACCTAAACATAAAGGACAAAGGAGAAGACAAGCATTTATTTGAGATCCAAAAGAATAGCTATTGGGGAAGCATTAAGTCAGACAGGAACCCCAAATTATCCCTATTAGAAGAGGAACCAAGGGATATTTATGAGAAAGAAAAGGTAAATTTCTCCCCTTTATATGAATAGAAGAAAGGAATTTCTATAGATGCAGATAAGCTAACATAGAGATGCTAATTATGAAGAATGTCTTTAAGTCTGATAGTCCTAATATTGGCCTCAAAGGGTTGTTTGGGATACAAAGCTCCTTTCGACCCAGCCCAAAGGTTATTTTGCCAAGTTTTAACATTCAAAAGGTTTGAAAAATAAGAAGGGCAGGACAGTTCCTCTGTGATGGCAGCTCTGATCTCATTTTAGAGTAGCTCTGTTTATTTTATTTTTCACAATAATCAAGTGGAAATTATATTATTAAGGATTATCTCAGGGGGTATTATAATTCTTTTCTTGAGATTTAATAAAATATGGCCAATTTTCCAAAAGAATTAAGAGAAAAGTTGAGGTTGGCATGTTATAAGAATGCTATATTCATTTGAGTATTAGGATTATAGGCATTAAGTAACATCTGTTTGCAAAGTATGCATTAGAACATTGCCTCCCTGAATATTGCACTCACATTCATAGGAAGGTTATTAGTTCTCATTCTAAGTTGAGGAACTAATCAAAGAAAAAATTAAGTCTATTCTAATATTTGAACAAGAAGTATTCTGATAGAAAATCTAACATTCGAAGGAGACTATACGATCCATAGTGCACACACAAAGGTATAAGAAAAGACAATATTTTGTTTACTCTTATTCTGTCACTGTAAAAAGGAAATATGAAATTTTTATCTTTTCAAGTATTGAATAAATAAATAAATTGTAAGTTCATGTGGGTAAGGTCCTGTAGGTTCATGAGAGGTTTTTTTTTTTTTTAAATCAATTCAAGTTTTAAAAGCAAGGCAAAGTTATAATGCTTTTTTCTTTTTGAAACTGGAAAAGCTAGTGTTCGTGCTGCTTGTCACCTACCAGAGCCAGTAAGCAGAGACAGGGATGGAATCTTTTTGGGTATTTTATTCAGATGGCCAGTGGCCTGAAAGGATGACAGGTTACATACCCTAATAGATCATCTTATATTCCATTTCAAACTGACCATTTTTATAAGGAGGAGAGAAGTGTAGGTAAGGGGCTTTGAATTCAAGCAAAAGCTTAATCAGACAAAAAGCTGCAGTATTATTTCATTTGTTGATGGGTGATTATTTGTATGTGTTCTGTGTGCTATTCTTTATCTGTGTCTTAAGTGGTGGATGTCTCACCCTGGAGTACAAAGGCTCAGATAACATCTTGATTGTTTGCACAAAGAGAGAACTGTTACAGAGAAACTCCCAGAAACTCTGTTCTTCTCACTAATGCTGTAAAGAATTCAGATCAGTGAATCTATTAGCATACAAGCAGGATTTATTGGTGATCTGTTCTCATGGAAGAAAATGGTGATCCGTTCTCATGGGGGTGGGAGGGTGAAAAGCATGGGTTCAGGACAGAGCAGGGTAAGGGCAATGAAAATAAGGGTAACTAAAGACCAGGGTGGCAAGTGCCCAGGAGGCCAGAGGTAGGGTGGCCTGAGGCCAGGTGGCCAGAGAGCCAAGAGAGCCCAGAGCACCAAGCAAAGAGTCCTTTATTCTGAGGACTTGGTGGGATGGGGGTGATGAGGTTGCATACTGATTGACAGGTAAAGGTGGTGTCAGCCTTGGGAGGGGAGGTATGAATACCCAAGGGTATTAATGGCTTTTTCCTTTGGGCACTATGGACCATCTCCAGGCTTTCAGAGTTTGGGATGAAAGCACAGTTTCAAAGGCTTTCTTTCCCAGATAGTGGAGAAGATTCATAGAATTTCAAGGACTGCACTCCTCCTGTGCTAACATAGTGTTTCCTGTGATGCTGGAATACCTGGAAATATTACCAGACCAGGCACAGGACTGCTGACACAGTGGACAGAGACATGTCTGCCTCCTCCTCCCTGCCTTGGTTTAACAGAACTGCTTGTGGTCTTCTGGAGTCAGGGTGGGTCATACCTTCAGTTCCTGAAACAATAGCTTTTTATATGCATTAATTACTAAGCATATTGACTATTACCTAAGACTAAAATTTGGTCTGAAATTAAAACTTATTAACTAAAAGTAGCTCATGGCAGGTAGTCATGTCCTAGGCTGGTGTTTTTCCCTAAAATAAGGTCTATCTTTACTTTATCTGCCTTATCTGAGCCTATTATCTTGTTGCATCTATGATGACATACCTTTGGGATGTCAAGATAACTTCCCTTTTTCTTTGTACCCCTCAGGCACAACCACCAGAGCTGAGAAAACTCATCTCCTCATTGTTATTGTTATCACGTTAATTGTTGACCATCAGCTATCCTGTATCCACCTGTGTAAAAGAAGTATGTGTTTATCCTTTTACCTTTTATCCAATTCCAGAGGTTTCCTTGCTCTGTGCTTTGTTTCCTTCCGCCTTGCTAATCTATCACCAGTGGATTTCATGTAACCTCTTATGTCTCCTTTTGTCTATAATGTATCAAAGAAGGTTCTAAACAGCCATTCTCTGGAGCATTTCTCAATCTGTTGAGATTTTGCTTCCCAGAAATCATTAGTTTGACTCAATGAACTTACCAAAAACTCTCTACAGGTTTGAATTCTTATGTTAACATAACTAATTATAATCCATTGCAGAATAAGAAATAAACAATACAATTTTGACCACAGAGATGGAATATTTGATGATCATTATTAAACATAAGAAAGGTTTTTTCAAAACAATGACCGTGATCATAAGTTTATGTTTGATTTTAAAAGCTAAAAATGAGATAGAGTGTGTGTTTGTGAAGCGGGGAGTTAGGTTCATGTATCATGGATAAAAATCATGTGTAAAAAAGGAAGAGTATTTCAATTTGAAAAACAGATTAAGCAGAGACATGGATATAAGGAAAGTTAATATAACTCTGAAACCGGAAAAGCCAGTGTTCAGGCTGCCTGTCACCTACCAGATTCAATGAGCAGATAGGGATTGAATCTTTATGGGCGCTTTCTTCAGGTGCCCGGGATCTGAGAAGACTGGGCATTGGTACCCAACAGACAGTCTTACATTCCACTTCAAAATGGCCCTTTTTATAAGGAGAACAAAGTGTAGGTAAGGGGTTTAAAATTCAGGGAAAGGTTAATTGGATTAAAAAACTGCAGCATTCTTGCCCTGGGTAGTGGTCTTCATCTGTGTGCTGGGCAGCGGACATCTCATCCTAGAGCATAAAGGCTCAAATACCATCTTGACTCTTGAGACCTCCAGAGGCCCAGAGGTGGAACTGCTTACATTCTCCTGGAGTCAGGGTGGGACATACCTTCAGTTTCCGGCACAGTAACTTTTACTTGCATTGATTACTAAACTTATTAGCTATTAAAATAAAATTTTCCAACTTTTGAGTCCCCTATCAATTCCAGGGAACTATGCTGCACTTGTTATGATCAGCAAGCAAAGATATGGGAAGATGAAAGAGGCGTTTTAAAGACTGAATATGAGGATTAATGGTCTTGAACATTTACTTATATTATTATAATTATTATGATTATGATTATTTAAACAAACAAAGATCTATTTGTCTTTATTAAGAAATTCATGAATTGGGAAGCAACTAGAAGGGCTCTCCAGGAAGAAGGGTGAGTCAGAGAGCTATTAACAAAAGGAAAGAAAAGATTGTTTGGGGCCAGGACATCTCTTCTTTGAAGGAAGAATAAGGAAAGGGTTTTTAATATGAAGATTGCCTCATATTTCTTTGGAGGATGGAGAAGGCCTATGTGACCACACATTACTGATACTTGGAAAATTTCCCACTGGTTGATTAAGCTTCTGTTTCTGAGAAAGTTTGAAACTGCAGTTAAATCAGGCATTAAATCTAGGTTTGGTATCATGGGCTTTTAGCAAGTGAAGCCATGTTGGGCCTGTGGTTTTTGCTTTAATGATACAAATAAACAGGTCTCAGCCTATATTATTCTTCTGAATTCTCCATAGAAACAGAACCAATAGGATATATATAGAGAGAGATAGAATGGGACTTATTATGAGAGATTGGCTTATATAATTATGGAGACTTAGAAGACTCTCAACCTGGTGTCTTCAATCTGGCCCAAGAAAGTTGGTGGTATAGTTCTAGTCCCCAAATACTTGAGAACAAGGGAAGTCAATGGTGTAAGTCCCAGTTTGTCTAAAGGCCTGAGAACCAGAAGTGCAATGATACCCAAGGGAAGGGGAAAAATCATCGCCTTGACTCAAGCAGAAAGCCACTTGATTCTTCCTCTGCCTTTTTGTTCTATTCAGGCCCTCAGGGGATTGGTTGGTGTTGACTCACCTTGAGTAAGGGCAGTCTTTTTACTCTGTAAATGCAAATGCTAATTTCTTCTAAAAAAACATCTCTTGTAGACACTCCCAGAAATAATTTGCTATCTGGGCATTTCATAGCCTAATAAAGTTGGCATAAAATTAATTATCATATAGATTTTCTTTTAATTGTGGTAAAACAATATAAAATTTATTATTTTTACCATTTTAAGTATAAAATTCAGTGGCATTAAGCATGTTTATAATGTGCAACCATCACACTATCCATTAGGTAAATAAGTAATAATTCTATTATATATATTTAGATATTATCAATAATCTTTGAAAACACTTTGGTTATATTTCCTGTTCTGACTCTACTTATGAAATTTATTTAGCCTTTGGGATTTCTTCACAAATATTTTAAGAAAAAGCAACACCAAATTTATTTGGAAGGCTGGAACCTAAGATGTTCCATATCTTCATATCTTCCTGTGAAGTGAAGCATTTTGATTTACCAACCCAAGAGCGTTCTAAATGTTCTTTTCAGGCAATATCTTTAAACAGCAATAGAGTTATGACAGGTTGAATTACAGCATTTAGCACTTTTCCAGGGATTTTTTTTTCTCTACATGCTTTCTGCCTTTCAGAAAGATCTACACTAGACATCATGGATATGAAATAAATACATTTTTATTATGTATTCTGGAGTGTGTGATGTCACCCGAGCATTGACAAGAAATCTATTTTCTCTGAGCAGGAAAACTTGAATAGTCAAATGATCTAAAAACATTTAATTCTCTCTAGTCATAAACTTTAAAAATAATCTATCTGGGATTAATATATTCATTGGCAGCATATGAGCAAATACATATTCTATATTTTGAAAGTTAGACTGAAAGAAAGCTTGAGATAATTTATATCTCAGAATTTGGTAATTAAAGGAACAATACTAAACTAATGTGCTAATGAGTAAATAATAGTTTTTGCATGCCTTAGTGAACAGGGAATTATCATGGGTTTCTGCTTGTGATATGAAAGCTGCAGATGGTTAATTACTATTAATAGAGAAGGACTTGCTATAATAAACCTATTATTTTTAATTTCACAAACTTCTCTCAACATTGCTTTAGTTATAATGTTTTGAAATGTTAGATCTAAGAACATTTACAAACATGTTTTTGCCAACTATTTTTGTCTTCTGATAGTTTCATCATTTTAAGCATCCTCTTTCCTCTTTCTCTTTTAAAGACTCTCGGAAATACAGAACAGTATAATTTATTATAACTCCTCCAATTATATCCTATTTCTTAGATGCATGACCTCCTTACTATTTGCTATATACCTTAGCCATGCTTTTCACTATAACAAAATTGTTCTTTCATTATTTTTATAAAAGTTTATTAGTTACTGACTGTATGCCACTGTGGGGGAGGAACAAAACTCAACTTTTCTCTACCCTCAAGGTTCTTCTGGTCTGTCTAATAATCAAATAGATATGAGACAGATTAGCAAGAGAAGATAACTAAATTTGGTATGTGCATGTGTATGGCAACCTCACATACAAGATAGTGTCAGAGACCCCACGTGCAGGAGAGAGGTTCAGATATAGAAAGGGGGATCTAGGTATATAAGATATTCTGAGTTAGGGATGACGTACATCACCTGGGGTGGGGGGTCCAGGGGTCATTGCAGGATGATAAGACCAATAGGTGTTTAGTAAATGAAAGTTTGCCCTGCTATGTAGGTGGGTCGAAAAGGTTATCTCTGATAATCTCTCAGGGGCAAGATCTCTAACTCAAATTCTTCTATGCAGTTAAGACTGGAGGAGCAGAACTTTCTGTGAGTTTGCCCCTACAGTTGCCTTTAGCCCAAAACAATCTGCATACCACTGAGGCACATCTTGGGATGACTTGTTCTGGACCCCCACAACATATTTCACACTAAGCATTAGAAAAATAACATTGTACAATGTAATTATAGTCTCTGCTGTCAGAGAGCTCAGAGTGTAATATGAGAACATACGAAATCTTTGAAATAAAATCCAAAAAATACATAAATTTTTCTACCCTATTAAAACCACTGTGCAAAAGCTCATAGTAAATTTTTACGTCTTCCAAAAACTATGTGTATGAAACATTAATGTTTTGATTATTTTTATATCAGTAAGGATTTGTATTCTCTGAATTTAGGTTCTGGATCAGTACAAGAAATAGACGAGGTCTGTCCGGAAAAAGTCCAGCCATTGTTAATATAACGAGAACAGTTTGTGTGACATTGATGTAACCTGGCAGACAGGAGAGTGTACTAGAATGCCCATGCATGAACAATAACCACTTCACTGTACTAGTCAGTGGGGGCAGAGGATGCCATTGAGTGAGCATGTGTACTATGTGGTCATTCCATTCAAAAGGATTGAGCAAGTAGAGCAATGAATCTGCATCAAATTTTGCATTAAGCTTGAACATTCCTCCATGGAAATTATTCAGATGATTCAGAAGGCCACAGCTATGGGCAACTGGTGATGGGCAGCTTCATCATGACAACATACCTAATCACACATCGCATCTCATGCAGAGGTTTTAGGTGAAACATCAAATCACCTAAACATCAATTAGGTGACTCAGCCCCCTACAGTCCAGATTTCATAGCCTGCTATGTCTGGCTTATCACAAAACTAAAATCACCTTTGAAAGGGAAGAGATTTCAGACTCTCAGTGAGGTTCAGGAAAATATGACAGGGTAGCTGATGGCAATTGGGAATACTGTATGAGGTCCCAAGGTGCCTACTTGGAAGGGGACAGAGGCATCATTGTCCTATGTACAGTGTTTCTTGTATCTTGTATCTTCATAAAAAAAATGCCTGTAGTTTTCATATTACATACATGGTTGGATACATCCTGGACAGATCTTGTACTTATAGTTGGCTGTTTAAAAACAGAATGGGTTCAATAGGAGAAAACAAATACTTTGTGGTATTTTTAGGTCAGTTCCATTTAAATAGCTTTCCACTGCAATGACATCATTAATTAATGATAACTACAGTATGACACAGGCATGTCATAAGTTCTCAAGATAAGTTATACCTTATTTTCTAAAATATTTTGATATTTGTTACTGGTCATGTGACAAAGTTCTTATTTTTCTAAAAATTAGGTTGTCATTTTGATAGTATATTATCTGAGGATATCACTAAATGGGCCCATTTTTATATTAATACTAGAATAAATTCTGCTCATTAGATTCTCCTGACCTTCCTTTCATCATACTCTTATTTTAAGAGAACAAACCCTTTTTATTTAATTAGATTAGATATATTAGAATATTTTGGTAAATTCATATATAATATATATTTTCCAATAGAACATCCATTATAAATAAGTTTTATATACTGAATAGTATTAAATATAAATACCACAATGTAAGTTTACTTAAAATTGTATGTACATATAAATATAATATATAGCTATATGTACAAAATTATATGTATGTATATATATATTGACATATTTTCTCAATCTAAATCATTTTTTATTTTATTTATTTATTTTTAGAGAGAGGAAGGTAAGGAGAAAACGAGGGAGAAAAATATCAATGTGATAGAAAAATTTTGATCATTTTCCTCTTGTACATGCTCTGACCAAGGTCCAAAGCGCACGAGTTCTGGACTAGGAATCCAACTGGTGACCTTTCAAATTGTGGGACAATGCCCAACCAACTGAGCCACACTGGTCAGGGCTCAACCTAAATAATTTTAATAAATACCTTCTAAAGAGGGAAAATCACACATATTTGAGGTCCTTCTCTTCCAGAAACCTCATTTGAATGATAGTAAATAAATAAAAATTTTACTAATAAAGAAAAAAATTAGAGTAGGAGATAATGGTGGACACAAGAATTTAATATTTTAAAATTTAAAGGATTGTAGTTTGGTCGTAATTGGAATAGCAAATACAGAAAGGTACAAAGCAAGTGAATGCTGAAAAGTTCAAAGGAAAACTTAGGAAACTCACCTTGAATAACCCCCTGGAAATCTACTGAATGTTCTAGGAGTGTGGAAGGTCAGGATGGAATGAAAGGCTGAAAGTACAAGAGTAAATGAAATCTCAGTATACAGCAGCAATTTTCAATTGGTGTGCCCCAAGTATTTTTAAAACATGCAATACTTGACTATTTAGTCATGGGCACTGACCTTTTTGTCTTTAGATTGTCAAATAAAAAAATGATAATAGCTAACACAACAATAGCCCTCTGGTGTGAATGAATCCAAGTTATATGTATTTCTTTTTTGTCAGATTGGCAAAAAATATAATTTTTGGTGTGTGGAAGATTTTAGTAATTAGTTTATGTGTGCCATGATGTGAACAAAGGTTGAAAATAGCTGCTATGTAAAATAGGTTCCAGCATATCCCATTAAGATAACAGCATAAATTTAAAAAAAAAAGATCACCTCTTCACACAAGCACATCAAAATTACAACTAAACTATAGAACAACCATTCCTCAAAACCATCAGAAATCAAGTTGAATGGAAGTCTGACAAGTACAGAATTAAAGTAACCACATCCATCCAGACTGGTAGAAGGGACAGAGACACAGAATAAGCTACTCCCACCTCCATGTGTGGTGGATAAAAATTCAGGAGGGGTATCTTAGGAGCAAGGAGTCCCAGTACCACACTAGGGCTCCCAGCCCAGGTTTCCAGTGCCTGGAGGATAACCTCCATAGTTTATGCTTGCATAAACCAGTGGGGATTGAGTCAGTGTGAGAAACTTCTTGAGCCCCAGGTAGTTCCCCTTAGAGAACTCACACATGGACTTACTCAAATTTATTCCCTCTGAACTCCAGCACCAGGGTAGCCACTTGAAAGGCACCAGTGACATACAGGGAGGAACTGAAGTGCCTGGTATTGAGTTGGGAGCTGGAGGACAGTTTTCTCCCAGACAGAAAGGCAGGCAGAGGCCATTGACCCTCTTTCAAAGCCTCCCCCCGCCCTCCGCAGAGCCACAGAGCCTGCAGGTGGGTTTCATATCTGAGACTCCCTGAACCTGGCTAACAATGTTTGTGCCACCTTGGAGATCCCCCGAGGCTCCATTCCACCCAGCTTACAGCTGTTAACAATAGCTTTTCCATATGAATGGCTGGTCTTGGCTCATCCTTCACAACTTCCTAAATCCTTTCAAACAGGCAACAGCTGACTTCAGTGAATCCTGAATTGCCATACCTCTTGCTAAGTGGCCACAGGCATGGCATTGGCAGCAGCGAGGCTAGATTCTCAGCTTGGCTTTGCCTGGGAATCTCCAAGCCCAGCACAAGTAGTAGCCATTTCATATTGTTTTATAGCTCAGGAAGGGTAGCCCTGGGCAAAACACACATTGGGTTGACCTTGGCTTGCACCACCCAGGAAACCCCAGGATCTGTGCACCCAGTGCACAGCTATAAACTATGTTGGAGAACCATCACCCTACCCTTGCACAGCTGACCCTCCACAGAGGGCAGATGTAATGTCAGTGGTCAGAGCCAGTCCTTGCAGTTGACTGACCTGGGTAATCCCTCCCATTTACTTGCCAACAACACACAAGGCTCAACTACAAGAGGAGGGTATACTCAGGCCACATGAAAGGTACACCTTGAGTACCCTGCCTGGATAATAGGGGAGACTGTGTCACTGGACCCTACAGGATACCTACTACCTTAGGCCAAAATACCAAGACAGGGAGTTATGGCAGCCCTAGCTAATACATAGAAACAAACACAGAGAGGTTGCCAAAATGAAGAGACAAAGATACATGGACCAAATAAAGGAACATGTCAAAACTCCAGAAAAAGAACTAAACAAAATGGAAATAAGCAATCTTTCAGATGCAGAGTCCAAAACACTAGTTATAAGGATGCTCAAGGAACTTAGTGAGGACCTCAACAGCATAAAACAGATCCAGTTAAATGAAGAATACACTAATTGAAATAAAAAAAACAATTTTCAGGAAACAACAGTAGAGTGGATGAAGCAGAGAATCAAATCAATGATTTGGAACACAGGGAAGCATAAAAAAAAAACATTCCAAAACAAAAATAAGAAAAAAGAATCCAAAGAACTGAGGATAGTGTAAGCAGCCTCTGCTACAACTTCATGTTCAAACATTCACATCATAAGGATACCAGAAGGAGAAGAGAGAGAACAAGAAATTAGAAATCTATTTGAAAAAATAATGAAAGAAAACTTCTGTAATTTGGTGAAGGGAATAGACATGCAAATCCAGGAAACACAGAGAGTCCAAAACAAGATGGACGCAAAGAGCCCCACTCCAAGACACATCATAATCAAAATAGTAGAGGTTAGAAATAAAGAGAGAATCTTAAAAGTAGCAAAAGAAAAGCAGTTAGTTACCTAGAATGGAGTTCTCATAAGATTGTCAGCTGATTTCTCAAAAGAAACTTTGCAGACTAGAAGGAATTGGCAAGAAATATTCAAACTAATGAGAAGCAGGGACCTATAGCCAAGATTGCTCTACCCAGTAAAGATATCATTTAGAATGGAAGGGTAGATAAAGATCTTCCCAGACAAGAGAAAAGTGAAGGAGTTCATTATCCCCAAACCATTATTTTGTGAAATGTTAGTTAAAGGGACTAATTTAAGAAAAAGAAGATCAATACCATGAAGTATAAAATATCAATAAATACATATGTATCAACAGTAGAATCTTTGAGTCAAACTAAGCCATCAAGCAATCAAGTAGAACAGGGACAGAATTATGGATAAGGAAAGCATTTTGAAGGTTGCCGGATGGCATGGGTGTGTGGGAGAATGGGTGAATAGTTGAAGGAGTTAGGAGTACAAATAGATAATTACAGAATAGCCATGGAGATGTTAAGAACAGTATAGGAAATGGAGTAGCCAAAGAATTTACAAGCATGATCCATGGACATGAACAATGAATGGTGTGGGGATTGATTGTGGGAGTGTGGAGGCACTGGGTGGAGGGGACCAAAGGGAGAAAAAATGGGATAAATGTAATAGCATAATCAATAAAATATAATTTAAAAATAAAATAGTCCCCTCACTATACAGATTAGGTTTCTATATTTAAACCTGCTACTTCACAGGAGAATGAAGGATTACTTATTTATTCTTTATTCCAGAAAGATTTTCCTTATTTGTAAAGACCAGACTTATTGTAATCAAAGAGTGAGTGTGTAGACTGAGAAAAGGGTGTATTAAGTGAAAGTCTATATATAGAATTATGTGAAACCTCAGCTCTTCTTTTCCTCCCTGATCCTATCACACTATTTGCCAAGCATATACCCCATTTGTTTTCCACCTCTGGTTCAAAAATTGCCTCAACAAAATGGCCTCAACAAATGTTATATACATCTTGTTATCAAAGAGGGCTTAAGTGAAAATATACGTGATTGTCCTATAATGAATCCTGACAACTGTCAAGCCCTACCATGTATTTGG
The DNA here is from genome assembly GCA_028533065.1 of Trachops cirrhosus. Taxonomy (NCBI): domain Eukaryota; kingdom Metazoa; phylum Chordata; class Mammalia; order Chiroptera; family Phyllostomidae; genus Trachops; species Trachops cirrhosus. The sequence continues at coordinate 123,405,862 of CM052538.1, forward strand.
AGCTCCCAATGATCTTTTTAGTCCCCAACTACATTGATGAGATTACCTCAAATATTGTGATAGATAAGAAAAGTGATTTTGAAATATTCAAAACTTAATTGTATATCATTTTATATATTTGCATCATTTTATGTATTTGTACCACTTTGTGTGTTTTTAAAATTTACATAGGACTAAAAGTATAAAAGAATATATGATCCTATTGAGTATAATATAAAATTAATTTACATAATTTTGGGGATCATAGCTCTAATTTGTTGTGTGACTCATTTTAAAAAGATTTTACATAGCTAAAGAGCTGAAGAAATGCAAAAATTAATAATCAGAGTATTTCAGGCTTCTGAAGTAGAAGAATTAAGTGCATATGAATGTAAAATTGCCTAATAAAATTGTCTTGTAAACTCTAAGACCAATCCCTGTTAAAATTTTGAAGTCTGACACAAAACTATAAAATAGTAATACAATCAACAGAGAACTATCTTCCTTATATATAAAACCATAATAAAGATATTTGTGTTAATAAGGAAACTATGTGTTGACATTATCACTAAAGCCAGTAATGTCTATTTTAGTAGCTTATGGACAGATAACTCAATTGCAAAGCTCATATGACTCTTTGAGTTCTTACTATCACACAGAAAAGCTTGCATAAGCCTAACAGAGAAATACAATGTGGAAGATATGTAATAGAAGGACCCCATTGCTATCATGAGGGAACTGGAAAGGCAGGGAATATCTAGCTAACTATTTGATGGAAAAATATCCTTGTTGGGAAGGTAGAGCATGTGTGTTTTTCTATTGTGCTATTTAAACCCACTGAGCTTTATACTTGTAAAGATGCAGAAAGAGGAAAGAGAATGATTCTTCTAGGCTACTTGGATTTGCACTTACATTTATGGTATTTTATCTACTTGTAATCTTTAAGAGACTTTTAGCTGATTAGAATGACAGTCTTGTCATTACTATTAAATAACTGATTTAGTTATTTAATTTAAAGATGTAATCTTATTAAGCATAAACTCAGTATTAAACTCTGAAAGAACTTCAGATTAATCATATTCATACGTTTACTTTATTAGATTTATGAATCATTTAAATACACAGGAAGGTTTTGTTTGAATCAGACAATTTAAGTAATTTAGAAGGAAATTGAATATATTAGATGTATAAATGCAATTAAAGTTTATAATTAAATTCATTTTAAATTCAACATGTTATTCAAAAATGCCATCTAAATTTACAATTGATTTATAAAATGTACTTGAAAACAAGTTAAAATAATAGAATTAATAAATTGAATATTAATTCTTAAAAAATAAAATATTGCTCTAAATAGAACTTTATGAATATAAAACAATACTGGAGGCCATAATATCCTCACAACCAGAAACATGGATAACTAGGTATTTGAGAGAAACCTCCAACATAAAAATAGACCTCCAGACAAGCAATCAAATAGGAGAAAAGCAAAGAAAGAGAAAATACATGTAGTGGAATGACACTTTAAAGACAACATGAATAAATCATCATAAAAGAACAATGTACTATGGGAAAGAGAAAAATGAATATAAACAAAAACATCCTTTGTAAATTTAAATGATAGTCATTTTTTTTTTACAAAGAGTTGGAGTATAAAGCAGACCAATTAGACAAAGAGATGAAAAATGTGAGAAAAGCAGAAGAAAATCAAGGGAGCAATTGTGAAAATACACAGAGTAAACTATTAAGACATACTTCTGGTAGATCTGTAGGTTTAATACAAGCAGAAAGAAAAGGCTAAAGCTGACTTATAAATGACTTGGCTAAGCATTGAGGGGCGCTCCACCATAGAATCAACCCACAAAGATTAGCAGAAATTTTGTTTTACTCTAAAAATTTGGCCCCAGGCATTCAAGGAAATCTCTTTCAAAATGCCAGCTGACCACAGGCTAAAGGAACAGACGTCAGTGGCAACACAGCATGATGAATACAGACTTTACAAAATAGTTCAGAAAAGTTGCTAAACAAACTATCACAATCATAGCAAGCAACAAAAACACTCCCTGAGGAATGAAAAGAGTCTGATTTCCAGACTTAGACTATTACAATGTTCAAAATGTTCAGTTTCTAGCAAAAAATTATGAAGCATGAAAAGAAACAAGAAAATATGGCCAATTTACAGGAGAGGTTAACAGAAACAGTTCCTGTGGAAGCACAGACAATGGAATTACTATACAAAGATTTTACCACCAGAATTTTAAATATGCTCCAAGAGCCAAAAACTTCATTGATAAAGAGCCAAAGAAAACCAAAAAAATTATGTCTTAAGAAATAGAGGATATTAACCCAGAAATAGAAATTATAAATAGGAATCAAACAGAAATTCTAGAGCTAACAATTACAGTAACTTAAATAAGAAATTCATGATAGTTATTTCATAACAGAAGAAAAAAATCAGCAAGCTTGATTAATAGATTAAATGTCTAATCTGAAGAGCAAAAAGCAAAAAAGAATGAAGAAAAATGAACAGAACCTAAGAGACTGTGGACATCATCAAGTGTAATAACATGTGAGAATTGGAGTCTCAGAGGAGAGAAGACAGGGAACAGGGAAGAAAAACATATTTGAACAAACAATGACCAAAAAGCTTTCCATATTCAATAGAAGACATCTACACATCTCAGAAGTCCAATAAAATCCAAGGATAAACATAAAGAGATTCCCACTAAGACAAGTGGGAGAATGTGTCTTACTGTAAGAAAGTATTCTATATTTTATTTGATTTTGAGTACTTTTAAGCCTCCTTTTTCGTTCTTCCCCTTTGGCCACACAAATTAGCAGCCTAGGGCTCTTCCCTTCAGTTCCAGATAGAGATTCTAAACATTGAAGCACCTGCCCAAGTTCAGGAACTCTCAGCCTGCTCCTCAAAACTAACCACATTTAAAAACCCCAAGCAAGACTCCTTACCTCATTCTCTGAACCCATTGGTGGACCTCCTTGGAGAGTCCATCCTATTTGGGCAAAATTTTGCATTGGAGGTCTCTACTGCTTCTTCGGGATGGACACAACCCTTGTTATTATGAACAGGATGTCTACTGCCTTCAGGAGTCTTTGTTCTTTTGCTTGGGTTTGCTTACTGACTACCTTTTTCTTTGAAGTATGTTGCTTTGCATTGCTTTTACTAAGGTTCTACTAAGGCTCTGTGCTAGAAATTTCATGTTTCTGTCCCCACACAATTCATATATTAAAATTCTAATCTGGTGGTATTTGGAGGTGTGACCTTTGGAAGGTAAATAGGGTTAGATTAGGTCATGTGGGTGTTACCCTTATGATGAGATTACTGCCTTATAAAAAGGGAAAGAGACAGAGGCTCTCTCCTTGCACAAAAGAAGGAAGGCCATGTGAGGACATTAGGTAGAGGGCTGTCACCAAGAACCCAATCATAATGGCACCCGATCTCAGACTTCCAGACTCCAGAACTGTGAAAAGTAGTGTTTGTTTTTGAAGCTACCCAGTGTATGGTATTCTGTTTTACCAGCTCAAACTGATTAAGACACTACTCAACTAAACTAAGTCAGTGTGTCAAATTAGATCATGTATATCAATTCCATTGTAAATTGTGACTGACACTAGGTTCAGGGGAAAGACTCTCAATCTGTGACCAATTGCTTATGTGCCTCCACCAGGCATTGGCTCCATTCTATAGAGCACTCAAGAAGAGAAAGACTATGTTCGTGCTATATAAAGGCCCGTTGGGTAGTTGCTCCTGAGGAGAAAGAGCAGACACTATGTGAATATTGGCTACCATTGTTCAAATAGTTGAGGTACATGGTCCAGAAGCTAGATGACTTATTAACATCCTATGACTTGCTGTGTACTGCTGCTGCTGCCTCTGCCTCTGTCTCTACAAAAGATCCTGATTCCCAGTGTTACAGGGAAAAACATCCATGGTACCCCTGTGGCATAGGAAAGGGGGTTCATTCAAAGTCTACAATGGATGTTAAATCTGTAAAAGAAACCACTGACACTTGGAAGGCTCCTAACTTACAATTTGATTTGAGGTTCTCTGGAAGAAGCAACCATATGGGGAGGACCTCTTTTACTGGAAAATATATCTAGTAATAACAAAAAGGAAGAGGGGGCAAAAAGAAAGAAAGAAAGAAGCCTGGATGCTAGAGGAGGAAACAACTAAAACTGAAGTCCACAATGTGACCCAACTGAAATTCAAAATTAACTGAAGTAATGTGTATAACAGAAAGATAGAGAATGCTATTGACATTTGCACTTCTAGAACAGGAAAACAGATTATAAGTGAATTTTAACATCTACTAAAATACACCAATTAGCAAATCTCATAGCTTTAATTAAAATTGAGATTAAGTTAATTATGCCTAGAGGCCTAACTAAATTTTCATAGGGGACCCCCCATGTTATTAGGGGAATCACCAATTATAAAATAGAGGATGAATAGGTGTGCCTCGTGTTAACCATCAGAACTATTCCTTTGTCCAAATTCTTCATTGTGATAGCATCCCTATCATGCAATGAGCATGAACACTCTGCCCTAGTAAATGATAAATTAAAATTGGAGTTTTTGCCACTTAAAAATTGTCATAGCAAAATGGTACCCTGTGAATAGTTCTCCTCTCCTCCAACTCAAATAGTTAATATGACTCAATGTAAATTAAACCAAGGTCTTCAAGGATTGAAACTCATTATATAAAACATCTTTTTAGAGAAAACTTGATTAATCTCATTCTTTCTCCATTTGGCAGTCTAATCTGGTCTGCTCTTAAACCTCAAAGGAAGACTCCCATCTCATAGGGGATTACCACAAATTTGATGTTGTGGGCCCCATAAAGGCCTCCTTACTCAATGTTTTTGAAATTTGTAATTATTGATTCCATCCAATCAGTAATTGAAATTTAGAAAATCTATATTTGCTATTATAGATTTGGTTAATATGTTCTGTTCAGTGCCTGGTTTATTTATTTTAATTGTTTTTTAAAATGTATTATTTAAGTATGGTTGTATACAATCTTATATTAGTTATATTGGTTTCAGGGGAACAATATAGTGATTGGAGATTTTTATAATTTATACTTTACAATGTGATTCTTATACTTTTTATACTTTACAGTATGATCATCACACTAATTCTAGTAATTATCTCACTGTGGAAACTTATCACAATATTATTGACTGTATTCCCCTTCCCATTTTCACCTATCTCCCACTCCCTCCCCTCTGATAACATCCCCTTGGTCTCTGTTTCTATGAGTCTGGTTTTGTTTTGTTTTGTTTGTTTACTTTGTTTTGTTTTTAGACTTCACATAAAGTGAAACCATATGGCTGACTTACTTCATTTAGCATAATAACCTTTAGGTCTATCCATGTTTTTGCAAATGTCAAGACTTCATCCTGTTTATTGTTGCATAATATTACATTTTATATATATATACACACACGCACACACATACACACAACACAAATATACTTATATATACGTACCTCATATTCTTTATCCATTCTTTTATAAATGGACATCTAGGTTGCTTCCATATCTTGGCTACTGTAAATAATGCTGCAATGAACATATAGGTGCATAAATCTTTGCAAATTAGTGCATTCATTTTCTTTGTGTAACTACCCAGAAGTGAACTTACTGAGTTATGTATCAATTTTTAGTTTTTTTTGAGGAACCTCTCTACTGTTTTCCATAGGGGCTATTCCAGTTTATAGTCCCACACACAGAGTACAAGTTTTCCCTTTTCTTTACATCCTTGCCAAAATGTTATTTGTTGACTTTTTGATGATAGACATTCTAACTGGTGTGAGGTGGTATAGGGTAAATGGAGGCAGTGCTGGCTCCCTCACCCAAGTGTCTGGGGAGCTAAGATAAGCTGTGTTCTCATAGCCTTGAGACTGGGTCTGATAAACTGTTTCCATAGCCTTGAGTGGGCTCACATGTGCAGAATATTGCTGTGTTACACAATGTTCTGGCACCCTGATGGCTTTCTCTGTATTTAGTATATAAGGGAGTTAGGGCTTTCCCACTGGGGAACATGCTGGGGGGAAAGAGACACACAGAGACATACAGAGACACACAGGGTCATGCAGGGGGACATGCAGCTTGCAGCATACATGGATTGCCCACCCTTAAATGAAGGCATGTCAAGCATCCCCATGGCTCCGTGAATATTCTTCCATCTGCCCAAATCACATCAACCTGTTCAGCCTTGACTGGATGCAACACAGGTGGTATCTCATTTTGGTTTTGATTTGCATTTCCCTGATGATTAGTGATGTTGAGCATCTTTTCAAATGTCTGCTGACCATCTGCATGTCTTCTTTGGAGAAGTGTCTATTCAGGTCCTCTGCTTTCAACTGTTTCAGGCACAATTTGCCTTAACTTCTTTTTTGGTCCAGCTTTATTGAAATATAGTTGACATATAATATTGTATAAGTTTAAGGTGTATGACATTACAATTTGATATAATTTGATATCTGTTGCAAGATATCTTAACTTCTGAAAGGACATATAAATATATCTTTGCAAGCAAGACATTAACTGTATGCAAATTTCTCCAGGAGCACTGGTATGACACTAACTCAATGAGATCCTCCTCTGAGGAGTTTCATGTCACACATTAATTCAGAAAACACAAATACGCCCTGGCTAGTGTGGTTCAGTGGATTCAGTGCTGGCTTGTAAACCAAAGTGTTGCTGGTTCAATTCCGAGTCAGGGCACACGCCTAGGTTGTGGGCCACGTTCCCAGTAGGGCCATGTGAGAGGCAACCACATGTTGATGTTTCTCTCCCTACCCCTCCCTCCCTCTCTCTCTAACAATAAGGAAATTTAGAAAAAGGAAAATACTAATACAAATACAAAAGGGCTTACAGAAAGGAGGTGGGCCATTGACACACATATTATAAGCCTGCCATCTTGGTTAAGTTCCTGATAACTATTTGGTAAACTGAGGACCTCTTCATCTCTGATACAATCAAGAAATAGCTATTGACCCTCTCAGTAATCCCCACATCTTTTAGGGCTTTCTGGATTCTGGAAACAACATATTCCACAATTGTTTTTACCTCAGTTATCTATGCTGTTACCTGTAAATGAGCTCTCTGTGGATGGGACCCCTTGCAACTTAAGGCTCTAGATTCTATCCAAATTAAAATACATTAGGCACCCCTGAAAGTGTCTGACGTAGTCCTAGATAAGCCTTTATTTTAGTCTTGAACAACAGTTTCTCGTATCCCCTATAATCTTTAGACTTTCTTCCATTATGGCCATAATTTGCCATAGTTTTCCGATACAAAAAACTGTCCACCTTTTCTTCATGTTATATGCCATTATAGTAGCAATTACTATCCATATACTGAGTTGTTCTGGAAATAGAAGCTCTCATAGACCCTAAGCTTGTGAGTGTCCCCATCTAGTTGCCTGTTATACCTTGGGTTATGGAAGAAGCATGACTTCTAAAGCCTCCTCACTGCATGATGGAGCCAAACCCTGCCATTCTAGAATATCCTGCTTGCAGGAGGGAATGGCTTCTCTGTATTTAGTCTTTTACCAAATGCTGGGTAGTTCATGCATTTATGGTTTGGTGGAGCATCATCAGCAGAGAGTTGCTGCTTTTCATTCTAGGATGTCCCTGATCGAGGGTGGAACTCAAGGGTAAGCACAAATGCCCAAATTTCAAGCAGCCATCTTAGTACTGAATGCTCTGGCCAACAATAGGCCATATGCAAGTTTTCTCCACATATGAAAATTGCAAATAGTCTGGCTCTTGGGTCCAGACAAACACAGCAAAAACAAATCATTGTCTAAGGTTTCCCCCTTTGAGGTAAAGACTCTGCTAATATCCTGCCGCACAGATACTCCAAATATTAATCAAGGTCACACATGCCTCTGTATATACTAAAACATACTAAAATACCTCACTAAGACATGTGTTATCCCCTTTGGAGTTTCAGACATTACTGATCATGACCAAGACATTAATTTTACTTCTCCAGGTATACACTTTGGGGCTTGTTAAGAAAGCATTCAGTGAAACTTTCACCTACTTTTTACAGGCTTCAGGAAGCAGGTCTCATAGAGCACCATAATGGTTTAAACAAGTTCAAATTTAAATAGGTGAAACATGGCATAGTCATCAGTAAACACAGGAAGACATAATAATAAAGAAACTGACTTCATAATGTTTGACTATTGAAAACTTTACTCTTCCCTCTTTCCATTCTGCCCACATCTGGGCAAGATGATAAGAAAAATATCAGCAGGAGATTGAAGTCATGCAAGTCCCTGGCCACCTGTGGGAACTCACCCAGGCCTCACCCTCTAACTCAATAAAAATTTCAAGCAAGTGTTGTTCCCTCACTCTCTTAAGTAATTATAGACCTGGTTGGGAAGGTTGCACTCACTGATCTCCTCAGAAGGCATCAGTATATAAGTAATAAACCTTGAGTACTCTTTTGTCTGTGTTTAGCATGATGTGGTACATGCCAACTGCATTCTGAGTGTGGGTTCATTCCTCTTCTGCAGAGTGGCCCATACACCTGCCAACTACAAAGTTGTAGTATTTAAGTCTATGGCATTAGCACACAGATGGAAAATTAGATAAAATAAAATAATGAGGCATAGAAAAAGATTCATATATACATGAATATGTAATACCTCAAAATAATGGTGGTACAGATTAATATGCACAGAACAAAGTTTTCAATAAATTTTTCATAAATGAGGTAAATGTATGAAAAAATAGAACTTTCTGAAACCTCATGTCATAAATGAAAATCAATTCCAAATAGATTAAAAATCTTAATCATGAATAAAAAAACTATAAAGCATTAAAATATGGTTGAATAAGCATATGAGAAGATGCTCAACCCATTTGTCATCAGGTGAATACAAATTAAAATGAGATTAGCATTACATACCCACAAGATGGGCACAAATTTTAAAATCTAAGAAAATTAAGTATTGGCAAGATTGAGGAACATGGGGTACTCACATAAACTATTGATTTCACTACAGAATTGAAAAGCAAGTTGGCACTAGCTGGAAAATTAAAGATTCACCATACACATATAACCCAGTGAGCCTACTCCAGAGGAAGTTCTATGTATATGCAAGAGGATGTATAAAGTTACTATATATATAAATTCTTATATATATACATTTATACATGTTTTTATATTATACATAATCATCTACACAAAATAATGTTCACTATATCACTATTTTTATGGAAAAAAGTTAAAAAAACTGAAATTCCATTAATAGTGGAATCGATAAAATTATATGATAAAACATGTAATAAATGAACAAATTATAAGTGTACACTCCAACATGGATAACTCTCCAAATTCTAATTTTGAGCTAAAGAAAAGAATGTTCAAGTTGAAGAGACTAACATACTTTATGATTCCATTTTCAAAATATGATTCAAAATCAAAACACAATTGTAATCATTAACAATACAAACATGTATTGTAAAACTAAAGAAAATCAAGAACTGATTATCACAAAATATGAGGCAATGGTTGCTTCTGGGAAGGGAATATATTGAGATCGGGGAAGGACACAGCAAGGTGTCTGGGTCCCGGTGTGGAAGGGAACAGGTAGGACACAGCTCAGCCAGGAACGCGGTGAGCGTCACGTGAATGAAACTGACTAGAAAGTTAAAATGAGGGATGATTTTAAAAGGAGAGAAAGATATATTTAAAACAAAAATAAAGATTATACTTAAGACAGGAAAACAAAATGTGAAAATATGTTTCAAACCCTGGTGTACATTTATAGAAATGTAGATGTCCTACATTACAGGAGTTGAAGTGATTGTTTCTACCTATTAACTATAATGACCTAAAATAAAGCTAAATTTTGTGGAGTGTACTCTTAATACTAGACAAGAGGGGTATGATGAAAAGGAATAGATAAATAACAGTTAAAATTAACTGAGATTTTATGAGCTTATCAACCATGGCTAGGGCAAAAGAGGTTCAAGGATGCAGTCATATTTTAGCAGGGCCTAGCAATTATAGAAAAGACTATTTCTTGTCATACTTCCTAGAGAAGAAAATTAGTCTTTGAGGAGGGTGAAAGCAGAATGTGAAGCAAATATTCATCTAGATATTTTCACAATATCTTGTTTCCCATCAAAACTAGAAAGTATGTTACTCCTTGTTTCTTTGTATTGACTAATCAAGATACATGTGTAAATTTGATTTAGTAATTTGAAAATAAAATTTGTATAGAGTCATATTTTAAAATAGGTCAATAGAAATTGAGCTTTAGGCCTGATAACAAACCTCACTCAAATTACATAGATTAGCACGTCTCGGCCTTGACACAAGTTTTTAGGCCCTCTAGCATGTTTGTTCTTAATATCTTTATTCTCCAAAAGGCTGTCCCCACTGTGGTTTTGTTGACAGGATACATCAACGTTTTTCTCTCCAGTGGTTGGAGACAAACTACTTATTAAGCTTGACTGGTTCATTTATACTTTTTAGGATTCCTGAATAAGGGAAACACCTTGCATAAGATTGAAAATATAAATATATGTCAAAAGTATGTCCTTTGCAAAAAAGGTAAAAGGGCATTCTATGGCAGGATGGATGCAAAACTGGCAAACCCTGCATGGCATCCTATGCCTCTGCTTGCTGTTCCTCGCATGCCGTTTGGCAGGAGCCGCACACAAGACATCTAGATTAAAGGATAAAAACTCAGCATGTGACCTAGGTCATTCCCTTTTATAAGCAGATATATTTAATTTTTCCTCTTCTTTTATTTTAATGTCAACATGTAAAACTGGCAAAATTCAATTCAAGTTATATAATGTTCAAGTATATTTAGGAAAGTTACAAAGACCTGAATTTTCATGAAGAAGTTGAAAGAGTTTATATTTTAAATAGAACACAGCCAAATCAGTGGTACGAGTATGCAACACAAATCATCCATTATCTTGTCTTTTTCTTCTCCCATAAAGGTCTCTATCAACTCTAATTCTTTATTGAAGGCCATACTTGGAAACTAAATACTATCTTGGGCACTAAAAGCTACTAAGTGGAAAAAATGTCTTGGAAGAGTGACAAGGTGATTGCCTACCTCAAGTCCAAATCTGTGCCCATTAGAACCCCATTTCACTGTGCCTGGACCCTGCAATCTTGTTTCTAAAGAAACCTAAACATAGTCTCTATATTTGTGTCATCTTGAAATTTGTATTATAAGATCTCCTGTCTGTGGCAGCTTGCAATTTACCAGCAATGTAAAATGTTGGAACTTTATTTCCTAACATATTCTTGTAATGAAATATAAAAAGTAGCCAATCAACATATAACAAGTTGAACACACTTTAGCCATTTTATAAAAAACAAATTCAATAGCAATTGTAAAAAGTTTGATGAATAAATCTCCTTAATGCTGCAAATCACAAATAGGTTTTCTGTGATGGCCTTTTCCCCTTTTTTGAATCTTGGGTTACATATAAAATCTGACCTCAGGTTTCAACCTATTTTTCATTCATACTACTATTTTATATATTTCAGGTTTAATCAAAATTATAAAAATTTAACTTGAATTTCTTAAGTAGAAAGACTTGTTTCATGTTTTGATTAACTTTATGCCCCTTCCCCCAACACACAGACTTTTTTCATTATGTATTCTCTTGTTTTGCTTTCTGCTCTTTTAAAAATTCCATTATTTTGGCTTGCTTTTCTAGCAGCTGACATCTGGTGCTGTCAGTATATCTGGAAATGGCCCAGAAAACATAGCTGCTAGAAATAAAAAATATAGGAGTGTTCTCTCTCTTCTGTAAAGGTTAGGTTCTGATCCTTTCCAAAGCTAACTAACCTTTCCACTAGTCCCCTTTCAATAAAGTTATGTTATTGATGAAAATAAATGAATCTTTATGTTCCCGTAAACCTTACAGAACATTGATAGAATTTACATTTATTTAATGTTAACATGTAAAACATTATACTTGTGATATAAAATCTATCCATATCTGCTAACTTTATATTTATTGTCTGTTCAATTATTCACAACTAGTATATTCATCAATGATGTCTGACTTCAAATTCTGTGACACCTGTGATGATTGAAATAGAAGAATGTAAGGTAATTTCTTGCTATAATGACCCATCCATGACATTTTACTTTCAAATCTAAGATACTGAATAAAAAATAGTTTTTTCAGGCCTTTCAGAACATTGCTGAGATATATAATGAATGAAAGTACTTTAGAAAATAAGTCTAATTTTGCAAAATCAGCACAAACTCAAGAATTAAACTTGAGGAAGTTCTGTAGCTGCCAGGGATCATTTCAGAAATCAGGAAGTATTATTACCATTTCACTTTATTTTTTGAAGAGATTTTATTTATCATTTTTTAGAGAGAGAGGGAAAGGGAGGTAGAAAGAGAATGCGAGAAACATCAGTGTGAGATAGTGAAACATCATTGGTTGCCTCTGGTCTGAGGCCTGAACCCAAAACCCAGGCATGCACCCCAAGCAGGAATCGAAGCAGTGACCTTTCTCTTTGCTGGATGGCTCTCCAACCAACTGAACCACACCAGTCAGGACCATTGTTACCATTTAAAAGAGAAACCCATTTAATATGAAGAAATGAACAATTATAAAATAACTGGAGGTGTAGGATGGGGATCTAAGTTGGGCCTCCAAGAACACGCAGAATTGTCCACTCCATCTACCATAGGAAAGTGGAATCTGAGGCCAATATTGCAAGTGATCAGTTTAAGAGTACCTCATTACAGCCACAACCCAGGCAGAAAGAAAACTAACACTGCAATGACTTCAACTTCTTTTTTTAACTTTATTTTTTGATTGCAGCTTGCATTCAACACCTTATTGTACTAGTTTCATGTGTGTACCACACCAGATAGACACTCATGTAGGTTACACAGTATTACCTCCAATAAATCAAATGTCCACCTGGCACCATAGATAGTTGCTACAGAATTAATTATGTTCCCTATACTATATGTTAAATCCCCATGACTGTTTTTTAACTACCAATTAGTACTTCTTAATCCCTTCACCTTTTTTTTATCCTGTCCTCAAACACCCTCCCCTGTGGTGTCCATCAGTTCGTTCTCTGTATCTGTAAGTCTCTTTGTATTTTGTGCAACTTCTTTTTGATACCCACAAGGCCACGGACTGCTCACTAGGAGACTGAATCCTGTAATTGCCACTGCTATGAGTGCCTTTAATATCCATGAGCCTGAAGACTAGAGCATTGCCACAGAAATGAGGATGTCCATGAATTTTAGTAGCAGCAATAAGCAAGGTTGCAGGAAGTTAGCTTCCAACCTATTTTTACATTCCAAATATTGTGTTTAGCTATATAATTGGTGGGAACTGCTCTAGTCCAGAAGCCTATCTGAAATTGTATTTCTATGTTTTCTAATGTTTGAACTACAGAAATTCAAACTAGGAGAGACCTGTGATGAGAACTTGCAAAAGGACTGAAATGTGTAGCTGAGATTCAAAGAGGCAAATGGCACCTTTTCAGGCTTATGTTGTTGGGCTAATTGATGTAGATGACTTAAACTGCACCTTACAATTAGCTATGATTCATACAAAAGAACTTGTGATTATAATTCATGCCAATGGCCGCTTTCCATGTTAGGTAAACACTGTAAGAACAAAACAAAGATGTGGCGTTCAAGCAAATTTTATTAGCCAGCTATTTTAAACAGAATATCTTTTCCGTACTAAAAAGCATGTGTTTTATACCTAGAGTGGAAAGAAATAAATACGATGGATTAAACACCAATTATGTGCTTTTACCTAAGTTATTTCTTAATATAGTGAGAAACAAAGTAGATTTCTAAATAACCAAAAAAGATGCAATTCCGCCCTGGCTGGCGTAGCTTAGTGGATTAAGCGCGGGCCTGTGAAACAAGAGATTGTGGTTCGATTCCCAGTCAGGGCACATGCCTGGGTTGCAGGCCAGTTCCCAGCAGGGAATGCACAGGAAGCAACCATACATTGATATTTCTCTCCTTCCCTTCCCCTCTAAAGATAAATAAATAAAATCTTTAAAAAAACAAAAAAAAGATGCAATTCCTTTTATTATATGGTAGCTATTAAAGTAGAAATATCAAAGTTTAAAACAGGTTTTTATTTTTTTTTGTTGTTGTTGTTGTTTCAATCCACAAGTGTGGGACTAAAATGTGTTTTAGTACATTTGGATTGGAGGTAGGTAGTGGTTAGAGATTTAACACTTAACCTCCCCTGTTGTAATCATTTGGAATGTAGAGACAACTGAGAGAAGTAGGAGTTAAGCAAATAGAGATCAAGTGTGCCTTTATTGCCAAAACAGTTTTTGGTGATACAATTCATGTGTGAATTGTTTCTTCTTTCTTTCAAACAGCACGTGGGATGCCCTCCATCCTGGCCTGGGCCTAGTCTGATTGGTGAAATGTGGGGTTTTCTAGAAAAGGAAACAGGGTGTGTTATGTGATTTCAGGTATGTGTGTGGAGGTGGGGGGAATGTGATTCCTGATAAGTAGATGGGACAAGTAGATGATGGGCGGGGACCAGCTGAGGTTCCACTCATTCAGAGAGTGCTGGAGTCAGGTCTGAGGTGCTTCAGCTGTGACCTCTCTGTCCCCAGGGCAAGCCTGATCTCCTCCGGATCTTATGTTTCCTAGCAGGGCCTACAGGGGACTTCTGGGTTGAGAAACGCTTAGACTCCTCCCAGACTTGAGCCTGGTTCATATCACCTATCATGCAAGCCCCTGTGCTGGTGGATGCCTGTTTTCCCTCTCTCCCCCGCCCCACCTCCAAACCCCCACCCCTCAGTCAGAGTAACAGTGCAGAGGTGCAGGCATATGGGCTCTGGCCCAAAACCTATTCAGCGGAGCAACCACCTGAGGCCCTGAATCACATTGACCAAATGGGTTTGCTGGTTTTTCCTGTCTCACAAATTTAGACCTTAAGACAGTGATCCAAATGGAAACAGTGTATAAAGCTAATTGGTACAGCAAAAGAAGTGGGAACCAAACACATCAGGAACTCAGAGAGCTCTCACCAATCAATCAGAAGGCAATAGACAAATAAACTGAAGGTAAGTTTAACTGAGCAGCTAAATTAAGTGGAATATGTATGAGTTATAGATTTTGTGCATAAGTGTATTTTAATTAACTGCAGAGGAAAAGAAGGCTATGGTGTGTAGGAAACAATTAGCCAGTAGGATGAGATAGTATATGAGTAAGTTTTAAGTTATATAGTTTAAACCAGGAAATCTGATATTTCAAAAATGGGAGGAATTAGTGAAAAATATAGTAATACTGGATTATGATGGAGACAACTTAGTGACTGTTTAATATAATAAATGTTTTCTGTACCTTCTTCCTGTCATTAAAATGACATTATTTTTAATTCTTGTGATTATTCATCAGGGAAAGAGTTTTTCGATCCCCATTTTTCAGGTAAGGAAACAACACCAGAAATTGTACATGAATTGGGATATAATATAAAGTGGCAGTTAAGATTTCGCATATAGAACCAGACTGGCTGTGTTATGTATTAATTTTGTCACATTAGAAAAAATAGTTCACTTCTTTAGGCTGCAGTTTCCTCATTGTACAAGGGGGGGCAATAATCACAGTATCTATCACTTTGTTAAGAGGATTAAAAGCTATAACACTTAGCACAGTGGCAAGTTAGTAACCCCTCAACATGTCTAAAATTATTACCATCATCATTATCATCATCATCATCATCATCATCATCATAGTCATTAGAGTTCATGCAGCTAATGTGTTCACGTATGGACTGAAGCCACAGTTTGTATCTGTACAATCCCTTATGTCCACATTGCTGTTATATTATACAGTGCTGCTTCAGTGCATGCTAGATTGTAGCTGATCAAGAAATGTTTCTTGAACTGAATTAAACTCAGGGGTCACCGAGAACATCCATTGATGTGTTATTCCATTGCAGCACCTTTCCCTACATTGTGAACATAACAGAGGACACCCTCCACATTAGGGTGTCCTGTTCTGATGAGCTCTTTCTGAGTTACACTGTCTGTCACAAAATACATAACCATGTGTATGAGGGCAAAGAAGGCAGAGGAATGATGTCTGATTCACAGCAAATCTATGGACCATTTTCTTCATGAACTCCATATTACTTTCTGTGGAGAAGTGTCTGTGAGGAAACTTAGTTCTATTCAATTGTGCATTTTGTGCACTTTTTGGGACTTTTTCTTAAATATGAAGCTTTGTTAAGCATGCCTGTCTTTTATCCCTAAGTTTTGCCCTGAGGCAGGTTTAAATTGCAGCTGTCACATTTACTTCCTTAAATGCTGCAGCTCTATTAATATGTCTAGCAGTCTCATTGCCATACTGCCACAGGCACAGAGGATTTTGATGAAAAATGCCAAAGAAATGCCTTTTGTTTAGGCAGTGGCCCTTAGACACTGTCACTCTGTGACTTCAACCATATGTTCTGCCTCCAGCGACTGGTCCTTTCTTCAAGACCCTGATATCTTAGTCGCTCAAGGTCAGTAGCCCTGTTTATTGAATAAAACCATAGGTTTATATTTGGTCAAGTTATTGATTACTGTGACTATTTTACAATAACGTCTAGTGAAATTCTTTTTTATTATTCCTTTTTTAATCCACAGGGTTTTTTTTAAACATACACTATGTAGAATTACTGAGTTAGGCATAGAAAAAAGGCATAGATTAAATTAAGACCCTGTTCTGGTCTGACAAAATCACAGCATAGCAGGGGAGGCTGAGACATATGATCTGATACCTTATTTTGCTTCATAAATAGCAGGTACAGAATTTTCTCAACAAGTATTTAATTGGTTCTAGCTTTACTGTAAGAAAGACATTTAATGTAAGAAAAATACTGTCAATGACAAGAGGTATAAAAAATGTTACAAAGGATAACACTAGAAAGACAAGTTGACACCAAGTTATAAAGGGCTCTTCTAAAGAGATTGCTACAGGAAAAGAGAGCTGCCAATTTTCTTCTAGAAAATTCAAGAAGATAAAAGCAGGTTTACTTTTTTCTTTTTTTAAATTCAACAGCAGCAACATTTATCTGTCTCTTCATGCATTTACCATTCCATTAATATTGGATGAGCACCTACTAGGTGATGGGAATATAATGGTGGATATAATAGACTTGACTTTGCACTTGTGGAATCTATACTCTAGTGGAAGACAAGAAAAAAAAGATGAAACAGAACAATTTTATCTCATTTGCAAGTTGAATATTATTTTTGACCCCCCTGTTAGTCTGCTCATGAAAAATTTAGGAGTAATGTTTTAATTTTGAAGCCTTGAAATATTATGGGAGCATTTCTCAGTGAAATTTTTCCTGATAGAGACAGAGAGTTAAGCCTTGGGAGAGTCTGAAGGTTATCATAAGAAACTTTTAGTTCTGCTTGTGGTGCCTGCTGATTGGTGTCAGATGGGACTGGAAAATCCTGATAGCTTAGAATCCTCTGGGCAACTACATGATGGCTCTCTATTTACTTCAGGCTTTTAAGTTGTGGGTATTAAAGACCTTCAAAATAAAATTTCAGCCCACCCAGGGCCTGGGTTAATGTATAGTAGATCCATACTGTATTTAGACTTTCATACACCATTTGTATGCATAATATGTATTTTGAAAAATGGTTTCTCAACCACGCTAGTATGTTCTATGTAAAGTACTTGTTTTCTAGGTCTGGGTTCAGTCTCATTTACTGCTAAGATGGGGGCTATACCACAAACTTCAGCTACATCTCTGTGACGCTGACCACCAGCCAGGTTCTTGTCAGCTAAACTATAGGATTTAATTTTTCCCTAAATAACCAATTTGGGTGTGGGTCTACTTCAACCTGGAAGAATTCCTTTAAACTGAAACAATTCCAGCCACCTGTGAGCCCTCAACTCTGCAGAGTTTTTCTTCCCATGTCTCCATTCCATAGATTAGACCCTTTGAATATGAATTATACCCCTGGTTATATACTCTACTCATCTGGATAATGTAATGTGAACTCCTGACCATGTCCTTGAGGATATGCTATTCCTGGTTAGTGATCCTTGCACCAGTTTCCCTTTGACTGAAAATTGAATTTTGTGGAGGAATCCAAATACTGACACAGCTAAAGATTTGTATTTATAAAACCAGTAGCTCAGGCAATTTGTGGATTTTATATCAACCTTTGAACCTTATGAAAAATTTGGATAAAATGATTAACATTTATTGACCACCATGAGTGTGTCATTTGCTATACGATTGACTGCATTACCCTTTAATTTACCTTCGATTTTTTTTGAAAGGCAGATAAATATAAAACAGTAACATCATCATGGGTGTTTGAAGCAACTTCTGAAGGTCATCTATTGCTTTTTACTTTACCTTAAATATTATTGAAACCGTTTTACTTTACCTTCAAAGCATTATTGAAACCATTAAAAAAATTTTTTAAGTACTGCAAAGCCTGATGGTTGAATATCAAATTTAGTAAGCTATTTTAAATCAGTGAACATGTGATGTTTTGGTCACGATTTCTCTTTGAAATAACTGCACTTGGTTCATTACCAACGGATTTCAATTGACTCTGTTTAAAAATTCAATTTTATATAAGAGTATATATAATTCATGGAGATTTAATTTTGAAGCTGTTATTTTCTCTGCTCAAGTCTCAAGGTTAAAGCTGCTGTTCCCAAGCAGTCTGATTCGATGAATACTGCTGTGTGTAGTGTATGGTACGCAGTAGACCAATAAAAACAATCTGATTGATCTATCTCGTTATGAACTTGATGGCTTCCAAAGCACTAGCTATAAAATAAGCTAACTGGAAAATCAAAGCTTTAGTGACCTCAGAGGACTCTTCATCACACAGTGCAGTTTAAATCATGTTACTTTAAATTTAGATATCACATGCACAACACATTTTATATAACAAACCACAGAAAACTTGTAAACAGCATTTTATTTTCACCTCTCCTGGCTGGAACACTTGCACTAGCAAATAGCTTTCCAAGTACCAATCTCCTCTAAATGTTTAAACTTTAGTTTTGGCTGGGTTTTCAGACTCCTTGCACCCTCCTTTCCAGTACCTCTACTCTTCTTTAAATGCTTCATTCTAAAGGGAACCACTCACCTTTTCTACACAGCTGTCTCCCTAGTCAATTTATTTAAATATAAAAATAATTAATTTAATTCCAAGATTCTAACTTGGCAAAATGAATGACAGATTTTTTTTTCTATTTGTTACTGAATATCTGTAGGATAGTGGAACAAAGAAAACAGTTTAGTGTGAAGAGATTGCTGTTTCTAGTTGGTTTCATTTCCCAGGAAATGTAGTTATTATTGCAACAACAAAAGATAGTTCTTAAGTTCTTAGATAGTTGAGTCCATTTGATCCTAATGGCATTTGATTTTTAATGTATTTCTCCTTTATAGCCCTCTAACCTCTATCTTCCTCCTTCAATATCAGGTGTCTTGAAGACAGCCTCTAGATATCTATGATTTGCTTTTGCCTTTATATCAACCACTGGGTAGATTTATATACTTAGTGACTGTCTAGTTCTCTTTTTCCAAAATATCTCTATTATGTACTCCATTTTTAAAGACCACCTTCTCTACTGGGAAACCATAGCATTGAGTTGTAATGATACAGTAATTGATGGTGTTGGTATTTCTTCAGTAATTTATGAAAAAGGATATATTATGAATTACTCATTGTACAGGCAAAAGGATATAGAAATGAAAGACCAATTTCCTTTTCAAGGAATTCTTAAAGGGGAATATAGACAAGGAACTTTGATGATACAGAGAGGATTAGTTACTATACCAGAGGAAGACAAACTGACAAGGCACTACTAGACACCCACGTCACTGGGAGACCTCCTGGAAGTAGACAAAGTAGACTGATAGTTTTAAGGACAAATAAGCTCTAACTGGGGAACTAAGGGACAGAAAGATAACACAGAGGGACTTCATGAAAATGGCATGGAAGATGAGAACATGTGTTGGCAAGGGGTCTGCAAAATGTTTAATATGCCCTGAGAGTACAGGAGAATGTCTGAGAAATGAGGGCTGAGAAGTTTTAAAGGGCAAACCAAGCAGAGACTTGTATGTGGTACTAATTAATAAGTTTGAAATTAGTCAGTGCAGACCCCAGAGTCAGATTAAGTTTAAATCCCAGCTCTGTCACTTACTGGCTCTATATCTTGGGCAAGGTGCTCAAGCTGTGTGTGCATCAGTTGACTCATTTGTAAAGTGGAAGTAATAACAGAACCTTCTTCTTATAGTCAATGTGATACATGAATTAATACATATATAACTCTTAGATCAGGAACAGTCCTATAGCAATCTCTCAATGAATCATCATCATCAATGACATCAATTATTGCTATTGTTATTAATCATTTTGGGAATGGAAATAAATTGAATGGAGACTTCTTTATTCAAATATGTCTAAGCATGTGTCTCTTTTGATTAGATTTTTTTTTAAAGTTCATTCTGGCAGCAGTAGGCAAAATGAATTATATGTGGCAGAGCAGCAACTAGAAACAGGATAATCAGTGACACTTTCAGTGAAACAGTTGAGAGATGATCCATAGAGTGCAAACCAATGGTATTACAGAGCAGAGAGAGGAAAGAGATGAGTAAAAGATTTTAATGAGAACATTTTATGTGAGATGGTCATTTATTAAGTATAGAGTGTAACCAACTCTATCTACAAGATTTCTGACTGGATGGCAGTATTATTCAGTAAATCAAGGAATGTAGGAGGGAGAGCTGATCTGAAGAATCTGAAGGCAAGGATGATTATTGGAGTTCTTGCAGATGTACAGTGACAGCCAAACAATTGGTTTGGAATTCACAAGAGATTCTGGAGAATCATCAGTAACTGTGTTAGATAAAATGATGGGAGTAGGTTATCAAAGGAGTATGTGTACTGCAGAAAGAGTCAGATGTCTACCTTGAAACCCTCAGGACACACTAACAATTAAAAGGGCAAGTGGATAATACAATAATCATAGTGCCAGACACATTTTCTAAGGGACATGGAGAAAGGGAATCACTGGTTTCAACTTAGAATGGATTCAGAAAGCCCCACTGGCTTTGATCAGAACACTTTCTACTGTTTTGGCCTAATACCCAAACTCTATATGCAATATGGCTCCCACCTTGCTACTCCATGATCATTCTGCTTTAGTCACACCATTCTTCTTTTTCTTCTTCAAGCACATCCAGTTTCAAGTTTGTTCAGTGCTCAGGGCATTTGAACGTATTGCTCCTTTAGACAAGAGTGCCTTCTACTAGAGTTTCTGACATTTCTCAGCTCAAATAGAACTTTCTCAGAGAGACTTTTCTCTGACCTACCTATTTAAAGTAATCCCTACTTCAGAGTCTCCTTTGTCAGTCATCTTCTGTCAAGCACATTGTTGTGTTAACATCATTTGACACTTCCTAAAACTGTGTTGTGTGTTTGTTAGTTCTTTGTCGTGTTTTTCTACACTTGAATGCAACCTTCATGAGAAAAAGGACCTGCTTCGTCTTGTTCACCACTGGATCTCCTGCCCCTAAAATGTATCTGGTGCACAAGATAAATTTATTAAATATTTGATGAACAAATGCATGTATGAAACAGTGAGAAGGGTGGGTATCAGGTAGGAAAAAACTGGAAAAAATATATAACAACAGTCAGAAGGAAAACTAATGGAGTCAAAACACATAAAATGAAATATTTTTTACTTTATTTAGCAAAAGGGGTCACAGATGACACTAGTAGGAGTAATTTCACTAGAATATTAGTACCAGAATTCAAATGCTTAAGGAAGAAAATAAAACAGATGAATGCAGAAAATAAATTGATTCTATCCTTTCAAGAAGTTAGACTGTGTAAAAAGGAAGGAGATAAATATTTAGAAGAGTAGTTTTTATAAAGTAAACATAAACTAGCAAATAATCCGAAAACAACTGCTGTAGTGTTAGAGGCACACTGTGAAAACTATGAGGGCAATGTTTTTGTTTTGTTGTTTTCTTTCTATTTTGAAATATTTTGAACTTAAAACTTGTGAGAATATTTCAAAGAACTCCATATACTGTATTATTGATCTGTGGCTGGGAATTCACAGATGCAAAGGGCTGACTGTAGTTGTACTTGGATTTTCAAATGTGTGGAATCAGTGCCCTAACTCCCCATGTTCTTCAAGGGTCAACTGTATTCTTCAATGAAACCACATTCAAGTTTCAGCAATGATCCTACATGGTCTTTACAGCTAGACAATACAATCCAGGATCTCGTGTTATTCACAGTTGTCTTGTGTCCTAGAATTTTTTTATATTATGAAACAGTTCCTCAGTTGTTCTTTGCCTTTTATCATTTTGATATTTCGGAAGATTGCAGAACAGTCATTTCATAAAATGCCCCTCAAATTGATTTACCTGATGTTACTTCAAGACTAGACCCAGGCAATACTCTTTTACTGAAACATCGCAGAAGTGATGCAATATGTTCCTCTTTGCCTCCTATTGAGTGAGGTATGATATTGATTTAGCCCATTACTGGTAATTTTAACTTTTACCACTTGATTTTGTAACTGTAAAATAACTTTTTGCCCACTTTTATCTCCTGTCTAATCAGTAAATATTTTGTGGGAGGATCTTTCAAATTATACAAAATTCTGTTTTTCATCCTACTTTCATCCACTATTTTTAACATCCATTGGAATTTACTTCTTGAATTAATCATTACTGTAGTGATTGCCAAATGCTGATTTTTCTGATTTCAACTTTCTTTCCTCATTTGTTACCTATCCCTTTACTATAAAGAAGAGCCAACTCTTCCTCCCATTTCTTTCTTTCTTTGTATGAATGTAAACTCATGAATTGCTACTTTCATTTTGTTGTAAACATTATGACCATTATTTGTTTTCATGTTCAAATTGTCAAATATTTGAGATAGTTTTAAACATAAATACAGAATAGGAGTGATTCTGAATGCTTGGTGTTTTGGGAAAATGAGCCAATAGAGCAGTGATTTTGGATCTTGGCTGAACATCCAAATCACCTGAAGAGTTTTAAGTGGCCTAATGCCCAGGTCACACTTCCTGCTGAGATACTTTGAAAGTGAAACCCAGTAATAAATTTTTTTTTAAGCTTTCTAAGTGATTCCAATCTGAAGCCAAGTCTGAGAGCCACTGAAGGAGAGAATGGCATATTAGGAAAGATAAGAGTTAACTGATAAATGAACAGTCCATACTGTTTTCCACAGTGGCCACACCAGTCTGCATTCCCATCAATAGTTCACTAGGGTTCCCTTTTCTCCACATCCTGGCCAACACATGTTTTTTTTATTTATTTATGATAACCATTCTAACAGGTGTGAAGTGATAGCTCATTATGGTTTTACTTTGCATTTCTCTGGTGATTAGTGATGCTGAGCATCTTTTCATATGCCTATTGGCCATCTGTATGGCCTCTTTGGAGGTCCCTTCAGGTCCCTTGCCCATTTTTTAATTGTATTCTTTGGTTTTTGCTGTTGAGTTTTACAAGTACTTTTATAATTTTTTATATTAACTCCTTCTCAGATGTACTGACAAATATGTTTCCCCATTCAGTGAGTTGTCTTTTCATTTTGTTGATGTTTTCCTTTGCTGTGCAAAAATTTTTTAGTCTGATGCGGTCCCATTTGCTTATTTTTTCTTTTGTTTCCCTTGCCCAAGGAGATATATCAGAAAAATATATTGCTGCAAAAAATGTCCATGATTTTACTGCCTATGTTTTCTCCTATGATTTTATGGTTTTAGGCCTAATATTTAATTTTTTAATCCACTTTGTTTATTTTTGTGTATGGTGTAAGAAAGTCATCTAGTTTCATATTTTTGCTCTTATCTGTCCAATATTTGCAACACCATTTATCGTGGAGTTACCTCAAAGAGTTAAAAATGGAACTGCCTTATTACATGGTGATTCCACTTCTGGAAATTTATCCAAAGAAGACTAAATTATTAATTCAAAAGAATATATGCACCCCTAGTTCATTACAGCATTATTACAATAGCCAAGATTTGGAAGCCGCCCAAGTGACCATCAGTAGATGAGTGGATAAAAAGCTGTAGTATATTTCCACAATGGAATACTATTTGGCCATAAAAAAGAAGGAAATTTTACCAGTTATGACAGCATGGATGGATCTGGAGAGCCTTATGCTAAGCAAAATAAGCCAGTGAGAGAAAAATGAGTATTATGTGATTTCACTCATATGTGGAATCTAATGAACAAAATGAACTAACAAGCAAAATAGAAAAACTCATATATAGAGAGCAGGCTGACAGCTGTTGGAAGTGGGAGTGCGGGCTTTAGTTAGAAGGGTGGAAGGATTGAGGAAAAAAAGAAAAAACTCATGGACACAAACAACAGTGTGGTGATTGCCTGGGAGGGGTGGGAGGAGGTAAGTATAGAAAGATAAATAGTGATGGAAGAAGATGACTTAGGGTGGTGAACATGTAATACAGTGTACAGATGTGCTGTAGAATTGTGTACCTGAAACCTGTATAATTTTGTTAACCAGTGTCACCCCGATAAATTCAATGAAAATGAAAAAAAGAAAAAATCGCTTGAATATTGGAGAAAATTTAATTCATTAGACAGGAGGAGAAATTTTCTTTGGAAAAGAACCTATGATGACATAAATTTAAGAGAAGTTTCCAATTTGTTTTCATTAGGAGGGATTAGGAAACTGAGAGATTTCCCACTTAGTAATTTCTGTTTTCCTGTGAAGAAGCAGGTGAAGTTGTATGTTGAGATTTAGGGTATATAGTAGTGGAAACTGGTGAGACTTGAAGTAACTGTTGTGAGAAATTAGAAAACAATATGATCACACAATGATGAGATCCTCTAGAAATATTGGACTTAAAAACACCAAATTGCTAACACTTTTTCCTTGAATTCACATTTAATCTAATAGATGCAGAACAACATGAGGTCCAGAAATCAAAGGCTAGGTTGAATTAGAGGGCCTAGAATTCAGAGAGAAGTGAATATAAGGAAAGGACAAATTGTGAAAATGTGAATAGTGTCAAAGACATGAACATCTTCTAAATATTTTTAACAGGAAAGGTTGGAATCTCCGGCATGGTAGCAGGAATTGGATTTTGGGCCACAAGAATTATTTTCAACAGATATAAATAGCCTTTCTCTTCACTAGGTTGAAAGTGGAAAATAGGTGAGTATTTTCCTATTTTGCCTGTGCTGTGCTCCAGGGCCCGCCGTGTTTAAACATCTCAGATTTACGTGGGCTTCTGTGTGTATTGCTTATGATTTCACATCTTTGACATCTGAGGTTTCCTACTTTTGCCTATTTAGAGTTGCAGCTGACCCTAATTCTGGTTCTTCAGCTTCTTTACTTCAGTGTTTCTTTGTTTTTGTTTTCATTATGATTATGTATCTGCTACCTAAAATTTTCCTGGTAAGTAACTTCATGGGTAGGTTATTTTAGAGAAACTACCATACACCTAGCTCTAATTGCAATCCAGCAGAGCAAACATGATTCTATACAGTTTACATTTTTAAATAAGCTTAGCATGAGAGGCTGATTTGTATTTTCTTAGGTAAAAACATAATTTTTTTAGTCAAGGTCTGGGCCACAGTGTGATACTCATAACAGATAAAAGATTTTAATTATTAGTACAGACATCACATGAGAGTTTTTAAATATTCCCTCATTATTTTTTATTATTTCTGGCTCTCTTGTAAAAAGATAACAGCTCTATTGTGGCAAATAGAAAGAACTGTGTTATGATAAAAACAAAACCACTTTTCACCTGCTCTTTAACTATTTGTAAATGGTGATTGGCGAGTAGAAATAAACAATGAATAGTAACATATACAACTATTTAAATAAAGAAAAACTAATTTATTAAGATAGATATTGAAGGAAACTTCTTAAAATTAGTATCTAAAAATGTGATTAAAATTCACTGTGGCAACAAAGACATATATTACTACTGTAGGCAGTAAAAATGCTTCCATATTACACACAGCCCTGCCTGCTTTGACTTGGGAGGGCAAGGCTGCAAAACAAGCTAGACTCAAGAGAATAAGGAATGGAGAAATGCAGAAAGACAGGAACAGCCAAGACAGATGCTGTCCAGCTAATCAGGTTGTACAAATAAAGCAGTTGATTGTCTCAAGGCAGAGAGTCCAGACAACATGGTAAGCTTAAGCATGACTGAAGCAGGAAGTACAATGTGATGACCAAGGTTTATTATGGTCAGGTAAACAAATCAGACAAATGGTGGGTCATGGAAGCTCTGGCATTTTTTCCACTTTTTTTTTTGTCCATTCTCCCATCAGTGGACAGGCAGCAATAGCTTTGGAGAAAGAAAGGGCTAGATGCTTACAGAGTTATCAAGGCCCTAGACTTAGTTTTTCCTTAGTGCTTTCAGTGCTGATCACTTCCCATTGAAAACTATGATATGGAATCAAAGATCTCAAGCTATTCTCAGGAAACTTGAGATGGTGAGATCATTATAAAAGAAGCTATGCCTCCTGTGTTAATGCTTTCAAGAGTGATAGTGACCTTAGTGTCAAAAAGAGGCAAAATTAATTCAAACTGACAACCATTGAGCTGAATTCAGAATTTTAAAAGAAGAATGCAGAAACCAATGAACCTTTCAAAAGAAATATTTTCTGAATAGGTGTTAAAAATTTTCTACCTGTCAAAAATTCAAAAATGGATGCCTGGTGCAACCTACATTTTCCTTTGACTAGCATTAATGATTGCTGCTTGGAGTTAGACCTTCGTCAGCACATTATTGATAAACTGAAGTACAGTCATGAGGCACGTTAAGGTTTCCTACTATATGGGAGTTTGTACTGTGGAAAATAAATTCTTGTATGAAGGAATCAAAGACCCACTTACTTCTGATCATGATCATGTTTTTACTTGTGCATCGCTTACCTTGTAAACATGAATCCGCAAGCACACAACCATCTGACTTTGAAACTAACAAATGCAAAACATGACATTTTCTGGCTATTCAATTTTTATAGTACTTTCTTTCTCTCTATCATATTTTCTTTTTCATTAACTAACATTGGATTTAGTTTTAATAGTTATTAATGATTGACATCTTTTTAGATAGCTTTTTCAATTTTAGTACTTGACTTTAAATTAGGAGTCTGTCTTAAAAAAAAAGAACACCAAGAAATTAACATCCTTATATTTTTTGTCATAATTCATGTGTTACCCTCTAGGATTCTGCCTGAAAACCATAGGATTTATTGAGATTTATATATTTGGGAGTTTTAGAAATATTTAGATTAACACTACATTATTGTCAATGAAAGCTTAATTTACTACAATGCATCTTTTAATTTGAACAAACTCCATTGACAAATTGAGATTCTAACTATTGGTCTTCACATATAAATCTCATGGAGTGAATTCATATTGTTTTTAATGATGCCATTTTTCTATTCTTACATTTTATTCCTTTCTTTGACATTTCATCTGTCAAATATCAAACAATATTATCTCAAGAAAATGATATCTGTCATTGATGAAAACCCACCATCACAGAGTTTTGTAATTTTCTTTTCTGGGCATATCTGGAGTGGAATTCAGAAGGTTGAGTGTAAATTACTCTGAAATGATTTTCTGTAATTTGGAAGTAGGTCAATGGATAGTGAAGTCTCCTATTTTAGCAGAATTACAAATAACAAAATCATAAATACCGACAGGGCATTTTCCCCTGCTAGGGATTTCAATAAAATATAAACAAAGATTTTGGAGACAATATCTTGTTCTGTTGTCATATTTTTCCCCATTATAACTCACCAGTGTAAAGAACTTGGTAGAGATGTCTTTATCTTTTAGTCTTTGATCAATAATATCAACAATGGATAGATAAAAAATTTAACAGCTAAAATGTACCAGATCTTATAGTAATTTAACAGTAATATAACTTACAACATGTTAGGCAATAGTCTAAGCATTTGACGAGTGTTAACTCAATTCTCAGTAGAACCCAGTGAAGTATATGCAATTATTATCTCCATTTTACAAATGAAGAAACCGAATAATAGAGAGGTTAAATAATTTTCCCATGATCACAGAGCCCAGGCTATATTGCATGAGTGGTGTATATATCAGTATGCTACACATTGAGTAGAATTAACTGCTATTAGAAAAAGCATCAGGTAATACTTTGTTTTCATGATATAAAAGATGCACTTAATATTTATTGGCATTTATTGATATGTAATTTGGATACAGAACTTTGAATTGGTGTTTAAATTATTAACTGGTGTTTAATATTCATGCTGAAGTATGCACAACTTTCCTCAAGCTTTTTTCTCTCCCTCTCCTCCCTTCAGCCCAACTCTTGCTATGAACTATACCCCCGATCCCAACTAGAACAGATAATAGGTGATTTGAACTTGGCATATGGAGAACAAGGCTTTTATATAGTAATCATGATTGGTTCCCACAAAGAAAATAATGAACTAACCAGCTTCACAATGATAGGAGACTTTTGAATAAAGGAAGCAGCATGTACAGCTGCAGCTAATTACAAACTTGGGCTTCACTTTTGTTAACATCAGATTAATGTTTGCATGCAAAGTATTTGTTGTAAATAAATAGCTTTAATAAGTGGGGAAAAAAGACAGGAAGAACACAATGGCAGGGGTAATTACAGCTATGTTTGCAAAAGCCACAAATGCAGTATATAATTATCTTAATTTGAATAAATAGAGATTATCTCATATTTTTAAGTTCTTCAAATATTCTAATATTTGAGTATTCTAGCATTTGAACAGTTGTTTGATTCTACCTTAATTTTCTTGATGTTCTACTTATGTAACACATAGGAATACAAAATAATATAGCTTCAATGAATAAAGGCTTATTTATGAAGAAAGATATTTGAAAGCACACTTGATCATATATTTATAGCTTTCAGTTTGATATGGTTTACCAGTCCAATTAAGGACTGTGTTGCAAGGCTAGTGACAGGTGATACAGCTCATTTCAAGCAAGACTACTGACAAACCATCACCTCCATTATTTTCCTCTCACAAATAAAGGTACTAACACTTTTTTTTTCTGCCATGTTGACAGCAGTGTAGAGTTTCTGCAGGACATTAAACCAGTAAGATAATCAAAAACAACACAATACCTGTGGAGTCACAGAAAAAGATTCTATAATCCTCTGAATTAGCCTCTGTCCTGAGAGACAAACAAAAATTAATACAGAAGTTAATTATATATTGATCTTTATATAATATTAACCATAACATAACTGAACTTGACACTCTGCTAAAAGAAGAAAAATCAAACAAATCCAAAATAAATGGTTAAAAAGCTTATGATTGTCCATGAAAATGTTTATAATAGCTTTATTCAAAATTGTCAAAAATTGGAAGCAGCCAACATGTCTCTCAAGAGATGAATGGATACAAAATTTTGGTACATCCTTATAATGGAATATTATTACAAAATAAAAAGAATTGAGCTATATAGCCACG
Source organism: Trachops cirrhosus (assembly GCA_028533065.1). Lineage (NCBI taxonomy): Eukaryota > Metazoa > Chordata > Mammalia > Chiroptera > Phyllostomidae > Trachops > Trachops cirrhosus. The sequence continues at coordinate 123,435,379 of CM052538.1, forward strand.
AAAAAATCTAGAGGAATCTGACATTCATAGTGCTAAGTCAAAGAACCCAATCTGAAAAGGCCACAAAGTCTTTTATTCCAACATTTTGGAAAAGGCAAAACTATAGAGATCAGCCAAGGGATCAGGGAGAGATGGTGGGTGCAGGGCACGGGATGGAGGTGGGGATGAATAGGTGAAGCACAAGAGATTTTTAGGGAAGTGAAACTATTTGTATGTTACTATAATGTTGGATACATATCATTCTATAGTTGTCATAAACCTATAGAATATTTACCACAGAGTAAATCCTAATGTAAACTATGGATTTTAGTTAATTATCAAATGTGGCTCACTGATTTTAACAAATGTACCACATTAATGCAAGACATTAATAGGGAAATCTGGGTGTGTAATAGGGATATGGTAAAGAAAAACTTCAGTGCAAAAATAACTTTTGAAACAAATAGGGTTGCAGCATTAGATTGCACACATTAGTGTGTGGACAGGCTGTTCTGGATCTAATTAGTTAAATGAGGACAGATTACCTGTGCTGCATGGTACTGCTCTTAAAGTTTGAAAGGAAATCTTTCGGGCTATAGTACACCAATTTGCAGGGCTGTCAGGAAAAATTCAGGATGCCCAGTGAGATCTAATTTTAGACAAACATCATATTTTTCTTTTTAATATAAATACGCTCCATAAAATATTTGGGGCATATTTACAATAACATTTTTATTCGTAATTTAAAATTTATCTGGGTTTATTTTTAGTTGCTAAATCTGGCAACATGACCCCTCGCAGATCTTGTACATTTACAAGCCTTAAATAGGGTTCAATTTAACCATTTAGTCTTATTTTTACACATTCATTTTGGAATTTTCAAAAATAAAAATGATAGTAGAATATGTAACTAAGCATTAGTTTTTTGAATGCTTACTTGAATAATTCTGTGTTAACCTACATTGGTAAATAAATGTTCTGTCTTCATAGAAAATATGCAGAAAGAGCATAGGCAGATGATTGTAACAAATATGACTTTTTAATTTGATGTAAAATTGCATATAAAGAGGCAACCATTGCATATTACTGATACAAACTTTCAAGAAATCTTCAATAAATGCCCAGAGCAAAGGCTATTTAAATAAAAATAGCTGTCAGAAGCTAGTGGTGAATATCTTACAAAGAGGAATCAAACAGAGAAGATAAATAGATGCTTTTCTGGCAGGAGCAGCATAAGTAGAGAAATTCAGGGAAATTCACCAGAGATAAGGATTTGGCCACTTTTATTTAGCATTTATAGGCACAATTTGTTAGAGGAAATGCACAATAAAATTCCCAGCTTTGATTGAAATGTCAACCTGATGAGGATGAACAGGAAGGATATTTTCAGGATACTATGAGACTAGTTAAAACATGTGGTAAATAAATTCCAAGTCTGGACATTTCATTGCAGTGCCTTGTCTGAACACAGAACGCAGAACACAGGCTTAAACTGTATTTTTAGGTTAGTAGTCTTCAAACTCCTCATTTTGCAAGGGTGGTGGTGGGGAGAAGTCGTTGCAGCTCCCTGGGGGGAAATCAGACCTCTGTGCTACTATGACCACAAATGTCCAACAAAATCCTTACCTACAGAAGGCAAATTATTATAAAGAAAATTTAAAGTATTATTCTACAGTTATAGTAATTCATAGTACATATATATCTGGATTTTGAAACAAGCCAATCCATCTGAAGGAAGATTTAATAAAATTGGAGTTTGTTCAAGAAATTGGGGATGATCCAAGAATAAGTCACTGTTGTCACAAACAACAGGATTTCCTTCTTTTTAAAGGCAAATATCACATTTCATTTTTTTGTCCATTCATCTCCTCCTAGACATTTAGATTATTTCCATGTCTTGATTATTATGAATAACACTACAGTGAATATGGGAATTCAGGCACCTCTTCAAGATCTTGATTTCAATTTTTTTGGATGTATACTATATATACTCCAGAAGTACAATCACTGGATCACATAGTAGTACTATTTTAAAGTTTTGAGGAAATTCCATACTGTTTTCCATAGTGGCTGCACCATTTGCATTCCCACCAACAGGGTATACTAATGCTTCCCTTTAGTTCACATCCTCACTAACCTTTTGTTTTTTACAATAGCCATCTGAACAGGTGTAAGGTGATGTGTCATTGTCCTTTTGATTTTCATTTCCCTGAAGATTAGCAATGTTGATCACCTTTATAATATGTGTTGGTAATGTGTATGTCTTTTTTTGAGAAATGTCTATTAAGGTCCTTAGCCCATTTATATATTGGATTATTTGGGTTTCTGGCTATTGAGTTGTAGGAGTTCCTTATATATATATATATTTTATGAACCCTTTATCATATATATGGTTTGCAAATATTTTATTGCATTTCATAGGTTGCCTTTTTATTTTCTTGATTATATAGTTTGCTATGTCAAATCTTTTTTTTAGATGGATATAATCCCATTTGTCTGTTTTTGCTTTTGTTGCTGGTGTTTTTGGTGGTGTAACTAAGAAATCATTGCCAAAGCTAATCTCAAGAAGTTTTTCCCCTATGTTTTCTGCCATGAGTTTTATGGTTTCAGATCTTATATTGATGGCTTTACTTTATTTGAGTTGATTTTTTGTATGGTATAAGATAAGGGTCCAATCTAACATTTTTGCAAGTAGATATCCAGTTTTCTTGCACCATTTTTTGAAGAGACTATCCATGCCTCACATGTAGTCTTGGTACCAGTGTTGAAATTCATTTGACCGAATATGTGGAGATTTATTTTTGGGTTCTATATTCTACTCCATTGTTCTATATGTCTGTTTTTATGCTAGTACCATACTGTTTTATTTACTGTAACTGTGTAACAGATTCTAAAATTAGGAAGTGTGAGGTGTTTGTTCTTTCTCAAGATTGTTTTGGCTATTTGTGTTTTGATTATTTGGGGTCATTTGTGATTCCATAAAAATTTTAGGATTGTTTTTTACTGTTTCAGTGAAAAATAACATTGGGATTTTTTAATATTTTATTTTTCATTGTATATTTTCCATTACCATTTATCCCTCTTCTACCGTTGTCCACCTCCACGCATCTCCTGTCCCCCACCCTACAATCACCATACAGTGTCCTTGTCCATGAGTTTCTTCTTTTTTGCTTGATCCTGCTACCTACAACCCCCACCCCCTTAGCTCTTATCCTGCTCTCTATTTATGAGCCTGTCTCTATTTTGCTAGTTAGTACAGTTTGTTCATTAGATTGGACATATGAGTGAAATTATATGCTATTTGTCTGACTGGCTTATTTCACTTAACATAAGGTTCTCCAAGTCCATCCATGCTATTGCAAAGTGTAAAAAAATTTTTTTACAGCTGAGTAGTATTCCATTGTGTAAATGTCCTATAGTTGTTTTATCCACTCATCTACTGATATATACTTGGGCTGCTTCCAGGACCAGGATAAAGCCAGAGGAAACTCTGGTGGAGATCCACAGTGACCCTGGTGTGCAAATCAATTATCTGACCTGCTTATAGGGGCAAAAGACTGATTGAATCATCTAGTAGCTGGTTCCCTCTGAAATTACCCTCAGGATAGCTGACACGAAACACTGACTTGAGAATATAAGCACCACTATGTTCATTGCAGCATTATTTACAATAACATGGGGATTTTGATAGAGACTGTATTGAATGTGTAGATCACTTTGGGTAGCATGGATGTTTTAATGATATTAAGTCTTTCAACCATGAATATGGGATCACTTACCATTTATGTGTATCTTTTAAAATTTCTTTGATGAATGATTGGTAATTTTTAGTGTATAAACCTTACTTCACTGGTTAAGTGTATTCATATGTGTTTTATTCTTTATTATACAATTACTGTAAATGAAATTATTTTCTTCATTTCCTTCTCAGGTTTATTTTTGTTAGTATGTAGAAATGAAACTGATTTTTGTACATTGATTTTATAGCAACTTTACTGAACTCATTTATTAGTTTTAACAAGTTTTTTTGATAGAATCTTTAGGGGTATCTACAGTTAATTTTAATTCTTCCTTTGGATTTGGATGTATTTATATCTTTGGATGTATTTATGTTGACTATGTGAATACAAGTGGCAAGAGGGGACATCCTTGTCTTTTTCCTGATCTTAGAGAAAAATATTTCAGCCTATCACTGGTGAGTATAATAATAATAAAGGCCATATATTATTATTGTTATTATGGCCTTTATAATGTTGAGGTAATTTCCTTCTAGTTTGTTGAGTGTTTTTATCATGAGTATTTAGTTTTTTTCAGTCACTTTTTCTGCATCCATTGAGATGATCCTATGATTTTTATCTCCCATTTTGTTAATGTGGTGTTTGCATTGCTTGATTTTCATACATCAAACCACCTTGCATCAAAGGGATACATCTTACTCCATCATTGTGTATGATCTTTTAACATGAGGTTGAATTTGACTTGCTAACATTTTATTGAGGATTTTTGCATCCGGATTCACCAAGAATAGTATTCTCTAGTTTCCTTTTCTTGTAGTGTTCATGGCTGGCTTTAGTATCAGGGTCTCTTAAATTAGTATGGAAGTGTTTCCTCCTCCTCAAATTTTTGGAAGAGTTCAAGAAGGATTGGTGTTGATTCTTTCTTTAAAAGTTTGGCAGAATTCACCCATGAAGGCCTGTGGTACTGAAATTTGCAGTGGGGTGAGGTTTTGTTTACTGAATCAATCTCTTTACTAGTTACAGGTCTGTTCAACTTTTCTATTTCTTTATGACTTAGTGTTGGTAGGTTGTATGTTTCTTGAAAATTAATGATTTCTTCCATGTTGTGTAATATGTTCCAGTTGTTCATGATGGTCTTATAAATTTTTTAAATTTGTGTGACAGTAATTGCAATGTCTCCTATTTAATTGCTGATTTCAATTAGAATCTTCCCTTTTTTTCTTAGTCAAGCTAAAGTTTTGTCAATTTTGTTAATCTATTTAGTTTGCTATTTTTCTGCTTTTCTGTCTCTATTTGACTTATTTCTTAACATTATTCATGCTGAAAGAATACATTGATTATTATTCAATACTATAAAGTCCATAAAAGTTATGGTAATCATGGATGTTTATCAAATCCCAGAAACCTAACATAAAATATTGAAGTGTAGTGACTCACTTGGAAAGAGACGAGGAAAGAAGAATGGCTTTATCTGTAACCCCATAACACTTCCATCAAATTTGACCACCCAAACAGCATCCACAGCTCTAGATAGCCTCGGAAACTGATATATTAATTTTCTGTCACCTCTCACAGCTAGGGGAATGTCATATAGTCTGATTCTAGCTGATGAGATTTGTGTGGAAGCCTGCCTGATGGGAATGAGGGGAGTATACAGAAGTCTGTACTTAAAAATTACCAGGCTTAAGGCCATGCCTAGATGATCAGTCTGACTGTGTTTACATGTAAAATGAATTGGCCAAACTGTGAGGATGGCAAGTTGGCTGTATTTTTGACAGCAGAATTTTTAAAGAAATTCCAGTCCTGGCCAGATACAACCCCTGATAATTAAGCCCCTAATACAAGCTTTGCATCTCCAAGTTACACAGACGTGGGAAAAAGCTGCTAGAGCAACTTGGGACACAGGATGGATTTCTCTACCCCCTTTGCCTAAGGCAATGCCTTGGAAGATAATGAAAAAGGGAGATTTTGCATAGAGCACACATGAAAGCTTCCAGTATGGCTGATCAGGAAAGTTATTCTGTTGTAGTGCAGGAAGTCTCACTAATCCTAATGGTTCTGATATATGATGTATGTTGATTTTGGTATGTGATACAGATTGAATACTGCTGTATGTTTTCAAGTGCTCCCTTTTTCCAAATGGGATTTTTCAATTGTAGTTACTTTCTTCCCAACCATTGTATATTGTGGATGCTGTAAGCAGATAAGTTACCTTTCAAACATAAAATTTGGTTCCAGTGACTGAATGAACTTTGGGGCTTTTTAGAATAGTGGGTAAGAGTGTTCTGTGTAATGAGGAAAAGTATTTATATGATTTTTGAGTAGACAGTATTAAACAGTTGATCAACTTTCTCTGATGTCAGGATTGGGTGGACAAATTCTAGTTTTGGGTGAAGTAACTACACCCTAAGTGTAGCTTCTGTGAAAACTTGCTTGATGTGAAAGAATAGAATTAATTGGCAGGGCTTCATTTACCCTTTAATTCTTCTGTCTTCTTTCTTCCTATAATTAAGATATGATGTCTGGATATATAGTAGTTCTACTGTAAATTTTTGGTAATTAGCAGAATAATAGCATCATGATCTCTTGACACGGTTACTGAGCCATTGAACCCACTCTGGTCTCTCTAGCTCTGGATTATTGGTTAGGTACTATATTATGTGCAGTTGTAAGCTTCAATAAAACATCTAAAATGGAAAGTTTTATTATCTTATCTTTTTTTTAGGAGCTCAAAGCATGAGATAGATTCCTAAGACCCATGTTAATATTCGGTCAATGTTTAATCTGGACAATCATTGAATAGTGATTGAATCCTCTTCTGTCTCTTTTGTTCTTCTTTGTTTTCTTCCTTATTTGTGCATTTCTTTCTTAACCGATATAAACATTTATTTATTTAATAATTACCTGTCATCTATTACATTAAAATGGTATTTATAAAGGCATTTTACTATACATATACCTTATCATGTCTAGCACAGATTTGTTGTTATTATATACATTTATAAAACAATGCATTCAGTTACTTTGAACTTACTTTTATGTTCCAACTTTAGTCATTACTTTTGCTGTTAGAATTTTAAGGCTACTGTCTATATAGTAGCCTCCTTTAATATATGCCTAACAATTTGTAAATGAATGATAATCTGAATACATGACATATTCTAACTTAAATACTTATTGAATGCTACTTATGTGCTACATATTATGACAGAGACTTTTTGCATGTACCTTTTACTTAATCTTTGCAATAATCTGAAGGCTGCATATTTCTTTTATCTATATTAGGAAAGTAAAATTCAGGAAAACTATGAATTAATCAAGATTTTATTTAGTGTTACTGTCTGTGCCAATCATTGCAGTGGAAAAAAAAACAGTTGTCCCTGCTCCATGATCTCATAGTTTAAAAGGGAAGTTCATAGGCAGCTTGGGAGGTGCTATAGAATCCCAAGGGAGAAGGACATGATTTTTTGGGGGACACTCAGGAAAGACTTTTCATAAAAATGAAATTGGAGGTAAATCATAAAGATCATGTTACAGTTTTTCTTGGTAGAGGAAGAACAGGCACACTCTGCAGTCACAGGTGGTGTCCAATCTGTGGCCCGCAGGCTGCGTGCGGCCCAGGATGGCTATGAATGTGATCCAACACAAAATTGTAAATTTACTTAAACCTTTTTTTTTTTTTGCTCATCAGTTTTCATTAGTGTTTGTGTATTTAATGTGTGGCTCAAGACAGCTCTTCTTCCAGTGGCGTCCAGAGATGCCAAAAGCCCCGGCAGCCCAAGAGGCCCATTCACCTGCGTATTCAGGAAATTGTTGGTGTTTCTGTGTAATAACAGCACCAGCTCCATGGAGTCAGACTGGTGGCAGTGTGGTGACAGGGTCCCACAAGCCAAGTGGAATGGCATTTTGAATTCCATTCTAAAAGATTTCTATTTTACTGGGTAAAAAATATGGAACTATTGAAATTTTTAAAAATGAAGGATGGAAAGGAACATAATGAAATGTGCATTTTAGAAAAATTAGTCTGGTAATGGAATAAATATGGACTAGAATAAGGAAGAAATTTGAAGACTAAGCAGAAAGAGATGTAGAGGTACAGTCAATAGGACATGTGATTGAATATTTGAGGAAAATGAGGAATCCAAGATGACCTGAGGAATTCAGGAAGAAAAGCACACTTAGAATAGGGTTGGCAGAAAAAGGAACACCTCAATAGCTACCACACAGGTAGAAATAGGTTCCAGATTGTGTATATTTAATTCTTCCTTAGATATAAACTTAATTACTCATAATGCAATTTAATGTATTTCTTCTTCAGGATTTGGAAAACAACAAATGTGGAGGATGACTATTCACACAGGAGAAAAAGTTTCTCATAGGTTTTTATGGTGCATCTTATGCAAGAACTATCTAGGCTTTTATGGATAAATTTGTATAATCCATATCATGATGTGCTTTGAAAATTATGGGGGATAAGACATGATCAGATGGAACAAGTAGACATCTGATTAGCGCTTGTTCACACACACAAATTTCTTACTGTTTTTCATGATTTCTATCAATTTAGATATTCAAGCATATATTTTCACTCTACTGGTTTTACTACAACTAAAAAAAGTAGTTTCTCTGAGCACTACTAGGATTTTAATTTTTTTAATTAATATATTCAATTATTCTGTGCTTACTTTTGTGTTTTAACTTTAATCATAAATTTATCTTTGTTGTTAGAGCTTTGGAAGGATCCTACACATATAGCCCCCTCTTTTTTACATGAGTTCTGACCCCATTGAAAAATAAGACATGTACTTGTGATATCAGAAACAAGATATCACTTCATTACACATAACGGCAAGTTTAGAGAATGCAACACAGTATGAAAACTGGCTGGCCAGTGCCTCTCCAGTTGACACCTTGCAATAGTGTTTGAAGGGTAAGATGTCTGTGGTGTCTGTCTACAGAAGAGAAACTTTTAGCCATGTTGCTGTGTGATCACTAGTCTTGTGGTCAAAAAAAAAAAAAAGGAAAAGAGTGAATCTTTGCATGTTAGATTAATTCTATCCACTAGAGAACCATGGACTAATTGCTATATGCCAATTGACTAGGAGATTAGTCATACTTGTAGAATTAAGAGGAGCAGGATTATTTTAGGAAATTACTGCTCCTGGAATGAAAAAGGAGGAAAGGCAGGAGCATTCCCTCTTAGTGTTTATATGGAGGTACTTATTACTATTTTAAAAAATCTTGGCACATATATGGGGGCATTCAAATGAACGCAGTGGCTCAGTAACCTGCTGGATCAGCAGGATTACCTGAGGAAAAATTATAGATATCCTAATCCAAACTTAATAAATCAGAATTTTAAGAGATACCCAGAGGATCTATAGTTTCAAAAGCTCCTCAGAAGCTTTTGTTTTAGATAACTATCAATTTCATATCTCAGTTGAAGTCATACATGAAGAGTGAAAAATTTTTGCCTCTGGTTATCATTGCAATCATTTTCTCTGCTTATAATTATTATTATCACTATTATTCTATAATTCATGTTCTGCCTGTTGATAAATGTTTGGAGTTTTCTCTCTTAGACATTTCTTAGAAGTGGATAGAGGAAGCCTAAATCCAAAGAAACACTTTGAAATTTAAATATTTGTAAGGATGTCACTGAATGTTCCTAGTAGGGCTCCAAGTAGAAATGGGGTTACTTTGGCAGAAAGAAAAATAAAAAGTAAAAAAATTTAGCACTCCTAAAATTTAAAGTGCTTGATGAGGTTTCTATACTATCTTATCAATTAATTATGGATCAATTATTGAATAAGAATTTAAGCTAAAAACAATTTCACATGAATTTTCCTATTTGTCATACTAAACTATATTTCAAGGTAAGTAACATGTTATAATGAATGATTATTGATATATTTAAGTTAATATTGTGTTTAATTTTTGAAATTTTGAATGTAAAGGTTAAAATATGAATATATCATTAAAGTAATGCATTTTAAACATAATTATTAAGAATGTCATTTGAAATAGCATTAAAGATTCACATGCCATTCTTTAATTTCTTTTTGTTTAATGTAATGATATAAGTTGACAGAAAATCAGTGTTTTCTTAAAAATATATAATTTATGCTATATTTTTTCTGTCCACACTGTATCATAACATGTCTATGTTATGGAAAGCAAAGTTTTACTTACAAGATAATGCAAATATAAGAAAGGTTCACTTTAGATATTTCCTGAAGTAAGCAGAAAAAAATCTAAAACTTATCAGTCTGAATGCCATATGCTAGGAAAAAATATGCAGTCACATAATTAAAATGGAATTTGAATAGTTGATATGCTTAAGTTCAGGGCAAGTATCTTTATTTTCTTAAATTTATTTTAAAATCACAGTATTTATTAGAAAGCTAATTCTTCCTTAGTAAACATTTTTGGTGCAAATAATCTATTGAATATTAATAAATTTAACTATAATATGTAGTAAAAATTTACTAATGCCAGCTTTATCCTCACATTTGCAGTAATCCCATAGGATAAAATGACCCTTACATCTGAACTAAAAATATATTATCTTTCCTAAAGCTAGTAGGATATAGCAGAAATTGCTGCTGGTATGAGTGAAAGGGAAAGCAGAGGGAAACCAATAACAAACCTTCAGAGGGGGCAGGGGGACTAGATGAAGGAAGATGGAGGGATTAGCCAAAGAATTTATATGTATAAACCATAGACATACACAACAGTGTGGTGATGGTCAGAGGGATGGAGGTGGGCAAAGGGGGGTAAATCAAGACATCTGTAATAATGTCAATAATAAAAACAAAGTTAAAAAAGGAAATTAAAGCATAAGAAGAATTTAATATATAATATTTATTGAAATAAATATATAACTTTTTAAAAGCCAACAAACTCAGAATTTATGTGTAATTTAAAATTCCTTTTGCTTCTCTTCATAGGGTTGAAATTCAGTGAAATTGCATTTTGGTCATTTTTATTAGTGTTTGAATGCACTAAGATTTTAAGAAAGGGTGCATCATAGAATTATGGCAATAAAGACTTGTCTTGATGAACTTCATTATAATTTCTCTAAGTGCAGCTTCAGCCCTGGCTGCTGTAACTCAGTGGATTGAGTGTGGACCTGTGAACCAAAGTGTTGCCAGTTCAATTCCCAGTCAGGGCACATGCCTGAATTTCAGGCCAGTTCCCCAGTGGGGGCGCATGAGAGGCAACCACACATTGATGTTTCTCTCCCTTTCTTTCTCCTTCCCTTCCACTCTCTCTAAAAATAAATAAATAAATTCTTAAAAAATAAGTAAATGCAGCTTCATTTTGGCATTAACAAGACAAGCACTTCATTACATACAGTGATTTATTCAGAGTATCTGGGGCAAAGTCTTGGTATATATCGGGAATTAAATAAAGGTTATTTGTGTTATTTTTATTCTGTTAAAAGGAATGGATAGCAATAAACAGTATTAATACATTCTTAAGTATTGGTGATAACAAAGTTAATGAAACCTTCACATCGGAGATGAGCAGGTTTTAAAATAGCTATTTTCAAGCATGGTAAATGGTTTGATCTCTACCTAAAGCTAATTTTTCTAGGATTAGCACATATGATAAACTGAGATAGGAGGTGCATGATTAGTAAATGGTTATATATTTAACAAAAAATTTGTAAGCCTTTTATCCTGACTTATGTGTGCTACCTGCCTTGTCTTACAAGATGAGTTAAAGACAGCCAGCGAGATTGCATTCTAGGAATTCATTTCTGATATAACTGCTCATAATTCACAGGAATTAGCTCTTTATAATAAGGTCAATAGGATATATTCAGTAAGAAATTCATAAAACAGAATATAGACAATCACTTATCTTTTTTATTAGTAAATTCAAGCGTGAGTAGAGATTTCACAAAGGGAGGGAATATTCTCTTTTTGTGGCCATGGAGCCTGTGACCCCTTGGCCAGTGGGTCAGTGAATTCTTATTGTTTTGATTTAGTTTCTCCAAAGTCAATTGCTAGAGGATGAAGTTAAAAGATGCCTGATGATTCATTCATTCTCCAATTGCTGGGTAGGGTTTTGCGTGAGGGTATTTTTGGGATGGGAATGGGGTTGGAAATAAGGCAGGTGGCTGGGTCTATTCTCATTGGGAAAATGATAGCTCTGGGCAAATTCAGTAATAAAATTTGCAAGAGAGGTGTCCTTATCTATGCAATGCTTTGAGCAGACTCTCTTAAATTTAGATTACTTGTGATAAAACAAACCAGCAATCTACTGATTTAGAGAAATAGCTCTTAAACAAAGGGAATAGGGAATAAGATAGCAACATTTCATGACTTAAATGTTCTCATGCTCTCTGCTGTATGAGGGGAACACAGGTATCTCTCTTAGAGGAATTTTCCATTATTGTTGACTGGGGAGTGCACTCTGGTGCCACAAGGTGGGATGTGGGAGCCACACAGGAGGTACCAGATCTCTTCTTACATTACCCAGGCCTCTTGAATGCTTGTATTCTTTAAATTATTGGTAAATCTTGATACTGGGCAAGTTCTCTGATCTGTGGGAGACTGATTTGACAAGCTGATATTTTGTGTTAGTTTAACTGTTACAAGCAAAATGATTAGGAGCAACTAACTCTTGAGTATCATCTTCATTGGTATTTTTACTGACATTACTAAGTCTATTAATAGCAATAGAGCTTATTTGGAACCAATAAGGGAACACAACATTCACAGCTAGTGACAGTTGATATTTCTAGGCCCACTGTGAGAATATAGAAACAGCCTTGAACATTTATATCCCTTGCTGACTAAAATTTAGTGAGAAGTGTATTATGGTTGCAGGATGTATGGTCCTTCAAATTTAACATTTGTAATTTTTGATGCTGAGTGTGGCAGTACTTCTGAGGAGGAAATAAAATAGTTCAGAGTCTCTTACAGGGAGGGAGGTTTACACCCCACCTCCCAGAAAATACCAGTTTCTGTTCTCAAAAATCTTCTCCATTTTCTTCTTTTTCCTTGCCTTCAAATTCAACAACTATCAAGAGAGCAATTCTTTGAGTAAGATATTCTGAAATGTGTCTGCTCTCTGGCAGCACAAGGTGAGGCGTGTGTCAATAGTGCAGGCAGTGCGCCCGGAGCGGGGATTCATTTATAATGTTTGCCGATCCTTGATTTCAGTCGATCCACACACCACAAGGTCAGCTAGAATTAGATAAGACTGTTTATAAAAGGTGGGGTGACACTACCTTCAAAGATAATCCATAAATTGTTAAGCAATTTTTATTCTAATTTTCAAAGGCATAGACCTCTCAAAGATTTGGAAAGTAAAATAACAACTCTGGCAGTAGAATTTTCAAAATAATTTAAACAAAATGATTTGAAACAACAAAATGTCTTTTTTTTTTCTTTTCAAATGTCAGATATTTATACAGCAAATCAAAAGGAATATCTTGGGGAAGGAATAGTGCATTTTATTGCAAAGGCATTTCTGTTGGCCTCAAGAGTCTGCTCAGATGAGGCCAGTGTTAGAAATTCCATAAAAACAGAATCCTTTTGATGTTGGTTTCATCTTCTTAATTCATTTAGAGCAAACCTCTTGGAACTGTAGCAAGGAACAGCATAAATAACTTCATAAATTGATCCTGAAATTGTCTACAGCCAGCTGAATATGTACTATAAGTGGTTTCCCCAGAAATATACTTGCTTGGGAAAAAACCTGAGGCATTTAAATTTGTTGTTCTGAGAAAAGTAATACTGTATTCATAACTGAATATTCTTTTCCAAACATTTAATAGTTATCTAGCTATTTATGAACTCTATTTAATATCAGAATAAGACGGATTTGGTTTAAATCACAGTTTGACAGTTTGACATAGAATAAATTACTTTATGTTTCTAAGACTAATTTTTTCCTCTGAAAATATAAGCAATGAAATACTACCTCATAGGTTTGTTTTGGTATTATGAGATAAATTAATGAAAATAATATATCAAATACCTTAGCACACAATAAGAACTCAGGAAATATTAGCAATTACTATTTCTGTGAATAATAGTGTTATAATTTTAATAATCCAGTGCTAATAATCCATTGATTGTCTCAGTTATCAGTATGATACAACATGAGTATTTATAAATATAGTAATGTACAGCTTACAGAACAAAAACAATTCTCTAAAATGAAAACCTTTTTTCCTGCTCTGGGCTAAAGCATTGTGACCTGATATAGGTACAAATCATACCTAAAGGATTTCTTAAGTAGAGAATTTATTTTAGAAACCAAGTTATAATTAAATAATGGGTTGGCTAAAACATTTTTTCCCCTAAAATGGCTCTAATAGTGCTTAGTTTTCTTTAACTTCATTTGAAACAATTCTGTTAGATTGTATTGTGACAGCTTCATATCAGCCTGAATTGGAAAAAAAATGATCAAAATTGGTGAATTTTTGTGTAGCCATTTTAATATTGAGAATAAAAGAAAATATGCAACATTTTCAGCATATCATGCATTATTATTTCAAGAAAGGTAAAAATGCAACTGAAACACAAGAAAAAAGATTTGTGCAGTGTATGGAGAAGCTGCTGTGACTGACACAATGTGTCAAAAATGGTTTCCGAAGTTTTCTGCTGGAGATTTCTCACTGGACAGGTATACCAGTTGAAGTTGATAGTGATTAAATAAAGACTATAATTGAGAATGATCAATGTTATATCACATGGGAGATAGCTGACATACTAAAAAGTTCCAAATCAATAAAGTTATTGGTAAAAATGAAAAATGTCTTTTATTTTACATTTAAAAAATGGACTTTTATTCTGTATCACTTGTCAGTTACATATTGGGGATATGTAAATAGCAAAACATGGGAAAAATTTACCAAGGATAAAAAAACATAGAGACCATATTATTATACATACATACTGTATATAACATATGCATGCAATGCATATATACAATGTATAAAATATGGAGGTCTAGAATTAATTTGCTAGTCATCAGTGTGCTAGGGAATGGTGTATTTGGGAATGGGGTGATGTCATGGATGTTCAGTTTGTATTCTCTGATGTATCCATTTGTGGTCCAGTCTTAATTGGTATATATCCCACCCATATCAGCACCTTTTATTCAGATTTGAAAGAGTTTTGCTTGCAACCACCAAAAAAGGCTGAGTAATTGGGCAGCTCTGACTGTTGGCAATTGTGTTCTTTTAGTGGTGGGAATGTTTTTGGATCAGAAAACTTCATTTTAGATTATAGTTATCTTGATTATGGTTTTAAAGTTGTGTTTATTGGGAAGGGATTATTCATTCTTAGAGTCTGAGTCAAAATTAAATTTTGCCTCTCTGACCCACTTAAGAGACCAACAGTTCTGGTTTGCCCACTATTAAGAAAGTTCCTGTAATGTAGGACTTTCAGTTTTAAAACTGGGGAAATTTGGGGCAACCTGAGATGATTTTATCACCCCAAAATTTCTATATTTTTTGTGTAAGTCATTAAACATACTTCTGAATATGACAGAATGTATATAAATGTTGTATAGTTCATGATAAGCACTTTTCTGCTTATCAAATAAAAACTTAAAATGATCCTATGAAGTGAGTGTTAGCATATTTTACACATGAGAAAATTAAAGTTTTGAGAGGTTCAAATCTGGGTTCTATCTATATATTATGCCACATGCTGATATATAAGATATCCAATATATCATATGCAATATCCATCTATATAACCATGCTTTATTATATTGTTAACATTTTCTTATGCTATCAGAAATATTTAGAACTTGGGTTTTTTCTTAATGGCTAGTAAAATTTAAAAAACTGCCTGCCATGGTAGCTGTCCCTTCTCTCATAAGGGCCATTTACCTACAAAAAAAGAACCCCATTGACTTTCATTTTTTTCCAGGAAATTACTGGCCACATAAAACCTTCTACCCCAACATTGAATAATTCTTCCTTTATAAAAATGTCTCCAAACTGCTTGATTGTCCATTGCAACCAACAAGAGACCAACAATGCACTAGAAGACCAATCAGCAAGTCTCCCCCACTTCCAACAATAAAAAAATCCTCCTTCATAGAATGCTTGTTGAGACTCAGTTTTACTGTTCTTACTCTATGACATGTACTCTTTTCTAATACCTTTGGTCCTTTGCTGAAATGAAAGTGATGGCTGAAAGATCACCCTACTGTAAATATATGAATAAACCATCATTGTTAATTTTGTCTTGAACTTATTTTTGTCTTTAAGAAATAAGAGAAAAGTGCAAAGAAAACTCTGTGAACCTTTGACACAGTTCCTAGTTCCTATACATTTTCAGATTGTCTAGTTTTCTGAGCTGGACCAATGAATTGCATTAAAAGAAACAAACAGACAGACAGACAAACAAACAAACCCCCTACAGTTCTCCCAAGGTTCTCTGGTCTCTGATTAGTTTTACACTTCAGCTGATCATTCTTCACTCCCCAATCTCCCTGGAGATTGTTGTGGACTCCAGGGAGCAGATGGAATTACCTGTGCTCAGTTGGTAAATTCTCATGATCTGCATGTACCTCTGAACAAATCATATTAGTAATGACTAGACATTTACCTCCTTGTGCAAAAATAAGTGAAATGAAACAAACTAAAACTAAAAGCAAAATTTGATATGCAGCAAAATATATGGAAATATGTATATATCCTCCTCCCTTTCCTTAAGTCTGCTAGTGAAATGATGTATTTTGAGGTTTGGTTACTGCCATTTCATGAAGTCACAATTTTAGAGTTTTAAAGGCTCTTTTGCCTAAGGACCTCAGTTAACAGATTAGAAAATGATGGCATAGAGATGTTAAGCTATTTATATTGGGTTATAGAACTGGTAATAGAAATAGTAGAACTGGAAACCGTATTGTGTTAGCCTAGTTTCCCAGAAGAAAAAACAGAGATGGAGGCTTATGTGAGGGTAGCTTATTTGCCAGGGAGGAGGAGTGACGATTGAGGAGCAAAAAATTGAAGGATGGGAAAAGATACAACATATTGTTACCCAGTTGGCTTATTGTTACAGATTACTGTTCCTGAGCCTGTCTCCTTAGAGGCAAATGGGGCCAGTATTTACCCATTGGCTTTTATATACTAGTGGTCAAGTGTGCCTCCAAGAATTTAATTCCCTCATATTTCTGTGATGCATATCACAAGTGCCAAATACTTTCCTATTGATGTCTCATGCCAGTGAGTCAGAGAGAGTCCTCAGAACAATGTAAAAAGTAGGAGGCTCAGGCAAAGTTGTAATACAGTTGATTTACTTGTCAGAAGCTGGTTAAAACCTGTGCATAACTAGTGACTAGAAACCACAGTTTAGAGTAAGAGGTAAGGCTGAGAAGATTTCAACTGGTGTACAAGACGTATTTGATCATCATCATGGGTGATTTAATATAGGTATAAATTTATATGAGTAATCTACTTGTCTATCAAAACTGGTTTCTAGTGTATTATACTGCATCTACTGAGTTCCTTACACTCATTTTCATTTCTCATGTCAACAATTCAGCCCTTTTTAATAATTTGCAGTAGAAATTGGAATCATTTTTATAGCTCATTAGCTCACAAAATCATAGACTGTTTTTCTGTTTTCATTGTGTATTTTTCCAATATTTCAAAATCTATGTCGATTATGTCTATACAAACTTTTAAATATCCAGTGAAATACTTTGTTTATTGATTTAGCTTACTCTGCACTTATTTTGCCAATCATCCCAAACGTTTAACATTTCTTTGTTTCTCACTGACTTCTGCATATGCTTTTCTTTTGCACAGAGTACAGTCTTCTTATGAATCAGAAGATGAAGGCTTTTTACCTGTGCCAATTACAAATGTTTTATCTGTCTGGACATTTAAATTGTTTAAATCAGACGAAGAAAATTCTCTGATCAAATTCTATATGCAAAGTCAACTAAAACATTATGTTCTATTAGAAATGCAGGTAGTTTGACACTATTTAATGGAACACAGTGGTGTTCCCACGATGTCTTGACAACCTGAAGTGTGCCTCTTGAATAGACTTGTGAAAGTTTAATTGGATAGGAGACTACCCCATGAGGGACCACTAGCACTTTAATAGCTAGCTGCAGACCCCTAGTGAGGCTGAATAATTACAATCAAGGAACTATAGCCGTTTCCATGACTGCACTTATACTTCTGCAGAAAGGCCTATTTTCCTCTACATGACAGTTCACTTTGTATTAATTATAGATTACATGCTTCAGCCCTCTATCATTATGCTAGCATATTCTCATAAAGAATGGTACATTAACCATGAAATACTGTGTTCATTGCATGTATAACTGTTCAACTCCCTGCACTGGGCATGTGTATGTGGAGGAAAGGGAAAAAGAGGTCACTTTATAAATGTTAATGGCACCAGATGTGCAAATAACAAATCAAAAGGTAGTAAAGGAGAGGCTGGCACACTCTCAAACTAAAATGGAGCTATCATTGTGCACTTTACCCTCTATTTCCATTTTCCAACACATATTAGTTCAGAATGCAGCAGATTTGAAATATAGTTAACACTATATAATTAAATTATTCCAATTCATTGGAAGTTAAGAATTATCAGTAAAGCTACTCCTAATGGTTGCTCTTCAAACCTCTTTGATTAGTGACCAGAGATCTTGGTCTGGGGAAGGAATTCACAGGTGATCATCTGTGTGCCCATCACTGAGGTAGAGGCTAAACCCACATAACTCATTATAAACAAACCCCTTTAAACTAAAAATCACTATACTCACTGCACAGTAAGGGGAAACTCATCTAAGTTAAACTGTATTCTATGCCAGAGGGCAGGGAGAACTGGATTCATTTTCCAGACCATTGCATGCCAACATCTATACACATTTGATGACATTTCTGCATTGATAAAAAGGAAGTCAATTTCTGCATTGACTAAAGGAAGTAGGGCAATACTGACAAATTTTTCCTGAAACTAATAAAATAAGCCCTATGCACGATAAGATTGTGTCATGATTTCCAAAACTGGATCTCAGTAGATCAGTTGGGTTTTAATACAAATGGGTCTTAGGTACTTCAAATGCATCTTAACTATCCCAGTGGAAAATATGTATTAACATTTCCTCAACTTTTTCAAAACAGTTTACCTTAACACTGCTTCTTCTAATAATATATCATGACGAGGGCTAGGCAGGTTGTTAGGTTCCATCGTATTTTCTATATATGTCTCTATCTTTCATATTTCTGATTACTTCCCAGAGAGGTATCAAAATAAGATATGGTAGCTATTGAGCAAAATATAGTTTGATGGGTCAACTATTATAATTTGTTTTTAAAGTGTATTTTATTGATTATGCTATTACAGTTTTCCCAATTTTTCCCCTTTGCTCCCCTTCACCTGGTACCCCCCTCCCTCCAGCAATCCCTCTACTTAGTTCTTTCCAATGGGTCATTTATATAAGTTCTTTGGCTTCTCCATTTCTTACATTATTCTTAATATCCCCCTGTCTATTTTGTACCTAACAATTATGCTTCTTAATCCCTGCACTTTTCCCCATTCTCCTTCTTTCCCCTTTCTCTGTTGATAACCCTCCATGTAATCTCCATTTCTATCATCCAGTTCCTGTTCTAGTTGTTTGCTCAGGGTTTTTTGTTTTTGTTTTTGTTTTTGATTTTTCAGATTCAGTTGTTGATAGTTGTGAGTTTATTGTCATTTTACTGTTCATAGCTTTGATTTCTTTTTTTTTCTTAAGTCCCTTTAACATTTCATATAACAAGGGCTTGATGATGATGAACTCCTTTAGTTTTATCTGATCTGGAAAGCACTTTATCTGCCCTTCCATTCTAAATGACAGCTTTGCTGGGTAGAGTAATCTTGGTTGTAGGTCCTTGCTTTTCATCACTTTGAATACTTCTTGCCAGTTCCTTCTTGCTCACAAAGTTTCTTTTGAGAAATCAGCTGATGGTCTTATGGGAAATCCTTTGCAGGTTACTGTCTCCTTTTCTGTTGCTGCTTTTAAGATTCTCCCTTTATCTTTAAACTTTGGTATTCTAATTATGATGTGTCTTGGTGTGGTCCTCTTTGGGTCCAAATTGATTGGGATTCTCTGTGCTTTCTGGACTTTATGTCTATTTCCTTAGTCAAATTAGAGAAGTTTTCTTTTGTTATTTTTTTTAAATAGCAAAACTTTTTTCAAATAAGTTTTCAATTTCTTGCTCTTCCTCTTCTTCTTTTGGCATCCCTATAATTTAGATTTTGGTACATTTGGAGATGTCCCAGAGTCTTCTTATTCACTCCTCATTTTTTTGAATTCTTGTTTTTTTCATTCTGTACTGGTTGACTATTTATTTCTTCCTTATATTCCAAATAATTGATTTGAACCCTGGGAAGGGATTTCCTTACCTTTACTGTTGGTTCCCTGTGGATTTTTATTATTTCACTTAATGTTGTCTTCATTTCTTTCCTTATGAGTTTGCCATACTCAATGACATCTGTAAGCATCCTTATCACAACAGTGTTTTGAACTCTGCATCTGATAGGTTGCCTATCTCTGTTTCACTTAGTTCTTTTTCTGGAATTTTGATCTGTTCTTTCATTTGGGTCATATTTCTTTGTCTCCTCAATTTAGCAGCCTCCCTGTATTTGTTTCTGTGTATTGGGTAGAGCTGCTTTGATTCCATCTTGGTGTACTTATTTACATTATAAGGGGCAGAGTCTTAGGTAATCACCAAGGTGGAGCAACCGGCTTCCCTGCTTTGTGATACTATATGTGGGGGAGGGGCTTGAGAGGGAACAAGGCTGCTTGCTCAGCTCTTACCCCATTTCTAATCACTTCCCCCACTTCCCAAATTTGACTGGCACTGTTCTAGTCTCTCCCCTAGTGCTGAATCCCCTAGTGCAGGGCTGTCAAACTCATTTTCACTGGGGGCCACATCAGCCTTCAAAGGGCTGAATGTAATTT
Source organism: Trachops cirrhosus (assembly GCA_028533065.1). NCBI lineage: Eukaryota > Metazoa > Chordata > Mammalia > Chiroptera > Phyllostomidae > Trachops > Trachops cirrhosus. Next base: position 123,456,039 of record CM052538.1, read on the forward strand.
TAGGACTGTATAAACGTAACTACTCTTTAATAGTTAAGTGAGAGCTCAGTGCTGCCTCTGGGTAGAAACAAGGTGCTGGGCCAGATAAAATAAGGTGGAGGGCTGGATTTGGCCCCTCAGGACTTGTGTTTGCCACCTGTGCCCTAGCGGGTGGGTTTGCGTATGTTCGAGAGCCATGTGGGTCCTTTAAACAGACTGTCCTGAGAGACTGGCAGTATCTTCTGCTGCCCCAACCCTCTCTGGTTTTTACAGCCAGAAGTTATGAGGCTTTATTTTTCTAGTGCTGGAAACCTGGGCTGCACAGTCTGGCCTGTAGCTGGGATGGCTTGTTCCCCAGGTGTCCCTCCTGGTTTTTATCCACCAAAGGTAAATGTGGGACTGTACATTCCACCAGCTGCCACTGCTGCTGCCACATAATGTCCTCTCTTCTCTGGCTGCCCATCTCCGCCCCTCCTACATGTCTGGATGAGTATTTATTCTTTAAATCCTTGGCTGTAGGTTGGACTTTCATAGAGTTAAACTTTCTGGAAGTTCTGGTTGTGTTTTGTTTTGAGATTAGTTGTGATCCTTCTGATGGTTGTGCAAGTCAACTATTATAATTTATAACAAGATCTTTTTTTATAGGTAAATACTGCTTTAACATTTTACTAAGAAAAATTTCAAAAGCAGAAAGAATACTTTAATGTTGATTTTTCCATTTATCAATTTTATCAGTTATAAAATAATACATTGATTTATTAATATTTGAAAGTATAATTATAAACATAGATTTTTACATATAAATTAACTTCTTTCTAGCCATTATAGCTATGTCTTTAATGGTACTAAAAGTGATCTCTTTTTAAAAAATATGTTTTTGTTTAATTTATAAGTGTTATATTGGTTAATAAAATTATATAGGTTTCAACAGTACAATTCTATAATATAACATCTGTATACTCTAAGTCTGGTCTGTGAAAACTCAAGTTGTGTCAGAAGTCCCTAGGCCTTAAAAACAGTAATCTCTTATAACTTCCAGTTTATTTAAAAGCAGAGTCCAAATGCATATTATAAATTTTTGCTACAGAGTTGGGTGTCAGCCTTTTCCTCCAGGAAGCCCTGGTTCCTTTTAGTGAAGAATGGTATTTAGAGACCACAGCTCTGACAACATAAATGATCTCTGCTGGTGAATTTATAATTTCTTGACCTTTTGAGTGGACAGCAATAAGAAATTTGTGTTCTTTAAAGGAAAATGTATCACGAATTCCTAAAGATATTTTCAGTTCAAACTTACAGAGCTTTTGCTTAATTTATTGCTTTTTTCTATTGTATTTCTTTTCCCATATTTGAAAATCTTTGTTTCTAATGGCATTAATATCATTTGTTATCATCATATAATATCATGACCAATAATAATGGTATAATTACTGAGAAAATACAAGGAATTCAAAATTTTTAACTTTAAATATCTCACCATCTTACTACAATTTCTCTGTGTAATTTGTCTAACAATTCTTGTACACTATTAAGTTCATTTGCATTATTTTTGTTTAATTTTAATGTAGTTCATGTATAGACATATGTATTTGTGTATATTTATTTTATATATATGAATATAAAATATATAGACATTTGTAGGTGCCAAATTTAAGTCTACAATGTAAGTTAAAATTATAAAGTCTCATTTTATATATCTACTTTCTTATACCTATACCTATCTATTCTTACCTTCATAAGTAACCTTTTTTAAAAATGTTTTTGTATCTCCACATTTTCTCAAATGGTAGGTTAGTTTAGCATACTAAACACATTTTCCTAAGACTTGAAGTTTTTTACCTACATATACTAAAGCAGTGGTCCCCAAACTTTTTGGCACCAGAGACCAGTTCCATGGAAGACAGTTTTCCAGGGTTGCAGGGGATGGTTTCCAAATGATTCAAGAGCATTACATTCAAGCTCACCTCCTGCTGTGTTGCCCACTTTTTAACAGGACTGGACCAGTGGTTCTCCAGCAGGAGGTTGGGGACCCCTGACCTAAAGGATCTACATAGTAGTAACTAGAGATGTTTCTTATTTCTTTTTGTAGTTACAAAAAAGAAAGAAAGAAAAAGAAAGACAGGGAGGGAGGGAGGGAATTACGGAGGGAGGGAGGGGAAGAGGAAAGAAAAGGGAAGGAAACAAAAGGAAAGGAAAAAGAAAAGAAACTCTATTGCTTCTTTTTGTTTACTAGTGTTTACTAGTATACTACACAATTAGTCCCTTACTGATGAATTTTTGGGTTGCTTTTAGTGTTTTCTATAACAACTAGTTATTTCAGCAAATTTTTAAAAATATTTTATTTCTTTATTTTTAGAGAGAAGGGAAGGGAGGGAGAAAGAGAGGGAGAGAAACAATATGTGGCTGCCTCCCATGTGGCCCCCACTGGGGACGTGGCCCACAACCCAGGCATGTGCCCTGACTGGGAATTAAACCAGCAACCCTTTGGTTCATAGCCCATGCTCAGTCCACTGAGCTACATCAGCCAGGGCTATTCCAGCAAATTGTACTCATCAGTTTCTTGACTCAAAGTTTATGCAATTGTTTGTAAAGGCAATGTCTCAATGAGGTCATCTCTAGCAGTTTATCTAGGTGGTGTATTTTGCCATGGATTGACGACTGGTTTGTTTTCATATTTATGTGGTCAGTATATCTGATGAATGAGTAATATAGAAATAAAAGCTTCAGAATTGGTGGAACATTTTTTCTTTAACATGATCAGATTTGCATAAATGAACACTGAAAGGACATTTTCTCATTTTTGTTTTCCTAAAGCAGAGGGAATAAATGTTAGGGAGGAAAATTCTTTTTCCTTGTTACTGACAATGTTTCCATTTCTTATGAAAGAACAAAAGGATATTACAGCTCAACAGATTCTTCCCTTCTTAAAGAAAGTTTAGATAAGGTGTTTTCTGTAATGATGGATAAACAAATCCTAGGGAAGTTCTTTCTTCTTGAGATGAAGTTTTGCATTAATTGGTTTGCAAACTGATGTTCTGAAAGCCAAATTCAGCCTATAAGCATAGTTGGTATTGCCAAATCTCTTTGCCTTTTGTTAGGGACATTTGCTTCATTTGGTCACAGTTCTTGCCCTTCCCCATTGCTTGCATTCCTTTTGCCTCACTTATTTATTGTAAGTGTATGGCCTGAAAAGGCATTTGATTTTATAAAGTATGCATGAAAGAATTAATATTTTTGTTTTTGCCATGAAAGTATATACTTAAGAGATTAAAAATTTACGTTCTACTTTTCAAAATTTGGTCCAACTTATTAAATAGGACTTTATGGTAGAACTTAATGAATAATTGGCATAGTTCTTAGAATTAGATCCTGAGGGTGATTATCATTAAGTACAATGTATACACAGTTAGAAAATCTTCTGATTATTTGGTTACTGGGATAAATTGTAAGTTTACTTATTAGTCAAATGTTATTTCTGAAATTTATTTTTATAATAATGGCTGACATATAATAATTTTATGTTAGCTACCTTCCTAAGAGTTTTACCAAAACTAGTATTCAATTCTTTAAACAACCCTATGAAGTACTATGGTATTCCTTATTTTATAGATGAGGAGTATAAAGTATAGAAATCCTAATTAACTAAGTCAACATAGTTACATATTAATAGAACTTGAACTCAGGCATGCCTGATCCAGAGTGCACACTCTTAGCATATCACTTATGGTTCTGCTTCATTTATTTCACAGTCTGAAGTTGGAACAACTCTGGTCAATTTTCCAAACATGCCAGTTTTTCTCTTTTTATAGCTCTGCTTGTAAAAACATTGCTATAGCAACTGAGGTAAGTGATAGGAGAAACCTCACAGATATGACCCTGTTAACCTTTCCTTTTGTTCATCATGCTAACATTCAAACAACTCGGAACATGTAAGTGTTAGCAAGATGAGAGAAAAAGAATTAGTTGCTACACTTTCAGGAATTTGGTTATTTTACAAAAGCTTCTTGCAAAAAGCAGATTTTATTATGGCTCTGCTCAGAATGCTTTCAAGGCTCTCTAATCCCTGGTGTGCACCCTTATTCTGAACATGAGCCTCTATCTGGGAAAGTCTGGCTGCTGATTTCCCTTTGGACTCACCTTTCCCACTGTATCTCCATGCCATCTACCAAACAGTGCCTCAATCTGGAGGCATTTTCCTCACTCATCCTTTTACCTCACTTATGAGCTTATCAATATCTAAAACCATTTTAATTATTTGTATTGAGGTAAAATTGCTAAATAACATTATTTTAATTTCAGGTATACAACAAAATAGTTCAGTCTTTGTATACACTACAATAAGTAGTGTATAAGTCTACTTATCACACCACAATAAGTCTAGTTACCCTCAAAACCATTTTTTGAAATTCAGAAAAAGTTTAAACTGTATTCTTCTCAAGCCTGAATTATTTTCCTCTTCAAAATAGGAGGGCACATATATTTTTAAAATTTAATTATTTTGTATTTCATAAATGTGTTATATTTTTATTTAACTACTCTATATGAATATTTCATCTCTGCAAATAGATTGTAGGCATCTTCAGATGATTAGATATTTTTATGCTTATTTTTCTCTTTTCCTTATACCATGACTAGTGTAGTTACTGTAATGAAGATGTATTTACTAAAACATTAATTTTAATTGCAAGAAAGATTGCTGTCTGTGAGTTGAATTAATTTCATGTCCATACCACACGTGGGGCTGATATAAAATCATGGCCACAAATAGGTGAAATTTGCTTTTCTAAAGGTGTATGTGTGCACGTGGAATTATTTGGTTATTATTTTTATATAGTACATATAATTCCTTGTTATATATATAATATATATATATAAAGATACACACACACTCCTTTAGAAAGGGTATATTTGCCTCTATCTACCATACAATGTCTGTATTCATGCATGTGCACACAGGCACATATATTCAAAGAGTAGTACAGCAGAATAACAGATTATGCCAGAACAAAGTCCTGATGACTGAAAAAAAAAAAGACAGAGGTTTTATAACCCCTTGTGTTGGCTATCTGAAAGAACAGTCTCTTTCCACTCACAGCTGCATTGATAATTAAATTGAATGGGTTCAATTTTAGCTGAACATTAATGGTATAATTGCATTGCTGTAAGTAATTAAAACTGTAGCCTACTTATCCTGACAGATGGTTTGGTTGAAAGTTTCAACTGAAAACATACAACTTCTGTAAGTGAATTCTAGAGAATAGAATTATTCACTTATATTTTGATTACCTGGGAAATAATTCCATAGAATTTTATCCCAGTGAATTCTGCTATAGGAGGTAGTGGATAAACCTTCTCAGCCAGTAAGACTGTGCAGATAATCATTTCTTTGCATAAATTGATCTTACCTATTTTGATGACTTCACTTATTATGATGGCTCAAGAATTACTTTAGCATAATACTAAACTTGAATTTTAGAACTTAGTCTAAGGGAAATGTTTTTAGTTAAAGGAACAAGCATTTTATTTCACATTATAAACACCCCTTTGACTCAAGTATTCTTCCAAACTTCTTTAAAAATATGGTGTATGGATTAAAGGAGAATTAGACCTGCATTGTACTGAAGAAATATTCCAGTCTTTGTGGAATTTATTCATCACTGCACATGGTAGCAAATTTGCAACATATTATAAAAGATGTTGTTCTACTCCATCATACTGTTATTTTACAAAAACCCTAGATTATTTTTGAGTAGGAGATTTATCATCAATGAGAACAAATGCTTTTATTAAAGTATAGGAAAACTTATAATTACATTATTCAGTTTGTTGTTAGGGACTCATAGTAATAAGACCAGTGGAAAATTCTCTCCCTTCCCTTCCCTCTTTGTACTCTCCCATCACTCCATGTTTTTCTTCCTCCCTCCCTTCTTTCCTCCTTTCCCTCTTCCAGTTTTTGATTAACTCTAATGTACTGCATCAGTATAAATGCTGAGGAACAAATCACATCTTTCCCTAGAGGTTTCCAGATGCGTCACACAATTTGAAGTGTGTGAGAGTGGGTCTCAAACACAGAGAAGCCCATAGCAGGCACGTGGTCAAGTTAAGCACAAAGGCTACAGGATTCTCCTCAAGGCCATTTCACATTTTTATCCAGCAAAATAGTCTCTATACCTGAACACAGTTTTTAAAAATTTAGTAAAATTTTCTTCTTGATGTTGGTTAGATATCTTTTAAGGTCTATTAGAAAAAGTTTGAATAACTGATGATTTTTAGTTATCACCAGCAACATCAAATTCAAAATGACCTATCAAAAAATGGGGTGATATTTTAAAAAATATGTTTCTATCTTAGTAATCTTACTGTGTCTGAGTCTTTTATAACTGCCTCAATTTCTGTATAGAAAAACCTGTGACATTTTATTCTATTTGGCCAGAATTATAGGGATGCATGAAATTTTTAAGGTCTATTTTCCTGTGATTGTCATCTGAAGCATTTGGAAATAAAAGCCTAGATGATATCACCAAGACCTTTGGAAAACCTAGTTCATTCTTCCGAAAGTATTTCAAAAATCAGTTTCAGAATATCTACAGTAGTGCTAAGAATATCTAATATAACCTATTTGAATTAGACACAAAATAACTAAATTTAAGCTTTTTTGTTTTATTTGACAAGTTGCGTAACAATCCCGTGTAGCTGGGTAATAACTCTTCAGAAGTGATTTGAGTAATGGGGAATCATTCACATCTAATATTCTGTTGAGGGTACAAAATATGTGTCAATTGTCATTGCTAGAATAAAGCATCTCAGTTAAGTCCATTAGCATCTGAAAGATCTCCAATCAACTATTTATTATGGCAATTCTACATGGACTGTTAAAATAGTCACTGACAGGCACACATAATACACATGCATATGTTCTTTTTCTGGAAACACCAATCTGTTGACTGCCTATCAGGATTTGTAGTCTTCTTTCATGAGCAGTTCCACTGTTTTAACTGTAGGCACTTACTTAAATATTAGCCCCTTCAATGTTTTACTCCCAAATATAAAGCTCAAAAATATCAGCTTGTGAGTGTTTGTTCACTGTTGTAAGTAATCATGCTATGTTTAATATTAGGGCAAAATGGAAAGTTTTTTTTTACTCCTTATTCATGACTGCAATTGGATATACAACAGTGACTACTCTACTTTTCTCCAAACATGATTTGTAACAAATATAAGTCAATTCAATGGAATGTTATTCAGTATTGTGATTACTTACCATCCATCATAAAAATATCTTTTCTGAGTACCTACTATGTGAAAACCACTGGTATCTCACTGAGTAAAGCGAAGGTCAAGGCTTGGACTATTGCTTTTAGAAGAATTATATATTTCATTTGAAACCACCTCATCAAAATTCTATCCCCATATGAAGTTCACATATGTATACATGACTACTTGATAATTTATGCTTTAAAAATGTGTCATTTGAAATCTATGGTGTGCCCACAGGATAAGATGTACTATGTGTGAGAGGGCAATATTTTCTTATTATTCCCCACATTTACAGGTCCATTTAAGTAATACTTACTGAATACCCACTGTATGCCAGGAATATATCCATATGCCAGGAATATATCCATATGCCAAGAATCAAATGTGAACAAGACAGGCAAGGTTACTGCAATAATAAAACTTATCTTCCAGTGAAGAATACAGGTACCAGATATAAGCAAACATGGGCTTAAGATAGAAAATAATGAAGTAGGAGTTCTGTGAGCCATCTGAATGATAATATAAATGTTCTTTTATAGAGTCTGGTAAGATGAGTGATGTATGTAAACATGTATTAGTAGTAAAGTCTGTGGCCAACTGCATATAAGAAGTTTGGAAAAGTTGCTTGATCTGATAAGGCAAAGTGAACTGTATTTCTGACTTAATTAGAAAGTGCCTAATGGTAGACATATATAGGGTGGGGCAAAAGTAGGTTTACAGTTGTGAGTATGGGAAACAACAGTTTATTCTTATATTATTTACTAATTATTTTATTAACTGTAAACCTACTTTTGCCCCATCCTGTTTTTTTACCCAAATGCTAAAAGTAATGATTAGGAATAAGTTGGATATTGTGGAAGATAATTTGATAGAGATGGAAAAACTGAATAGGGAGTTTGAAAATTGTTTCAGAGAGAATATTGATTTCTGTCACAAAGGAAAAGAGAAAAACAAAACACAATCTTGTTTGAGGAACAAATGGATCAAGAAAATGATGGGATATGTAAGGACATTAATTTTCAGTGTACAATTTTTCTCCAATGACATGAAAACCTAATCTTTCTTTTTCAGAAATGACTAGATGGGTAATCCTGTGATTCTTTCCCTAAAAGAATACTCCTCCAGGTGACAGAAATAAACATCTCTAAAGAAATTTTAATGTCTATAATATGTTATTTGAAAGGTGGGACAAATGAACATAAATTACATATAATAAACCTATTTATAATGAAAGTTGCCCTAGAGATCTTGTTACAGAGATATTTTTGCATGCTGATCAACAAACTATTTAAGATTTGGGAAGATGGCAGTGTGGTAGGAGGGAGCGGATTCCACTTCCTTCTACACACTCAAGAAAAAATTAGCCGATTTACGGAGGAACAGAGCAAACAGCCAACATTATCACAACATACATGAGAATAGGAGATCAAAAAGTGTAGCAGACATTGAAAAACCAGACGGTAAGGAGAGTGTGTCAGGATAGTAAAGGTCCAGGGATCAGCTCTGGGTCCAGAGAGGTTTCAGTCCCAGGCCCGGTGCTCCAGGGTCTGCCTCAGGGCACCTGAGAGAGAGCTGGTCAGCCAAGCCCTCCCCCGACAAACAAGGATTGAGCAGCACCTCGGGAGGCCTGTTTACTTGAAGTCACAGAGAGGGGAGTGAGGACTGAGTGGGACTCACACAGGGTCTGTGAGTACCCACACATAGCCCCGGGAAGAGTATGCACCCCAGCCTGTGCTACAAAGGGTGGCCTGGCTGTTCGCCTGCCCCCCAACCTGGAGAGAGTGTAGTTTTGTGGAAGACCCAGAGCACACAGCTGTGAATGAAGAAAAGGCATGGGTGCTCCACAGGATCCCAGGTGCTCAGGCCGTGAACTCATGGGAAGTGTGTGCCCCTCGGGATCCCCAGAAATCACACCCGTGAACCTGGAAAAGGTGCAGGCACTCTGCAGGAACCCAGAGCCCCTGGCAGTGAGCTCTGGAGAGAGTGCTTAGGAGCACCCAGATCCCACACCCAGGGCCCTTCAGATAGGCACCAGACCAGCTCCGGGGAGAATGCAGCTAGCCTTGGGGGCAGTGCACCAGAGTCTGACTGAGTTCTGAAGGGGAAGGGAGAAAAGTGATTCCAATCACCCCTCAGCTTTCAGAAGCCAGCAAGACCAGAAAAACTGGTTTGGCCAGTTTCAAACCAACAAAAGGTTTTTTGTTGTTTGATTTTTTCTTTTTTTTTAAGTAACTTTTTATTTTTTCATTCTTATTATTTTTATATCTCTCAATGCCTTATGCTTCTCTTTCTTTCATTCTAGTGTTGATCCTTCTCCGTTTCTTTCCAAATTTATCTCTTCTTCCTTCCATATTCTGCTTTTTTCCTTCTTTTCTTTTTGAACCTGCAAGGAATTGCATATTTGTATTATCATTATTTCATTATTCTTACATTTTTTACTTTAATAGTATTTTGGTATTCCTCTTCTTTCTGTATAGTCTTCTTTGCTTGGCTGGTTATATTGTATCATTTGATAGGTTTCCCCTGTTACCTCATTCATAATGTATTGCTAATTTACTGTCCTTCATTTGTGTTCCATTAGTACACTACTCAAGGTTCTATACTCCCTATTCTTGTTATCTAGATCTCATTGATTCTGTCATATGATTGTTGCTCTAATATACTGTAAATAATAGCTATTTCATACAATTGTAAATACTACACAACACCACTCCCAAATCTTAGTCCACTTCACAGTTTCCTGAACAGTATTACTGCAGTGGTTAACTCTATTCTCTCACACACTACACCTATTTACTACTCTTTCCTCTCACCCTACCTCAGAATCTGACCTTCCACAACCTCACTGCTTTCTAGTTCCAACTCACAATACTTTCCTTCCGAACAAGAGTCTTACCTTCTTTCCATCCTCTCTAAAAAGTGGCTAGTGGGGTGGAAGATCATGGTTAACACTATACATAGCCAAAGGATCTCCTATCTCTTTTCTACTGGCTGCTACTGTAGATATCATAGAATACTCTCTTGCTGTCTTAAACCATTTTGCCTTCCCCCTCCAACTGATCACAAAAAGAGTACAGGGAAGCTGTGAACACCAGGATACCCAAAGGAGACTGCACCACTGAGTCTCACAGGTATTCTACCACAGAAGTTTACACCATAAACCCAGGGAGCCAGAACAGATCAATTTAATAAACAGAGGCTAACAAGAAGAGTCTCATGAACAATGGGAAGACAAAGAAACAATCCCTAAATGAAGGTAAAGGAGGAAGCCTCAGAAAGAATAGTAAATGAAATAGAGGCAACTCAACTATCAGATATTGAGTTCAAAGCAATGATTATCAGGAAGTTCAACAAACTTACAATGAGCTACCAGAAACTACAGGGAAGCTATAATGAACTCACTGCAAACTATATCAATATGAAAAAGGAAATAGAAACTATCAACAAGGGCCAAGAGGAAATGAAGAATACAATTTCTGAACTTAGGAACACAGTAGAAGGAATGAAAAGCAGGATCGATGAAGCAGAAGATCAGATCAGCAAGCTGGAGAAAAAAGCACCCAGAAAGAGCAAGAACAGGAAAAGAGGCTCAGAAAGAATGAAGAGGGATTCAGAGAAATGCAAGACAATATGAAACGAAATAATATCCGTATAATAGGGATACCTGAAGGAGAAGAAGAGCAGCAAGGGTTAGAAAAACTATTTGAAAAAGTTATGATGGAAAACTTCCCTAATTTGATGAGAGAAAAAGTCACACAAATCCAGGAAACACAGAGAGTCCCGATCAAGAGGAACCCAAAGAGGGCCACCTCAAGACACATCATAATTCAAATGGCAAAATTTCAAGACAAAGAGAGAATCTTAAAGGCAGCAAGGGAGAAACAGGAAGTAACATACAAGGG
>CM052538.1:123467673-123536245 GCA_028533065.1 Trachops cirrhosus
ACTTCTCCAAGGAGGACATACAGAGGATCCAGAGACATATGAAAAGATGCTCAATATTGCTAGCTATCAGAGAGATGCAAATTAAAACCACAATGAGATACCACTTCACACCAGTCAGAATGACCATCATAAACAAACCAACAAACAACAAGTGTTGGAGAGGTTGTGGAGAAAAAGGGACCCTAGTACACTGTTGGTGGGATTGCAGACTGGTACAACCACTATGGAAAACAGTATGGAACTTCCTCAGAAAACTAAAACCAGATCTTCCTTTTGACTCAGCAATTCCACTGCTGGGACTATATCCTAAGAACCCTGAAACACCAATCCAAAAGAACCTATGCACCACAATGTTCATAGCAGCACAATTTACAATAGTTAAATGCTGGAAGCAACCTAGGTGCCCATCAGTAAATGAATGGATCAAAAAACTATGGTACATTTACACAATGGAATTCTATGCAACAGGAAGAAAGAAGGAGCTCCTACCCTTTGCAACAGCATGGATGGAGCTGGAAAGCATTATGCTAAGCAAAATAAGCCAGGCAGTGAAAGACAAATACGATATGATCTCGCCTTTAACAGGAACCTAAACAACAAAACAAAGAAACAAACAAAATATAACCAAAGACCCTGAAATAGAGGACAGGCTGACAGTGCCCAGTGGGGAGAGGAGAGGGAATTTTCAGGGAATTTCAGGGGAAATGGGGAAGGGTTTACAGGAACAAATGCAAAGGACACATGGACAAAAACTAGGGGGTTGGAAATGGGAGGGAGGAGGGGAGGGATGGGTGGGTGGGCTGGAATGGGAGTAAAGGTAAGAAAACTACTTGAACAATGATTAAAATAAAATTAAAAAAATAAAATAAATTAAAATTGTTTAAATGTGAGCATGATAATCAGAAATGGGATGTAGGAATATTTTAACTGGGCAGTTAATATTACAAGGGGTCTATGCAAGGAAATCACCATAGGTACTAGATACAGAAAGACAATTGTCTTTTACAGGCAAGTTTGTTGTTCAAATTGAATGGCAGCAGTAGGGTCAGATAGGCATGTATTTGATATAAGTTCATAGTGTGACCATGGGGGATTGCAAATTAAAAAAACCAGGATAAGGAAGCCCTCTTCATCAGGAAAGCCTGTCTATAATAAAGGTAGTAGGGCTCCAAATACCCCATCCGTGGTCAGAGAAATTTTCATCCCTTAGAGAGAACCTGGCAAGACAATCTCAGGGGCTTTGTTCAATGTTTAGCCCTCCTGAACAGGAGGTCCAGGTATAAAACCTGGGTTACAAATACAAAAACTATTAACAAAACTAGATTGCATGCTATTGTGGGTGCCCAAAATGGCAGTGGTCTTTAAATACCAAATAAAGTTGCCAATTAAACTGAAGTAGGTAGCAGATTATTGAGATTTGGATTCAAATTTTAGATTAGATCAATCTTTGACTCTACTTTTTAGAATGTGTAGCTAAAGCATCTTAAATACATGTGTACACTTTTAGGTAAGGATTGGTCCTAAGAAGGCATCATAGCATATTCATTCCACATATCCTGTTCAGCAACTTTAATCTGCTATACAATATTTTTTATGATAAAGATGCTGATATTTAATAACTTGATCTCTGTAGACTATCAGCCAATACATAATAAAAAAGAAAAGTTTATTGTTTTGTATAAAGCCCATTTTTGTTTGTGTGTTCTAGTTATTACTTGTCTTAGCTTAGGCTGATATAACACAATACCATAGACTGGATGACTAAACAACAGACATTTATTTCTCACAGTTCTGGAAGCTGAGAAATCCAAGATGAAGGTATTTTTAGATTCAGTTCTTGGTGAGGATCCTCTTCCTGGCTTGAGGATGTCTGCCTTCTTGCTGTATCTTCACATGACACAGAGAGAAAGCTCTGGTGTTTTCTTGTCTTCTTATAAGGGCACTAATCTCTTCATGGAGGTTACACCCTTATGACCTCATCTAAACCTGATTATTTCCCAAAGGCCCCATGTCCTAATACTATCACATTGCAGGATAGGGCTCAAAAATATAAATTTGGAAGGGATGCAAACATCTAGTCTATAATATTACTAGAAACCCACGTGGTAGACAAAGGCAATTATATATCACAAAAATTCAGTACAAAAGGACCAACTCGATGTATAGATAGAAAAAACTACTCCATTTACTAAATCTCACCAGATTTTATTTTAAAAGAAAGAGTTTGCTTGCTTTAATTTATCAGCTCTACATTTTGAGGGAGATGATTTCTACATCTAATGTAACATGACACAGAACCTAATATGTTGCTTGGGACCCAGTTGGAGCTCTATAAAATGCCTGAATAAGTATAGCTTTTATATTCTTTGATTTCCTGGCAAATATATGTCTATGAACATAATAGATTCTGGCTAATTTCATAGCATTTTTATAGTTTCAAATACTTAGGATGAAAATGAAAGGGAGTATTTCCTAGGAGAAGTCCCTCTAAGGAATAATAGAAGGTGAAGCAAAAGTAGGTTTACAGTTGTGAGTACACTTTACAGGGCTTATTCTTGTATTATTATTTATTATTTATTGTATTATTTATTTGTATTACAACTGTAAACCTACTTTTGCCCTACCCTGTATTCTCTGTCCTAGAAATAATAATCTCTATCTGAGACAGGATGGGCTTATGCTTTTGTGTAAGGAAAAAAGTGAATACTGGTATTCTTTTCCTGCCAATAAGAGTTAATAGTGTAAAAGGCAATGCTGTCACTTTTTTGAATTCTCTAATCTAATATACAGTGTGCATTCATTTTTTAAAAAAGCAATTCAGATTAGGTTTAGGATAAAAACAATTACAGTCTTAAAAATATGTTACAGGGATGCACTGGAAGATGAGATTATGTTAAAAAAGGTCAAAGAAGTGAATTCCTCTCTCTCAATTCTAAAAAGGGAAAAATGCTTTAAACATACTCTTTACTTGTGCTGAAGGTACCCAAGTGTCCAGGTTTGCCTGGGACAGAATGAGGAAGCATGTTTTTGTAAACAGCCATGGCTAGATCAACTCCCTGTTGTTGCAATAAGTCTTCATAACACACCAACAAAATCTTAGGGCTGGGAAATCCATGATTACAGTATTTGTGATAAAGTTTGTGAATGGCTTATTTTGTTGGAGCATGTGAAGGGACATTTGACCAAAAATGATAAGGTTAGGTAAGAGTTATTTGGGTGTAGGTATCTGGTGAAACGAATAGGACAAATTTAATATCAACTATAACAGGTACATGATCCTAATCGGCAATTGAAATGTCCATGAAAATGAAATAGAATGTGATTTCTGCTCCAGAAGGAATCACTATGTGTTTATATGATAAATATATTTTATTGCTAATTGTTATGGAGAACATTGCTTTCTTAAATTGCCAAAGTGAACGTGTTTGAGTTCCAGAAATGTCAGTTTCCCTTCTTCCGCTTGTCCTGGACACTGTCATCTTCTCCTTTTCTTTATTATAGTTTATATCACCATTACCTTTGTCCACATTTTACTAAAAGCTATTTTTAAAATCATTTTTATTTACATTATTTAATATGATTGTGAATTAACAATTCTATGAAGAAGCAGAGCAGGTGAATATTGTTATTGATACTTTGTATTGAATAAATCAGAAGCCTAGATAATCTAAAAAGCATATTTTTATTCGGAAAGCTAACATGTCTTGAGCCTTGATTTTAGCTCAAATAGCCTGACTCAATTGTCTTTGTTCTTTATCTTACATTGTAATGTCTCGATTCTCCTTCATTTCATAGATGTGAATCATATAAATTTGGAGATAGTAAGCAGTATGGAAAATAGACCAAATTTCTTTTCTGAAATTTGGTTCCAGACACCAAACATAGTATGTAGCACTCATCAAAATAATTGGACTTTTATTATTTTTAGCTGTCAATCTCAAAGCAGCTTAGTTGGAACAAATGTAAGAAAAGAGAGAAAAGGTTTGTGATTTCATCAAACTTAATTCTTTACTGGGCAGGGATTATTGCATTTACCATCCACATTGCATTTTTATTCCCCTCCTGAATTTTTGTCTAATATGTTTTATGATATTACTGTAGAATTGAAATCTAAAGAAATTATCAGAAGACTACTTGTAAAAATCAGTTTTTGAGTGGACTGTGATACATCATCTGAAAACCACATTTTAATTATCTGCTTTTAAATGAAACCGAGTTCCTCATTTTAAAAAGAGCTAGAAATATTAGCTAACGTGTTTAATATTCAAAATGCATACTCCAATTCAATCAGCTGAAAAATGCTAGACATTCAGAAGAATTAACTGCACATACATAATCAACAATATATTATTTCTAATTGAGTTAAATGCCAAAATGAGTTTAGCTTGTTCTGCAATGTTGAAAATGTTTGTAATTTATTTTGAAGTGAGTTCTTCTTTACAATGGACAAATATATGAGAAACTAGGTTTTTCTTAACCATATGGGACTTCTGTTTGTTCAGAGTTATTTAGTTAAGTTTCAATAACTAAAATTGTACTGAACACTGGGTAGTACTGGTACTCTTATATATTAAATTGGTTATTTTACCAATAGTATGCATTTCAATTAAGATTATTTAGTCCTGTTGTATTCATTCAGGCCTCACTTGATTATCATTCTTTTCTTCCTTCCCTGCTGCTGTTGATGCTCCTGCTGTTCCTCCTCTTTGCTCTGCATCTTTACTCTTCTTTACCCTCCCCTTCCCCCTCCCCGCCCTTCACCTGTCTCCTGCTCCCTCTCTTTCTCTCTCGCTTCCACTCCCCTTTCGTTTTCAAAATGGAGGCTTTTAAGATACGAAGTGAATGACCGTGCATTGTGAGTTGGCTAAAGTTTATTACTTTAGTGACTGTTTTTTAACTTTTCTGATTGCAATATTGCCCTATAAAACTACAAAAATTAGATGATTGAACAGGTCTCCCTCTTGAGAAAATATAAATGTCTGTTAATATTTACCTTTTATCATTTGCAATCATTGTCCTTAAAATATTGAGGTGGCGCAAACTCATTTTTAAGCTGTTTACACAATAGTTATTAGCATTATATTATGAAAGGTTGATTCATTCATGTAAAAAATCTTAGGAGCTTCTCCAATGCTCAAAGAACAGTGGGGAATATAATAAGGAATGTGAAAATGAATGGTTCCAAATTCATGAAACTTAAATCCATTGCTCCAGGAATGGTGTTTTCAATTTGAAAAAGAAATGCAAACATGGAAAAAGACCAGATGTGCTCATGGAGATGTTGAGATAGATAAAGGGACTTAATATATGATGTGGCCTAGATAATAAAATGTACAGCATTTTAAAGTTCACTGAGAATATTTCCTGAATTAATGAGTAATGTTAATCAGAAAAATATTACTCCATAAATTTTCAGATATTAAACTCAATTTTCAAGAAATAACATGAAATTTCTTTTTAAAAAATATTCAAGTTTTATAGCTAATAATTATACCTTATATTAAAATTATTTAGTTTAAAAATATATTTAAGTAACACTACATTGGGATATAAGAGAGATGTATAAAATACATTTTTATGACCTTGAACAGTTTTGATGCCATTTAAAAATACAGAAAATGAAGAAAAATACAAAGTAATTTACAATTGAGTTTTAGTAAGTATGGTGAAGAAAATTATCTTTCACTCTTATGATAAAGTGAGAAGTTTCCTCAGGCTTGAGCTATATATCCAAGTTTGAAGACGAGCTTACTCACTTATAAAATAGGTCACTGCCCTGGCTGGTGTGGCTCAGTGGACTGAGTGCTGGCCTGCAAACCGAAGGGTTGCTGGTTCAATTCCCAGTCAGGGCACAAGCCTGGGTTGGGAGCCAGGTTCCCAGTCAGGGGTGTGAGAGGCAACCACACATTGATGTTTCTCTCCCTCTCTTTCTCCCTCTCTTCCCTCTTCTAAAAAAAAATGGGGCACTTGTGGGATTAAGAAGCTACACACTCATAGTCATATATCAAATATAAATTATTTGTTATTTAAAATTTTAGGAGTCATAAATACATAAACATAGTATCATATAAAGAAAGTAACACCTAGAGCATTAAACAATAGCAAAATATCTCTTTTGTATCAAAATGTTAGAGATCCCTATAATTAATATTGGAATTACATAAAGCCACATTTAATAATGAGTTTCATCTTCAGAGTCTGTCAGTGGTAGTTGAAATCCTTTTATTTTGATACCCTACTTTGTGTGTGTGTGTGTGTGTGTGTGTGTGTGTGTGTGTGTGTTTTGGCCCATCTTTCCTTGTATCCTTCCATCATTCCTCACATAATCATGGTGTGAGGACTCAACCCAATTTTTACTGCTTTATTCACAGTGTCTTTAGCTGAGATATTAAAAACTGTCTTTACCCATGACTTCTCTGCTGTCTTTCAGAGTAGTATGACTCAAGTTCTTAATATGTCTTTTGGAGTGTTCTACAAGCACATTTATGTGTTTAGAATGAATGAACTATCAAATTTCCTCCCCAAACTATTTTTCTTTCTATATTCATATCCTCATAGATTAATCCAATGTAGTGGTATTTAGGCTGGTGTCTTAGGATATATTCATGGAACCCATGAAATAGTATGAGTATCTTTTAGTCATAAGACAGGCATTACTTAGATTTTTAAATAAATCCATGACCCTCAAAATATTAAGAACAGCTGTGTTATAGAAATAAACCAGAAATGTAGAGATGTTCTACTCCATATTGCTGAATCCCTTTATTCTATCAACTATCAGTATGTACAGATTAATATTTGAATTCTCTGCTATTTTTTATTATCACAACTTTAATTGAAACTGTCAGTTCTTCTCATTTGAATTATTGCAAATGCCTTCTGAACAATTTCTCTAATTTCTGCTATTCTGATCTATTCTCATGCTGCTACCCAAATGCCCTTTCTGAATTTTGTGTTTGACTACATGATGTTCCTAGTTGGAATCCATCAATAGACTCTGTTTAGATTTCTGAGAGAATTTTAAGAATCAGACCCTCTGCAGTGTCTGCATTTCCTCCTTTTGTACACATTGTCAATTTAGAATCATTGCTGTAATGAGATACAGGTACTATTGGAGTGTATATTTTTTAGGTGAGGTATATTGGGCAAGAAATGAGAGATGAGTTACTCAAATTATTGGCCTCTGCCTACCTCTCTAGCTTTATTTCTTACTGTTCAGATTTATGCATTCTTTCATCCTGTCACATTGAACTTAGTGAAGTTATTCAAATCAACCATATATTTTCCCTGCCTTTCAATGTATTGTTACCTCTGGGCATGTTCTCAACATTATTTATCTACCTAACTTCTAATAGTGCTTTAAATTCTAGCTATGTTTTACTTCCTTCTCTTGTCCTCAGTTTTATTTAGGTGCCCACTTCTGTGCTCCAAGAGTATTCTATGCATACTTGTACCACAGTATTTATTAATATGCTGTGATCATGAATATTGTTTGTCCTTCAGTAGACTAGAAACTGAACAGAACAGAGATCTCACTGTTTTTGGCAATATTAGCACTCAATACATTTTTGTTGAATGAATGAGTGAATTTTATTCTATGATTCATTGGGTATATAACCTTGGGTAAAAAAATAACCTAAATTCACTCATTGTTGTGTTATCTTTGTCAATGCTATTTTTCTTATCAGTCATATGGGAATAATAATCGTGTCTGCTTTAAAAAGCCATTTAAAAACAAATTAGATGATGGCAATCTGAGTTGTATCACACCATTATTCTAGTACTGTTTTAGAATTTTCAAGTGACTTTCACTACAGATTAAAGTAGGTTCAAGATAATCATTTGATATTTTCACTTCTGCTTATTCACATATTGATATTTGTAAGGTGGATATAGTTAAATGAGAGATGTCCCTGAAATGAATGCAAAAATAAGCCACATAGAAACCTCAGTCCTCTGATGCATCACAGCAGTGGAAAATGGTAGCTGCTTTTCTGACCTGTGATTTTGCTCCTTAAGAATGTGTTATTTTCTCTTCTCCTTTACAGCCTTATTTCACTGTCCAGACAAGTGTGATTAGGAACAAAATATGTTAAAGGGTTATTAAGATTGCAGAAGTGTATGAAAGAGTAGAGAAAACTATGTTTGAGCATCAACTAGAAGCAAATGCTTACAATGATGCCTTTTTTAACTCTTAAATTGCATACTTTAAATTCCAACACTTTGGCCAGGTAAAAAGATCCTACAGATTGTTTCAATTACTTCTGAATATTTCAATCTCTTTACGTTTTGAAAATCAGCTTCAAGAACAACTGACAGGTTTCTCTAACCTTAAATACAGAGACATACAGAGAAGACAGATTAAATGAAGGAGTTGGGTGATGTATTGGTTTGGCCAAAAAGTTTGTTTGTAAGATGTCTCTAGTAGTGCTTAGTTGTCATTAACTCCATTTGAAACGATTTTGTTAGATTGCATTGGAAAGCTGTCATATCAGTGTGCACTGAAAAAAACCCCATCAAAATTGGTGAATTTTTGTGTAGTTATTTTATTTTTGAAGATGGAAAAAATATGTGACATTTTTGGCATATTATGCTTTATTATTTCAAGAAAAGTAAAAATGCAACTGAAACGCAGAAAATTTGTGCAGTGTATGGAGAAGGTGCTGTGACTAACTGAACATGTCAAAAGTGGTTTACAAAGTTTTGTGCTAGACATTTCTCACTGGATGATGCTCCACGGTTTGGTGGACAAGTTGAAGTTGATAGGGATCAAATCAAGACATTAATTGAGAACTATCAATGTTTTACCACACGAAAGAGAGCTGACATATCAAAATATCCAAATCAATAAAGTTATTGGTGAAAGTGAAAAATGTCTTTTATTTTACGGAAAAAAAAACCATGCAGACTTTTTGGCCAACCCCATACCACATGTGCTAAGTATAGGAAGAAGAATTTTGTGAGCTCTCTAAGCATTGGTACCTTGACATAGGTCATGGTGGAAGTACGTACATCCTGAAAATTGGCAAATGCCACAAATCAGGAATTTCCCTTCTTTCTCCAAGAGCCAGTTTACTGGCACCAGCCCTGGCAATTGGGAAAAGCAAATGAAATATTCTAAAGAGATAAATAACCATGTTTAACTCCTGAAGAATCTGAATTCTAGCAAACTTTATAATGCCTAATAGGTACTCTGGGCTCTTCCTACCTAGAGATTTGTTTATAAAGACTAAATGAGCTTCAAAGTCAGGAGTTGTTTGCCCAATAAACTTATCCTAACTCAATTAAAACTAAATTAGTGCTTCTATGCATATGCCTGTGCATGAAAAATAAAAGCTATTTTTTGGAAGCTACCTAAGAGGAAAGGAGCAAACAAATTTGAATGATTTATCCATCCTGACCTATGACTATTTTACTAATTACTATTTTTGTAATATGCTTCATTTTGTTTTTTTCTTTTTAGAGCAGTTTTATGTTCACAGCAAAATTGAGCAGGAAGTGCAGAGGGTTCTCATCTACTCAGCTGCCCCCAGTTGGGCACAGTCTCTCCCACTGTCACCATGCTGCACCCGACTAGTGCATTTCTTACAGTGGTTGAACGTACACATCGTCATCACCAGAAGTTCATAGCTTATGTTCGGGTTCACTCTTGGCGGTATACTTTCTACGGATATCAATAAGTGTATAATGGCATATGTGCCCCACTGTAACATACAGTCCAGTTTCAGTGCCCCAAATCCTATGTGCTCTTCTTCTTCATCCCTATCTCCCCTCCTGACCTCTAACAACAGATTTTCCTACTCTCTGTATAGTTTCCCGGTTTCATAATTTCATATATGTGTAGCCTTTTTTCACTTAGTAACATGCACTTCAGTTTCTTCCATGTCTTTTCATGGGCCAATAGCTAATTTCTTTTTAGTGCTGAATAATATTCCATTGTCTGGATATGCCACAGTTTGCTTATATTCATCTACTGAAGGGCATTTTGGTTGCTTCTGAGTTTTGTTAATTCTAAATAAAGTTGCTGTAAACCTCTGAGTGCGTGTTTTTGTGTGGAAATAATTTTGTGTAGAAATTTTCAGTTCATTGGGGTAAGTACAAAGGAATTCAATCCATAGTTTGCATAGTAGCACTATGCTTAGTTTTCTAAAAAATAGCCAACTGTCTTCCTGAATGGCTGTACCATTTTGCATTTCCACCAACAATGAATGAGAACTCCTCTTGCTCCACATTCTTGACAGCATTTGGTATTTTCACTGTTGTGGATTTTGGTATTCTAACAGGTGTGTCATTATTCTTTTAATTTGCATTACCTTAATGACCTATGATGTTAATTATTTTTCATATGTTTATATGCTGTCTGTATACCTTGTTTGGTGAGTTATTTGGACAGACCTGCTTCCTTTTAAATCAGGTTTTTCATTTTCTTATTGTTGAATTTTAAGAGTTCTTTGTACACTATATTTTGGATAGCAATAATTTATCAAACATGTCCTTTGCTAATATTTTCTCTGTCTGCAGGCTTTTTTTCCCATTCTCTTAATCCCTTCCCATTCTCTTAATCCTTAATTAATTTTACAGTGCTTTCAGGGAATATATACTTCTTGTTATAAATAAAAATATCGTGAGTATAATTTAAAAACAATATTGAAAAGTATTAGTTTGAACTACACATAATGTCACATTTCATAGGCCAAAAGATGATACAAAGTCTTGGTGTTCGTGAATTTGATGCTCTAAGGCAGAGGTGGCAAACACAAGGCCCTCGGGCTGAATCTGGCCCTCCACCTTGTTTTATCCTGCCCAGCACCTTGTTTCTACCCAGCGTCAGTGCTGAGCTCTCCCTTAACTCTTAAGGAGTAGTTACATTTATACTAAAATTACACTCAGCCCTTTGAAGGCAACTGCATGGCTGATGTGACCCCCAGGGAAAATGAGTTTGACATGCCCACTCTAAGGTTTAAAGTTTTGGATTTATTCAGTAAACAGACTAAATTTTAGGTTTGGATTAAAACATTAAAGAAGATAATATTTTAAAGCAGGATTTCCCCTCAATATCACTTTTGATGTTTTTTGACTGGATGATTATTTTGTGTTCAGGTTTTCCCTGTGCTTTATTGGAGGTTTATCTGTTGTGACAACCCACAATGTTTACAGAAATCACCAGATGTCTCCTGAGGGGTAAAATCATCCCACATGAAAATCACTGTCCTAAAGATAATCTGTTTTGATAATGACTCATTTTTAGAAACATAATCTTATGTATCACTTACTCACATGGGCATATCTGAATACTTCTTTGAATTCTTTCAGATCGCAAACACAAGCTCTCAATTTTTAGGGATAAACAAATTAAAACATTTAGCATCTCATCATTGTCTTTAAATCAGGATAAGACTAAAGAAGCTGTTATCTTTTGACAGTTTTATTTTTTTCTCATAACGCACACTTTATTTTTTGAGCTTTACTGAGGAATAATTGACAAATAAGGTTGTAATATATTTAAAGTATTCAACATGATGATATGTATACATTTTGAAAGGATTCCAACCATCATGTTAATTAACATACCCATGAGAGTATCATCAACCATAGTAACCATGTTATACATGAGAACCTCAAATCTTATTCATCTTCTTACTGAAAGTTTGTATGTACCCTTTTAGCAGCCTCTCTATTTCCTCTTTTGTTATTTCTTGTCCTCTTGATGACAGCCATTGTAACAGAAGTGAGTTGATATCTCACCGTGGTTTGGTTTACATTTCCTTGATGATAAATGATGTTGAACATCTTTTCATATAGCTGCTGGCCATTCGTATATCATCTCTGGAAAAGGTGTCCTTTGCCCATTTTTAAACTGTGTTGTTTTACTGTTGACTTGTACAAGTTCCTTGAATATTTGGGATAGTAATCCCTTAGCAATTTGCAGCTTGCAGGTATTTTCTCCCATTTCATAGTTTGTCTTTTCATTATGTTGATGAAACTTTGCTATGCAGAAGATTTTCAGTTTGTTGTAGTTCCACTTGTTTATTTTTGCTTTTGTTGTTTTTCTAAAATCTCAAATTCAAAAAAGCTTTGCCAAGACCAATGTCAAGAAGCTTATTCCCTATGTTTTATGTTAGAAGTTTTATGGTTTCAGATAATATAGTTAAGTTTCTAATCCATGTTGAGTTAATGTTTGTGTATGGTGTAAGTTAGAGTTCTCGTTTCATCCTGCCAACATCATTTATTGAAGAGACTGTCCTTTCCCCATTGTATATGCTTCCTATTCTGTTCCATTGATCTGTGTTTCTGATTTTATACCACACCAGCTCTTTTGATTGCTATAGTTTTGTAATATAGTTTGATATCAGACAGTGTCATGCCTCTGGGTTTGCTTTTCTTTCTCAAAATTACTTTGGCTATTTAGGACCTTTTGTGGTTCTACACAAATTTTTTTTTCTATTTCTATGAAAAATGCCAAAGAATTTTAATAGGATTGCATTGAATTTTTAGATTGCTCTGGGTACTGTGGATATTTTAATAATATTAATTCTTCCAGTGTATAAATATGAAATTCTTTTCATTTTGTATTTCTTTAAAGATTTTATTTATTTATCTTTGAAGGGGAAGGGAAGGAGAGAGGGAGAGAAACATCAATGTATGGTTGCCTGGCATGCGCCCCCTGCTGGGAACTGGCCTGCAACCCAGGCATGGGCCCTGACTGGGAATTGAACCACAACCCTTTGATTTGCAGGCCCGCACTCAATCCACTGAGCTACACCAGCCAGGGCCATTTTGTATTTTCTTTAACTTCTTTTATTGGTGTTTTATACATTTCAATGTACAGATATTTTACCTCCTTGGTTAAATTTACTCCTATATTATTCTGTTTTCTGTGTTTGCAAATGGGATGGCTTTCTTAATTTCTTTTTTTTCCAATTGTTTATTTTCATTGTAGAGAAACAAAATTGATTTTTTTGTATATTGACTTTGTATCCTGCAAATGTATTAAACTTGTTTATTAATTCTAAAAGATTCTTGGTGGAATTTTGGGTTTTCAATATAAAATAATGTCACCTGCAAACAGAGACAGTTTTAGCTCTTGCCTTCCCATGTGGATGCTATTTATTTATTTATT
Source organism: Trachops cirrhosus (assembly GCA_028533065.1). NCBI lineage: Eukaryota > Metazoa > Chordata > Mammalia > Chiroptera > Phyllostomidae > Trachops > Trachops cirrhosus. The sequence continues at coordinate 123,480,794 of CM052538.1, forward strand.
TATTTATTTATTCCTAATTGCTCCAATGAGGACATCCAGTAGTGTGTTGAAAAAAGTGGTGAGAACGGGCAGCTGTGTCTTGCTCCTGATATTCAGGGAAAAGCTTTCAGGTTTCAGCACCTAGATGTTTGCTAGTTAGAAGTTGGACCCTCAGGCTGCAGCATGTACGGTAAATATGCAGTCAAATCGTACTGGGAGACAGGTGTGTTTGCCTGCCTTCTGTGCTGAGCTCCATGGATAGCCATAGTGAGTGCTCATGTCCCCAGGAGCAACTGCTTCTTTGCTGTAGTCCTGTGGGACCATGCACATGTGTCCCACTGGCTTTCAGATCTTGGTGTCTGGGGGGTTCATCCCTTTGCTGGGAGTCTTAAAAGTGGAGGACTGGGTGTGTAGCACAAACCCTTCACTTGTAAAGGAGAGGCAACTGTTCAGTGCTGTGCTGGAGCAGGGTTTATGGTGAATTTGTGTCTCAGCCTTTCCTACCATTTGGATGTGGATATATTCTTATTTTGCCTATGTGATGAAGCTGCCAATCACCAGTTACCCACAGCTGTGGGTGTATTTTTATTGTATTGAATCTCTCAACCAACAAAGAACATTGAGGTAGTACTCTTTATTAATTATTTGGTTTGGAGGGGCATACTCATGATGGACAACACCTTCTCAATCAAAAACAGAGTTAACATAGTGTTGATTTTGCTGCAACTTCGCCTCTTCTTCTTCAGGTGTGGAGAACCAGGCAACCTCCATTGGGATGACAGCCTTCCTTTCCAGATCATAGCTGTAGACCCACCATTCATCTCCGGTTATGACCTTCCTAAGGAAATTTTGTTCATTGGTAGTGATTTGAATCAAGTCATTAGCAACTGCAGCACGATGTTCCTTCTGCTCTGGTAGTCGAAGCTGCAGAGCAGATTTTGCCATGACACATTCATGCCAAGATCCTGCATCAAAATTTCAGACACAGTGGTTTTTGGAATCACCAGATCAGCTTCTAGTTCTCACACTGTTAGTCACTGAAATTTGTTGATTGCAACCCATACACGTTCAACATTTTCAGGTTCTGCTTGTTGCAGACTTTGCAGAACATGGATCACTTTCAACAGATTCTTGACCATCTTTGAAGCATTTGTGCCATGCCTTCATTTGTGATGCACTCATTGCATCATCCCCGAAAGCCTTCTGAATCATCTGAATAATTTCCACCGAGTAATGTTGAAACTTAATCCAAAATTTGACGTAGATTTGTTGCTCTACTTGCTAAGTCATTTTGAAAGTGACAGCCTTATAGTACGCATGGCTCACTCAATGACACCTACCACCCCCACTGACTAGTACAGTGAAGTCATCATTTTTCATGCATGTGCATTCCAGTCCACTCTCCTTGGCTGCCAGTTTACACTGATGTGCAAAAGTGTATATAAAACATTATTTCCTCATGGTTAGGCACCTCATACATTGTCATGGTGATTTTAAACTATATATAGGTATACACTACAAGACTTGAGGTTTTTACTATTTCTTAAAAGCACATAATATGCAAAATCTCTTAGAGATAAGGGTACTGCTGTGCCATCATTACTTTCATCCCAACTCGGCATTAATTTCCTTAATTCCCTTTTCCAAACACCAAAAGACAATGAGAGGTAGGAGAATAATTTAAATGTTCCTGTGGTGCTTGTAGGATGGTAGTGCTGTGCATCCTTATTTCGCTGCAGACAACAATTCCATGTACCAAGAGGATAATTTTTTTTCAGGAGACTCCAGCAGATAAATTTTTATTGTTGTAAATAATTCATCAGCTTGTTATAATGAAACCACTTCACATTAAACATTTCCTTGCTCTGTCTTAAACGCACACAGAGATGTTCCACTGGATACTACTAAAATCTGATGCAAACTGAAGGTTCCCCAGTTTATAATGAGTTGTAGCTCTTTAAGGAACTGAGCCAGCCCAGTGCTAAGGGACTTGGTTAAACATTTGCCAGAAAAAGAAAAGCTAAGCAGAGTGTGGAGTAAAGGAACAAAGCAAATAATAGAGCTTTGCTGGTCATTATGTTAATCCAAGAGATTTAATAGTCACAGCACATCTGGAGGTTAGTTTTCAAGTTGGTCCTTTAGAGACTATGAAGGAGATTAAAATTTATATAGGGCAGATATAATTTTCAATAAAATTTAAGGGGCAGTAATAATTTTCCATATTTGGTATCTCTCTTAATGTATCACATATAGAATGGAAAATGATTATACAAAGTCTAAATATTTTCTTTTTGAAATATAAAGGACAGTTTATTTAATCACCCTCCCAAAAGAGTTTTAATAGTACTCTGTAGAGTTCTTCCTGTCTTAGAAGCTTAATTCTATAAATCAGTTTCTTCCAAGAGGAAGCCCACTTGCCTAATGACAAGTTGTTCTTGGCTTGAGGTGCTCTCAGTCTTTGTGGGAAGATTCAGACTCTGATCCTGGAGGGTCCACTGCTAAGCTTTCTCCCACAAGCCTGTCCCTCCTCATTCTCACCACCACTTTTGACTCATAACAGGCTTCTTGGTATACAGTAATTTGGATCTCGTTTAATAATTTTGTACTTGTCTAGCATCAAAGGAGGCTCTCAGAATGAATTCCCAAGGGGGGTATATTTCCGCAAATTCAAATGCAGTTTATAAATATTTTATTTAACTTGTCATTTAACGTGGTATCTGGCTCACAACTCCTGATGCTGGCTTCCCCAGCTTCCCATTAGAATACATAAGAAGAGAAAAAAAATAATATTCCCAAACCCAGGACTAACAATTTACCTAAGGCTAGTATGTGGGGAAAATATAAAATGCATTAAATGTAGGTGAAGGCAGACTGAGAAGAGCATGTTCAGGAAAGATAGACATCAGAGCCCTCCACCATCCCATATACCCTACCTCAGTATATTTATTCACCAGAACATTGGGCAGCTGTACCTATGGCCCTCAGGAGCCAGTTTCTGAAGCAATTTGATTAGTATGGACTTCCCTACTCAGCAATTATTTTTAATTGCATTAGTAATAGATAAAATATATTTTCATTTTTTAATTCACAGTATACTGGTAAAGAAAAAGATTCATTTGCATTCTCCTTCCTGAGGTAATCTCTGTTATTAATTTCTATGCCATTGCAAATAATTTTACTATGTATTTACATACATATGAATATATGTACATATACAAACATAACAATATGCTTTGTATTTGTATATACATACCTATATACAACCATTCTTTTTTGTAAAAAGTTATATACGAATGTATTACTTGATGTCTTTTTCTTTGTTGATTTTATTAATAACATAGATATATGTGTTCGGGGATCTTTTTGATAATAAAATGCTGTAGATTAAAACTTTAAAATAAATATGGGTTTGCATAGGAATCACTGAGCAGGTTGTTAAAAATGCAGATTTCAAGGTTCTGTTGGAAAAATTCCTATTTAGTAATCTAGATGGGGCTCTCCACAGTCTTTTTGTAAAAAAAAAAAAAAATCCACATGCTGGCTGGTGCAGCTCAGTGGATTGGGCATGGGCCTGCAAACCAAAGGGTTGCCAATTTGATTCCCAGTCAGGGCACATGCCCAGGTTGTGGGCCAGGCCCCCAGTTGGGAAGCACTAGAGGCAAACACACATTGATGTTTCTCTCCCTCTATTTCTCCTTCCCTTCCCCTCTCTCTAAAAATAAATAAATAAAACCTTTTTTAAAAAAAATCCACAGAAAATGTATACAGAAACTTCTATAAATAAGAACTTCATAAACCAGAGTTTCAGAAATACTATAATAGCAATTCATCAATAAAATGAGTGCCCAGTGATGATAACATAACAAAAATATAGTATCAGTGACTAGCTGTAAAAGTATCTTTGAAAACTGAGCTAGAAATTATAAGCACCAACTCAAGGAAGATTTGGGGTTTTGTTTGTTTTACATATGGAACAAAATACCAAGAAAGAAAAGAAAATATTAAAATCTAGCTTTAGAATATCTAATATATTTTTTTAAAAGTAGAAGGTCTAGATCTACACTGCCCAATATGGTAGCCAATAACCAAGTGTGACTATTTCAATTTCAATTACTTAACAATGAATAAAATAAAAAAATAGTGAACAGTAGCACTAGTCACATTTTAAGTACCCATGCCACATGTGAGTCATCACAATTTTATTGGAGTATTTTGATTATCACACAAACTTCTTTTGTACAGCACTGCAGAAAGAGAAAGTATTATTTAAATTTAAACAAATAAAACAACATTTCTGAATAGAAAAAATTTAAGAGTTTCAAATCAAAGAACTCTTACTGGTAGCTCTGATTAGCAAGATCTGCTCTAAATACAAGCAGCATATTTAATTTTTGTTTCAATTACAATTTTCATTCAGTATTATTTTGTATTTGTTTCAGGTGTACAGAATAGTGATTAGACAATCATATACTTTACAGAATGTTCCCCTAATATTTCTAGGATCCAATTGGCACTGTACATAGTTATTAAAATATTATTGACTATATTCCCTGGGCTGTATGTTACATCCCCATTACTATTCCATAACTACCAATTTGTATTTCTCCAAGCCCTTCATCCTTTTCACCCAGTCCCCCAACTCTGCTCGTCTCTGGCAATTATCAATCTGTTCTCTGTTTTGTTTGTTTGTTTATATTGTTCGTTAGGTTCTACATGTAAGTGAAATCATATGGCATTTGTGTTTCTCTGACTGACTTATTTCACTTAGAATAATACCCTCTAGATCTACCCAGGCTGTTGCAAAAGGTACAATTTCTTTTTTATGGCCAAGTAATATTCCATAGTATATGGTACCACAGCTTTTTTTATCCACTTGCTATTGATGGGATGAGCATTTGGGTTGCTCCTATATCTTGATTATTGTAAATAATGCTTCAATAGACATAGGGGTGCATGTGTTCTGTCAAATTAGTGTTTGGAGTTTCTTCAGTTATGTATCAAGAAGTAGAATAGTTGGATACAATATATGAATACAACATATGCTTCCATTTATTTGTGTCTTCTTTAATTTCTTTCTTCAGTGTCATACTTTTCTGAATACAGGTCTTTTGCATCTTTGTTTAAATTCATTTCTGGGTATTTTATTTATTTATTTTCTGATGGAATTGCAAGTGGGACTATTTTCTTAATTTCCCTTTCTGCTAGTTCATTATTGGTGTATAAAATGCAACTGATTTCTGGATATTTATTCTGCATCCTGCTACATTACCAAATTGAATTATCAGTTATAGTAATTTTTTGGTGGAATTTTTAGGGTTTTCTATAACACATTATCATGTCATCTGCAGATAATGTCACTGTCACTTCTTCCTTTCCAATTTGGGTAACTTTCATTTCCTCCTTTTCCCTGATTGTTGTGGCTAAGACTTCCAGTAGTATGTTGAACAAGTGTGGTGAAAGCAGACATCCACATTTTGTTCTGAATTTTAAAGGAAACATTTGTAGTTTTTGCCCATTGGGTTTGCCTTATGTTGCCTTTATTATGTTGAGGTGTTTCCTCTATTTCCACTTTGCTGAGGGTTTTTACCATAAATGGGTGATGGATATGATCATGATGTTTTTATCCTTCATTTTGTTTATGTGGTGTATCAAGTTTATTGATTAGTGAATATTGAACCAGGCTTGCAATCTTGGGATAAATCCCTCTTGATCATGGTGTATGAACTTTTTAAAGTATTTCTGGATTCTGTTTGCTAACATTTTTTTGAGGATTTTAGTGTCTATTTTAATCAGGAATATTGGCCTATAATTTTTTTTGTAGTGCCTTCATATGATTTTGGAATTAAGACAATGCTGGCCTCATAAAATGAGCTTGTGGGTATTTTCTCCTCTTGAATATTTTAGAATAATTTGAGAATGATTGGTTTTAGTTCTTTGAATATTTGGTAAAATTCACATGTGAAGCCATCCGATCCAGGACTTTTGTTTGTTGGAAGTTTTTTGATTACTGCTTCAATTTCACTAGTTGTAACCTGTCCATTCAGATTCTTTGATTCATCCTGATTTAGTTTTGGAAGACTGTGTTTCTAGAAACTTATCCAGGTTGTCAAATTTGTTGGCATATTGTTGTTCATAATATTTTCTTACACTCAGTTCTATTTCTTTGATGTTAGATATAATTTCTCCCTTTTATTGTCTGATTTTATTTGTTTGGGTCCTCTCTTTTTCTTGATATGTCTGATTAAAGATTTATCATTTTTATCTTTCAAAGAATCAGCTCTTAGTTTCATTAATTTTTGTTTATTTTAAAGAATCTATTTCATTTATTTCTGCTTTAAGCTTTATTATTTCCTATCATCTACTCACTTTGCACATGGTTTGTTGTTATTTTTTCCAATTTCTTTTACTGTAAAGTGAGATTATTTGAGATTTTTCTTATTTCTTGAGATAGGCATATAAGGCCATGAATTTCCCTCATAGGACTGTTTTAGCTGTGTCTCATAGTTTTTAGGTAGTGTTTTCATTGTCATCTGTTTCAAGGTATCTTTTGGTTTCTTCCTTGATCTTATTTTAACCCATTTGTTGTTTAGTAGCACGTTAGTTAGTTTCTATGTCTTTGTGTGTTTTTCAGTTTTCTTCTTGTGATTAATTTCTAGTTTCGTGCCTTTGTGATTGGAGATGCTTGATATGATTTCAATTTTCTTAAATTTATTGAGACTTGTTTTGTACCCTAACATGTGGTCTATCCTAGAAAATTTTTCACTTGAAAAGAATGTATATTCTGCTGCTTTGGGGTGAAATTCCGTGAAAATATGAATTAAATCCAATTGGTCTGGTGTATCATTTAAGGCTATTTTTTCCTTGTTGATTTTTTGTCTGGAAGATCTATTTATTGATATCAATGGGGGGTTAAAATCACCTACTATGACTGTATTACTGTTGGTATCTCCCTTTATGTCCATCAAGATTTGCTTTATATATGTAGGTGCTTCTTTGTTAGATGTATACATGATTACAAGGGTTATATTCTATTGTTGGAATATATCCTATTACCATTAAGTAATGCTCTTCCTTATTTCTTTTTTCAGCCTTTGTTTTGAAGTCTGTTTTATTTCATATAAGTACTATACCACAGCTTTTTTTCATTTCCATGATATATCCTGTTCTTTTATTTTCAATATGTGTGTATCTTTCATTTAGTAGTGAATCTCATGTATATATATATATGGGTTTTGTTTGTTTATCCATTCAGCTACATTATGTCTTTTGGTTGGAGGATTTAAACCATTTAATTTAAGGTGATTATTAATATGTATGTATTCATCACCATTTTTTTCTTTATAACTATATTCCTCTCTTTTTAAATTTTTCTTCCTTTTTTTAAGAAGACCCTTTCACATTTCTTGCAACACTAGTTTAGTGGTGATAAGCTCCTTTAACTTTTTCTTGTCTGGGAAGCTTTATATCTCATCTTCAATTTTGAATGAAAGCTTTGCTGAGTAGAGTAGTCTTGATTTTAGGTCATTTCTTTTTATCACTTTCAATATTTCAAACCAATTTCTACTGGCCTGAAATGTTTCTGTTGAGAAATTATCTGACAGTCTTGTGGGAGCTCCCTTGTATGTGACTAAGTGTCTTTCTTTGGCTTTTAAGAACCTGTTTCTTTAACATTTGCCATTTAAATTATGATGTGTCTTGGTGTGGGCCTCTTTGTGTTTATTTTGTTTGGGACTTTGTGTGTTCTTTGGACATGGGTATCTTTTTCCTTTGCTGGGTTAGAGAAGTTTTCCATCATTATTTCTTCAAATAGGTTCTTGATTTTTTTGTCTCTCTTGTCTGCTCCTTCTACCCTTATGATGAGAATATTGTTACACTTCATGTCATCCCAGAGGTCCCTTACACCATACTAATTTTTTAAATTCTTTTTTTCTTTTTGCTGCTCTGATTGGGTGTTTTCAGCTACCTTTTCTTCCTAATCACTGATTTTGGCCTCTACTTCCCTAGTCTAGTGGATACATTCTAGTATAGTCTTCATTTCTGATATTGAGCTCTTTATCTCTGATTCTTTTTATGGTTTCTATGCTTTTTTAAATCTGTTGAAGTTTTCACTAAGTTCCTTGAACATCCTTATAACCATTGTTTTGAACTCTGTATCTGGTAACTTGCTTTCCTCCATTTCATTTAGTTCTTTTTCTGGAGATTTTCCTATTCTTTAATTTGGGGCATTTCTTTATTTCCCCATTTTGACTGACTCTGTGTATTTATTTCTGTACACAAGGTAGATCTTCTATGGTATGTAGGTTGGCCTTATTTAGTAGGTGTCTTTTGGGGCTCAGAGGCTGTTTCCTTAATCCTGATCTTGGTGCACCAGGAATGTCCCTTGTGTTTTTTGAGTCCTCCTTTTGTAGTTGAGTCTTTATTACTGTTGGCTCATTATAGGTGGAGTTGTTCCTCTGGCTGGCTATGAAGATCAACCCCATGCACAATGTATGAGCTACTGTGTGGGGGCTAGTTCCACAAAGTTCAATTTACCCCAACAGCATCTGGCGTCTGCTGAGATCTCCCTTTGTGTGTGCTGCTTGTGGAGCTAATTGGATCCTACTCCGATGAGGTTTGAATCTTTGATTGTGTTGATTCTTGAGTCTCTTTGGAAGGGATCCAATACTGATTGATGTCAGGCACTGCCAGTAGCAGGCTCTGGACTACCTTTTTGGAGCTATAAACTCATCCACGTTTACAGCTGTCTCTGCTGGGCCTGGGTGTCTTGTGAATGTCCAAGCTGTGCACTAAGGCCTGTTTCTACCCACACCAAGCTCAGGGGGAGGTTAGCAAAAGCCCCAAGTCTCCTCTAGATTTTCCCTTACCTGTTAGGCTCAGCTACTGAAAGAGCCTCTGGTAGTATGTGAGTTGCTTGTGGGAGGCTCTCAGTGGGTCACTAGGTGGGGATGAGTGGTATTCACCAGACTGATACAGATTCAAACTCAGAGCTGGTGCTGTGTTTAAGATTGCTCAGTAATAGTCTCAGGGTACACCAAAGTCTGTGGGCACCTTCAGGTGGTGGAACCATGTCTCAGGGAGTCATCAGGTCCAAACAGACCTAGATTTCCCCAGGTGAATGGAGGGCTCTGTACCAGTTGGGCATGTGAGGTAAAAATGTCCCCTGCCCTGTAGCCACATAATCCAATCTGTCTTGAATTCTGCCTGGCCCTCCTCCAGAGCCTGAACTTGGCAGAACAGGGAGTAGGGAAGGAGGGGTTAGTGGATCTCCCATGGTGGGGTACAGGTCATGCTCATGGGAAGGAAGAAATGGTCCTTACCCAAGAGTCAGCCAACTGAGTATCTGACTCACCATGTTCACCCAGACCTCTGTACTGGGACAGGGCAGCTGACTCCTCTGTTGGGTGTGAGCTTGGCAGGATGGGGCAACATAGAGTAGGGAGGCTGGGGCTACTGCATTTCCCCAGGCTGATCCCATATGGAGAGGAGTGCTAGACCCAATAAAATCAGATTCTGTGAGCATTGTTGGAGAGTGCCTCAGCACAGGGACCCTGACGATTGTCCCTTCAGGTCTCTTCCCATAGCCACACAAATCCAAGTCTCTCCCCGCATGACTCTAGTCCACTCTGAGCCACCTTACCTCCTCCAGAGCCCATGGTGAAGTCACTGCATTGGCCCTTTAAGAGGGCAACTGAGTTTTTAGCAGACTTAGGTTTCTCCATGGCAAACAGAATCTCAACTCATTCACAGCTAGGTGTTATGTGGGTTTCTCTTTGTGGTCCTGGTTCTGAGAAGCCCAGTTTGGGGTTGGGTCACCATGGGGGACCTTTGCAGCTGACATATCCCTCCAGATTCTCAGCCACTGTATGTGGATGGGGGGGGGTCAGCCCTTTTTAGACAGTCCTGCCTACTAGTCTTGATGTTTCTCCTGTAAATCCTTGGTTATAAGACTTCTCTTCAGGTAGTCTTCAGCTGGTTATTCAGGTTGATTGTTCTATATTTTAGTTGTAATTCCATTTTGGTCCATTTGGGGGATGTGATTGCAACTTCCACCCACTCTGCTGCCATCTTCTCCAATCCCCAAATCTACTTTTTCTGATATTAAGTAGTAGCCATGTCAGCTTTCTTTTTTTACTGTTTGCTTGCTTTAACTTTTTCTATTCTTTTACTCAGAATATAACTGTTATATTTTAAGTACTCTTTTAAACACTATGTATTTGGTCACTCTTTGTTTTTTGTTGTTTTAATTGCACCCTGATATTCTTTGAATTTAAATACAAATGTTCAGTCCATTATATTAATGTGATTACTTATGAATGAGAATAAGACTAATATTTTGCTATTATTTTCTATTTTTCCCAATTAAATTTTGCCCTCTGCTCTTAATTTTCTGAATTGTCTCATGTTAACATTATTTATTATTGGTTTATTTCATCTATGAGCTTTTCAGTGATACCTTTTCATCTTTTTATTTTTTAGTGGTTGTTTTACAGACTGTCATTTTGTTCCATAATACTTGGAATTAATATTGGACTACTTCACATAAAATAAAGAAACTTACAAAAATAGACTTCTATTTGAACTCCATTCCTTTTTGTTATTGTTGTCAAATATTTTTACTTAGATATACATTATAAATCTCACAATAAGATGTCAGTACTTTAAATAGTCAGCTATCTACTGAAATTAAGAGAGGGGGAAGTAAAAGAAAAAATAAGCTTTCATAATTATCTATGTATTTACTACATTTAGTATTGTTACTATCTTTCTCTGCATCAAAGTTTGCATCTAGTGTAATTTATCTTCAGCCTCATGAACTGTCTTTTGCATGTACATCTGCTGACAATGGATTATACCAGTTTTTCATATTTAAACAAACTATATTTCACCCTCCTTTTTTAGATTGTTTTTTAAATTTATTTTCAGTTAGAGTTTTCATACAATATTCTGTTAGTTTCAGATGTAAACATAGTGATACAACCTTTATGTAACTTGCAAAGATTGACATCACACATAGCTATTACAATATCATTGATTATATTCTATGGTATACTTTATGTCCTCCCTTCTATCTAGCTGGCCATCCACTTGTTCTCTGTATCTATGAGTTTGTTTCTGATTTACTTGTTCATGTACTATTTTTTTTTTTTAGATTTCACATATAAGTGAAATCATATGGTGTTTGTTTTTCTCTGCCTGACTTATTTCACACAGCATAATACTTAGCTGGCAGGGGAGATACTGTGATCATTTTTGAAGGATGTTTTTGCTGGCTATGGAATTCTGGGTGAAAAGATTTTGTTTTTCTTTCAGCAATAAAAATGTTACCTGCTTGCCTTATGGCTGGCATTGCTTCTCAAGAGAGGTCATTTATTCTATTTAGATTTGTTTCCTGACATATATTTTTTCTCTGAGTTTTTTTTTTTTACATTTTTCCCTTTATCTTTTGTTTCCAATAGTTTAACAGTATGTATGTATATATGATTCTTCATGTTTGGGATTTATTTCTTGGATCTATATATTGTTTTTCCCAATTTGGGAAATTTTTCAGTAAATGTTTTATTAAATATTGCTTGTGTTTAATTATTTCTCTTCTATCTTTCTGAAACTCTGAGTAGCATTTGTTTCACTCTATCACTCAAGTCTTATGAATTTTTGAATATTGTGATTTTATTTGTTTCTTGGCTTCTGTTTGGATGCTTTCTATTGATCTATATCTAGTTGTTAATATATTCTTAAACATATTTAGTCATATCCTAATTTTATATATTGTGTTTTTGCATTATATAATATCTATATGTTCTTGTATCTTAAAATTTTTTATTGCAGTGAAATTTACATGCATAATATACAGTTCAATGGGTTTTGACAAACCCACACATTTATGTAAAACATACCCCATCTAGATATATAATATTATAGACATTTCTCATCAGAAATGTCCCTAATGACCTATCCTGTGTATCTATGTTTATGTAGGTTAAAATATGTAATTGTCTGTTTACTTACTTTCTTAGATGCAGTTCCCTTGTGAAATTACCCGTCTTTCCTTTATATTGTCAAATTTTTCTTTTTTTTCTTTAACAGAGTCTATTAAAGTACTTGCACACTAATTCCTATATCTGACACTTACCATGTTCACCTGGACCTCTATACTATGAGACCCAGCAGCTGACACTTCTGCAGGATGTGAGCTTGGCAGGGTAGGGCAACAGGGAGTAGGGAGGGTGGAGCTATTGCATTCCCCAGTTAGAGTTGACACATAATATTCACGTGCAGTCTATTTTTAATGTATATTTATTTCTCTTTTATGGTCCTGTCTCTTGGTTTGCCTGTTAATTGTTTTATTGATGACAGATATATTTGTCTATAAGAAAAAGTTACAAAGGCTTCAGATAATATTTTCATGTTATAGAGAATATACATATTTTATTCTGCTAAGCAGATAGATGGAGACTGATTACCGTAATCCAATAGAGGAAAAACTGATTTAAGAATGCTTTGATAAGGCTCAATTTATTTCTGGTTTAACTTATTTTCTAAGGACATAGCCTCACAGGCCTTTCAACAGAAATCCTGATGTGTTCTTCGGGGCACTTTCTTCTGGAAAGTCCTGAACCTAAATCCTGGTTTTGACTGAGCAAGGAGATTGTCAAAACCTTATTTTTTCAGAGTATGTCAGCTTAGTTTTCAGCCTTCCTTGTGGCTTTAGAATTGCACAAATGTCTTCAGGAGGAAAAAGGAAAAATGCCAGAATTTGAGATCCTAGTATCTCCGACTTAATCTTTTCCCATTAGAAAGCTAATATTAATCTTGTCTCTGTCCTCAGAAGTACCCAGTGTTTGGCCAAAGTCTGGGTTTTTAGCCTTTTTTCTTCAGAATTTGCAGAAAACCTCAGCACATAATTATAGAATAGCACCTTATCTCTCACTTTTCTCCACTATCCAGAATTGTGTTCTCTTGTCCTCATTACTTTCCTGCCTTTAAGCAAAGTATTTTGTATTATACCTTGGGGAGCACTGGTGGACTACAAAGTAATTCATCCTGTGTTCTTTAGTTAAAATTTTAACATGCAGACATAACAACTATTATAATAACTAGTAAGTTATTAGCCAAAAGAATTATACAGATAAATGGCAAAATGGCAACACAGTTCTGATCAGCAGAATAAATTCTTGACAACTAACTTTCTAAGAGATATGAATTTTGAACATAGAATTATATATACATATAACTTGTCTTTGAATGTTTATGAAAAAATATTTTAATATACAAAAATCCAGAAAATTGTTTGAGCATGTACTATCTCCAAAGAGAATGAAATTGAGGAAACAATCCAGCTGAATAATAAGAAAATATAAAATAATAAACAACACTGCTAAAAAGATTATAAGAAATAAAACTATCAAAACATATAATTACATATATAATTGTATATAGTGTTTTTTGTTTGAACTATTTACTTTTATTTTGACACTAATGTCTGCCTTCATTAGTGAAACTGGTGCCTGTCTTTAAATATATTTTATTTGTTTTCCCAAATTTACTTAAATTGAATATATTTTTCTTTTTATAGTAGAGAAATAAGTATACTGAATATTTATATATATTATTGTGTAACTAATATGTGTCTTGCTTAAACCACTCATGATAATGATATATAAGTGACATAATCATATCTGACTCATTAATTACCTATTTATATTTTTTCTTTGTTGTGGATAGTGGCCTCACTTCAAATGCTAGCTGTAATATACTCATCAAAATTTTACTAATCCACTCTTTTCTGTGGAAAGTTGTTAGCTGATAGAAAGTAAAAAAAAAAAATGTTTATATAAGCAAATGCATTTTCAAGAGTTCTTATATACTTGATATATCAGTAATCACCAATGTCAAGGACTTCAGGTGAGCCCAGTGAATTTGGCATTTACTTGCTATTTCTAGTCATGTGGAAGTGGAAACATCCAAATAGAATCAGATCCTAAAGTTTCTCTTCTTTTCCTGCTGTAAGCTGTGAGGCAGAACCATGGGTACTGCTTTACTTCTCCCATTGCCAGCATTTTGACAATATGTTTAAGTAAAAGGAAAACAACACTGTTGACTTAACTATCAGATTCACATCTCTTTTTTGCTCATTAGATTCCTCTTATGGGCAAGATCATATGATTTTTGTCTTTCATAAACTGGTTTATTTTACTTAGCATAATACTCTCCAGTTCAATCCATGCTGTCCCAAAAGGTATGAGCTCCTTCTTTCTTCTGCTGCATAGTATTCCATCGTGTAATGTACCAGTTTTTTGACCCACTCATTTACTGATGGGCACTTAGGCTGTTACTATCACTTGGCTATTGTAAATAGCACTGCTGTGAACATTGGGGTGCATACGTTCTTTTGAATTGGTATTTGGGATTCTTAGGCTGTATTCCCAGCAGTGGAATCACTGGATCAAAAGGCAGTTCCATGTTTAGTTTTCTGAGGAAATTCCATACTGTTTTCTACAGTGGCTGTACCAGTCTGCATTCCCACCAACAGTGTACTAGGGTTCCCTTTTCTCCACATCCTTGCTAGCACTTGGTTGAATTTTTTAATGATGGTCATTCTAAGCTGTGTGAGGTGATATTTCATTGTGCTTTTAACTTGTATCTCTCTGATGGCTAGTGATGTTGAGCATATGTTCATATGTCTGTGGGCCATCGGTATGTCCTCCTTGGAAAAGTGTCTATTCAGGTCCTTTGCTCATTTCTTCATTGGATTGTTTGTCTTCTTCATGTTGAATTGGATGAGTTCTTTATACATTTTGGAGATCAAAACCTTGTCCGATGTATCATTGACAAATCTGTTCTCCCATACGGCCAATTCCATTTTCATTTTGATGATGGTTTCTTTAGCCATGCAGAAGCTTTTTAATTTAATATAGTCCCATGTGTTTATTTTTTCCTTCCCCTTGCCTTAGAAGATATATTGGCAAAATATTGCTATGTGGGATATCTGAAATTTTACTGCCTATGTTTTCTTCTAGGACTTTTATGCTGTCATGAATTATAGTTAAGTCTTTTATCCATTTTGAGTTTATTCTGGTGTTTGGTGTAAGTTGATGGTCTAGTTTCAGTTTTTTTCTATGTACCAATCCAGTTTTCCCAACACCAATTATTGAAGAGGCTATTTTTACCCCATTGTATGTTCATGTCCCCTTTGTCAAATATTAATTGACATAGAGTTTATTTCTGGGCTCTCTATTCTGTTCCACTGATCTATGCGTCTGCTCTTATGCCAGAACCAGACTGTTTTGAGTACAGTGGCCTTGTAATACCTGTTTGATATCAGGTATTGTGATCCCTCCTACTCTTTTCTTCTTTCTCAAGATTGCTGAGGCTATTCAGGGTATTTTCTTGTTCTATATAAATTTTTGAAATATTTATTCTAGATCTATAAAATATGCCATAGGTATTTTAATAAGAATTGCATTGAATTTATCTAAAGATTGCTTAGAGTAGTATGGACATTTTAATCATGTTAATTCTTCCAATCCATGAACATGGTATATACTTCCATTTATTTGTATCTTCCCTAATTTATTTCTTCAGTGTTCTGTAGTTTCCAAGTACAGGTCTTTTATCTCCAAGGTTAAATTTATTCCTAGACACTTTATTTTTCTTGTTGCTACAGTAAGTGGGATTTTTTCCCCCTAGTTTCTCTTTCCAATATCTCATTGTTGGTGTACAAAAATGCCCTCAAATTCTGAATATTGAATTTGTATTCTGCTATTTTGCCAAATTCACATATTAGGTCAAATAGTTTTTTGGTGGAGACTAGGGTTTTCTATGTACACTATCATGTCATCTGTGAATAATGACAGTTTTACTCCCTCTTTTCCAATTTGGATGTTTTTTTTTCTTTTTTTTTCTTTTTTATTACTGTGGCTATAACTTCCAGTAATATGTTCCAGTAAATAACTTCCAGTAATAAATTCCAGTAAAAAGAATGATGAAAGCAGATACCCTTGTCTTGTTCCTGATCTTAACAGGAAAGCTTTTGGTTTTGATCATTGAGTACAATGTTGGCTGTAGGCTTCTCGTATGTGACCTTCATATATTGAGGTATATTCCCTCTATTCCTACTTTGTTGAGTGTTTTTTATCGTAAATGGGTGCTGGATTTTAGCAAATGCTTTTTCAGCAGCTACTGATGTGATCATGTGATTTTTGGCCTTGGTTCTGTTAATGTGATGTTATTACTTTATTGATTTGTGAATATTGTACCATTCTTACATTCCTGGAATGAAATTCCACTTAATCATGGTGTATGATCTTTTTAATGTATCGCTGGGCCCGGATTGCCAATATTTTGTTGAGGATTTTAGCATCTATGTTCATCAGAGATATTGGCCTGTAGTTTTCTTTCTTTGTTGTGTCTTTACCTGGTTTTAGAATTAAGATAGTACCAGCCTCATAAAAAGAGTTTGGGAGACTTCCCTCTTCTTGAATTTTTTGGAATAGTTTGAAAAGGACAGAAATTAGTTCTTCTTTAAATATTTGGTAAAGTTTACCTGTGAAGGCATCTGGTCCAGGGCTTTTTTGTGCCAGGAATTTTTTGATTACCGCTTCATTGGTTGTTTTTGGTCTGTTCAGGTGTTCTGCTTGTTCTTGATTCAGTTTGGAAGATTGCATGTTTCTAGAAATTTGCTCATTTTGCTCAGGTGTCCAATTTCGTGACATATAGTTGTTCATAGTAATTTCATATAATCCTTTATATTTCTGTGGTATTGGTTATAGTTTTTCCTCTTTTGTTTCTAATATTATCTATTTGGTCCTCTCTCTTTTGTTCTTGATGAGTCTGGGTAAAGGTGTGTCAATTTTTTTTTAAAGATTTTATTTATTTATCTTCAGAGGGGAAGGGAAGGAGAGAGGGAGAGAAATATCAATGTATGGTTGCTTCCTGTGCATTCCCTGCTGGGAACTGGCCTGCAACCCAGGCATGTGCCCTGACTGGGAATCGAACTGTGATCTCTTGGTTCACAGCCCCGTGCTTAATCCACTAAGCTACACCAGCCAGGGCAAGGTGTGTCAATTTTGTTTATCTTTTCAAAGAATCAGCTCCTGGATTCATTGATTCTTTGAATTTTTTTTTGTCTTTAAGTCATTCAATTCAGCTCTGATCTTGATTATTTCCTTCCTTCTACTTGCTCTGGGCTTTGTTTATTGTTGCTCCTTAGTTCTTGTAGATGTAGGGTTAGGTTATTTATTTGAGATTTTTCTGTCTTCTTTAGGTAGGTCTGTATTGCTATGAATTTCCCTCTCAGGACTGCCTTCACTGTGTCCCATAGTTTTGGAGCTGTTATGTGTTCATTTTCATTTGTGTCTAGATATTTTTGGATTTCTTCCTTGATCTCATTGTTAACCCATTCATTATTTAATAATGTGTTTTTCAATCTCCATGTATTTGATTGTGTTTGAGTTTTTTTCTTGAGGTTGGTTTCTAGTTTCAAGCCATTGTGATCCAAGAAGATGCTTGATGTGATCTCAATTATCTTGAATTTGTTGAGACTTGTTTTGTGTCCTACCATGTGGTCAATCTTTGAAAATATTCCTTGTGCATTTGAAAAGATTATTTATATATTTTGCTTCTTTGGGGTGAAAGGTTCTGCATATATCAATTAAGTCTATTTAATCTAGAGTGTTGTTCAATGACACAATATCCTTGTTGATATTTTGTTTGGAAGATCTACCCATTTTTGACAGTGAGGTGTTAAAATCCCCTACATTGACTGTTGCTGTCAACATTTTTCTTGAAGTCCTCCAAGATTTTCTTTATATTATTAGGTGCTCCTATGTTGGATGCATATATGTTTACTACAGTTATATTCTCTTTTTGGACTACTCCCTTATATAGTGACCTTGTTTGTCTCTCATTATGGCCTTTGTTTTGAAGTCTATTATCTGACATCACTATTGCAACCCCAGCTTTTTTGTTGTGTCCATTTGCATGGAATATTTGTTTTTCATCCCTTCCTTTTCAGTCTGTGTAGATCTCTTGTTTTGAGGTGGGTCTCTTATAGACAGTGCATATGTGGGTTGTTTGTTCTTATCCACTCAGCTATCCTATGCGTTTGGAACATTTAATCCATTTACATTTAAGATTATTATTGATAGGTACTTATAGCCATTTTTTATGTTTGTACCTGTGTTCCTCTCTCTCTCCTTTTCTTCATCTTCTTAAAGCAGTCCCTCTAGCACCTCTTGCAATGCTGGTTTGGTGGAGGTGTACTCTTAGCTTTTTTTTTTTTTTTTTTTTTTTGTGTCTGTGAAGCTCCTTCTTTTGCCTTCCATTTTAAATGAGAACCTTACTTGGTAGAGTATTCTTGGTTGTAGGCCTTTCCTTTTCATTACTTGGAATATTTCATGACATTCCCTTCTGGCTTGTAGTATTTTTGTTGAGAAATTAGCTGCTACCCTTAACAGAGCTCCATTGTATGTTACTAGCTCTTTCTCCCTTGCTGCCTTTAAGATTCTCTTTCTCTTTAAATTTTGCCAATTGTGATGTGTCTTGGAGAGGACCTCTTTGGGTTCATCTTGATTGCGACCCTCTGTACTATCTGGATGTGCATGACTTTTTCCCTCTCCAAGTTAGGGAAGTTTTCTGTCATTACTCTTTCAAACATGATTTCTATCCCTTGTTCCTTTTCTTCTCCTTCTGGTCTCTGTGTGATAGGAATATTATTCTGTTCCATGTTGTCCTGCAAATATGAGATTTGAAATAAACTAAAATAAAAAATAGTGAAATAATAGGAACAAAGTTGAAAAAAGAACAAGTGTGAAAAAGCTATGCAGGAGAAAAAATAATGCAAATAATGAAGCAGACCATTGTGGAATTCATTCCAGCAGAGTCTACTGTTTGCCACTGTCTTCTCTTTCTGGGTCCGCCCCTGGTAATGTCAGATGGTGTCCTATTCTAGCCCTATGCAGTCTGTTTGAGACTATGAGCGATCTGATCCACAGTCTGTGGCTGTCTCTTTCAGGTTTGGCTGGTCCCCACTGTTCTGTCCTGCTTGCTTTCCATCAGCACAAGGCCCTGGAGTGGTTCATCTAATGTCTGAGACCAATGCCAATACTACCTCCACTTGCCTCCATAGGAGGCCTGTGGCATGATAGGGAGGGTGGAATCCCTTGGTTGCCCCAGGGGAGTGTTGTTCATTCTTCAGGGAAGACAGTGTGATTATTTCCCTGCCTCCCACCCCAAGTCTTGGTCTGTCCCAGATTATTTCCAGTAATGTACAGTTTCTGGTGAATTAGCTATTTCCTCTGAGGGGCCAGTCTGTGGGAAGGGGCAGATCTTTCCTACTTGGTGTTGATGGCAGCTCTGTAGATAAGCCAAGGCTGGGCAGGGCTCTAAGCACCCTTTGTTACACCTGTCTCTAATCTCCCTGCTCTGCCACTTTCAGTGGATCAGGGCCCGAGAACCCTCTTACCTCATAGTGTCTGACAGTAGTTCAGAAAGGGCTGTTTCAGAGCTTCTCCTTGCCTTGCAGATATGCGCTGAACAGAGGGTTCCTAAGCGAGGCCTCACTGATCTGCAGAGCCTGCAGTTCCAGGGAGGGCATTGGGCACATCTGCCTGTGAGGGGACCTGCCTGACTGCACCAATCTCAAGCGTTGAGCTCCTGGGTGTCCAGTCCTCTGCCTGCCACTCTTGTAGGAGACTCAGGCTGTAACTCTCCATTCTTCACAGCCTACTGCTCACCTGCTGTGCTGGGTTGGGTCCCACAGTCCCTTCAGTGTGACACTCTGTTCTTCCTGTGCAGCTGGACTCAGTAGGATTGAACTGCACTTTCACTCTGGTTTCTTTGTTGGCACAGCTGTTATGCACACACGCATGTGAACAAGCACAGGGTCTCTGTTAAGTCCTGCCTCGGTTTCTCTTTCAAAAGCATCTCTGTGTGGCCCCTACACTGCAGCACCAAGCCCTGGGCTGGTTCTCTGTGCTCCACCTTCCCAAATAGCACAACGTCTGTTTCAGTCAGGGCTGACCACAGCTTGCCAGTGCCCCTGACAATTTTAGGAGATAGAGTTTCTCTCCAGAACTTTCCTGGGTGTGCTGCAGCTATGAATGTGCCTCTTGCTGTACATGTGTAGCCTAAGTCTCTCACTTTGTACACCCTTCCAAGTCTCTCCTGATTAGGGTTGGTGGTTTCCCTATGTAGGACCAGGGCCCTTCTCTGGGAGGGGAGGGAACGTTTTCTTTCTGTTCTCTCCTCTATTGTAGGCACCTTGCACAGGGTATTTCCCCCTCAACTTACAAAAATTGCTTACCAGGTGGCACAAAGCATCTTTATTACTCTTTGGCTTCAAAATTCATATCAGCTGAAATTCTGTTGACTATTCAGATCACTTTCCAGAAATATCAGCTGAAAATCTGTGCTGGGGACACAAACATGTGGGCTCAGCTTCCACCTACTTTGCCACCATCTTCCAAATCTTTGTATATAATGTTTTAATAACAAATGTGTAAAGATAAAAGTGATGGTTAAGAGATCAGTTTTGAAACCAAAGGCACAGTATAGGAACATTTTTAAAATATCAAAACAAAACTTTATAATATGAAGGATATAGGAGTCAAGAGGAAGGTCTAAGTTAGATAAATGATATTTATGTATCATTTGCTGAAAGGAGAAAGGGTTAATAAGTATTGAATATTCACAGTGAAAGGAAATAAAGGCTGTTACTGCCATTTATATAGGAAACAAGACAAATATACTGCCACACTAATGTTTCTTCCTCTTTGCCTTCTTTATTATTATTATTATTATTATTATCATTATTAAAGTTTATTTTGGAGATGCTTACTTATCCTAATAGGGAAGAAAGAAAACTGCCTCCAATTTTGGGGAAAAATATAAAGCAGTCAATTATTTTTCTTTAATGAGAATCAAGTCAAAAGTTATTAGAAATGATAAGATTATTACATACAAATGAAATACATGGAAATACATAAAAATATATGGAAATTCATTTAAATACATGGAAGCATACAAACTAATACCTTTGCAATATATCAGAAATAAAACAACATTAATAATTGAAGAAAAAGGCTAAGCATTATAGAAACAAACACAAGAATTCGAAATATACTTAAAAGTTTATGTAACAAACCATATGATAAATACTATATAAATTTATTAGTGTTTTACAAAAAACCTAAATAAACAGAGAAGCCTACCATTTTATCTAAAAATTGTATGAAGTCAATACTGTGGAAAAAAATCAGTTTGCAATTGATTAACCCACATGGTCAATGTTGTAAGGACTTGCATAACTTGACATATTGATTTTAAGTTCATCTGTAATTTATCAAAAATATCCAATACATTGAAAAGAAAGGCTAATTAGGAAATCAATGAAATATCAATAAAGCTGAAGTTAAACTGAAGTAAAACCTTATATACAATAAAATACAAAAAGTATAGGGGTTCACTCTAAAAATACAATGTAAAATAAAAGATCATAATCAGTATAAATAATTGAAAATGTGGCATTTACCAAAGTGTGATTATGTAACAGCAGAGGTAAACAGATTATTTTATGTGGTTCAAAGGAAAACAATTTGAGTTTTAAAAACCATTAGTTTCTTGAACCTACATAAGATTTAATCTAATCTAATAAATGCCTCAACTCACCTACTTCACCCCCAAACTATAAGCATTATAATGTAGAACAAGGATATATTAAATAGGAAGTTAGGTTAAAATTATTTAAATAAAAGACTAAATTAATTATGATTCAGATGACATATAGATATGTTAAGATGGTAAAACTGTACAAAATGATAAAGTTGTAGAATATTTGCACTAGTTATTGAAAGATAATCTGATAAATGGCTGTTTATTTGGAGAAATTTTGAGTTAGGTACATAACTCAGAGTATATGTCAGATTCCAGAAGCAATACATTTAAAAATATATTAATAATATACGACAAACTAACAAAAATGTGAGAGACTCTTTTTATAGTCTTGGGAAAAGACAGTACTTTCAAACAGACCTGAAACTCAGGCAATATAGAAAAATATTGATTTACTCCAAAAACTTTTAAATATATTATCTGAGAAAAAATATCATGAGCATAGTAAAAGAGAAATATAATACTAGGAAAAATAATTGCCACATATAAACAGAAGAATGATTAATTGCTACTAGACCCATCTCATGGTGGAAAAATGAACTTTTTTGGCCAATCCAATATAAAGAGTTGTACAAATGAAGAACTGGGTGACTAACTGAATGGAAACATAGAGTCTATGAAGAGGTCACTCACACAAACACAAAATACAAATGACAACAAACATATAGATGTTCTGCCACACAAATGATAGAAAATGCAAGCTAAAATAATAAGGTATCATTTCACCAATTTAGAAAACATTACATTCTTAATAAAATAAAGTGCTAGGAATGGTGTGGAAACAGGTATTCTAATGCAATGTTGATAGGATAGATTATTATATGCAAAGCAAAAGGTCTTAAATTCATATATGAAATTGATTTTGGAAGCTGGAGTGGGTATATAAACCAATGAATTTAAGTTTTAACTTTAAACTATATTGAGGTAATTTTGAAAATGAGAAATTTTTTTGAAATTAAAAACATTTTAAATTTGATCCCAATAAAGGACTCAAAAATGACTCATACATGAACAGTTGCTCAGAAATTAAACGTGGTAATGAGTATAGGAAGATGGACTAAGCACCTCACTAAATATCAATTAATTACAAATTGAAACATTAAATATAATTTTCAATTATCAGTTTCTCAGAGAATGGTAAAATAAAGAACATGCAATATTGTTATCTTGGTAGAAAGAAAGATACCTCTTTAACATAAAAGGTTAAACTATGTGTCAATTTCAAGAAGGCAACTGATAGTGTATGAAGATGAACTTTATTATATTAATTTTAGACTACATTTTACTTACGCAAAAGTACTAGAAAAATACAGTGGTGTCTAGTATAGCATTTTTGTTTATTTGTCTTTAAACAATTATTTTTAGGATATATTTACATGCCATAAAATTAAGCATTTTAAAGTATACAAGTGAATTTTAGCATATCCATCTGCTAAAGGTACATTCATCACCACTGTTTAATTCCACAATATTGTCATTATCCCCAAAGCAAGTCATATCAGTTAGCAGTCAATCCCAATTTTCCCTCCCTTCATTGGCAACTACTAATTTACATTCCATGTCTGTGGTATTGCCTATTTCATATATTCATAAATACAAAATCATGTGATGCGTATTCATTGTGCCTTGCTTCCTTCCTTTAGCATAATGTTTCCAATATCTTTTCATACTGTGTCATGTAAAGAGATTCATTCCCTTTTTATGGCTGAATAATATTCTACTGTATAGATATAGCACACATTATTTAGCTATTTTTCAGTTGGTGGACATTTGGGTTATTATGAATAATGACACTATAAACATTTGAGGAACTGCTTAACTATTTTCCATAGCACTTTTACCATTTTATATTCTCACCAGCAATATGTAAAGGTTTCAATTTCACTACACCATTGGCAACATTAATTTTCTGTTTCTTTCTATTATTATTATTATTATTATTATTATTATTATTATCCATTCAGTATGAAGTGGTATCTCACTGTTGTTCTGATTCACATTTTCCTAATGTATAAAGATATAACATCTTTTCATGGGCTACTGCCCATGTGTATATTGTTTTGGAGAAATACGTATTCATATCCTCTGCCCATTTTATAAATTGGGTTGTTTATATTTTAGAAGTTGTAAGAGTTCTTTATATATTCCATATACTAGACCCATATATGAATTGCAAATATTTTCTCTCATTCTGCTGTTTGTCTTTTCAATTTATTGATAGTGTTCTTAGACAAAAATTTTATTTTGATGAAGTCCAAATTAACTTTTATTTTTTTGCTGCTTGTGTTTTTAGTATCAAAGAAACTTTTCCCTAAGGCAATGATACCATGCAGATTTACATTTCTAAGAATTTTATATTATTGTTTCTTACACTTATATCTTTGATTCTTTTTGAGTTAATTTTGGTATCAGGTGTAAAGTAGGGCTTCAGTTTCATTCTTTTGCATGTGGTTATTTAGTTTTTCCAGCACCAGCTTTTGAAAAGACTATTCTTTGCTCATTGGATGATCTTGGCAACCTTCTTGAAAATCAACTGACCATAAATTTATAGATATTTTCTTTAGGTACTCAGTTCAGTTTCATTGATCTATATGTCTATCCTTATACAGGCACTACACTGTTTTGGTTACTGCAGCTTTATGTAAGTTTTGAAATCAAGATTTGTGATTCATCTAACTTTGTTCCTCATTTCCAAGGCTGGTTTGAATATCTGGGGTCCCTTGTATTTGCATTTGAATTTTATGATCAGATTGTCCATTTTTTGCAAAAGGGAATTTGGAATTTTAGTAAGGATTACATTGAATCTGTAGAACAATTTGATTTCTTCTGCCATCAAAATTTTGAGTCTTTTCAGTACACAAATTTGATCTGTCTTTACATTTATTTATCATTTAATTTCTTTTAACAATACTTTGTACTTTTAGTGTACAGGTGGTGTACTTCTTTGATTAATTTCTAAGTATTATATTCATGTTTATGCATTTTAGATGAAATTGACTTCTCAGTTTCTCTATTAGATTGCATAGTGCTAATCCCAAGACATACAACAGATTTTTGTTCCTTGATCTTATGTCCTATAACTTTATTGAACCCACTTATTTGTTCAAAATTTGTGTGTGTATGACTGTTCTTTAGAATTTCTACATGTAAGATCATATTATCTGTGAATAGAAATAGTTTTATTTGTTTTTAGGTCTTATTTCTGATCTCAGGGGGACAATTTTTCATCTTTTGTCATTAAGTATGACGTTAGCTGTGGGTTTTTCATAGACTAACTTTATCAGGCTGAGGAATTTTCCTTCTTTTCCTTTTTTATTTAGTGGTTTTTTTTTCATGAAATGGTATTGGGTCAAAAGTTTTTCTGAATCTATTGAAATGATTGCTTTTTCCTTATATCATTCTATTAATGTGGTATATTACACTGAATATTTTTCATATGTTGAATCAACCTTGCAGACTGGGACAAAGCCCAGAAGGTCATAGTGTCTAATCCTTTTAATATGCTATGGGATTCAGTATGGTATTGTTTTAAGAATTTTTGTATCAGTATTCATAAGGTATATTTATCTATATTAGTTCTGTTGTTGTTTCTAATTACTCCTGTGATTTCTTCTTGATCCATTCATTACTCAGGAATCTGTTATGGGATAAATAATATGTCCCAAGAAAGATATGTTGAAATCCTAACACCCACTATTGCAGCATGTGACTTTATTTGGAAATAAGGTTGTTGCAGAGGTAATTTTTGAAATTAAGATGAAGTCATCCAGGAATACATTGTGCCCCTAATCCAAGATGACCACCATCCTTATAAGAAGACAGCTATGTGAAGGCAGACACAGGGAGACAGCCTTGTGACAATGAGACACTAATTGGAGTTATGTAGCTTCAACTCAGAGAACACCAGGATTGCCAGGAAACTACCAACTAGCAAGCGGCAGGCAAAGATTGCTCTACTGGTTTTACAGAAAGTATAAACTGATAACACCTTGATTTCAAAGTTGATTTCAAACTTGATTTCAGATTGCTAGCCTCTAGAACTGGGAGACAAGAAACTATTGTTTTATGTTTGTGACACTCTGTTCCAACAACCCTAGAAAACTAATAGAGTGGTATTTATTTTTACAACTTTATTCAAGAATGATTAAAAGTATGCTCGTATACATTTTAAGTGCCCAGTGTGATTATCTGATAGACATATACATTGTGGAATAATTACCAAGATAAAAATAATTAACATTCCACCTCACATAGTTACTCTTTTGTGTGTGTCTGCATGTATGCACATGTGCACACAGTACAAACACCTAAGATCTACTCTCAACACCTTTCTGTAGTCACCATTCTATACATTATATCATCAGAACTTATTTCCCTTATAACTGAAAGTTTGTACTCTTGACCTACATTTCCCCCCTTCTCAGCTTAATAATGGCAAACATTGTTCTGTCCTGCTGTTGTTATTTGGTTTCTTTCTTTTTTTAAAAGATTAACATTTAAGTAATACCATATACTATTTATCTTTCTCTTGCCAGCTTACCTCAATTAGAATAATGCCTTCCAGATCCATCTGTTTTCTCAGTTTCTTCTTTTCTAAAAAAATTCCATTGTATATATATATATATATATATACCAGTTTCTTTATCCATTCATCCATCAAAGGAAATTTATGTTGTTTTCACATCTTGGCTATTGTGAATAATGCTGCAATATAAATGGGACTGTGGATACCTGATAGAAGTTTTGATTTAATTTATTTCAGTTATATACCCAGCAGTGGGATTGCTGCATCATAATTTCCACATGTTTATGAGGTTTTCAAATTCCAATTTTATCAGTTTTTAATTACATTTCATTTGTTTATAGAATATGCTTTTAATTATTTCCACTTTTAAAAATTTAGTGAGATTAGTTTTATGATGTGATATAGAGTCTGTCCTGGAGAATGTTCCATGCATACTTAAAAAGAATGTGCATTTCGATATTGTTATTTGAAATGTTATATAGGTATCTGTTCCAGTAGAATTATAGTGTCATCCAAGTCTTCTGACTTTTGTCTTCTCTTCCACCTGGTTTTTCTGTCTACTATTGAAAGTGGAATAGTGATACATTCAACTGTTATAGTTAAATTTGCTATTTCTTCCTGCAAATCTGTCAGTTTTGTTTAATGTACTTTCAGGATCTCTTGTTAGGTGCATATATGTTTAAAATTTTAACATATTTTTGGTGTAATCACCCTTTTATCATTGTTATATCCTTCTTTTCTTCACATAACAATTGTTGTTCTAGAGTCTCTTTTGTCTGATATTAGTATAGGTATGCCAGCTCTCTTTCAGTTACTTTTTGCCTAAAAATATTTTCTGGAAATATGTTTTCAGCTATTAAAAATTTGATAATTTTTACACTTATAAAATACACAAAATACATAAAAAGTCTTAAGTAATAACATGACAAATATCCCTATACCTGATATCTTTAATTATATTATAATAAATAATCTTTTACTTAAGATTTTTTTAAACAAAGAAGTAGGACTTTACAGTAAACATTAAAGTTCTCTTTGTTCCTCTCCTCAGAAATATCCTCCACATATCCAGTTGAAAACACTCTGATTATATTTTTATATATTCATCAGGTCTATTTAAAATATATATACAAAGCAAGGAAGTGGCTAAAAAGGAATAGACATGGAACCAACCTAAAGGACTTCCCTCTGGCAAAATCTGGAACAATTTGATCAACTTAATACATAAAAACAGCATTATATTACATCTCAAATAATAAAATAATATCTGTGAGTGCATACCAATATAAACAATTTAATGAATATATGAGGGAAAAGAGACAAACATTCCTTTCATAAAAAATCAAATAATATATGTATAAAACTTTTACCTCTTCTTACAAGAAAATGTCAAAACCTGAGTCTAATGTTGACAAATTTTTAGCCAAATCAAACTGAGAGATAGTTTACAAAATACTCGATCAGTAGTTTTCAAATGTATGTATATATATTTCAAACATACACATACATATGTATATACATATACATATATATACATATATAGTGGTATAATATATGCATCTGTGTAACTTGATTTCTTTTCACTCAACAGTTTTATTTTCAAAATTGTTCATGGTGTATGCTTATGGCTGAACATGACATTAATTGCATATATTAATCTCTGTTTCTTCCTTAAGCTCCAGGATAATTTTAATAACACAGTATACCCAAAGGACAATGAAACAGGACACACCAGACCACATGAGCTGCACCCTGCAGCCAAAGGTAACATCGTAACAAGTTGCATCCCAACTGAAACATCCTGCTCTACAGCCGCCCCGTTACCCGATAAAAACTCGAAGCCCTAACCCTTCAGTGCTGGTGCTGCTGCTGGTGCTGCTGCACATCTCCACACCTAGCCCTTGCCCTCCCTTGGGAAAGTAAAAATAAAACCTTTAATTTCTGAAAAAAAAAAGTCCTCAAAAAGAATTTTCTGATTGATAGCAATCTCCTGCATAGTGCTAGCAGAATAAATATGAAATTCTATCCCTGTTTAAAAACCCATATACTTGTATATTCACAAAAGTAATAATAACAGCCATTATAATAACAACAATTTGATTTTAGGGAGTCCAAGATGGAATCTAGACTGTGGCAAATGAGTATAACAAATAATATCACATATTACTGAAGGGAGTAGAAAAAAGCCAATGAAAGTAACCTTGGGAAGCAGTGTTTTACTGGACACTTTAAATGCAAAGATTATACATAAATATCATACTCTCATTGGTACCTATTTTTTCCCACTGATTCTAAAATTACATGTATATGAGGACTGAACAAATAAGTAAAAAAAATTATAGTTGACAGGGTCAGGTTCTCACCTTCAGAGAAAGGAGGCAAGGCTGGAATAAACCCTGTTGTTCTGACTGGATGTGAGTTGGAGACCAATGTGAACTCATGTTCACTTTAATATCTCTAATGATATGCAAATACATAAATAAATGTAGATGTGTGGGTGTTATGAGGGCAGACAATGTTAAATTGTATCCATCAATAGAAATGTGGACCAGTGCTGAAGAATAGATCATATAATGCCTTCCAGGAAATGATTATTTCTTTGGATTGTATCTTGAGAAATAGCAAGCCAGTGGAGGGCTTTCAGCAGAGGAGCAATATGACCAGCTGTTATATTTTTTAAATATTCTTGTGACTACTCTGGTGAGAAAAGGGCATAGAGAGGCATGAGTGGAGAAAAATTCAATTAGGAGGCTATTTCTGTAATACAAATGAGAGACAGTGTTTTTGGGCAGCAGTAGTGTGTAGGTTGTGAGAAGTGGTCAGAGTTTGTGGGTATGTACATAAGTCTGTGAACAGGTGGGTTGCAAAAGAAAATAAGAGGTGAAGGATGATGCTGTCATTTTTGGCTTAAACAATAAAAAGTAAAGAATTGGCATTCACCAAGAAAGAGAAGTCTATGGGTGGAACAAGATTTTGAAGGAATATTTTTAAGTCAGTTTTGCACATGTTACATCTGAAATGGTTATTCTACTTCTAACTGGAGCTGTAGAGTACACTGCAATTTATATTTCAGGGATGAGTTTCAGACTCAAGACCTAGATTCTCGAGTGTGTGTGTGTGTGTGTGTGTATTTAAAAGGTTGACGTTGAATGTGTTGGGCTAAGGGAATGAGGATGGGTATAGAGAAGAGGTTATAATGCTTAGTCCTTGGGTACACTGAAGTTCTGATGACAAATTTGAAGAAGTACCAAGAGAGGAGATATTGTGAAGGAATGCAGAGGAATGGAATGCATGAACCTGAGTGAAGACTGTGATTCTAGGAGGAACTTGCTGCTCTATTCAGGGGCTTATGACACACTGTCTACAGTGATGACCACTGGATTGCAGAGGTCGCTGCTGACCTAGACAAGAGCCATTTTCATGGATTGGTGTGTTTATTCCTGATTAAATTTGGCCCAAGAGAAAATAGGAGAATTAGAGACAGTAAATACAGAAATCTTTACATTTATTATTTACATATTTATGTTAACTATGAAGTTACATTTACATGATGATTTCTCTCAAAAACAGTTTAAAATGTCTCCAAGTATTTTAAGAGCTTTCTAAAAATAATGCTTCTGGAGTTAAGTTGAAGATAAATGATGGTTCATATTAAATAAAAACAGTAGTTTAGGTGGTTATTACAAATTCATTATATAAAGTAGGATTTGAGAAAATCTTACATTTAAATATAAGGTTGATGCTTAACTGGAAGTCCTATTATGGAAGCAAATTATGGCATCAGGTTATAACAAGCATGAGGTCTATCTTGGTCCAATTCACAGTTTATGTATAACTTTGACAGTTTGGCTGCTATAGTAGTGGAAGAAGGAGAATAGAGTGAAAACAGATAAACCTAGAATAGTCAATAATTGCATTTTGCAAATATTGTCAGATAGTGATCATATGTGACAATTATGACATTTAATTTTTAATCACATATCCATTATACGTACCTCTCAAATCTCTATTTAAAAATAGTAACTCAAGAAAAATTAAATGGCTATTTCAACAGCATTTTAAATGGATATTTTAAACTTCTTTATGTTAAAACTTTCCATTAATTGTTGAACAGTTGAACCCATATAGTTCTATACAACTATTTATCATGAGGACAGTATTGGTCAAATCAAGGGTACCTCTTTTACAGATGTAAAACATGGTATTGCTCCCCAGTGTCATGGTTCTCATTCATTCTGTATAAATAAAGTTGAAAGCTACAGCATTTTCTGAAATATTAAAAGTAATAACAATAATTTTAGGGCATTAGTAGTATTGAATCTTTAATATTCACATGAGAATATATATAAAGTGAAATATATTAATAATACATTAAGAGCTTTGAGTGAACACCTCCTACTGCTAATGCATTATATTTGGTCAAGACATTATTATTCTGATATTCACATTTAATGATAGCTGGATCAAAGGTTTATAAATGACTAAGGTACTTAACTAGCTAAGTCTAATAAATACACAATTGTGCACATTTTAACTTCTGTTTTTATTTTAATGTTTCATTTACTTCACTAAAGTTGATTTATAAAGTGAGACAGGGAGATTTTTTTTCATGCCTTGGCTCTTCTGAGAGTACTAGCTTCAAACTCCACAAAATCAATTTTGAGCTAACCTCATACCAAATGTACCAACAGAATCATTCTCAAAAATTCTAAGAGCTGGGCAATTCCCTTGAGCTGTGAGTGAGTCATGATGGTGATGCTTTATGTTGGGAAAGAATAAGATCAGGAGAAGAAATACTTTAACTGCATATGGACACACATGAAAAGAATATAGTATTTTAATACCTACAGAGAGATCCTTACTTAATATTGTATATGCCTTGTTAATTGATGTATTTATAATTCCAGATGCTGCATAGAACAATTACCATGGACTTGTTAATGTGAGGTTCATTTTAAAATTATTTTGAAAAAGCAAAATTTTAATTTGTGGTTATTAAAAACCACTATTAGGAACAGAAAAAAATGCACAGATTTGTAATGAAAATCACACACATACATTTATCCCCAGGAAATTCAAGAAGCGATGGAATAACAAAAGCCTATTTCATGAAACACACATTATTTTGGCATCAATGCTTCAGCAATTCCTGATGTTTCTCCTGACAATAACTCAGATTGTTGCAATAAAGACTGTGTGTTTGATTATTTGGATACCTGTCATGCATAACTGGAGGGCGGCTGTAAAAAACAGGATTAATCAAAGTAGGATTATAATTTTCTCCAACACCTGTTTCGACCAGCTGCCTCTGATTGTAGATTCTATTCCTCTAGTCTTCCCAAATTACACAATAAAGCAATTTAGAAATCAGTGGAGAGTCCAGTGTCATCATGCCAGTATGGAAGTCAAACACTAGTGCACCTTTGAGCAACCTGATTTGATTTGTTTAGATTTTTCCAGAAAGAGGAGAGCAAGCAGATGATATAATACCTTTGAATACCCTAAGAAAAACTTTTGATTTATAATTTGTATACCCCTTCCTTCTTTTTTTGTTTGTTGTTTAATTCAATTTGACTTAAGAAGTAATGCTGATCACTTGTGAAATACTATAAGTATGTAAATGAAGCATTGGACACAATTTCAGTCCTGAAGAAAAAGCTTGTGGTGTTGCTGGGGAAACAATAGTTTCACAGATAAAGGAAAGATTCAAGTTCCCATGTACCTAGAAACGTCAGAGAGAACAATGAGTGAAGAGGATAATATTTCTTATGTAAAGAGCACACTATTTGTGTTTGATGGGCCACACTGAAGTGGATGCAATGCCACAAGCATCTTTGGCTCCTGACATGTGGCAAAACTGAGGGCTCACTGTCACAAATAAAGTGTAGTAAAATGTGTTGAAAATTTCTTCCCTATGCATGTGATCTATGAGGTGTTACATGTTGTTCATGGTTCTGTATATGTGTGTCCAAAAAAGAAAGGTACGTGTATATTAAAGTGGCAGAGGTAATAGTCATGTATTTTCATTTTAAAATTTTATCCACATCAATTTAATATGCTTTTAAATGCCATGATGTCTAAATGTCAATCTTTGATTTATCTTGTTTAGTGGTTTTTTTGAGTTTCACATCTTAACCTAATTTGGAAGTAAACAAATATTCTCAAGTGCATACACCTACTCTTCTGTTATGAAATAAAGCACATTTATATTCTTCCATATACTTTGAAATATGGACTAATACAATTAAGATTCTTTCAATGTGATAAAAATGCTAATTATCTAGTTAACAAAAACAATGATTGGCAAAGAGATACATATATTCAGTCACTGAGCTAAGAAAATTTTCCTTTCACTTCTTAGATTACTATTTAGTATAGCTTCTGTTATAAAACTATCCCTCCTTTTTGTTTATTAGCCTCAAAGGATGAAAATGAAGCATTGTCCTCAGCATAAATGCAATTAGAATTCTTATTTGCTCCCTATAGTCACAAGTCTTTAGACTGTGAATTAAATTAGTTGCAGTTGAAAACAGAGAATTGCAGTTGAAAATATAATTTAGAGTAAGATTCAGAAAACTCTAGTTTCAGCTTCCCTTTATGTTTTAAAAATTAAATTTTTAAGTTTAATTGTATAAATATTCTAGTTAATTTTCAAAATGAAAAATTGGGACTCTATCATATATAGTAAGTCCTCACTTAATGTCATGCATAGATTCTTGAAACTGGAGTAAACACGGTATGACAAAACTGATTTACCATACATAGCTCACTGATACAAACAGGAGTGAGGTTGTTGCTACAGCATCTGATCAACATTATAATACAATGATGTTGAATAAAGTGATGTTATCCAAGGAAATGCTGTATTTCTAATGTATGGAAACTTCTGTAAATTATTTTTAAATATTGGTTTAAGTAATAGAGTGTAACTGAAACTTAGTTTCTTCAGCTGAGAATCAGTAACAAAACATGGCTGGACCTATTTAGGTAGCATATTCTTAGCCTAGTTAATTATATAATTGCCTTAGTAAAACTCCTGGGGTGTAATGGAAGAGAACTGAACCCAAAGTTGTAACGCCTCTATTCTTGGCTTCCCCTTTCCCTCCTTATTCATCCAGCATACCTTACACAAGTACTTGGAGAGTGCCTTTCATAGGCAGTGGATTTAGTCAAGGCATTTTGCATACATGTGTTTGTTAAGCTCCAATTTGCTCACATGCAGCGGGGGGAAGAATTGGGCTTGAATCACATTAGGATTCCCTTAATTGTATAATGATGAACTCGAAAAGTGCTAATCTTTTAAATCTTGCTGACAAATTAAAGCACCATAATGTGGCTAGATGACTATGTTAAATGAGTTTCTAGAGTAATATAATATATAAAGGAAATAAAAGGCAGAATATTGTGTGTTTGTGTGAGTGTATGAGTACTTGTAGGGTGCACTAAAATTTAAAAGCATATCATCATTTCATTCATACATATATATTTTTATTCATATTTGTCACACATATTGCTTGCACCCATTTTGCTTGGTACACTTAATAAAAATGACAAAGCATAGCACATGGGGGCTAAAATCGAGAGCTCAAACAAAGGATTTCAACTGTGATAGACATATCTATCAATTAGGTCATTCCTATATTCTTCAAATACAGTTACCTCAAAATTTCTCTGCTTTCAGGTTTCTTATCAAAATATGCCATAACTTCTTAGCACTCTCAGCAAATGACATTTTTTCCAGTTTTAGTGAAAATTAAGATCTGTAAGGAAAACATTTTCTTAAATTATTAGGAATATCATGCTATGCTCATGTTTTATATATATATATATATATATTTGTAATTTCCAGGTTTTGTAATTCATTTAAATTAATCTAGTATAGAATTAATTTTTATATAATGTTACCTGTGATAATGGAAAAGGTCAGTCTTCCTCATCCTTGAAAATGTTAGATTCTGGTCATGTTAACACTCTTCAATACATCCTCTTTTGTTGGTTGCTTATTTTAATTTTTATTCTAATTTCTTGTGGTAAAATATAGATAATATTAAATTTACCATTTAACCATGTAATGATTTTATTTAAAAAATTCTGAGAGTTGCAAAAAGAAAGCAAGCTTTGACATAAGAATATATTCAAATTGCTGAAAAAATATCATTTTGGGATTCTATATCAACTAAAGCTATCCTTCAGAAGTAAGTAAAATAAAGACATTCTCAGTTAAACAAAGGCTGAGAGGATTTGTTACATGCAAACCTGCTGTAAAAGAAATACTAAATAAAGCCCCTTTCCCTGATGTAGTCTTATTTCAGCTATCTGCATAGCTTCCTTTAAGTGTTTTCTCAGATGCTACATTCTCAGTGAAGCCATACCTGGAAGACCAGTCTTATAAACCTCAATATCCATCTGTGTCATATCCTATGCCCTTTCATTACATCACTTATGTCTTGTGGACTAATGTCTTTCATACTATATGTTTGATGAATGTCTCCCCAATCAGAATGTGAATTCTATGAGAACAGGTATTTTTGTCTCTCTCTTTTTCTCTCTCTCTCTCTTCACTTCTATACACCCAGAAGGTCTGCCACAGAAGATTTTAAAAATATATTTGTATAGCCCTGGCTGGGTGACTCAGTTGGTTGGAGCATGATCCCATACATCAACAGGTTGCAGGTTCGATTCCCGGTCAGAGCACATACTAGGTTATAGGTTCAATCCCCATTCCAAATGGTATGAGAGGCAACTAATAATATTTCTCTCTCTGAAATTAATAAACATATCCTTGAGTGAGGATTAAATAAATGTATATTTGTATTTTTCCTGTATTCAAATATAATCATGCACTATAAACAGATGATACTCTCAAAAGGATTACACTGGAGATAATCTAGTAATAGGACTGTGTACTGTGGATATATGACCTCAAGGAACCAGTAAGGATGATGAGGCATCCAGGTATTAGCAATGTGGTAACTGCTTCCCATGTTGGAGGGAGGAAATTATGTAAATGGAGCAGCGAGAGAGTGAGAGTATGGAGGGTCTGCCAGCTGGAGCTTTAGGTACTCCCAGAGACCTGACGGGCCAGAGCAGGGGCACAGATTAATATGCCGCCCTCTCTTCTCACTCATCTGATCTCCAGCTGCTGACTTCCACTGGCAAAACCTAGTCAGAAAATTATTATGGGTGACAACGGTCTTCCTGATTATAGAAAGATAGAGATTGAAGGGTGGGGCAAAAACAACCAAACTATCACTCTGTCTTTCCAGGGGTTTAGCACTAGGCTTATTGGCTAATTATGACATTTAAAACAACTGTGAACATCTTGAATCAGAAGATTTATGACAGTTTTTTTAAAAAGTACCATATTTTTAAACAAGTGTATCAGAAATTACACATCTAATGAAGATTGATGGCTTCAAGGTAGTTGCCTTCCAAATGTATACACTTAATCTAACAGTCATCTCTTTTCTCACAATTTTTAAAAATTTCCTTAATTTCATTAAAAAATGTTTATTTCATTTGAATGTTTTAAAAGTATCAACTTTGAGGATAAATTGCATATTTTGTAAATAGTCAAAATCATTATAACAAAGGTAATTAATAAAAGGGGGATCATTTTAGGAGTTGTGTGTGTGTGTGTGTATGGCAAAAATCAAGGAAACTGTGATAATGAGAGCAGTTCTCCCAGCCCCAGGTAGAAGAGGTCATTTTATTATAATTAAACTACTTTATATTATGTAGTCATACTACATGAGACAATAGAGTATTCAGAAAAAAAATAATTTTTTAATTCACTGCACATTGATATGTGTGGGAACCTTAAAGACTTAAAGTATATTTATGTTAATGTAAATTTCCAGTTTCCATATTCATTAAATTTTGACCAGTATTCTGATTTGAGTGTCTCTTGATGATAACAAGTAGAAGTACCTTATTAACCTTTTGAAACTCATTAATGAGATAACATAATTAAGCTGTGTTTTGATAATTAATTGAATATGTGGTCTCTTGGTGGCTTAACCAACAACCCTTTAAAAGGTGA
The DNA here is from genome assembly GCA_028533065.1 of Trachops cirrhosus. Classification (NCBI taxonomy): domain Eukaryota; kingdom Metazoa; phylum Chordata; class Mammalia; order Chiroptera; family Phyllostomidae; genus Trachops; species Trachops cirrhosus. Next base: position 123,517,009 of record CM052538.1, read on the forward strand.
AAAGTTATGTCTCTATTATAAAAAGTATTCCTTTCTTTGTACCACTCTTCCTGAGATAAGAAATGATGTTAGTCATATGTTTCAAAAAAGTTAAAAAGAAGATGGATTTGATTTTGAAAGTTTTTTTTTCTTTTTAGGTGTATAATTTTGATGTGACTAAACCTCTAAAACTCAGTTTCCCTAGCTGTAAAATGATGATTGATGAGATTACATGCCTTACAGTAGTGTGGTAATTAAAGTATATACTAAATGTAAAACAATTAGAGTACTGTCCAGTTCTGATTTATATGAAAAGGTCAGGAGAGTAAATATTTCCAGACTCCAAAGGCTTTGGACAATATAGTCCAGTCGTGGAAATGCTGATATTTATCTTCTGTTTCTTTCCTACTTTTAATGTATTAAATTTAAATAACAACTAACTTTTTTTCCAGTAGCATAAATTTAATTTTAGAGTAACAAATTTGCTTCTATTCCTTTGAAGTAAGGGACGAATAAGTAGATCTTTACTTAGTTAATCTACTCTATGTTTATACAATTTTTCTTTAAAACTTACTTTTGTTGATAAAAATATATGGCAAAATTGAGCTCTCAAAATAAGTCATTTTACAAGCAATATAACGTTAAAATAGTCATACATAGATAAAGCACTTAATTTAGAATCTAATTTTATTTCCCCTCTTGCTTGACTTTGGACAAGTTATAAAACATCCTGGAATTTAGCTTCCTTATCTCTAAATTTGTAAGATAATTTCTAGGCCTCTTTCACAAATAACATACATTGGCATTAGAGATATAGGTTTTAGTCTCAAAGATGCCAATACATTCTAGACCTGTTATGTCCAGCAAGTGATATAACATACTTGTCTAAGGCCTGGCTTCTTTCTTTGTGAAATATGCTTAATATTTTCTATCACATAGGTTGTGAGGATGAAAAGTAGACATGAATATGAAATATTTAAAATGGTTTGTGCAACTTTAAAAAGTGTTTAAAAATAACCATTTTGTTTTTTAAAATATTCCATTACCATTTATCCCCCTTATATCCTCTTCCACCTCCATCCATCCGCAGTCACCAAACTGTTGACCATGAATCCTTTTTCTTTTTCACTCAATCCCTCTACCCCGGAACCACTCCTCCAGAGCTCTCAGCCTGCTCTCTATCTATGAGTCTGTCTCTATTTTGCCTGTTAGTTCAGTTTGTTCATTAGATTCCACATATAAGTAAAATCATATAGTGTTTGTCCCTCTCTGCCTGGCTTATTTTACTTAACATAATGTTCTCCCAGTCCCTCCATTGCTGTTGCAAAGGGTAAAATTTTCTTCTTTTTTTATGGCTGAGTAGTATGCCATTGCATAAATGTTCCATAGTTGTTTTATTCACTCATCTACTGATGGACACTTGGGCTGTTTCCAAATCTTTGCTATTGTAAGTAACACTGCAATGAACATAGAGGTGTTTGTATTCTTTCAAATTAGTGTTTCAGGTTTCTTTGGATAAATTCCCAGAAGTGGAATTGCTGGGTCATAAGGCAGTCCTGTTTTTACTTTTTGAGGTAACTCTATCCTACTTTCCACAGAGGCTGAACAAATATGCATTCTCACTAACAGTGCAAAGGGTTCCACTTTCTTCTTCATCTTTGCCAGCACTTATTGTTTGTTGAAAAAGAGGGCATACAGATGGCCAATAGACATATGAAAAGATGCTCATTGTCACTAATGATCAGAGAAATGCAAATTAAAACCACAATGAGCTATTGTACCACCTCACACCGGTCAGAATGGCTATCATCAATAAATCAAAATAACCATGTTGATAATGAAAATATACTAATTCCACCAGCCATGACTTTTATTTTTCTATTATCGTTGATACTCAATATTATTTTGTATTAGTTTCAGGTATACAGCATAATGGTTAGACAATTATATAGTTTAAAAAGTGTTTCCCATATAATTGAAGTATCCACCTGGCACCATACATAGTTATTATAACATTATTGACTATATTCCGTATGCTGTACTTTACATTCCCATGACTGTTTTATAACTACCATTTGGAACTTCTTAATCGCTTCACCTTTTTTACCCAGTTACCCAAGGAACCTCTTTTCTGGCAACCATCAGTTTGTTTTCTGCAAGTATCAGTCCGTTTCTGTTTTGTCTGTTAATTTTGGTATTTAGCTTCCACATACTAGTAAAATCATATGGTATTTGTCTTCTTCTGTCTGACTTATTTCACTTAGCATAATACCCTCTAAGTCCATCCATGTTGACACAAATGGGTAAGATTTCATTCTTTTTTTATGGCTTGAGTAATACTCTATTGTATATATGTACCATAACCTTTTTGTCCACTCATCTATTGGTGGCCACTCGGGTTGCTTCTATTTCTTGGCTATTGTAAATAATGCTGCAATGAATGTAGGGGTGCATCTATCCTTTTCACATTATTGTTTTGGGTTTCTTTGCTTATATACCCAGAGGTGGAATTGCTTGGTCATAAGGCTTCATTTATTTTTTTCTGTTCACAGTATAAGATGAAGAAAAACAGAAATATTTATTCTTTTAGCCCAAATATGAACAAAATTGACAAGTTACCTATATGGTAGATTCGATTGGACAATCATAGTTAATAAGTATGGCATTAATGGCACTCAAATACTGATTTTTTTTTAGGTGGTAATAATGTTGATCAAATGTATTTTAGTTGATAATTGACCAGGTTTTAATTTCCTGTTCCCAAAGATCATATTTTTGGACTTACTTTTAGCAAAATCACTTCATACAGTCATGAGGAAAGCAGTGTTAATGATAGCCACCTTTTTTAAGCTGCATGTTTAAGGAAATGCTCCCTTACACTGACTGCAGAATAAGTAACTTGAGGTTTCTGTTGAATGTATGTTCTAGTATTCATCTCTCTGTTTATAGACAATAATGAAATTAACAAGAAGCAATTCAGGAACAACAACTTACTCCCATGAAATACATGATAGTGTCATTCTAAATTCTCTAGAAACTTTATTATGGCATCTTATTATATTAATTATCAAAAGCATATAGCTACATAATAACCATGTAGTTTTAAGACATGTATGAGTATGTCACTTACATCTATCATTCACATCCCTGAAAATATAAATAGCAATAAGTTTCAAATTTTTTCATGGGTTTAGAGGTCTGATGTATATATTTTGACACCTATTTTTATATAAACATATATATGCATATGCATAAGTACATGTATTGCTTTTCTCAAGTTATATGTACTACTAGTATATTTGCAAAATACAACAGAATCAGTTGAACTTCAAAAGGAGAATTTTATGATATTCACCATTCTTTGTAAAAGCAAAAATAATCAAGTTTTAGAAGTTTGATTCTAAGGAACTATATTTTCATTTGGTTATATATTAGATGAGCATCACCTTCATTATGATCCCTATTTATTTTTTTCATTCAATGTAACCTCTGGGAATCAGGCTTTCTCTAATTTCTAACCTCACTTTGCAAATTAATATAAGGTTAATAAAAACGTTCACAAATCTCAATTCTAATTAATTATTGGCACCACTGATTTCCTTGGACACTACTAAATTATTTCCTTTATTGTTTTGTTAACTATCATTATAGTTTTTGAACTCTAAATTGTATCTTTAAGAATATCTAGCACTTCATTTATCTTTTGAAAAGATTTAGACCTTGTATATAGCATTTAATGATCTATTTTAATACAGTCTAAATATTTTAGTTAGCACTATAATATAGGAATCTAAGAATAATCCATAACTATTAAGACATTTAACATTATAATATAAAGGAACACTATACACTGGGTTTTTTAAATATCGAAAGCTTTATGTTGAAGGAAATTATTCTAATCTATAAACCCTATTATTTGCCACTTCTCCAAAATAATTCAAATGATTGTTATCTAAAAATTTATCAACATCATACTTCTTGATTATTTATTAATATTTAATAATTTGGGTAATTTAAGGTAAAATTTTGGGCTACAGTTTTTATTTTAATATACAAATTCTGTCCAGAAAGTATCCATCCACGTGCTATGAAAAATACAGACACTTATTGAAGAAAATACAAGATCCAAAATCACTGTACCTAGTCCCCTTCAAAGTAGACATCTTGGGAGCTCACACAGTTCTAATTGCCATCAGCTGCCCTATCATATTTTCCTCAATGTCATCATGGTCTGAAATCTTTGCCCTTTCAAAGGTGATTTTAGTTTAGGGAAAGCCAGAAGTCACAGGGCACCAAATCTGGGCTATAGCAGGGCTGAGTCACCTGGGTGATTCGATGTTTTGCCAAAAACCTCTACAGGAGATGTGATGCATAAGCTGTTGTGTTTATGTGATGAAGCTGCCAATCACCAGTTGCCCATAGCTGCGGACTTCCAAATCATCTGAATGTTTCCACAGAGTGGTAGTCAAGCTTAATGCAAAATTCTATGCAGATTTGTTGCTCTACTCATTCATTCATTTTGAATATGGTGGCCACACAGTTCACATGCTCCCTCCATGACATCTACTGCCCCCACTGATGAGTACAGTGAAGCCATCATTGTTCATGCATGTGTGTTCCAGTCCACTCTCCTTGGCTGCCAGGTAACATCGATGTTACATAAACCATTCTTCTTATATTAATATGGTTGGGCTTTTTCTGGACAGAGCTCATATAAACATGGGCTAGTCCTTCCTTTTTTTATTTAAAAATCCCCAAAACTCATATGGTAAAAAGAAACTAACCCTCATAATGATAAAATCTCGTTTTGAAAAGTATTTAATTTAAAAGCAATTATGTTTTTATAATACCACAATAAATAATTTAAGTGCAAATGTAATCTCTTTTCTGAAAATTTTCAAAAATAACTTGTGTGATAATGAGATATTATGTTATATAGACATTCCAATATGTAAACTAGAAGTTTGAAAATAGCTTTCAATTTCTATACTTAGACCATATACCAAACACCAAATTTTACCAATTTTTGTCAAGTTGGTGGTTGAAAATATAGATAAGGAAATTGGAAAATATCATTATAAATATAGTTAGATATTTAAATAAATAATTACTGGGGTAAATAAATATAAATTTGTAGATCTATTTTAATATACTTTCTCTTTTTAATTCTATTAAATTGATATTCACAAATAGAAACCAGTCCTTATTATTGATGGCAAATACAAATATTATTTGTATTTCACTTTAAAAGTCAGGTTTATTAAAGTATAATTCACACAACAGAATCTGTCATTTTAAGGTATACATATCATCAATTTTGACAAATGAATACAATTTGAAGCCATCATCATAATAAAAATGTAGAACAATTTTATTAAAACAAAATCACACTCATGCCTTTAGATTCACTATTTTCCCTCAAATAATAATCTCAGACAAATTTTGATGTCTTTTCTACCATTAATAGATGTGGTGTCTCTAAAATATCAAATAAATGGAATCATACAATAAATAACATTGTGTCTAGCTTCTTTTGCTTAGCACAAGGCTCTTAGGATGCATCCACACTGTTGCACATATTGGTTCATTCCTTTTTCTGGATGAAGTATGCCATTTTATTGGGTTCCAAAATTATTTTACTTAAACCAATTGTATTTATTTTTATGATCGATTTGGAGTTAACTTTTACATATAAAGTGAGTTTGAGATTCATTCTTTTCTATATGATTATCTGTTACAGCACAATTGTTTGAAAAGGACTCTCATTTTTCCCATAAATTTGCAAATTTGACCACACAATTTGATCATGAATTACTGGCCTACTTTAGGACTCTATTCAGTGCCATTCACATAAATACTTAAACTCATGTCAATAACTCAGTCTTATTACTATATTAGAATCAGAACAGGTAAGTGTGTCAACTTTGATCTTGTTCAAAATTGGGCTATTCTAGTTCTTTACATGTTACATATATTTTGTAAAAGGTGTCGATTTTTACAAAATTTTTGCTATTTTTATCAAGATTGTGTTAAATATGTTGATCAGAATGGGAAGAATTTAGAATCTTAATAGTGAATATTCAGATTCTGTCAATATATTTAGGCCATCTTTAATTTTTCTCATCAATTAGTTCTAGTTTTCAATGTGTAGTCTTTGTAGTATATAATTATCTTGTGTACAAGTAGAGAGAGAGTTATTTTTTCTTATTCATCTATATGATTTTTATTTCTTTTTATAATAGCTGGGATATGTTATCAAATGTTAAGTAGAAGGAGTAAAGTTAAATGTCCTTGCCTTTCCTAATCTTTAGGGAAAACAGTTATTCTTTTTATGTTTTAAATATGATGTTAATTGAGGGTTGTCATTCATGCACTTATCAAGTTTATATTGTGCCCCTTAATCCCCATTTTGTTGAAAGTCTTCCATGTATTTATTTATTTATTTATTTATTATTAAATTTATTGGGGTGACATTCATTAATAAAATCATGGAAATTTCAGGTGTATATTTTTCTATGCTACAAGACATATATATTGCACTGTGTGCCCACCACCTAAAATCAAACCATTTTCTATCATCATATATTAGGCCCCATCCATCTGACCCACTCACTTCCCTCTGGTAACCACCACACTATTGTCTGTATCCATGAGTTATATCACACATATGAGTGAAATCATATGTCAGCCTTAGTTCATTTGGTTAGAGCATTGTCCTGATATGCCGAGGTTGTGGGTTCAGTCTCCAGTCAGAGCACATACAAGAAGCAACCAATAAATGCATAAGTTAAGTGGAACAACAAATCAATGTTTCTCTCTCTTCTCCCTCCCTCCTTCTCTCCCTTTCTCTAAAATCAATGAATAAAAATTTTAACAATGCATATGAATTTTTTAAAATTTTATTTATGTTTAGAGAGGGGAAGGGAGGGAGAAAGAGGAGGAGAGAAACAGCAATGTGTGAGGGACACATAGATATATTGCCTCTTGTTCGCACCCAACTAGGGACCTGGACCACAATCCAGGCTTGTGCCCTGACTGGAAATCAAACCTGCAACCTTTCAGTTTGCAGGCCAGTGTGCTCAATCCACTGAGCCACATCAGCCAGGGCCTAATTTTTTTAAATGCTTTTTAATTTTTTTGGCATCCTTTGAGCTAATTATATTTTTAAAGAAATTTTAGATAGTTGACATGGTAAATTACATAGATTTGTGAATGCTGACCCAACCTCACATTTTGGGTCAGTCACATTTTGTCATGATATTTAGATCCTTTTAATATATTGACAAATGCATTTTTCAAATACTTCAAGACTTCTGCATCTGTATTCATTAGGAATTGTGGTGTTCAGTTTCTTTTAATTGTCTGCTTTCAGAATTAAGTTAGATTCATTAAGTACATCAGAACAGGATCTTTAGTTTTTGAAGGGTTAGAATTGGTTTTATTTTTCTAATAAATATTCCCTAGAATTTACCAGTGAAGACCCCTGGCTCTGGAGTTTTCTTCGTCAACAATGTTTTTAACTATAATTTTACTTAATTCATACCATGAGGATATTCAGAGTATCTCTTCTTGAGTGAGGTTTGGTATTGTCTTTCAAAAATTAGTCCATTTAATCTATTTTCATGAGTTAAATTATATACAGTAGCTCATAATCTGTTATCTTTTTAATATCAGTGCAATCAGTAGTGATACAGCTTCTTTCATTGCTGATATTGGTAATTTGCATCAGCTCTCTTTTCTCATTAGTTAAGATAGAGATTTTGATTTCATTGATTGCCCTATTGATTTTTCCCCCATTGATTTCTGCTCTTATCTTTATTGCTTTCTCAGGTTTAATTTACTTTTCTTTTCCTAGCTTCTTAAATTGAAAGATTGTATCATTGATCTAAAACTCTTTTTACTTTTTATATTAATGGTATTTAATGCTTTATTTTTCCTTATAAAACTATTTATTCTCAAGCCCCCTCTTTTAAAAATATGTTTTAATTTTTATTCAGTTCATAAAGTTTCAAGTTTCCCTTTTTATATTTTTTCTTTAACTTGTGGGTTATTTAGTAGTGTGTTCTTTAATTTTCAAACATTAGGGAATTTTCCAGATATAGTATATTTGTTCATTGATTTTTAGTTTTGTTTTGTCTCCATGAAAAAATTATTGTCTATGCTTTTATTCCATTTGAGGTTTTAGATATGTGTTTTAATTATTAGAATATAGTTTATCTTAATGTATGTTCCATGTGCACTTAGAAATAATGTATATTCTCTGGTCAAATGACTCCTTCTCCAATTGTCAGTATGGTAAAGTTAGGTAACAGTTTGTCTTCTGTATCCTTACTGAATTTTTAACATGCTGTTCTATCAATCACTGAGACCTCCCTTTGAAATCTACAATCATAATCATGAATTTGCATGTTTTTCCCTTATTTTTAAAATTTGAACCTATGTTATTATGTGCATATACATTTACAATAGTTTTGTCTGTTTGATGACCTCATTTCATTATCACTGTTGTTACCTGTTAATTTTATTTTTCTTTGGAGTTTACTGAAATATAAATTTAGTTATTTCAGGTCTCTTTGATGAAAGTTTGCATATACTTGCCACAAAATAAACTAGAGTATCTCTAGTTATCAGCACCTAGTGGAAAACCATTCACAAAAGCTCATACATACAGATGGCCAATTACATATGAAAAGATGCTCAACAGACACTAATCATCAGAGAAATGCAAATTAAAACAGAAATGAGTTTTCAACTCACACCTGTCAAAATGGCTATCATCAACATATTAAAAAAACAGCAACTGTTGGCCAGGGTATGGAGGGAAGGGAACTCTCACGCACTGTTGGTGGGAATGCAGATTGGTGCAGCTGCCATGTAAAGCTGTATATGGTTACCTCAAAAAATTAAAAATGGAACTTCCTTATGACCAAGCAATTCAACTTCTCAGAATATATCCAAAGAAACCTGAAACACTAATTTGTAAGAACGTATGCACCTCCATGTTCATTGCAGTGTTATTTACAATAGCCAAGATTTGGAAGCAGCCTAAGTACCCATGAGTAGATGAATGGATAAAAAAGCAGTGGTATTGGGTTGGCCAAAAAGTCTGTTGTGAGTTGTTTTTTTTTTTTTTTTTTTGCACCATGGCTCTAGTGGTGCTTAATTGCCTTTAATTTCATTCAAAACAAGTTTTTAGACTATTTATGACTGTTGTCATATCAGCATGCATTTAAAAAAAACTTATCAAAATTGGTGAATTTTCATGCAGCCATTTTAATATTGAGATGGAAGAAAATATATAATATTTTGGTGTATTATGCTTTATTATTTCAGGAAAGGTAAAAATGCAACTGAAATAAAAAAATCTTTTGTGTAGTGCATGGAGAAGGTGCTATGACTGACTGAATGTTTCAAAAGTGGTTTGTGAAATTTCTTGGTACTGTTGAGATTTTGGCCAAATAATTCTTCGCTGTAGGGCTGTCTTATGCATTGGAAGATGCTTAGCAGCAAGCCTGACCTCTACCCACCAGAAGCCAATAGTGGGAGATAGCCTACATACTCAAAATATCCAAATCAACAAAGTTATGGTTGAAAATAAAAAATGTCTTTTATTTTACACATTTTTTTGTAAAAAAAATATATAATGGACTTTTTTCACAAACCCAGTACATTTACACAATGGAATACTACTCAGCTGTAAAAAAGAAGGAAATCTTACATTTTGCAACAGCATGGGCAAACCTGGAGAGTGTTATGCTAAGTGAAATAAGCCAGTCAGAGAAAGACAAGCACCATGTGATTTCCTGTGGAATCTGATGAACAAAATAAACAAACAAAATAGAAACAAAATCATTATCTCTGGATACAGAGACCAAACTGACAGCTATAAGAGGGGTGGGGGGTTGGAGAGGCTGGGTGTAAAAAGGTGAAGGGATTTAGAAAAAAACCTGATAGACACAGATAACAGTATGGTGATTACCACAGGGAAAGGGGAGTAGGGGAAGGTAGAAGAGAGTAAAGATAGGGATAAATGGTGATGGAAGGAGACCTGACTTGAGGTTGTGAATACACAACACAATATACAGATGGTATATTGGGTTGGTCAAAGAGTCCGCATGTTTATTTTCTATAAAATGAAAAACACATTTTTTTATTTTCACAAAAATCTTTATCTATTTGGATATTTTGAATATGTTGGCTTTCTCCTGCATGGTATAATAGGATTGTTCTCAATGTCTCTCTTGATTTGATCATTATTAACTTTAACTGGTCTACGTCACCACAGAGCATGTCTAGTGAGAAATCTCCAGCACAAAACTTCGCAAACCACTTTTGACACATTCCACTAGTCACAGCACCTTCTCCATACACTGCAGAAAAGGTTTTTTGCATTTCAGTTGCATTTTTACCTGTCTTGAAATAATAAAGCATAATACAGTGAAAATAAATGTTTTCCTCCATCTTCAATATTAAAATGTCTGCATAAAAATTCACCAATTTTGATGTTTTTTTTTTAAAATGCACATTGACATGACAGCTGTCACCATACAATCAAACAAAATTGTTTCAAGTAAGTTCAACACAACTAAGCACTACTAGAGCCATCTTATGGAAAAAAACCAAACAAAGTTTTTGGCCAACGCAATATTATATAATTGTACATCTGAAACATATCATTTTGTTAACCAATGTCACCCTAATAAGTTCAATTAAATAAAGTAATAAAACAATAAAATCATATTAAAACCTTAAAAACTCATACCTTTTATTTAGGTGCTCTTCAGATTTCACATTGTCATGCTGACCCATATTCTATCATTAAGAAATTAAATTTCAGTTGCTTTTGTCTTCATTGCTTTTATGGCTTCCATCTCCTCTTCTCTGACAAGGGTGAAATAGCTCTTAGGCCCTGTCTCTCCTCAGAATGGAGTTCCTTCAGAATTCTGTTCATCTGTCTGCCTCACCAGTTCATTTCTCCAATGGGCTAAATGAAATGTTACAATTGTACAGACTATCTGGAATTTTCTTATTGCTAGGGAGAGAATAAATTTTGTGGATTTTTCCATGTGTAGTAAAAGCAAGACGCCAATATTCTTTAAAAATAAAATTATTCTGAATATTATGTGGTAAATTTAAATCAAGTTCATTATCTAAAACAACAGACAACAAGTGTTGGAGAGGTTGTGGAGAAAAAGGGACCCTAGTGCACTGTTGGTGGGACTGCAGACTGGTACAACCACTGTGGAAAACAGTATGGAACTTCCTCAGAAAACTAAAAATGGACCTGCTCTTTGATCCAGCAATTCCACTGCTGGGACTATATCCTAAGAACCCTGAAACACCAATCCAAAAGAACCTATGCACCCCAATATTCACAGCAGAACAATTTACAATAGCTAAGTGTTGGAAGCAACCTAGGTGCCCATCAGTAAATGAATGGATCAAAAAACTAACATACATTTACACAATGGAATTCTATACAGGAGAAAGAAAGAAGGAGCTCATACCCTCTGCAACAGCATGGATGGAGCTGGAAAGCATTATGCTAAGTGAAATAAGCCAGGCATTGAAAGACAAATACCATATGATCTCACCTTTAACAGGAACCTAAACAACAAAACAAAGAAACAAGTAAAATATAACAAAAGACACTGAAAGAGAGGACAGGTTGTCAGTGTCCAGAGGGGAGAGGAGAGGGAATTTCAGGGGAGAAGGGAAGGGTTTACAGGAACAAATATAGACGACACATGGACAAAACTAGGGGGGTTGGAAATGGGAGGGATGGGTGGGTGGGCTGGAACAGGAATAAAGGACAGAAACTGTACTGAATAAACTAAAATAAAAAAATACATTGTACACTTAAAAAAAATACACATTACAGAAAAATAAAAATAAAAATAAATCAAGTTCATTATCTTAGTAAGGTTTGTTTTTTCCATATACTAAAAGATTGAAGACAGCAGTGATAAAATTATACTGAATATTTTATGTGGTAAATTTAAATCAAGTTGATTATCTTAGTAATTTTTGGTTTTTCATATATTAAAAGATTGAAGATAGTGATAAAATTATACTGATTATTATGTGGTAAATTTAAATCAAGTTCATTATCTTAGTAACTTTTGTTTTTTCATATATTAAAAGATTGAAGATGGTAGTGATAAAATTGAAAAAATTATGTTTATAAGCATTCTCCCATCAGCATTGTCAATTTATTTGTTAACAGTATTAACAGATAATGTGCCTGAAGTACTTTACACTGTGCACGTTGCATTAACTATAGGCATGCTGTCCCATTTTATACAACTGAAGAACTTCCCATTATCCTCACTTGATATATGAGAAACTGTGACTTAGAGTTATCAAAGCTCTTGCCTATACAGTCACTAAATGGCAGAGGTGGGCTGTGAACCTAGATAGTCTATCTGCAGATCTAAATATAAAATAAAGACACTGTGCTTACAGAGGAAGAATTTGAAAAAGTATGCCTTATTTGATTTAATTAGTATTGATCTAGAGACACATTCATATAATTCATACCAATGCAATATCTGAGCATTTTAACTTCACATCCTAAAGAATGGTCTAATAATAATATATCATGTATTCTCATGGATAGAGAAAGAGAAGAAATTTTAAGAAAGCATTCTCTTTAATTAATGATTTTGGACTTCAACTTATTATCCTTTGTTTTTGATTCATTAATAGAACTACTCAAATCTTTTAACTACCAAACATGGTCAAATATGTTTTTCTTTTTTAAAGCAGTGATTTTCAAATATTTTTGTTTACTACCTCAAGGTATACATTTTTACTTACAATCCATTTCTTCTCTAAGTCAGTAAATAGATATAGAATAAAGGCTTCTGGGATAAGTAGTTCCCTTTCCATAGATAATGCATTATTCTGCTCTATTGTAGTTCATCATTTTTAATATGCTGATTGTAAAACACTAATTTTATTTTTATTGAGGTGTAATTGCCCTAAAACACTAACTGTGAGGTGTAAAACATGTTGATTTGATATAGTTGTGTATTGCAATTATGACTGTCACCATGTTAGCTGACACCTCCATCATATTATATCATGATTTCTTTTTTGGTGGGGAGAACAATTAAGATCTAGTCTTATTAACTTTGAAGTTTCTCATACCAAATTGTTGACAATAATCATTCTACTGCTCATTAGATCTCTGGAACGTATTTATCTACTGGTTGCAAGTTTTACTCTTAAACAACATCTCCCCAGTTCCTTGCCACCAGTTCCTGGCAGCCACGGTTCTCTTCTCTGTTTTTACGAGTTTGGCTGTTTTTAGATTTTACATGTAAGTGATGTCATGCAGTATTTGTCTTTCTCTCTCTGACTCAACTCACTTAGCATAATGCCCTCAAGATTGATTCTTGTTGCCAGAAATGACAGGTTTTCCTTCTTTCTCGTGGCTGAATAATATTCCATCGTGTGTGTGTGTGTATCACATCTTCTTATCCATTCATCCATTGATGGATACTAAAGTTGTTTCCATATCTTAACTGTAATGCTGCAATGAACACGGGAGTACAGATGTCCTTTCAAAATCCCTTTTCATTTTCTTTAGCTATATACCCAGAATTGGGATTGCTGAATCATATAGTAGTTCTATTTTTAATTTTTAAGGAACCTCCCTACTGTTTTCTGTAATGACTTTACCAATTCACATTCTTAACAACAGTGTACCAAGTTTCCCTTTACTCCATATCTAGTCCACAATGGTTAACTCTGGTTGTTTTTTTTAATTTTAAATTGTATTTTTCAATTACAGTTTATATTCAATAACAATTTTTATTAGTTTTATTATACAGCTTGATGAATGCCATTCTAATAGGTGTGAGATATCTCATGGTTTCAGTTTGCATCATCCTTTTGATTAGTGATGCTCAGCATCTTTTTATGAACCTATTGATCATTTGTATGTCTTCTTTGGAAAATGTCTTTTCAGTTGCTTGGTCCATTTTAAATCAGATTTTTTTGTTAAGTTGTATGAGCTTTTTATATATTTTGAGTATTAAACCTATTCAATATATAGTTAGCAAATATGTTCTCTCATTTCATAGGTTGCCTTTTCATTTTGTTGATTGTATCTTTTGCATGCAAAAGCTTTTTAGTTTGCTGTACTACTGTTTGTTTATTTTTGCTTTTGTTGCTTGTGCTTTGGTGTGATATCCAAAAAACATCACGCTAAAACCAATGTCAAGGTCTTGCTATGTTTTCTTCTAGGACTTTTATGGTATCAGATTTTATGTTTAAGACTTTAAGCCATTTTGAGATAATTTTTGTGAGTGGTGTAAGACAGGGATTTAATTTCATTTTTTTTCTATGTGCCCGTTGGGTATACCCAATACCCTTTGTCGAAGAGACTCTCTTTTCCCCATTGAGTGTTTTTGGCTCTCTCGTCAGTTATTAGTCAACCACATATGAGGGGATCTATTTCTGGGCCCTCTACCTCTGTTCCATTTCAAGTTTGTATTAGCTATGTCATTTCACTACCTTTTATGAAGTACCTCACACATAGTCTGCATATAACAATTATCTGTCTCCTTATTACCTCCATCCTTCCTTCCTTACTGTGCATGTGGCATGGTACTAACATGTTGCACAATTTATCATCTTGGCTATTACAAGTGTTCTGACTAGAAAAACAGGTGTTTTTTTTCTCAGTTGTTTGTCCATTATTGTAGCCCTCTCTCTAAAATCTGCCCTTTCTAAACTTCTATTCACATTACTAAACATATGGGGAAAAATTACTCTTACTGTGTAAAGTGACTATTTTTTGGTCAAAGGTGAAACATAAAAATTTGGTGGCCAACTATGTTTTATTTTGCTTGTATAATTGAGAAACATGCTCCATGATAGAAGTGTTTATCCCTCAAATGTTGATTTACATTTTGCTGAACTATTCTTAAAGATGAATTCCACAGAATATAGTTTACTATAATTTCATAAAATTATGGTGAACCATACTTATGTGTGACCTTCAATAATATGGTAATTTATTTAAATGTGCTTTACTAATTAAGAATATTTAAAATAGAGTGCACTTAAATTATTCTTACCAATTATCTATATAAGAAATTATTGAAATGATCAATTACCATAATCAACAATCATTACTGAAATAAGATAAGTATCTTCAAAATATTGGCTGCTTGAATTTTTTGAATGTTTTTCTTTGGGGATTTAAATTTGTTCCCTAAGCATTTCTCTTTAGAAAATTATGGACCATAAAGTCTATACCATAACACAAATAAAATATTTTACTAATGTTTACTAATGTCACTAATGTTTTTCCGATAAAAATCACAAATATGTTAGAAAGAAGTACATACATTTTCTATTTTCAAGTATGAATTTTATCCTTTTTATGCTTAGATCAATATAAATTGAAAGAATATCAGGGATCCCAGTTCCATTCCTTCTATTTAGATAATTCTCATAATTAAAGGCAGATCATTGGAGATTTTTTTTCCTTGAAGCTCCTCAGGGACTCAAATTTTATGACCTATGTCATTAGCCACTTAGCTGTTGTCCCTTAGTGATTCAAGATTTTTTTTCTGAATATCTAATATAATCTTTCTCACTTTCAGTAAGTCAATTCCTTTTACTCAGTGACTGTTATTACAGTTATTATAACAAGCAAACCTTAATATATTCCAAAGCACTGATTATATTCTCAACTGGCCTTCTCTATTCTGAGTTAAGCAATATAGCACTCGTTTTTCTGTCTTGTGGACTTTCCCCATTTACCCAGTGGTTGTCTTTAGCCAACAGGTATCTATGATTCTAGATAGTTGAAACAGTACAACTACAATAATATAAAATGTTGATGTTTCCAAAATCGTTGAAAAGAAACAGAAGTCATAGGATCGATATCACTGGATAATTTTACCTCATAACTATGAACCAAAGCTCAAAAGTTTCCACAGCCCCCATACTACCACTAAAACGATCTCTCAAGAGCCTTGATGCTGAATCTGGACAGACATGCTGACAGTGGCTGGTGCAACAGCTTCCCAATTCTCACATGTCTACAACCTTGATAGCTGGCATCCAGAACAATAAAAATATGTCCTCCATTCCACTTCCTTCTTCTAGTCTCACATGAATGACTCTAATGGTTAAAACTTAATTTGTAAGTGAGGGTTAAGTCTAATATTTGTGAAGATAAGAAAAAATATATACAACAATTGGAAAGAACTACACTAGCAAGGCAGAACAATGGCCAAATTGTGATAAAATGAAGACAATAGGTTCAGTGGGTAATGTGGTTAATGGGCATTTCTCTGTGACATAATAAGCTTAGCTGTGTTGTGATATTCAGCTACTATTGTATTTAATATCACAGAACATTAATGAACTGAAAAGTTTATATAGTGAACCAATGAGTCTCCTATATTATATTGACATCATTTGCCTATTTGTTAATTGTATTAGCTAATTATTTTATAGAAAAATGGACAGTGTGAAATTAAAATATTGGTGAAAATTAGTGGATAATTAATAGCTTATTAACTGGTATTTGGAGAAAAATAAAACATATTATGAGGTGGCCAAAAACACTTTAATTTTTTCCAAAAAAGGCACATTTTCCATTTTCACCAGTAACTTTATTGATTTGGATATTTTGAGTATGTTGGCTATCTCCCATGTGGTATAACATTGATTGTTCTCAGTTAATGTCTCAACTTGATGGTTAAAAACTTCTGCTCTACCCCACTGTGGAGCATCATTCAGTGATAAATCTCCAGCACAAAACTTCTCACACCACTTTTGACATGTTCAATCAGTCCTGACACCTACTCCATACATGGCACAATTATTTTTTGGGATTTCAGTTCTGTTTTTACCATTCTTGAAATAATAAAGCATAATATGCCAAAAAGTTGCATATTTTCTTCAATCATCAATATTAAAATGGCTACACAAAAATTCACCAATTTTGATAAGTTTTTTAAATGCAGGCTGATGACAGCTGTCACAGTGCAATTTAACAAAAATTGTTCCAAATGAAGTTAAAGACAACTAAGCACTCTAGAGTCTTCTTATGGTAGAAAAAACAAATTTTTAGCCAACCCAATAGTTCAAATTAAGTTAAAATAACACTTTAGTCACAGATCAAAATTAATTCCAGATAGATAAAAGAAAATAATAAACTATTATAATAAAAAGTAAGCATATATTTATATAATGTTATAGAAATAGGTCTTTCTATGCATCTCATTACAATTACAAAACATAAAGGCAAACATGAGACTTCCAGTCAAGATGGCAGCATAGGAAGATGTGGCTTGCCTCTTCACACAACCACAACAAAAATTACAGCTAAAATATAGAATAACCATTACTCAGAACTATTAGAAACCGAGTTGAATAGAAGTATGACAACTACAAAATCAAAGAAACCATATCCATCCAGACTGGTAGGAGGGGTGCAAACGTGGAGCAGGATGGTCCTTTACCCATGTTTGGTGGATAAAAATTTGGGAGGGATATCTTGGGAGCAAGGAGTCCCAGCTGCACATCAGGCTCTCCAGCCTGGGGATCCAGTGCCAGGAAGATGGATCCCCACAAAGTTCTGGCTGCAAAAACCAGCAAGACTTGAGTTGGTAGAAGAAACTTCTCAAGCCCCAAGCAGTCCCCTTAAAGAACCCACACACAGACTCACCTACTTAGACTTACTCCCTCTGAGCTCCAGCACCAGGGTAGTGACTTGAAAGGAACCAGTGGTATACAGGGAGAAAGTGAACTGTCTGGCATCAAGGCAAGCAGAGGCCATTATCTCTTTTCTAAACCCTCCACCCACAGAGTCAGTAAGCTTGTGCCATATCTGAGACTCTATCAACCTGGCTAACACCATTTGACCTGCCTTGGAGATAACCAGAGACTCTGCCCCATCCAACGTATGGGCCTACACAAGCTGTCTCTCCGTGTGAATGGCTTGTCTTGGCTCATGCTTCACAACTTCCTTATTCCTATCAAACAGGCAATAGCTGGCATCAGTGAGTCCCAGGCCCAGAATTAACAGGATCCAGCCTAGATTTACAGCATTTTTGCCTTGGAAACTCCAAGCCCAGCACAAGTAGCAGCTACCTCAGATTGTTTTACAGCTCAGAAAAGGTAGCCCTGGGCAAAACACAGGTGAGGGCTGACTTTGGTCCGCACCACCTGGGAAACCCAGGGCCAGCACACCCAGTGGACAACTACAGACCACAGTAGTGCACCACCACACTGCTCCTGCACAGCTGATCAACCATGGAGGGTGGAGGTTGGTGGCAAGTGGTCAAAGCATATCCTTCCAGTTTAATGGCCTGGGTAACCCCTTCCAATTGATCTGCCAATAGCAACCAAGCCTCAACTATAAGAGGAGGGAATACTTATCACACATGAAGAACATAACTTGTGTGCCCAGCTTGGGTGATAGGGGAGGCTCTGCAATGTAAACTATAGGACATCTACTACAGTAGGCCAAGATCCCAAGACAGGAAGTCATAGCAGCTCAACTTGTACATCAAAAGAAACACAGGGAGGCTGCCAAAAGGAGATGACTAAGAAACATGACCCAAATGAAAGAACAGATCAAAACTCTACAAAAAAGAGCTAAATGAAATGGAGATAAACAATCTATTAAATGCAGAGTTCAAAACACTGGTTATAAGAATGCTCAATGAACTTAGTGAGGACCTCAGTAGCACAAAATATATCTAGTTGGACACAAAGGATACACTAATTAAAATAAAGGATATTTACAAAGAAACAACAGTAGAGGGGATGAAGCTGAGAATGAAATCAATGATATGGAAGCTAAGGAGGCAAAGAACAAGCAATCAGATCAATGAGAAGGAAAAAGAATCCAAAATAATGAAGATAGTATAAGTAGCTTCTGGGACAACTTCAAGAGGTCCAACATTTGCATCATATGAGTTCCAGAAGAAGAGAATGACCAATAAATTGAAAATCTATTTGAAAAAAAATTTTTTTCTAATTTCGTGAAGGAAATAGATATGCAAATCCATAGAGCACAGAGAGCCCCAAACAAGACAGATGCAAAAAGGCTTACTCCAAGACACATCAGGATTAAAATACCAAAGGTTAAAGATAAAGAGAGAATGTTAAAAAGCAGCAAGAGAAAAGAATTTAGTTACCTAGAGGGTAGTTCCTGTAAGACTGTCAGCTGATTTCTCAACAGAAACTTTGCAGACTAGAAGGAATTGGCAAGAAATATTCA
>CM052538.1:123536745-123594074 GCA_028533065.1 Trachops cirrhosus
ATAACAAAAGACACTGAAATAGAGTTGTCAGTGACCAGAGGGGAGAGGGGAGGGAATTTCAGGGAAGAAGGGAAGGGTTTACAGGAACAAATATAGAGGACACATGGACAAAACTAGGGGTGTTGGAAAGGGGAGGGAGGAGGGGAGGAATGGGTGGGTGGGCTGGAATGGGAATAAAGGATAGAAACTGTACTGAATAAACTAAAATAAAAAATTTAAAAAAATAAATAAATTGTA
Organism: Trachops cirrhosus; assembly: GCA_028533065.1. NCBI lineage: Eukaryota > Metazoa > Chordata > Mammalia > Chiroptera > Phyllostomidae > Trachops > Trachops cirrhosus. The sequence goes on from CM052538.1 coordinate 123,536,983, forward strand.
TTAGGTGTTTATATATTTTGGAGATTAAACCCTTGTCAGATGTATCATTGGCAAAAACGTTCTCTATTACAGTGGGCTCCCTATTCATCTTGCCGATAATTTTGTTTCTGTTTTTTTTTGTTTATATTATTATTCAGATTCCATAAATAAATGAAATCATATAGTATTTGTCTTTCTCTGACTGACTTCACTTAGCATAATACCTGCTAGTTCCATGCATGTCATTGCAAATCATAAGATTTCCTTCTTTTTATGGCTCAGTAGTATTCCATTGCATATTTTTACAGAGCTTTTTTATCCACTCATCTATCGATAACACTTGGGTTGCTTCTGTAGTGTGGCTATTGTAAATAATGCTGTAATGAATATAGGGGTGCATATATTCTTTCAAATTAGTGTTTTGGGTTTCTTTGGATATATACTCAGAAAAAAATTGCTAAGTTATAATGCTGTTCAATTAAAAAAAATTTGCATAAAGTTTCATGCATTCATTGATGTTAACAAATATTAAGGAATTATAATTTTAAAAAATCATTTGGATAATGAAATGTAAAATTTATAAATGTAAAATTTGATTTGGTTAAGACTCATCTTTTTAAATTAAATTTATTGGAGTGATATTGGTTAATAAGATGATATAGGCTTCAAGCGCAAATTTCTATGATGCATGATCTGCATTTTGCATTGTGCGTGCACCACCCAAAGTCAAATCATCTTTGTCATCATATGTTTGATCCCTTTACACTTTACTACCCCAAATCCCCTTCTTCTGGTAACGAACATGCTGTTGTATGTATCTACAAGTTTTTGTTTGCTTTCCTTATTTGTTGCTTTCAGTTTTATGTTCCACATATGAGTGAAATCATATGGTTCTTAATTTTTTCTGTCTTAGTTTAGCATGATATTCTAAAGGTCCATCCATACTGTCACAAATGCCAATATTTCATTTTTATTTGTGGTTGAGTAGTGTCCCATTGTGAATTTGTGCACATCTTTAACCAATCATCTGGTGAGGGACAGTTCAGTTGTTTCCATGGCTTGGCCACCATGAATAATGCTGCAATGAACATAGAGGTACATTTACCTTCATGAATAAATGTCTTCCAATTTTTGGGGTAGATATCCAGAAGAAGGATTGCTGGGTAATATGATAACTCTATTCTTAATTTTTTCACAAACCACATACTGTTTTCTATAGTGACTGTACCAGTTTAAATTCCCATCAGCAGTGACTGAGGGTTCCTTTTTCTCTACAACCTCTCCAACATTTGTTATTACTAGTCTTGTTGATAATAGCCATTCTAACAGGTGTGAGATAGTAACTCATTGTAGTTTGGATTTTCATTTCCCTAATACATAGTGAAGTTAAGCATCTTTTCTTATATTTGTTGGATATTTGTATGTTTTCTTGGGAGGATTATCTGTTAAGGTCCTCTATTTTTTTAATTGAATGTTTGTTTTTATTCAGTTGTATGAATTCTTTATATATGTATTTTGGATATTAAACCCTTGTCAAAGCTATTGTTTGCAAATATCTTCTCCTATTTGGTTGGTTTTCTTTTTGTTGTTGTTCACAGTTTCTTTTGCCCTGCAGAAGCTTTTTACTTTAATATAGTCTCATTCATTTATATTTGCCTTTATTTCCCTTGCCTTTGACCAATTCATAAAACCTTTTGTAAGTTGATAAGTTTAGTACCTGTGTTTTCTCCTATGTAATTTATTGTTTCAGATCTTATATTTATAACTTTGATCAATTTTGAGTTACTATTGTATATAAGAGCAAATTGTAGTCTAGTTTTATTCTTTTGCATGGGGCTTTCCAATTTTCTCATCACAATTTATTGAAAAGTATTTATTTTCTTCATGATATATTTATGGCTCCTTTGTCCAAAATTATGTGTACATATACATGTGGTTCTATTTCTGGGTTCTCAGGTCTGTCCCATTGGTCTGTGTATCTGTTTTTCTGCCAATAATATGATGTTTAGATTATCATCACTTTGCAGTATAATTTGAAGTCAGGTGGTGTGATACCCCTGGCTTTGTTCTTGTTTTCTCAGGATTGCTTTGGCTCTTTGGGGTCTTTTGTGGTTCCATGCAAATCTGATGATTTTTTTTGTTCTGTTTCCTTAAAAAATGTCATGGGAATTTTGATGGGAATTGCATTAAATCTGTATATTTCTTTGGGTAATATGACCATTTTAACTATGTTGTTTTTTCCAATCCATAAACAAGAAATACCTTTCCATTTCATCTTGTCTCTTTCAAACTCTTTTAATAATGCTTTGTTGTTTTCAGTGTATAGGTCTTTAAAATGATATTATTTTAAAAATTTCTTCCTAGGCATTCTATTTGTTTCATTACAATTGCAAAAGAAATTTTTTTCATTTCATTTTTTGAAATTTGTTAGTATACAGGAAAGCAGTAGATTTTTATACATTAATTTGTATCCTGCAACTGTGCTGTGTTTATTGTTTTTAATAGTTTTTTGGTGGAGTCTTTAGGGTTTTTTATAAACAGAATCATGTCATCTGCAAAAACTGACACTTTTACTTCTTCTTTTCTAATTTGGATTCTTTTATTTCTTTCTCTTGCTTGATTGCTCGGGCTAGGGCTTGCAGTACTACATGGACTAAGAGTGGTAAGAGTGGAGATCCTTATCTTTTTCCTGATCTTAGAAGAAAAGCTTCCAGTTTTTCACCATTGAGTGTGATGTAGTTGAGGGTTTGTCATATATGGCCTTTATTATTTAGAGGTACTTTCCTTCTGCACCCATTTTATTGAGTGCTTTTTAATAAATGAATCTTGTATTTTATCAAATGTTTTAATGCATCTATTGATAACATCATAGGACTTTTATCATTTATTTTATTAATGTAGTGTATTACATTGATTGATTTGCATATGTTGAGCCATCCTTGTGCCCCTTGAGTGAATCCCATATGATTGTGATGCATTATTTTTTAGTATGTTGTTATATTTAATTTGCTACTATATTGTTTAGGATTTTAGCATCTGTATTTATCATAGATGTTGGTCTGCAGTTCTCTTCTTTTGTGTTGTCCTTGCCAGGTTTTGGGATCAGGGTCAGGTTGGTCTCATAAAATGTGTTAAGGAAGTATTGCCTCTTCTTAGATTTTTATCTTTTGTTTTCTGGTAGCTTTGTGCTTCCATTGGTTCTTTTCCTTTATGTTTTTCTGTCATTTTTGTTTGGTGGTATTCCATACTTATTTCCTCTGTGTCCTATTTATTTAAGCCAAGAGGTTTTTTTGTGTGTAGTTACCATTAGATTTATGAAAATGGAAGTTTCATATAAGCAGAATTTTTTTCTTTTGAATGCATCTAATCTCCATCCCTCTTTGAGAATTCAGAACTTTACCTCCTCATTGTTTTATTTCTGATGTCATGAATTATCCCTATTCATGCTGTGAGTTTGTTGGTTATCTAAGCTATAGTTTTGTGACCTTCAGTTGTTTCACATAGAATAACCACCTTGAATATTTCACGCAATGGAGCTCTTCTGGTTGTATATTCCCTCAGCTTCTGTATGACTGGAAAAATGTTTTATTTCTTCTTTATATCTAAAGGATAACTTTGCTGGATATATTATTCTTGACTGGCAATTTTTCTCTTTTAATAATTTAATATTTTGTTCCACTCTCTTCTACCTTGTAGGGTTTCTGCTGAGAAGCCCAATGATAACCTAATGGGCTTTCCTTTATTGGCTGCTTTACTCTTCTTCCTGGTGGCCTTGAGAATCCTTTTTTTGTCACTAACTTTTTACTGTTTTAATAAAATGTGCCATAGAGAAGACCTTTTTGGATTGAGGTAATTAGGTGTTTTGTTTGTGTGTTGAATTCAGGATCTGGCTCTTTCCATAGGTTTGGGAAATTTTCATCAACTATTTGTTTAAATAGGTTCTGCATTCCTTTCTCCCTCTCTTCTTTTTCTGGTGTGCCTATTCTCATATAGGTCTTTCTGATGGAATCAGAAAGTTCTTTTATTGTTTTATGCTCACATCTCTCTATTCTTCTCCCTGCATCATTTCTAGATTTCTATCTTCAAAATAACTAATTCTTTCCTCTATCTGGTCAGTTCTATTTCCTGTGCTCACTAGTGTATTCTTTATCTTTTTTACTGAATTCTTCATGTTCAGAGCTTTTATTTGGTTCTTTTTAAAAGTTTAAATCTCTGGTAAATTATGTGTTTTGTTCATTGCTTTGTTTCTGAGTTCATTAAACTACCTATCTGTGCTTTCTTACATCTCATTGAGCATTTTCAGAAGTGGAGCCTTTAACTGTCATTTAAATCATGTATTTCCATGTCTTTAAACTTACTCTTATGGAGATTTCCATTTTCTTTTTTAGCTGACTCATTATATTAGTTATTCGTGGTATTTGATAGATTCCTTCTCTGGAGAATTTTTTATTGTGAGTGGTGGCACTTTACTAGATTGATAAGAAGTTTTTTATTGTTTTCCAGTAGGTGGCGCTGAATCACTTAAAAAAAAAAAAGCTCTCTTGCACAGTTCCGGCTTTTTAGATCTCTGCAGTGTGGTGGAAAATGGCCTGTGTTCCCTTGAATGGTGGGCATCTCCTTTGTGTTTGGTTGACTTGGTTTCAGGAGATCAATCCCATAGGGGAAAGTGGTGGGCAATGAGGTTCCGAACCTGTGAAATCCCAGTGCTGTCTCCTGAAGCCAGACCTGATACCAGCAGTGCAACTGCACTGTGTGAGGGGTGGAATAATCTGGGAGAGTTTGTCCACTCCCTTTATTGGTTTGATCTCTCAGTAATGGTGACTGCAGACCTCTGTGACATCTCCTCTGTGTCTCCAGCCAACCCTGGGATTAGGTGCTGAGTGCACCTATCACTCAGTGAAAAAGTACTGCTGTGGTACTAGTTTTTGGGTTTGCAGACAATGCACTCTGCAACACAACACTCACTGCTATAGCTTCTTCTGGGGTCTGCTGCTAGCTCTGGGAGGGTGGGGGGTGGGGGCAGCCAGGCTCCATGGCTTTCTTTCAGTCAGGAATGCAGATTGCCAGGCAACTGTGACCACAGCTCTGTGCTTCCTCCCTGCACAGGTCATTGGGCTCAGCCACAGCTTGTATTGCCCACGGCTGAAGGAATGCTCACTGAATCTCTCTGTTTTCCTGGCTCATGGGAGTGCCAGCAGCAACTTGATTCCTCTGGTCTCTGACCTGAGACCCTAGGTGAGCTCCCAGGCTGTGAGCTCTGAGCTTTAGGGCTGCCTCTTTGGGCCATCTCAGCTCTTTTCTCTTCCCACCTCCCTAGTTTGCCCATTTTCTGATGTTTCAATGTATGTATCACTCAGACATTGAGCAGAGAACCTTTGTTGAATTATAGCTGTTCAAATTGTTAAAACATCAAGAAGAGAAACATGGGGATCTTTCATTGTATGATTCCTGTGATGTCGCCCTCCCAAATTTTTCATTGTTTCAGGAACCCCATACTGCTTTCCACAGTGCCTGCAATGGTCTGCATTCCCACCAACAGTGCAAAAGGGTTCCCCTTTCTCCACATCCTCACCTGCATTTGTTGTTTGCTAATTTATTGATGATAGCTTTTCTGGCAGGTGTGAGGTGACACCTCACTGTAGTTTTAATTTGCATTTTTCTGATGATTAGTGATGTTGAGCATCTTTTCATATGTCAATTAGCCATCTGTATGTCCTCTGCCCCGTTTTCAAATTGGATAGTTTTTTGGTGTTGAGTTGTATGACTTCCTTTACATTTTGGATATTAACTCCTTAGGTAAGCTCTTTTCAGAAACAGATATTTGTTAGGATCTCACATATTGGGCCCTCTTTTTAAACTCCTGAAGCAGCCTGTTTCCTCTGTGAGGAAAGGGTCTTTGATTGCAAAGCATTTGGCATTGTTGCGGATTTTGTCAAAGAATGCTCATCTTGCACAAGCATAAGGAAATGAAGGCAATTTTCTAGAAATTTTCCATCTGTTTATGGATTTTGTAGTCTATACTGGGCAAACAGGATATACAGGCATAGAGAACACTTCTGAGTTATTTTGACTTCCAAGATTACTGGAGAAGCCTAAATGTAATAATGTGATATTCCCACTTTTATTGCCCTTAAAAGACTACATTCATTCATGAGATGGTCAAATATTCACATTAATGTTGTTTATAGTACATATGTGAAAAATGTAAGTACAATGTAGAGTAGGGCTCAGAATCAATTCAAACCAGTGTGCTTAGAACAACTGTTAAAGATTCAGTTGCAAAAGATTCTAGCAGATCCAACATTTACACCCCACTCCCTGCCTTCCCCTTACCATGCAGTTCCCTACTCTCTGATCTGTAGGTCATAGGTTCTGTCATTGTCTTAGGAAAATGAAGAAAAACTTTATCAGAGTTAGAAATACATGCTCTGGGCAGACATCCCTATGGGATAAGGCCCTGCCCCTAAGGCACAGACAGTTGGAGCACGTCCTGGATTTCAGAAACCTAGATTTCAACTCCTACTCTGACCTGAGTCAGCACTTTTATCTAAGACCTCCTATGAAAATCCATTAGCATGTCCTAGCATTTTACCCTTACTCCCAACATTCATTTTCAGACAGGTTCCCTATTCCCCTCACCTGATTCTTCCACATCTCATAACTTATATCCAACTTCTTGAAAGGTTATATTTAGATGATATTCTCTGACTTCTTGCTGGGAATATATGACTTGTCCTATTAAATTGATTTGATAATTTATGTGAGTTTTAAATACATGAGATTCTTGTGGAACAGGAAAAATTCCCCCATTATATATTTCCTTAGTTCTTTTGGCTAGACTAACTATAAAATAGTAAAATTAACATAATACTAGATTAACAGGAGAAAGAATAAGAAATTTAATACATGCACATAGGAAAATCACAACGTGATACCCAGATTATAAAGGAGGCTCAAAGAAGTGATTAAACGAGGCAACTTTTTATGCTTTTTTGAACAATGAAACAATAAATTTGTGAGAAGTTGAAAGACCAAAAAAAGTTAGTGCTCATTAGAAGAGAATCTAAACAGGTTCAGATATTTGTTAGAGAGGAATCTAAGCACAGTCTGGACTTGGACAGCAAATTAATAAAGGGGTGACAGGGTTTGTTGCATGCTTTTCAACTCTGGGTTTTATAACTCATGTAATAAGGTTGTTTCTTAGCCCTTCAGGAGTGGGGAAGTTATTTATCAAGGGTGGTTACACATTAACCCATTTTCTGGTGTTTGAGTGAATCTCAATGGTACCAACTGTGCCAATAACTCCTTAGAAGTCTGACCTGCGGATGGTACTCAGGCACAGTTTCTCTAGTTCTGGTATGGAGCTAGAAACTGCTTGTGTATTTCGTTGTATAGACAGTAAAACTGTGACTGTACAGCACAAATTATAATATTTGACTGCCTACATTTGAATTCAGTCCCTGCCAGTTACTTAGCTTTGTGGACTTGGGCAAGTTGTTAAACGTATCTTTCTGGGCTTTATTTTCTATATTTGTGAAATGGGGGGAATCATTATCTAATTGAGTTATGAGGATTAAGTGAATCTATTTACACATACATATATGTACCTATCTAAGTCTAGTAATGCCTAGCACATAGCAGCACATAGTAAATGTCATGCATTTACTATTTTTGTCATTCCCTCTGGAAGTTGAGGTAACAGAACATGTGAACCTCTACTTTTAGCTCCAATATGTGAAAAGAGCTTGGAATAAATACAAAACACATATATATCAACTAAGCATATCATATTCAGATTGCAGAAGACAAGAAACAAAGACAGAATCTTGAGGATAGCCAAGGCAGAAAAAGATATTTAACCATAGAGAAATGAGAATAAGAATTACATCAGACTTCTCTTCAGGAGTCATGCAAACAAGAAGAAAATACAGTGATGTAGTTGAAATATTAAAAGTAAACAAACAAAACAAAAAACATCTTAGAATTCTGTATCCAGTGAAATTCCCTTGCAAAACTGAAGACAGAGACTCTTTTAAAAACAAAAATTGAAGGAATCAATCACTAGCAGGCTTGACCTGCAAGTAATATTGAGAGAAGTACTTTAGGGAGAAGAAAAATTATACAAATCAGAAATTTGGATCTATATAAATAAGAGTGTCAGAGAATAAATAAAGATAAAATACAATATTTTATTTTCCTTATTCTTGATCTTATCTATATATAATTGTTTAAATCAATGATTGTTGCAATGTACTGGGTTGTATTATATGAATAAGTGCAGTGCGGTGAGTGATGGCAATGTCACAGGAGACCAGAGGGCAGAATGAGATACTTCGTTATAAAGCGCATATGTTATATGTGCAATCAAAGTGTGCTTGAAGGTGGCCTGAAATAATTAAAAATGCACATTGTAAACTCAAAGGAAACAAAAATAAGCATAAATGGCATGCTAAAACAGCAGATACAATGCAATCATATTAAACTCTTAATTAAATTAGATAAGGAAAAAATACAAAAAGAAGCAAGAAATGAAACAAAGAGAACAGTTGCTAGATGGTAGATGTTAATCTGCTGTTGTAATGAGCACTGTAAATATTAGTGATTTAAATGCAACCATTAAAACACAGATATTCTTAGACTGGATAAGCACGTTCTTTATAAAAAGTAACAAAAATCAATTAAAAATTCTTATAGATTAAAAGTAAAGGTATGATAAAGATACAGCATGTTAATACTAATCAAAAGAGGAGAATGTCCTATTATTGTAAGCTATTCAGAACTCTACAGGTACCCTTCTTTCCTATAATGTCAGGGAAAAGTTACTAATGTATCTATTATCTTTGAAGTCACTCTCCCTGCTTTTCTTTTCTTTTTTTTAAATAACACTGTCAGGATTACTCACAGTTGGCCGTCTGATCTTTTTCTGAGAAATCCCCTTATTATTCTTACTCACTTTTCTTAAGCTTAAAATTTCTGCCTTCTTGAAGTGAGATTTAACTACTTTCCATATGTAAACTTGCTACAAGTTTGAATAACCATAATTTTGATGAGAGTCAACAGTGTGACATGGATGTCAAAAGACAGCTAATGCATTATTAGGTTTCATTAATAGAAATGTAATGTTCAGAATAAAGAAAGAAATAGTTCTACTGTTTTGCACATTAATCATGCATCACCTGGAGCATCATTTTCAGTTCTTTTTAGGAGGACAGAGACTGGTGCACAAACATGTTCTGAGATGGGTGGCCAAGGCTTCAAAGCTATTTCAAGTGAGGACATTTGGAATTATTAAAAACTAAAAATAATCTAGGGAATAAGTATTAAATGTCTGAATAAAATTGTGTTAACTGACATTCTGGAATAGCAGTTATACTCAGGTGGTATAATAAGGGAAGAGGCCTCATCTCAGAATGAGGAGTTTCATTTCCCTGATGATTAGTGATGTGGAATCTTCTCTTATCTCTATTGGTAATCTGAATGTCTTGTTTGGAGAAATGTTCATTCAGGTCATCTGGCCATTTTTTAATCAGATTGTTCGGTGTTTTTCATGTTAAATTGTATGAGTTCTTATATATTCTGGGTATTACTCTCTTATCAAATGTATCATTGGTGAATATCTTCTTCTATACAGTAGGTTGTCTTTTCATTTGATTATGGTTCCTTCACTGCAAAAACTGTGGTTTGATGTAGGCCTGTTTATTTTGTTTGTTTGTTTCTCTTCCCCAAGAAGCCATATTCAAAAAAAATATTACTAAGAGAAATGTCAAAGAGTTTACTGCCTATGTTTTCTTCTCGGAGTTTCATAATTTTAAGGCTTACATTTAAGTGTTTAACCGGCTTTAAATTTATTCTTTTATATGATATGAAAAAGTGACCCAGTTTTATTCTTTTGCATGCATTTACCTAATTTTCCCAACATTATTTATTGAAGAGTCTGTCTTTACCCATTGTATATTCTTGCCTCCATTGTCATAGATTAATTAACCATATAGGTATGAGTTTATTTCAGAGCCCTCTATTATGTTCTATTAATCTATATGTTTGTTTTTAGCCCAGTACCATGCAGTTTTGATTACTATAGCTTTGTAATATAGTTTGCAATCAGGTAGTGTGATACCTCCAATTCTGTTCTTCTTTTTCAAGATTGCTTTGGTTAAGATCTTTTGCGATTTAATAGAAATTTTAAGATTATTTGTTCTAGTTCTGTAAAAATGGTATTGTTTTCTTGATAGGTATTGCATCAGATCTTTAGATTCCTTTGGGTAGTATGGACATTTTAACGATGTTAAATCTCCCTATCCATGAGCATGGCACATCTTTCCATTTAGTCAAAGGTGTTAGCTAGGGCTACTGTTTCCCTGTTGATTTTCTGTCTGGATGTTGAAGTTTATTGATGTCAATTTGATGATAAAATCTCATCTTCTTACTGTATTACTGTCCGTCTCTCCCTTTATATGTCAGTATTGGCTTTATCTATTTAGGTGCTCCTATGTTGGATGCATAGATGTTTATGAGAGTAATGTCTGCTTATTTGATTTATCCCTTTATCTTTATGAAATTCCCTTCTTTGTCTTTTGTTTAAAGTTTATTTTGTCTAATATAAATAAGTATTACAACCCCACCAGTTTTTATTTCCATTTGCATGAAATATAATCCTTTTATTTTCAGTCTCTGTGTGTCTTTCAAGCTGAAGTGGTTTTGTTGCAGGCAGCACATGTACGGGTCTTGTTTTCTATCCATTCAGCCACATTATACCTTTTGATTGGAGCACTTAGTCCACTTGCATCTATGTAATTACTGACAGGTATGTGGGCATAACCGTTCTGTTGTTTCCTGATTGTTGTAGTTCTTCTCTGTTCCTTTCTCATTCTCCTGCTCTCTTCTCTGGTATGTTGATGACTTTTTCTATGTTTTGTTTGGATTACTTATTTTTTTGTATATCTCTTATAATTTTTTTTGTTTGTGGTTATCATGTGCTTCAGATATACCGAGCTATGTTTATAGCATTCTATTTCAAGTTGGTATTTTTAGCATTCTGTTTAGCATTCTATTTTAAACACATTCTAAAATCACTACCATTTTTACTCACTGCCCCTCCATGTTTGTTTTTGTCATTCTTTTTTAATTCTTTGTATCTCTTAGTTTATTGTAATTGCACACAATCTTCCTACTTTTGTGTTTTAACATTTGTACTGCTTTTATTATGTGTTCACCTTTATCAGTGAGAATTTTTTTGTTTCCTATGTTATCTTATTCCTATTTTTATCTTTTTCTTTCTCCTTAAAGAAGTCCCTTTAACATTTCTCATAATCCTGGTTTAGTGGTGATAAACTTCATTAACTGTTTTTTTGTTTGTTTCTGGAAAATGCTTTATCTTTTCTTTAATTCTAAATGACAGTTTTGCTGGGTAGAGTAATCTTGGTTGTAGGTTCTTGCTTTTCATCACTTTGAATGTTTTGTGACACTCTCTTCTAGCCTGCAACATTTCTGTTGAAATATCAGCTAGTAGCCGGACAGGAGCTCCCTTGTCCATAATTAAATTTCTCTTGCTATTTTTGAACTACTTTCTTTATCTTTAACAAGAATAAGCTGAGACCAGCTACTTCTTGTTTGAGGTTTGTGGGCCTTTGAGAGGCTTTAGGAAAATCAGAGGCAGGGTCTCAAGAAACCACCAATAGGTAGCTAATGGTCTTAATGAAGAGTGCGCTCAGATTTGGTGCCAGCCTGCATCAGGCAGGCTTGGTGAGAGGAGTGCTCAACACAGGAGCACTGGGACCTACCAGTACTTTTGTCCTTAGAGAGATCTGCTCCTCCAGCCCTACCCTGGAATTTAGTCCCCACCTGCACCCATATAGTCTTTGGGCTCTTCAAGCTGCTTTCTCTGTGCAGGACCCTTAAGAGCAATACCTGGAATTCCAGAAACCCTCTGTCTCACTGATATGTAATGCCCACTGCTTTTTAACAGCCAGATGTTATGGGTACTCTTCTTTCTGGGGGACCTCCACACCCCAGGTATCCCTCCTGATTCTTAGTCATCACAGTATGGGTGTGGGACCTGCCTGTTTTGTCTTTCAGCCCTCCTACCAGTCTCAGCATGCCTTCTTTATGTCCTTACTTACAGGACTCCTGTTCACATAGTCTTCAGGTGGTTCTCAGTGATGGTTCTATAATTTAGTTGTAATTTTGATGTGGTCATGCAGGGGAGGCAATCATAGCATTTACCTACTTTGCCATTTTGACTAGAAGCCCATATAATTTTTCACTGAAGTACAGTACTTCATTCTCCTGAAGACCTGGAGTTAAATGTTCACCAGATAAAAGATTATAGTAGGTAATGTCAGCTCATGGCTAAGAGATCATTATTCACCAGACCAGTGAGAAATAGGGCTATACTGCTCTGCCTCTAGTCTGGTTAGTTTACGTACCTAGATGGCTGAAAAAAAAATCTCCCTGGGGAGATATTTGATAACACCAAATAGTATAAAAATTTGAATAGAAATTTTGTGGAAATAACACTGTGTATAAACTTTGGTTCTCTTCTCTGCTAGGTCCTTCCTTAAGTAGCTAAACAGATGAATAAGAAATAGTAGGTGAGAGTAACAGATTTAGAAAACAGATTTAAAAGGCAGATTTGTAAAGAATAGTCAGCTGCCAGAGTACTGGTAATTAAACATTTCTATGTTTTTACTGAACTATGTTATAAGCAAATGTACTAGCCTGAAGGGTCTTGGATTAGCCAAAGTAATAAATGAAATCCATATCCTACCAGTTTATTCTACCAAATCCGTATATATTCCATTAAAAGTTATAGTCACCATACCCACCATATGTCAGCTCAAGGCTTTTGTGTTACCAGCTTATAAATTCAGACTGGTTATGAATTCATTTTGAATCAAGGGTAAGAGGATATTAATGTTTATGCAAGGAAATGGCATACAATATGTCCCCTTAAATTTCACTGGCCAAATCAAAATCCTGCATCACACAACCTAAAAGTGAGCAGAAGTTGTCTTTCCACATGTTTGCAGTGCAATATGATGAAAATATTTAGTGGCCAGTGGGTGGACTGTCACAGTTGCTAGTGCTTTACACCAAATAATTTACTCTCTCTGCTTTCCAGGCACTAAATGGGACCTCACCCTTTGGAGTTAGATATTATGGCTGACTTCAGTCAATGGAATATGTGTGAAAGGGATATTCATACAGATGACTAAAATTTGGTAAGCAATTTTATACTTTCTCCTTTCCCCCCTTACAAATGTTCCAGGTGTATCCTGGGATTAGGATGACAGAGGGTAGAGCCTCAGCCAACATTTAGTGGATAAGTGAGAATTTTTTTTATATTTCAGAGTTATTAAGTAATTGTTTTGTACTGTTACTGCAGAATAATTTGCCTGTGCTCACTGACTTGGCACATAACATAATGTACCCATGTGTGGTACAGTCAGTCCTTACTGAACATTGCTGATAGGTTCTCGAAACTGTGGTGATATGATACGTAACAAAACCAGTTTCACTGTAGGCTAGTTGAGTCAACAAGAGTTAGATTCCTGTGGCGTCCCATCACTGTGATGAAGTAGCCATGAATGAAATGTTATTTGAGGACATGCTATATTAAGATTTTATTTCAATTTGAACAAATATAAATTAAAAAGTAGAAATGTTAATTAATTATTTAACAATGTCTTTCTTTGGTGAGTAAAAAAATTGGAATCCTTTTCCCTATCCTAAAAAGTCAAGTTAGGATCTTAGTTTCAAATTGTATTATGTAATGCTGAAATAGATCTGTTTTCAAGAAGTGTTATTTATTTTCACTTACTTCTTTAAAATTAAAACTAGTAGTTAACATTGTATACATAAAAACAGAAATATGATTCTAGCACAATAATTTTCTAAAAGATAACTATGCACAGAACTTTTTTTTTTGTGGAATCACTATAATTCAGTCTTATCATGTTGATCAAGACAGTCTGGGTGTTTACCATAAACATAACTAAACTTTATACAGGCTTTCATGAATCTAGGCCATGAGATACCTAGGTACATCTTCTTAAAAGCCTCTTGCCATTTTAATAACCCAGAAATGTCTTTCTTGAGGACCTGAGAGCCATGGCTTTAAAATATAATCATCAAGGAAGATAGCTCCCTTATCTCCCAGTCTCTGTGGGGAGGGCAGGAGTCTAACTTCATTGGACACCAATTAGCCAACATGGATGGCCTAACCCCAGAGGAAAATACACATTATTTTCAAATTCAGGACTAACTCAATGTACTTGACATAATCCACTGATTAACTTACTCCCTAACCTAATACTTGTCCAATAGTTTACCCCAGCCTTTAAAATTCCTTTCATCAGGGGATCTGGGTCCAGACTGCATTCTGGCCACTCTTCCCTGTTGCAATAACCTGTAATAAAGTCTTTGTTTGATGCATTTTTTGACCATCTTGTTTATTAACACATTGTATGGCAGCTCAATAACTTTCTATTATTTTAAGCCATTACCAAACAACAAGAAATGAGAAAATGAGAAATAGAAACTCCACCATTTATGAACTCAGGAAACACATATAACCATTAAATTTAAAATATACTAAGAAAAACCTCTAACTGCAATGAATTTTTGACAGGAACAAGAAAGAGTACTCAGAAAAGCTGTCAATGGCTGAATACCTAAGGTAAGTATTCAGGGGAAAACTAAACTTCATTAGCTAAAACAAGAATTGTGTGTGTGTGTGTGTGTGTGTGTGTGTGTGTGACCTAGTATATATTTGCATATCTGCTGTACATGATTTTACTGTGAGTCAGACCCACCCTTGTTTGGCTGTCAGTGGAGTTGTTCCTGTCCACCCTCAAACATTCTCTATTATTTATATTTTAAGTGGAAAAAATAAGTAGCACAATAATCTCTTTGGTATTAAATGATTCTCACCAACAAAGTTAAAAGTAGCTATATACTTTTAAGAGACAATCTTTAAGTATGCATTAAAAAATAGCCTCGACTCTATAGGGGACTGTTATGCGTGGCGTGGGAAATGTAGCCCAGCCCTCACTCAGAAAGGCCAGTGGGGAGCAAGGTCCAGCACACAGGACCCACACCCACGGATAGGTTCTCCGGTGGGGAATCTGGCCTGCATAGTACCTATGCTATGAGATTTGCTTTTGCTAAAACTCCCTCACCCTGGATTGAAGCAGCAAATGTTTACTACATATCTCTAAAGTAACTTCCTAAAATCTATGTTAAACCTCCCAAAGACAACTATAACCAGTTCAACCACTTTTCCCTTTGCATTTGCAAATATCCTTCTTCTGTGATGTAATTAGCAACATCCTGTCCTTTGTTTTCTGTAAAAGGTAACCACCTGAAGTGAACCTGTGTGTAGCAAACAAGGACCATCCTTGATGTAATGTACCCAGAAAAGCAATAAAAGCTTGTCGGAGCAGGGGTCAGGCCCTCTCTCTCACTTTGAGGGTGGCCGTGCTGTCCCTTTTCTCCACAGGACTTCCATAGTCCGTGTGAATTTGTCTCTTGCAGTCACAACACATGGATCCTGCCAGCCAAGGTCCACATCACGACTCCACTATTTAAAGTCTGTATTTTGAGATATTGTTTCATTTCTGATAAGTAATATCACAATTGAAAAGTGGGTCTGCTGTTATTTGGGCAAATGAGATTTTCAAAGATCATTCTCACTATTGATAGCTACCAAATTTAATCATACATATGTAAAAATATTTTTGCAAAAGGCAAAGCTTTATATTCAATGTCACTCAAAGTTTTAAAAGCTTTTAGTGAATAATTTCAAACATCTCTTCTGCACTATACATTATTAAACCATGTAAACTGTATATAATATAGCTACAGTTTGTGCATCTAATTCATCAAGCAAAATTTTGAACTGTCCATGGTAGTTAATTACTATAACCAGGAAGTAGTAATTTAATATAATGCAGTTACAATGAATGATACCCATTTAATATCTTAAGTAAATGTCTTTGTAAAATGTTATCAACTCAGATTTAAGCTAACAATATATAATGCAAAAAACTTTGTCAGTGGTCAGAATTACTAATTTTAAATGGATTACATAAAATTTGAAGATGTGTCATAATATAGTAAAAAGAAAATATTTGATCATTCTTACAAATAGCCTAGTTAACTGTATGCAGTTTATAAATGGAGTGTTTTAAGCTGTGAAAACAAATAATTTGAGTCAATGTTTTACACAGCTTGGTCTTTATGTTCTTAAATCCATTTTCAATAAGTTAAGCAACAGTATATCTAGTTAGATATATATTTACCTATACTCGTTCCTTTTCTATTCAATAGACTATCACTTATAAAATCATACTCTAAAAAGGATTCTTATGCTAGATGTCAGCATTGTGTGGAATAAGGAGACCCCCATTGTATGTCCCCTTAAATTTACAAGTCAGACTATTCTAACTCAACAAAGGATCCTTTGCTTAACACACAGACACATCCAAGAGATCCAGGTATCAGTACGTATGAAGGTGGGCATATTGGAATGAGAATGGGGGAAGGACAGAGGTGGTGGCCACAGATGCAGTTTGGCACCTGTCTTGGCACCAGATGACACGATAGCAGTGGAGGAGTTGAGCTGAGGTCCTCATACTGTGGTCCAGAGGTAGGAGAGGAAGAAGCAACATCTCAATAAATGTAAGAGGACTGAAATCATACCAAGCATATTTTCTGGCTAGAACAGTATAATACTGGAAATCAACTACAAGAAGAAATCACATATGCAGAGAATAAAAGACATGCTAGTAAACAACTATTATGTCAATGAAGAAATAAGAGATCAAAAGATTCATAGAGGCAAATGAAAATGTGACATACCAAAAATTTTTAAATGCAGAAAAGTGGTATTAAGAGGGAAGTTTATGGCATGACAGGCATACATAAAGAAATAGAAAAAGAGGAACTCAGTCTAAAAAAAGAAAGAAATCTTACCATTTGTGACAGCCTGGATGGGTCTAGAAGGTATGCTAAGTGAAATGTCAGAAAGAGAAAGACAAATACCATGTGATTTCATTTATATGTGGAAACTAAAGAGCAAAATAAATGGACAAAATAAAAACAAGATAACAAAAGGCTCATATATACAGAGAAGTCTGATGGTTGACAGAGGAAAAAGGGCGTTGGGTGAAAGAGGTGAAGGGATTAAGAAGTACGAATTGTAGTTACAAAATAGTCATGGGGCTGTGAAGTACAGCATAGGAATACAGTCAATAATATTGTAGTAACTATTTATGGTGCTAGGTGGGTACTTGAATTATAGGCAGGGATGCTTTGGAAAGTATATGATTGTCTAACCACTATGCTATACACCTGAAACCAATACAAAATGATATTGAAAGTAAACCATAATTTAAAAATAAAATTTTTAAAAGGAACAAAGCCAGTAGAAGGAAGGAAATTATAAAATCAGAGGGAAAAAAAATGGACCAAAGAGCTGCTTCTTTGAAAAAACAAACAAAACAAACCTCTGGCCCATCTCATGAAGGAAAAAAGAGAGAAGACTCAACTAATATCAGAAATAACAGAGGGAAGCTGCACTGTTAGTGTGGCTCAGTTGGTTGGGTGTTGTCCAGTAAATTGAAAGGTCACCAGTTTGATTCCCTGGTCAGGGCACACACCTGAGTTGTGGGCTTTGCTCCGTACCCGGTCATGGAGCTTGCAGAATGTGTTTGATATTTCTCTCCCTCTCTTTCTACCTCCCTTTCCCTCTCTCTAAAATAAAATAAAAACAATAAAAGAGGGAGAGACTGCTCATCAAAATATAGAGTAGGTAAACTCTGTGCCTGCCGACTTTCACAACCAAATTACAACTAAATTGCAGAACAATCGTCCTTGACAACCACCTGAAGACTAGCTAAACAAAACTCATAACTAAGGATATACAGAAGAAGCCACTTAAAGACTTGTAGAAAGGGTAGAAACATACAACAGTCTGGTCCACAACCACTTACAATGCTTCAGAGTTGAAAGGGATATCTTTGCCTCCCCCCACACTGCCAGCAGGCAAAGTTGGGCATGAAATCTGAGTCTCCATTAACCTTGGTAACATCACTTCCTCACCCTTGTGATTGATTGCCTGACACCCATCCACATGCAACTCACGTGTCCTGCATGAACCTCTTTCAGCAGTTGTTCCACTGAAGCAGCTGGCATCAGCTCATGCTGAAGACTTTCCTAAAATCTCTCAAAGGTTCAGCAATCCCAAACAGCCAGTGGATAGGCTCAGCATACCCTGTACCTCTTGCTAAGTGGACCAAAGGCCGGAATTAGTGACAGCCAGCCTCAGGTAAGAGCATTGCCTATCCCAAGTGCCTCCAAGTCCAACAAAGGCAGCTACCAACCAAGATCACATTGTAGCTTCTAACAGGGAGCCACAAATGATGGCACAAGCAGAAGCTGACATGCACCAAAGCCTTTCCCAAGAGGCCCCAGAACCAACACACTTGGTGCCTGCTTCAGGTCACACCAGGTTACCACCCAATAAGCCCCACAAGTGACACACCCAAAGGGTGTACGATGAAGGGCACAGAGCCCTGCAAGAGTGAAACCCATGCCATGGGGTCAGCTCTGCACAATTGCTTATCCACTATACTCATGTCCTCATAGCCAGTCAGCCTGAGGACCAGTCCCATTCACTAAGGTGCCAACAATCAAACCTCAACTAAAACTGGAGGGAATATACAACACACACAATGGAAACGTCTGGAATGCCCAGCTCAGGTGACCAGGAAGGCAGTACCACTAGGCCTCACAGGACACTTACAACACAAGGCCAGTATCCTAAGACAGGGAAATGTAGCATATCTACCTAATTTATAGAAACAAACACAGAGAATCAACCAAAATGAGGAGACATGTCCCAAATGAAAGAATAGGACACATTCCAGAGGGGGGAAAAAAAACTGAATGAACTAGAGACAAGCAATCTAATTGTTGCAAAGTTCAAAACACTGGTAATAAGGACGTTCAGTGAACGTGAGGAAAGAATAGGTGAACTTAGTGAGAACTTACACAAAGAGATAGAAACCATGAAGACTATAATAACTGAAATAAAGGCTACATTAGAGAGAATCAATGGGAGATTAGATGAAACCGAGAATCAGCATGTTGGAAGGCAAGGTAGCAGAAAACACTCAATAGGAACAGCAAAAGTATAAAGGAATTTAAAAATAAGTACAGTTTAAGGAACCAAGTATAACAACATTTCCATCATAGGGGTACCAGAAGAAGAATAAAAAGAGCAATAATTGAAAACCTACTTGAAGAAATAATGATGGAAAATTTCCCAAACCTGGTGTAGGAAATTGACATACAAGTCCAGGAAATGCAGAGAGTCCCAAACAAGATGAGCATAAAGAAGCCCACACCAAGACACGTTGTAATTAAAGCGCCAAAGGTTAAATACAAAGAGAATCTCCAAAGTAGCAAGAGAAAATCAACTGTGTACAAGGGAACGCCCATCAGACTATCAATTGATATTTCAGCAGAAACTTCGTAGGCCAGAAGGGAGTAGCACAAACAATCAAAGTGATGCAAGTCAGGGACCTACAACCAGGACCGCTCCACCCAGAAAGGCTTCCATTTAGAATTGGATAAGAGATGTAGCATTTTCCAGAAAAGGAAAACTAAAATATTTAATCCCCACTAAATCTGCATTATAAAAAAATGTTAAAGGGACTTTTTTAAGTAGAAAGGAAAAGAATAAAAATAAGAAAATACAGGAAACAAAAAATTTCACTGAGCAAGGCAAATACATAATAACAGCAGTGGATCTACTAACTATTGGGTAGGCCAAAATGTTCATTTAGATTTTTCTCTATGATTGTTTTAGTAGTGCTCAGTTGTCTTTAACTTCATTCAAAATAACTTTGTTAGATTATATTGTGACAGCTGTCATATCAGCATGCATTTAAAAAACTTATCAAAATTGGTGAATTTTTGTGCAGCTGTTTGAATGTTGAAGATGGAAGAAAACATGCAACATTTTGGTGCATTATTCTTTATTATTTCAAGAAAGGTAAAAAGGCAACTGAAATGCAAAAAAAAAAAATTGTTCAGTGTACGGAGAAGGTGCTGTGACTAATCAAATGTGTCGAAACTGGTTTGTGAAATTCCTTGGTAGTATTGACATTTTGGCCAAATAATTCTTTTCTGTGGGGCTGTCTTAGGCATTGGAAGATGTTTAGCAGTACCCCTGGCTTCTACCCACTAGAAGCCAATAGCAGGAAATAGCTGACATACTCAAAATGTCCATATCAATAAAGTTATGGGTGAAAATGGTATCTTTTATTTTATGGAAAAACTAAACAGACTTTTTGGCCAACACTACAAAAAGCTAGTGCAAAGGTTAAAAGGCAAAAATGTAGGAATATCATGTGTAATTACAACAGTAAATTGGGAGAGACACACAAAAACATGAAGAATGGCAAAATCATAAACGTGGCAAGGTTGAGTAAAAATTGTAGTGATTTTAGAATGTGTTCTAAGTTAAATACTATCAAATTAAACTACACCACTATAAACAGAGGTTGGTATTATAAAATACACAGTAACTACAAATCAAAAATCTATAAAAAGGTATATGAGAAAAGAATCCAAACAGGTCTATAGAAAATCATCAACATACAAGTGACAAAAGCAAGAGAATAAAAACAGAGAAGGATTACCATGTAATTTCACTCATATGTGGAATCTAATGAACAAACTGAACTAACAAGGAAAATGGGGACAGACTCATTCATGGAGAGCAGGATGACAGGTATGGGGGTGGGTAGGTGAGGGGGTAAAGGGACTGAGCAAAAAGGAAAAAGAACTCATGGACATGGACAACAGTGTGGTGATTGCTGGGGGAAGGGGGCTAAGGGGACTAAATGGTAATGGAAAAACACAGTGAAGATTTAAAATGATTAAATCAAAATAAAAAAAGAAAAAGATAATAAAAACAAGACAATTAATGGCAATAACTACACACCTTTCAATAATTACTTAAATATAAACAGATTAAATATTCTAATCAAAAGTCATAGGGTGGCTGAATAGATATGAAAACAATAACTATACATATTACAAAATGTTGGGGACCGCTCTGTGTGGTTTCAGAGATTGTAGCCCCATGAGAACAAGGTCTGAAAAGGGCTAGTAAGTCTCCCTGGAAAACCAGGTTGTAAGGTAGGTGGCAGGTATGACTCTATTCTAGCAGTGAGGGTCCTGTAGGAATCAGGCCTAAAATGCACATTTTTGATTTGAAGCCGACTCTGCTCAGCGATGAGCCCTGTTGGTATAATACAGATGTTTGAGTTCAAGGCATAAGGAGTGAAACGCCATACTTCATGATATATGCCTTTACAGCTATCTGGTCAGCATGTCTCACAGACCCGGACCTGAAAAGATTTCTGTGTTTCTTCAATTGTTGTCTGTAGATAGTGTTAGTTTTCTTATGACTATAGCCTTGTTGGGCATTGATTGATAAACTATGCACGTGTGCTGTATCCCCCTGCACTTCCCAACCCTGATAAAAGCCATGTAGGAGAAGGGCTCAGGGCATTCTCCACTAGAGGGAATGGCCACCCCTTTTCCCGCCAGAGCAACAAGATTGTGTCTGGGACGACTCTTTATTCTCATCTGCGGCGGCCTGGGGAACCTCACTGGCTGAAGCTCTCCTCAACAAAAGTACCACTTTAAGTCAAAAGACACATACAGACTGCAATTAATGGATGGAAAAGGATATTTCATGCAAATGGAAGCAAACAAAATAGCAATGTCTACATCAGACAAAATAGACTTAAAAACAAAGGCTATAATGAGACAAAGAAAGACCTGTTAATTCCACTTCTGGTTATTTACCTGAAGAAACTCAAAACACTAATTAGAAAAGACATACATCCCTATGCTCACTGCAGCATTGTTTATAATAGCCCAAATATGGAAGCAATCTAAGTGTCCACTGCTAGACAAATGCAAAAAGAAGATGTGGTATGTATATATAATGGAACATTAGCCATAAAAAGAGTGAAATGTATGGACATGGAGGGTATAATGCTAAGTGAAATAAGTCAGACAGAGAAAGAAAAATACCATATAGTTTCACTTATATGTGAAATCTAAGAAACAGAATAAATGAACATACAAAATAGAAACAAAATTTTAGATACAGAGAACAAATTGATGGTTGACAGATGGGAGGGTGCTTGAGGACTAGAAGATAAAGGGGAAAGGATCAAGATGCATGATTGCTAGTTATAAAAATAGTCATGGGGATATAAAGCACAGCACAGGGAATATAGTCAATAATATTGTAACTATGTATAGTGGCAGATGAGTACAAGGCTTACTGGGGTGATCACTCCATTAGTTATATAAATGTCTAATCACTATGTTATAAACCTGAAACTAATATAATATTGTATGTCAACTGTAATTGAAAAATAAAATATTTTAAAATGCAATCTCTATTAATATCCCAATTGAATTTTTCATGGAAATAATATAAATAATCATAAAATTTGTATGGAACCACAATAGACCCCAAATAGCCAAAGCCAGCAGTAAGAAAGAAGACAAATCTGAAGGTATCATGCTCCCTGATTTCAAACTATACTACAAGGCTATTGTAATCAAAATATTGTTTTTCTGGCACAGTAATAGCCACACAGACCAATGTAACAGAATAGTAAGCCCAGACATTAATCCACACATTTATGGTTAACTAATATTGACAAAAGAGGCAGGAACATACAATGGGGAAAAACACTCTCTTAAATAAAAGATGTCAGGAATACTGGTTAGATGCATGCAAAAATAATAAAGCTGAACCAATTTTTTACACTATACATATAAACTCAAAATGGATTAAAGACAACTATATGACCTGAAACCATAAAACCCTTAGAAGAAAACAGGCAGTAAACACTTTGACATAAGTTATAGCAATATTTTTCTGACTGTGTCTCCTCAGGAAAAAAAAACAAAAACTAAAAATGAAGAAATAGGATTGCATCAAGCTAAAAAGTTTTTGCACAGCAAGGAAGCCATCAACAAAACAAAAAGCCAGCCTACAAAAATGAAAGAAGATATTAGCAAATGATATATCTGATAAGTGGTTAATATCTAAAATATATAAAGAACTCTTACAATTCAACATCAGAAAGACAATTTAATTTAAAAATAGGCAGAGGACTTGAACAGGCACTCCTCCAAAGAAGACATGCAGATGGCCAACAAACACATGAAAAGATGCTCAAAGCATCAGGGAAATGCAATCAAAGCCACATGAGATATCACCTTACACACATCAGAAGAGCTATAATCAAATATTCAACAAATAAACATTGGTGAGGATGTGGAGAAAGGGAGCCCTTGTGTAGTGTTGGTGGGACTGCAAATTTGTGTTGCCTGATGGAAAACAGTATAAAGATTCCTAAAAAAATAAGCAAAACTAGAATCACCAAATGACGCATCAATCTCACTTCTGGGTATTTGGGTGAAGAAATTGAAAACACTAATTTGAAAAGATATATGAATCACCAAGTTCATTGCAGCATGATTTACAATAGCCAAGGTGAAAGCAATGTAGGTGTTCATTGATAAATAGATAATGAAGGTGAATATATATATATATATAAAATGAAATATTATTCAGCCATGATAAGAGTGAATCTTGCCATTTGGGACAAGATGGATGAATCAAGAAAGTATTAAGCTGTATTAAGCTAAGCAAAGTAAGTCAGAGAGCAAGAAATAACGTAATTTCACTTATATGTTGTATCAAAAGAAAAAATGAACAAACAAAACAAAAACAGACTCATACAGAGAACAAACTGATGGTTGCTAGAGATAAGGAGGTAGAGGTTGGGTGGAAAAGGTTAAGGGACATACAAGGAAGGTACTAACCTCTAGTTACATAATAGTCACAGGATGTAAGGTACAGCAAAGGGAAAACAGTCAAAACTATTGTAATAACTTTGTCTGATTATAGATGGTTACTTGAATATTTTGATGATCACATCATAAGAAATATAAAACTTGAGTCACTATGTTGTAAATGTGAAATTAACCTATTAATATCAACATTAGTTCAATAAAAAGAGAAAATTTGAGAAATTTAAAGATCTCTACACTGATACTATAAAATATTACTTAAAAATTGAAGACACAAATAAATGAAAAGATATTCTATCCTTATTAATTGGAAAAATTGTGAAAAGGTCCCACTACCCTAAATAATATACAGATTAAATACAACCTTTATAAAAATTCCAATGATATTTTTCACAGAAATAGAACAAGCAATTATAAAATTTGTGAGGAATCAAAAAATATCCTGAATAACCAAAGTGATTTTAAGAAAGAACAGCAAAGCTAAGAAGCATCATGGTCCCTGATTTCAAAAGATATTAGAAGGCTACACAAAACAGAATGGTACTGACAGAATGTAGACACATATATCAGCAGACTGGAATCAAGAACCCAGAAATAAACCTACAAATGCATAGTTAATAGGTGACAAAGAAGCCAAGAGTATAATGGGGAAAGGATAGTTGTTTCAATAAATGGTGTTGGAAAAACTGGACAAATATATGCAAAAAATGAAACTGGGCCACTATCTTATACCATACACAAAAACTGACTCAGAATGGATTAAAGACATGAATGGAAGACATGAAACTATAAAACTCCTACAAGAAAAAAATGGGTGGTGAATTCCTTGAAAAATATAAAGGTAACCTACTGAATTGAGAAAATATCTGCAAATCAGCATTGAATAAGGGATTAATATACAAATATATAAAAACTCATGCAACTCAATATTAAAAATAATCTGTTTTGGCAAAAATGGGCAAAGGATCTGAGTAGATATTTTTTGAAAGAAAAGATGGCCAGTAGGTACATAAAAATTTGCTCACAAAAATCAAGAAATGCAAATCAAAACCACAATGAGCTATCACCTCTCATCTGTTAGAAGGGCTATTATTAAAAAGACAAGAGATAGCAAGTGCTGGCAAAGATGTATAGAAGGGATCCTTGTACACTATTGGTGGGAATGTAAATTGGTGCAACCTCTATGGGAAACTGAATGGAGATTCCTCAAAAATTAAAAATAATACTACTGTGTGATCTAGTAATTCAGTTTCTGGGTATTTATTTGAAGAAACAAAAACACTAATATAAAATTAGCAGTCCCAGGTTTATTGCAGTCTTATTTACAATAGCCAGTTCATGGAAGCAACCTAAGTGTCCATCATGATTTAATGAATAAAGAAGATGTGATATATTTATACAATAGAATATTATATAGAAATTAAAAATAAAGAAAGCTTGCCCTTTTTTTTTTCAATCCTCACCTAAGAACATTTTTCACTGCTTTTCAGAGAAAGAAGATGGGAGAGAGAGAAACATCAATGCGAGAGAGAAACATCAAGGTGAGAAAGAGATATCTATTGGTCGCATCTGATACACTCTCAGAACAGGGATCATACACACCTGCCCAGAACAGGGATCAAACCTGCAACTCAGGTATGTGCCCAGACCTGGCAACAAACCTACAACTTTTTGGTTACAAAACAATGCTCCAACCAACTGAGCCACACCAGCCAGTGTGGAAATCTCGCCATATTGACCACATAGGTGGACCTTGAGATCATTATACTAAGTGAAATAAGTCAGACAGAGAAATCTCACTTTATGATATCATTTATAAGTAGAATCTAAAACAACCACAAGCTCATAGAAGAGATAACAGATTGGTAGTTGCCAAAGGTGGCGGTGGGGTGGGCAAAATGAGCAAAGGGGGTCAAAAAGTATCAACTTCCAGTTCTAAACTAAACAAGCCATGGTGATGTAAAGTACGGCACAGAGACTATAGTTAATAATACTCTATTGCATATTTGGAAGATGTTAAGGGATTAGAGTTTAAAATTTTCATCACAAGAAAAAATTTGGTAACTATGTACGGTGATGGATATTAAAATAGACATATGTGGTAATCATTGCATGATGCATACAAATACCAAATTATTACATTGTACACCAAAGATAAGTAAAACATATAGACATAATATCAAAATGGTAGCTATAATTCTTTTATCTTTTACAGTTCTTATGACAATAATAAGACTCTAACGTATTTGAAGAGCCTGATATAGCAGGTTTCTATATTGTGATAAATTAAATCTTTCATGGGCATTAATTACTTATACATGTCTGCATATCAGTATGGAAATATAAATACAGGAAAATAAATAGGAAAGGAAACAGCAATTACATGTAACACCAAAATTATGTGGATGAACATGTTTCCAGAGGAAATGAAAAAAGATTCCTTCATGAGGTTTTATATGGGGTTGATATGAGGTCTCAAAGTGGCAAAATTTGGAAGGGAAGGTAGAGGTATTAATCTGTAGAAGAGGGAGACAAAAATGAGTGGTATTAGGACTTGCTGGCAGAAAAATACATTTACTTAATAGATAAAAACTTGTGCTGGAGTTTGTAATGATATGTTACACTACTGTAAGTTTATGAATCTGCTTAATGTACAACATTAGACTGAAATGCTATATGCATTTTATGCTTTCATATCTATTTTCATCCCCATTGAGAGGTGTTTTCCTGGCTGGCACAACATGTTTGAGAACTAATTTTCTGTTTTTAGGAAGCAAACCATGTAAGTCTAACTCTAAAAAATAATGTAGAATTATTTTTGTCTTCTTAAAATATAAAATTGGAGCTAAAATTTCTGCTTCGCTTCCCAGCCTTTCAGATTTTCAGTAGCCTGCCTTTGTGCACTTGGGAGCCCCATGCATTCATATTTCAAAAGTCAACCAAGAATTTGAGGAGAGTTTTTATGTCCATTCTGGACCTTTATTTCCTAAACTGTCTACCTGCGGGCATTTTCCTCCTCAATTTCCAGCCTTCTCGCAGCTCCAAATTTTTCCCTGTGATTCCTCAAGCCAAAAAGGCTGGAGTTGTGTGCTTGAGTTTAGCCACCCCACTCCATGTGAACTGAGGAGTGCCCTCTGCTCTGTATAAATATAGCTCTCACCTTGTTTTCTTTGCCTCTTTCAAAGGTCAGATAAACTCCAATATCTGCCAGTATTTAGTTGCTGTAAAATGCCTTCAAGCACTTGAGTTTTAAAATATTTTGTCCAGAGTTTACAGTTGTTATGAGAGAGAGGTTTAGTCTAATATAACCTATTGTTTTATTACCAGAACCTAGAATGGTTTTTAACTTTGAAAATATTATACAATTGCCTTCTGAATTCTCCTTTGGCTGTGGAGCAATACAGTTCAGTCTAATTATCATTTTTATAAGTAAGTTCTGATTGCTTTTTAATTATTCTCATTTTCATTGGTTTTCTTCAATACTCATATAAAGTATCTATGTGAGAATTCTTCTTTTACCCATTTACTGTTTCTTCTTAATAATTATCGTGAGGTTTGTAATTTTTCACTGTGAACTCATTTTCAGAGTGTTTTTTTAAATTAAAGCAGTATGGTTTCTTGGTTTTAGTGGCACCCTATATGATTGTGTTTATTTGCTACTCCCAGGACTCTATATGTTTACCCCATTTCTGAACATTTTAAATTAATTTATTCACTTGGAATAGCTGGGAAATACCTCCTTGCACAGTTGATAGAGGAAAATCCTCTTTCACCTTCGCCCCTGAAGGTAGGCCAAGTTTTCACTAGCAACACGACCTTACTGGTTTCATCGCTACCCAATTCTCTCACAATTAGTTGTCCTAATCCCATTCCTCTCCTGATTCTTCGCAATTCCTGTTTCTTATTTCACATTTGGTATGCGTTTTAAAGATACATTTCATTGTATTAAATATTTTATGTGTGTGAAACTTAAGGAGAATGTTGTAGCCTTCACTCTACACCCTTTACACAATATACTGCAGTCACACTGAACTTTTCATTTCTTAAACATAAACATTCTTTCCTTTATGACTTTACACATGCACTTTACTCTTCTTTAATTACATTTCCTAAATTCTTCTTGGAACAATCAAATGAAAAGTCTTCTCTATGGAGGCATCATTGAATCTCCCACGTAGTGTTAATTGCCCTGTACCTGGCATTTGTGTGACTGCCCTATTAATCAGACTGTCTTTACTCTAAGAGCAGAAGAGAAATATCTTGCTTTGCTCCAAAACTGATCATCAGTTACTCAATAAGTAATGCATGGAAATAAAAATGCAATTTAAAAATGTAAATAAATTTTTGTAAGAAATACTAAAATAGCTCCATTTTCTTAAATTATAACAGTTATAGAATATAATACAATTCCAAGAAAAATTGTTCTTGGGTATATTCTAAACATTGCCATGCTTACTTTTGTCTTTCTAGAAATTATAAGCATGAATTAACTCTCAACCATGAACTAACTCAAACATTAAATAAAGGGTAAGGTTTCCATATCTTTCCAGATCTAAAGAAAGGAGATAGCTACTCATTATTCTGTCTCTATACTTGTCATGTACTGTGCAAATATATTAGAGAGAATCACAACTTTTATTTTATCATGTGCTTCTTAAATTCCCATATTAGCAAAATTAAATGGGTGATTTAAAAAAATCCCAAAAGTTTAAATTTGGATGCAATTGAAATTCACAGAATTAGAACAGATTGTCCCCAAATATAGAGATATGGTATATACAATACCAATTTCAAGTAACAGGAAAATCAACCTCTTTTTATTCTAAATACAAAGATTTTGGCTACCTTCTCCAATGGTGCATTGGTTTCATGGGAAATTTTATCTTCAGTTTAAATTGATCTCTTGTTCCAGATACATAATGAAATATTATACCTAAGTACAAAAATCATGTTTTAAGAATTATCCTAGGCCATCAATGTATATGTACATTTCATTTTATCAAGTATGCTCAGAGTGAGTTTAGAGAAAAGACTTTTGACTGGTTTGGGCATCTCTTAATGAGTAGTATTATACACATAATAAAGACTCACATGTAGGCTAATGATGATAAAAGGCTATATATCTATTGAGCACTTATCATTTACATAGAGTGACATAAACTTCAATTGTCAGTTTTTGAAAAAAATGACTACTATTCAATTTCTTATCAATTAAAAGCTATCTTAGTCAAAGCACTATATGTATTTATGTGTTTGTCAAATATAGTAAACTTACTGTGTGTGTAAATTATGGGAAAGAGAAGAGATAAATATGAATTTTTTCCTACCCTCTTCCATATTCTCAGACTTATTAACACTGTGGGAAACTGAGATGTTAGACTGTCTTTAAGCCCGGGTAGAAACATTTGTGTGGGACTTTCTCTACAGAACACTGGGTCAGAATCTAGAGATAAATGTCAGGGAGGACAGACTGAGGTGGGAAGGCTGAAGATACTGGGAAGACATTAGACAAACAGATGTTTGCAGCTGTAAGAAAAGGTTGATACAGGTACCCCTGAAGGCCACCATTTTCCCTGGTTCCCAGAGGCCAAGGGAAAACCTAATGGATGTATTGAGTCTCTCCATGAAAGGGTAGTAAAATTCAAGGAATCATAGGAAAAATAGTATTTTTATATTATGATGTAGGACTTTGCACTTTATTGATGAGGGCAATATAAGAGAAAGCAAATAACATAACAGTAGAATAAAGGATTTCAAAAAACTAGGGAAAAATAGAACAATTAGAAGTTTGATTAAACCATTATTTTGTAAAAAGTGAAAAATATTAATATATTTTTAAACATATAGTGCAATGGTAGAAATAAATTGAATCTCTATTATTATATCACGCATAAATGGTCTGGATTTTCTTACTAAGAGATAGAGTTACATTGCTTTAAAAAATAAAATGAAGTTGTACACTGTTACAGAGAACATTTAAACAAGATAGTAGAAAATATTCTAAAGGAGATACAAACCTGTAGCTTCCATGATATCATCCTCTGTAACATTTTTGAAAAAATAACATCAGAAGAACAAATGGTTGAATAATTTATAATACATTGACATCACAGAATTTTGAATTTATTATAGAGAATGTACACTGCTATATCATTGACTTTGAACAATTTTATCTCCATTATTTTAGTAAGTAAAACGATATTGAAAAAATAATACTTGGTCTCATTTGACACATAAAAGGTGACAGAAATCCTATGTATTCCACATTCTGTGGAAACATATGAAAGACATAATTACAATAGTTAATATAGATTACCTGGGGATGAGGTTAGTGAACCAGTGAAATTATTAAGAAGATTAATAATTGTTTAAAAATATTAAAAACTGGCCCTGGCCAGTGTGGCTCTGTTGGTTGGAGCATCATCCTATAGACCAAAAGGTCACAGGTTTGAGTCCTAGTCAGAGCACATACCCAGGTGGGTTTGATCACCTTTTGTGGTGTGTATGAGAAGGCAACTAATTGATGTAATTTTCTCATATTGATGTTTCTCTCTTTCTTTCTGTCTCTGTCTCCCTTCCTCTCTAAAAGCAATTTAAAAATGTCCTGAGGTGAGGATTAAAAAGAATTAAAATTCTGTCCTAAAATGTTGACAAATTATTAGTAAGCTATTTAGGAGAAAAAAATAATGACAATGTCTAAAAAGAAAATTTTAGCCCATAAATAAATTAACATTCAGCACCTAAATATATAAAGAAAATATAAACAGATCTAAAGGGAGAAGCAGACATCAACACAATAATATTAGGGAAATTTAATACCCTAATTTTATCAATGGATAGATTACCCTGACAGAAAATTAAACATTGACTTTAAGAAACATATTAGACCAGTTAGACTTTATAGATGTTTACAGAACATTCCACCCAAAAGAAAAGAATACACATTCCTCTCAAGCACACATGGAATATTCTCTAGGATTGATCATATGTAAGCCCACAATGCAAGTATTAATAAATTTAAGAAAATTAAAATAATATCAAGCATCTTTTCTGACCAAATGGTATGAAACTAGAATTCAAGCATGAAAAGAAATGTGGCAAATTCACATATATGAAGTCTCTCCAGAAAAAGTCCAGCCATTGTAATATATCAAGAACAGTGTATAGGACATCATGTAAACTGGCAGCCAAAGAGAGTGGACTGGAATGCACATGAGTGAACAGTGACAACTTCACTGTACTAGTCAGTGGGTGTGGTAGATGCCACTGAGTGAGCATGTGCACATGTGTGGCTGTTGCACTCAACATGACCAAGTGAGTAGAGCAACGAATCTGCATCAGATTTTGTGTTTAGCTTGAATGTTCCTCTGTGGGAACTATTTAATCGGCCTGGGATTTAATCCCTTCCAGTGACAGCAACAGCAATCAAGTCTCAACTACAACAAGACAGTGTACATAGCTCATGCAGGGGTATACCTGGAGCAGCCAACTTGGGTGATTGACGAGGCTGTGCCACTGAGCTCTACAGGACACCTGCTATGCAAGGCTACTCTACCATAAAATAACAACAAGCTCATAGATACAGGTAACAGATTGGTGGTTGCCAGAAGTGGATTGAGGGGTGAGTGGTGAGTAAAATAGGTGAAGGTGGTCAAAAGGTACACACTTCTAGTTATAAAATAAGTCATGGGGATGTGACATACAGCAGAGTGACTATAGTTAACAATACTCTAACATGTGAATATCACTGAGGAAGTAGGTCTTAAAAGTTCTTATTGGAAGAAAAATATTTTGCAACTATTTATGGTAATGGATGCTAACTATACTTATTGTGGTCATCATTTTGCAACATATACACATATTGATTTGTTATGTTGTATACCTGAAATTAATATAATTTTATATGTCAAGTACTTCTAAATAAAAATAAAAAATTTAAAAAGCCATAAAAATAATTATTTAACATTTAATGTAATTATGACTCTAGATGGATTTCTTTTTAACATTTTATTATTTGTTTTCTGTTTGGCTCCTTCCTTTTTGTTTTCATCTTTATTTTGTTGATGTTTTCTGAAAACTGGCTTTATCAATTTTCTGTATGATTTGTTTTCTGTTGCATGTATTTCTGCTCTTATCTTTGTTATTTGCCCCTCTGAATAACTTTGGGTTTGCTTTGCTAATTTTTTACCTTCTTAAAGTAATATTAAGACTTTCAAACAATTATTCTTCTTTTCTAATGTAAGCAATTAACTATTTATGGTCATTGAACAAAGCTGTGAGAGTTTCTTCAAAGTACCTGTCTATGGCATCTCAGGATTGATGCTCACTGCCCACCTTCCTTAAAAATTAGTCATATTCTGGTTTTTTGTATACCAAGTACTTTTAGATTGTAACATTTATATTTTGAATGTATATTTGTGGAGACTCTAGCTTCCTGTTCCTCTAAAGAATATAAGATGTTTTAGTTTTTAGTAGGCAATTGAAGTTCTTAAATTTACTTTACAATATTTGTCTTTCTTGTTTTGGGCAGCAGTTCAAAAATCAATTCTGTCATTTTTGTCTTAGGTTAAGCTGATTTGAGTCTGCTTCAGTGCTTCATAAATTGCAGCTCAGCTACAGAGTTAGGAAGAATTTACACACAGCATTTGTGGCTCTTTGCTTGATCTCTTGTTTTTTTCAGGTCACTCCATCTTCCCTTTGTGGCTATTCCAGTTGTCCTGGTCTACCCCCTGTTTTTTTCAGATATGAAGTAGGCGGGATGTATTATTTGAGTTTCAGTAACTTGCAGTATGTCACAACTGATGTCTGTCCTCAGGAAAAAAACAAAACTTGGGAAACTCATGTATCAATCCCTTCTTCAAAATATGGACTTTCCTCTAAAATCTGCTTACTGTTTCTCCTAAGATGTCATGTAGTTTCATTTTGTATTTTTCTAGAATTTTCATTTACTTTTGGAATGTTGCTCTATTAGGAGTTTACTCCGTTATACTAGAAAACAAAATCTGGGGGGAATTGTTTAAAACTATCTTCTGTAAAGAATATGGCATTTTCCACATGAATTATGTAGGAAATAATAATAAAACTAATGTTATCATCTAACACTCAAATTTATTGATTTTTCATATCTATTACAAGGTTATCTGTGTATTGATTATTTCCAAGTTGCAATAAGAAATATTAAAGCAATGCAATCTGGAAAGATGATGGGTTTGGTAGTTCATTTACTATTGAAAAAATATAATTATGGTCATTGTAATACAGAACTACCTATATTACTTTGGAACAATGCTTGAAATCTCATTTCCCACAGTGCTTAAATAATAATCTTTAAGATGAAGTATCACATACATATTGCAATTTAGATATTCCATCCACCTGCAGTGATACAAACCACATATGAAGTTGAATTGAATATATGCAATAAAATATATCATAAGGTATATGTAAAACAATATAAGTAAGGAGTTTTTGGTTTATTAGCATTTTTTCTCATATTTAGAGCCTGTTAGTATTATTTAGTGATATATTCAAAGGTATCGTCCAGATAGGTACAATTTGTACTTGTATACAAATGCAAAATTGTTAATAAATTATTATTTGAGAACAGTTTTATTTTAGTAAATATTTATATTTGTCCAATATTAAACTTTACAGTTATGTACCAAGGAATGAGTATAACCTTCATGTAGTAATAATTTTCAGTTTTATGGCAAATTATTCTTTCTCTTATAATAATTTCTTTTATAATCTAAGAAAACAAACCAAATTTATAAAAAAAACTATGAGCCATATTTGGGTTTAAGGGAATAAATTGCATTTATAAATTTAAAGTATTTTAATGAAAACATTTTCAATAAATGTTTCATCTATTTTTCTATTTAATTCTGTTCCAGTGGAGCACAAAATGGCATCAAGGCAGAATCAGATAGTTTAAAGCCATTATGTAGAAAAGATGATCCATTCAATTTCATCTGAGATTGGAATACTTAAAAATATTATTTCTTTCAAATTAAAGATTATTTATGATGTGAGCATGGGAATGACTTACTTTACCATTAGGCCAGCTCGCAGTGTTAATAATGAATATGGGAGAAGCACTGTTGCTTTTAATAAGTTTCCAATGGCTAGGCTTATGCAAAGGACAGAGAGTAGACTAACTGAGCTAAGTACATTATTATGTACTCAGACATTGGTTGAATGCCAGACAAAAATATCCACATGGCCACAAAGTGCTAAGAACCATGGGTAACACACTTTCTTCACAAAATAGTATTGCTTTGAGACATAATTTGTATGAATTGTAATATCTATAGCATCTTTCCTCAAGTGGTAGTTTTAGTTAACTACCACTTGAGAACTAAATGTAGTTTTTGCATTTTAGATTTTTATAAATTGCATAAACAAACTCTTTACCCAACTTTGCAGTCCCCGTACTGTTATGCAACAAAGTTTTCAACTCACTCAGAATAGAAATTTCTTTAAAAACTCAAAGTTGGCCTTTTTGTTGTGGTTTTTGGCAGATAGAAAAAAAAACCACATCAATGAAAATAATTTGGAGTGTTTGGAAACAAAGCAACATCAACACAAGGGGAATAGAGAATATAAATTTCTGCTCACATTGTTATAATAATGAAGGCTTAATAGGCAGATAGACTTCATCTCCACCATAAGCATTCTTGCTAATTGGAAATAGAGTTTAAGTTGCTTGGAATAAGGTCAAGTTATGTGATCCAAACATAATGGTGTATAACACTTGAGAAAAACAATCTGCTTTCTAACATGACAAGAATGATTTGCAGTTAATAATAGAGGGGAAAAGGCCAGACTTTTCAGATACCCTTGACTTCACCTAGGATAAAAAAGAAATCGCTTCTGATGCTGTGAGCTACTTCTTTCTTCCTGGTCATTATTGCTTAGTTATATTTTAGTGATGAAATCTATCATTACTGACTTTATTGACATTAAAGTTGATTTATGTGTGTGCCTGGTGAATAAAAACAGCATTATGCCTGCATTCATACTGCTGAGTACTTGAGAAAGCAATTGTAGCTCCAACCTAATTGTCTTTTTCTGGTTCACTTACCCTCTAATCTCAGTTTGAACAACAACAAAAAAGTATTTCTCCTTTACCAAATCAAGTGGCAATGGAGAACTGCGGGCTCTAAAGGTTTGCTTGTTGTTGTTGCTTGATGTCATAGGTAAAGGAGTTTAAATTTATTTATAATTTTCACATATTACCACTAAAAAGTCATACATATTTTAAGCAGAATTCTGTATTTTAACCCTTTGCCAAGTTTTCTTTAGATACCAAAATAAATAATAAAGGTATATGATAAATTGTGGCCAAATGTTCCAATTTATTTTAATTGTTTTTTTCCATTGTCAAAAATCACAAAATGGCCAATTTGGAGAATTTTTAACTTTTATTATCAGAATAAGTAAACAAATATGTATTATCAATGAGTTAGTGAAATTTTAATTTTTTTAGAATAAATTATTAATCTCTCAATACTTGGTTTATTGGGTTACTGGGTATTTCATCTCCTATTCATTTTATTGTGGGGATAAAAATATTGACAAATTTCTAATATGTTTAAAACCATTTCTAAATTAATCAGTTCTGAAATCACTGGTAAAATATATAATATAAAGAATACTGCTATATAGAGAAGTTATTTCAAAGTTATTTTTAGATAGAGGAAAGGCAGCTGGGGTTACTGGGAGGGCCATTAGACCATGGTGCGAGAGCAACTGCCCAGCCATCCTAGCCCCCACTCATTTTTATAGACATTTCCTATATTAAAATGTATTTAAATGTTATTTTGTCTTGGCACCTATTTTTAAATAGACCAGGACCAACTCATCTAAACAATATTGATTTGAAAATTTCTAAGGAAAATTTAAAAAAGACTGGAGTGATATTAAAAAATATTTAACTAGTACAGTATAGGCATAGTGAGTTAAAGTGAACACCAGCCAATCAAACAGACTCTAACTGTAAAAGACTCTAATGGCTGAACTTGTGAAGAGTGCTGTAGATAGGAATACATATTACTGTGATATTTTATAATAAAAATGAACAGGACATACTGATCTAAATGATTTCTAATATTTGTTCCAAGTGATAGAATTTTGTGAGCAACACCAATGTTATTTTTGCATAATATTAATAAATTTCAAGGAACCAATTCTATTGTAACTTGATTTTGATTTTATTTTAAATTCACTTTATATTGTGCTTTAAAGAGTCTCACTGGTGACCTACCATCCATTTCTCCACACAAATATAAATACTTATCATTATATGTGGAAGAAAGAGAAAAAGAGAGAGAGAGAGAAATAGAAAGGGAAGGAGGAGAAGAGAGGGAGAGGGTCAGAGATAGAAAAGGAAGGGAAGGCGGGAGGGAGGGAGAAGAGGAGAGGGGAGAGGGAGAGAGAGAGAACACTGAAACATCAGCTTAATGGACATGGACATTCCATTCTCTTAAATCCTTATTTTGTATTCAATACAGAGCTGTCTCTATGAGTTAATATTCTAACATTATTTCAATTTTTTAATGTAATTTTAATTCTTAGGTCATGGAACCTGAGATTTAGAGGCATTCACAGTATTCTGTAATAACACAGAGTCCATGCTGTGGAATTAGATAAAACTTGATTGGAATCTGGGCTCTAGATTTGGTAACTGTGTGGCCCATGACAAGTTCTTTACTGTCTCTATGCTTCAGTCTCCTATAAGAAAGATGGGGAAATAATATTACATATTTTTAGATCTATTTTAAAGACTAAATGAGATATTACATGAAAAACGTAGAGCACAATGACACCTGTTTAATGAATGTTTCATGTCATTACCATTATATTATGTCATCTAGCTAAGATATGACAAAAACATGAGTCATATTTGTCAGAAATCTGAAGTTTTGAGCAAGAAGCAACATTCTTGCCTGCATCTGCACTGGCTGGGAGAATAGCTACTCTCAGTTTATAATAGGCAATATAAGTGAGATTCATTTTTTCTATTTAATGATCTCTTTTTTCTACTTGAAGAATCCTTACTCAATTTCCCCCCAAAAATGATATTACATATTTTTTGTACTTACTGGTTTAGGCTTAAAAATTCTTAAAATGATTTATGTCCTAGAAAGAGAAATGGAGGCTATAGTTTTACAGTGAACTTTCCTAACTAGTTCAAAAAAAGTCTGGTAAGTATATTAGTTCACAGCAGCCAGACACTGGAAAATATAATCTTTTGAAGAAAATGGTTCATAGAAAACTAGTTTTAAAATTCTAGTGTTTTAGAATGCTGTCATCTATAAATAATGCAAATGTGATTGTGTGTGTATGATGCATGAGTTTTAAGAAACTACGTAACTAGAAAAAATACAAATTTGAATAAGGAATATGGATTTTTCTATACTCACAGATGTTAGATCTATTATCTTTTTTAAAATGCTACTTATAAAAAAATAAATGCTGCTTATGCTTCTCTGTGAAAAAATCATCTTAACTACTTGACTAGTATTACCCTATGATTAAAATACTATTTAATTCTGAGCTAAATCACAAAAGTATAATTGTGTCCTGGATCTTACTTTTAAACTTAAAGGAATGTCTAAGGCTCTTACAAGTTATTTGTCTGTTCTATTATAGAATGGCATGGCTTGTAGACTCTAAAGTAAACAAACCAGTATTAGTCCATGGTTAGACTGCA
This sequence comes from Trachops cirrhosus, assembly GCA_028533065.1. Taxonomy (NCBI): domain Eukaryota; kingdom Metazoa; phylum Chordata; class Mammalia; order Chiroptera; family Phyllostomidae; genus Trachops; species Trachops cirrhosus. The sequence continues at coordinate 123,574,595 of CM052538.1, forward strand.
AAATTGATGGTAGCTTAACTTGTGTGCTGGAGTTTCCCAATACAGCAAACCAGACTGAACTGCTCCAAATCACTAAAGGTTGATTTCATACTGCCTTAATCTATAAGGAAAAAAATTATTATTCTCCCTGGCATAACTTCAAACTTGTAAATTGAGGCATGTGGTAAATGTGATTTTTTGAAATAAAAAATATTTTTATTGTATTTTTTCCATTACCATTTATCCCCCTGCTACCCTTTCCCCCCTTATAATCACCACACTGTTATCCATGTCCATGCGTCCTTTTTTCCTTTTTGCCCAATCCCTGCACTCCCTAACACCTCCTCCAGAGCTGTCAACCTGCTCTCTATCTATGAGTCGGTTTCTATTTTGCTTGCTAGTTCAGTTTGTTCAGTAGATTCCACATATCAGTAAAATCATATGGTATTTATCTTTCTGTGACTGGCTTTTTTCACTTAGCATAATGTTCTCCTGGTCCATCCATGCTGTTGCAAAAGATATCTGGAAACAAGTAAAAATGAGAACACAACAACCCAAAATCTGTGGGACACAGGGAATGCAATGCCATAGAATTACAGGTCTATCTCAAGAAATAAGAAAAATCTTAAATAAACATTATCTAACTTTACACTTAAATGAACTTGAAAAATAACAAGGTCCAAAGTGAGTAGAAAGAAGGAAATAAGAAAGGTCAGAGCAGAAATAAACTAGAGTCTAAAAAAAAGACACAAAGATCAATGAATCCAAGAGTTGGTTCTTGGAAAAGATAAACAAGATTGACAAACTTTAGCCAGACTCATCAAAAAAAAAAGAGAGAGGACCCAAACAAACCAGGAATGAAAGAGGAGAAATAACAACTGATAACAAAGAGATAGAAAGGATTGTAAGAAAATATTATGAACAACTATATGCCAACAAATTGGACAATCTGGACAAAGTGGATAAATTCCTATAAACATATAATCTTCCAAAAATCAGGAAGAATCTGAATAGTTAGATTACACCTAGTGAAATTGTAGTAATAAAAAAAAACTCCCAACAAACAAAAACTCTGGACCAGATAGCTTCACAGGTGAATTTTATCGATAATTCCAAGAACTAGTACTTCTCCTTCTCAAACTATTTCAAAAAAATTAAAGAGGGAAGACCCCCATGCTCATTTTAGGAGACCGCCATTATCCTAATTCCAAAACCAGATAAAAAACATTACAAAAGAAAAAAAAAGAAAGAAAATTATAGGCCACTATCCCTGATGAACATAGGTGCTAAAATCCTCAATAAAATATTAACAAACTCAATACAGCAATGTGTCAAAAAGTTCATACAACATGATCAAGTAGGATTTATTCTGGGAATGTAAGGTTGGTACAACATTCAAAAATCAATAAATATGACACAACACATAAACAAAATGAAGGATAAAAGTGACATGATCATATCAATAAATGCAGAAGAATGCTTTTTATAAAACCCAGCACCCATTTATGATAAAAACTCTCAGCAAAATAGGAATACGGGGAACATACCTAAACATAATAAAGGCCATGTATGACAAACCCACTGACAACATCATACTCAAAGGGTAAAAACTATGAGCATTGCCCTTAAGATCTGGAAAAGACAGGGATGTAGGGTTTTACCTCTCTTATTCAACATAGTACTAGGGATGCTGGCCATAGCAATGAGACAAGAAGAAGAAATAAAGGGCATCCAAATTGGAAAGGAAGAAGTTAAACTGTTATTATTCACAGATGACACGATATTGTACATAGAAATTCTTAGAGACACCACCAAAAAAAAAACCTATTAAATCTAATACATGAATTTAGCAAAGTAGTAGGATACAAAATTAATAGCCAGAAATCATCTGAATTTTTATATGCCAATAATAAACTATCAGAAAGGAAAATTAAGAAAACAATCCCATTCACAAGCTTCAAAAAGAATAAGATATGTTATGTTATACAGTAATGTGGTGTACAGGCTTGAAGCCTAGGAGCAATAGGTTATTCCATATACCCTGGTGTATAGTAGGCTACACCATCTAGGTTTATATAAATGCACTCTGTGATGTTCACTCAATGACAAAATTGCCTAACAATACATTTCTCAGAACATACCCCAGTCATTAAGAAGTATGTGACCATATACTCTACTTTATTATCACCGTTATATCACAGTTATGTAAGAAGTATTGCCCACATAATAAGGTTCTGTCTGCTTAGCCTAGTCGTACTTCAATTCTGTTTTGTTTTTCCAAAGTCCAACTATATTTTTGTATTATCCAATTATTAAAGTGAGTAGAATGTAACCATTGATATTTCTCTCCTTATTTTTCTATTTCTACACATGGTCTGAGTCAATTGTATAATTCCCTGGAGATCATTGATATAAAAAAAAACCTGACTCAGAAACATCTCTCACTCTAATATATCAAATCAAAATTTTATATACTGTGTGCATCTTAACATTCTTCTATTTTATAGCATATCTTCAAGAATAGAGGCAATTTCACTATATTTGTTTTATTTATATTTCCTCATTTTTTGTGTTCTATCCCATTAATGACAGTAGAGTGATGCTAACACCCTATTTTAGAATTATTCAAAATAAATGACAGAAATATTTTCCAAAGAATTTCCTTGATACCTCTGGAAAGAGTATCTTTTAATTACCATAAATAATTTTGCTCTACTTTTTCTTGCATTTTTGTGAGTACTAGTCTCATTCTCTCTGAATTTCCACTTTCTTGCCACTTGGCTTGAGGGGATAAATTCTATGATTTATTTTTTTGATTTAGGTCACACAAAAATGCCAAAAAGATGGTTTGTGACCACAAAAGTTAAATCAAAATGGATCAAAGACCTAAATATAAGGCTGGAAATAACTAATTACATAGCAGAAAAGAAAGGTACTAAACTTATGGGCCTTAGTCATAGAGAACATTTTATGAATTTGACCCCAAAAGTAAGGGAAGTAAAGGTAAAAATATACACACATATATGTAATTATAATAAATAGTATATGTATGTTTGTGCATATATACACACATGTGTGTGCACACACATGCACATACATGTAATTATAATATATTATGTGTGCATATATACACAGATATGTGTAATTATAATATATAACCATTACTACTATATATATAACCAACACTAATATAAGCAAAGAAAATATAATCAGATAGTATCAGACCTCTTATCTGAACATCTAATTGCAGCTGAAAATCATTTAGGAGTAACTACAGGCAATTGAGAAGACCCATACACAGTTTATATATCACTTGTTAGAATAAATGACATTCACAGACATGCAAATGTCCAGAAAGTACCCTAGCTACTTCATCTAGGAATATTCTTGACAAAGAATTCTAACAAACTACATGTAAATTAGACCAGAGACCTGGGAGTAGAAAAGAAGATGAGATAAAAACACCAGTAAACAATATAGTTATATCTATATCTATGATTACACTGTTAAATCAGGATTCCTGGAAAAAAGAGTATATTTTAACAAAAAATTTTAATAATAATTAAATGCACTGAACTATCTCAGAATGATAGGGAAAAAAGGTACCAGTTAATAGCAAACTTAAAAGGCAACAGCCATGTTAATATTAGGTGAAATGACATTAAAAATAAATTTGATTAAAAAGATATGCAAAGGAGGAGGGGGCAAAGGAGGGGAATGGGAACATGTACAATAGTGTTGACAATAAAAATAAAGAAAAAAATATATTCCACTAGCAGTTAACATACTATTAATCCATTTGTTTAAGAAATATTTGCTAAGTACCTACTTTGTGCTAGGTTCTTGGTACTAGAGATGCATATAAAATAAACAAAAATACAAAATGAACTATACAAAAAAATCCTGTCTCTATAGAGTATATATTATAAAGATTATCATTTGAAAATAGATTAAAATCTAAGTAGGTACTTATTTGGTTTGAAAACAAAAAAGCTGGAAGAAGGTATGGCTGGCATTTGGTTTTTCATTATAAAAATCATTAGATAATCTTAATAAATACAGAAAAATGTGACAAAATTAAATACTTTTCATGATAAAAACATCCTGCAAACCTGAAAAACCCATAGCTAATACTGCACTCAATGATGAAAAGCTAATTTAGCTTTTGCTCTAAAATGAAGAACAACAGAAGAATTACCACCTCTATTCTACGTATACTAGAAATCCTTGCTAGAGCGAGAAAGCAACAAAAGGAAACAAAAGGCATCTAAATTGGAAAGGAAAATGAAAAACTGTCTGTGCAGATGACATGATCTTATATATAAAAAAACTCTCCCTCAGGACTCCACCAGAAAGCTGTAAAAACTATTAAATGAACTAAATAAAGTGGCAGAAATGAAATCAACATACAAAAAAATAAAAGAAAATTAAGGGGCAGTGGGGAAAAGATAGGTATGGGAGGACTAGAGGAAAGGAGAAGAGGAAGGAAATGAGGAAAAAGGGAATGAGAATGGACTAAGCATTGTGCAGTTGGAGCACATTAACAACAATATAATTTATATCTCTGAGAGCATTCAATCCAGACATAACCACAAATAAGTGATGATTTTGCATTAAGGAAAAAATTAAGTTTCTATATACTAACAAAGAACTATCTGAAAAAAATTTAAGTTTACAATGGCATCAAAAAACATGGGCAAACTTCTGGCAAAGATGGAGGTGTAGGTAGATACATTTTGCCTCCTCACACAAACAAAAGAAAGGCAACATCAAATATAACAACGAAAAACAGCCAGAACTGCCAGAAAATCAAACTGTATGGAAATCCGACAACCAAGGAGTTAAAGAAGAAACATTCATCCAGACCAGTAGGAGGGTTGAAGAATGGAAGCTAGGGTGGCAACAAGGCAGTGGCTGGAGGACCCAGGCGGTCCCATATTTGCATGGGGATAAACTGGGAGGAACAACTGGGGAATAGGACAGACTGCACTACCCAGGGTTCCAGCAAAGGGAAATAAAGCCTCAAAACATCTGACTGAAAAAAACCTGTGGCAGTAGAGGTGGCAGGAGAAATTCCCAGCCTCACAGTAGAGTTTGTTGGAGATACCCACAAGGTTCTAGAATGTACACAAACCCACTCACCTGGGAATCAGTACCACAAGGGCCCAATCTGCTTGTGGGTACTGGAGGCAGTGACTGAAAGCCAACCAAGAGCTGAGCAAGCAGCATTGCTCCCTCTCAGACCCCTCCCCCACATACAGAGCCACAGTGCAGAGGTATGGGTTGCCCTGCCCTGGCAGATACCTAGGGCTCCACCCCTCACTATGTAACAGGTGCACGGAGACAAAAACATATGGCCCAAATGAAAGAATTGATGAAAGCTCCAGAAAAAATACAACTAAGCAATGAAGAGTAGCTAACCTATCAGATGCACAGTTCAAAACACTGGTGTAATCAAGATGTTCACAGAAGTGGTTAGGTATGGTCGCAAAATAGAGGAAAAAATGAGGGCTATGAAAAGTGAAATAAAGGAAAATGTACAGGGAACCAACAGTGAAGGGAAAGAAACTGAGACTCAGATCAACAGTTTGGAGCACAAGGAAGAAATAAACATTCAACCAGAACAGAATGAAGAAATAAGAATTCAAAAAAATGAGGAGAGGTGTAGGAACCTCCAGGACAGATTTAAACATACCAACATCCTAATCATAGGGGTGCCAGAAGGAGAAGAACAATGGCAAGAAATTGAAAACTTATTTGAAAAAATAATGAAGAACTTCCCCAATCTGGCAAAGGAAATAGACTTCCAGGGAGTCCAGGAAGCTCTGAGAATACCAAAAAAAGTTGGACCCAAGGAAGCATACACCAATGCACATCATAATTACATTACCAAAGATTAAAAATAAGGAGAAAAGGAGACAGTTATCTACAAAGGAGTTTCCATAAGACTGATTTCTCAAAAGAAACCTTGCAGGCAAGAAGGGGCTGGAAGGAAGTATTCAAAGTGATGAAAGGCAAAGACCTACATCCAAGATTACTCTGTGCAGCAAAGCTATCATTTAGAATGGAAGGACAGATAAAGTGCTTCTCAGATAAGGTCAAGTTAAAGGAGTTCATCATCACCAAGACCTTATTTTATGAAATGATAAAGGGATTTATCTAAGATAAAGAAGATAAAAAAACATGTATAGTAAAATGACAGCAAACTCACAATCATTAACAACCACACCTAAAACAAAAACAAAAACAAACTAAGCAAACAACTAGAACAAGAACAGGACCACAGAAATTGAGATCACATGGAGGGTTAGCGACAGAGGAGTGGGAGGAGGAGAGAGGGGGGAAAGTTATGGAGAGTAAGTAGCATAGATGGTAGATAGAAAATAGACAGGGGGAGGACAAGAATAGTATGGGAAATGTAGAAGCTAAAGAACTTATGACACATGGACATGAACTAAAGGTGGGGAATGTGGGTGGGAGACAGTGTGCAGGGTGGAGGGGAATGAAGGGCAAGTAATGGGACAACTGTAATAGCATAATCAATAAAATATGTTTAAAAAAATTAGAAACAAACCAAATGCCCATCAACAGTAGAGTAGCTAAATCAGTACAAAGGAATATTAAACAACAGTGAGAATGAGCCACCTCTTCCCACCCAGTATATATTTTGCTTCATATATTGGCAAGAATTAGGGTCATAATTGTAGTGCCTTTACTTTGGGACATAGAATATTATATAAGAATGACTCATTAAAAATTATGATCATGATGACAATGCAATCACATAAAATACGTACACTTCCTAGACGTAGCACTCCCTTATCAATTCATCTTTTATCAATATGTTTTGGTGTTTCAGAATAATCAGCACATTCCTAACTCATTAACTGCAACTAGAGTAGTCAAGGACAGAAGTGAAATTATCATTAAATATTCACAGACCAAAATCAATCAGGTCACTTAAAACATTCGTTAAATGATCAGCCTTGTGCAGTTAACAGTCCTTGGCATCTAATGTCAGAAGAGTGAGATATGTTTTTTATATAGTGAAAAATTGGACTCTCCAGCAGTTTAGTCCAGCTAAACCCCAGTAAAATGATGGCTTAGTCCCTGATATATTGAACTTGAACACTATATATAATCTATGAGCCTTGTCCTTATCTGTAAAAGAAAGATAATGGCCACATCAAAGAGCTGTGAAGATTCAAGTCATTGACCTCTGTTGTCTCTAGTGCATAGTAGGTGCCTAATAAATGGTAATAATCTTTTTTATTTTCTCTCTGGTATACAGGGTAGTTAGTATAAGAAGTTGTTATTGACACAGATTTGGGTTTTCAAAGGGAAGGAATTTTACCTTGAAGAGGAATGACAGCATTTCCCATTCTCTATATAAATATAAATATTAGAAAATACTGTAAAAACTAATAAAACCTATTTCATCTTCATTTATGTAGGATCATTAAGGGAAAACTAATTTGGTTCTGTTTTCTTCATTACCCTCCTCAGTCTTAAGTTTTCTTTCTGATTTCCATTCCTTATTTTAATACTGCATTGCCAATCAAAGTCAACTTTTAGCATTTTTGTCTTTGAGAGACTTGTGCAAGATTGCGCCAAATGCCTGCCTGCCCTAAAATGGTTTGGCGTCAGGATTACCATAGCATCAACTGTACTACAATTCCTCCTGCTAGCCTCACTGGAGAAAAGGCCTCGAGCTGCATATATTAGCGCCTTCGGGACAGAATCCTGCCTGAGATTCTGTTCTCGGGCTTGGTGAAGTGTCTCTGCTGCCTTTGTTAAGCAGCCATTCACTCTCCTCCCACATCTCTCAGGAGCTGTGTGGGAACTCTGCTTAAGATAAAGTCTATACGGGAAAAGAAAGCTTGACATTTTAAACCAAATCCGAAACTTTGATTAGTCTTTCTAATTTCATCTTAAAGAGAGGGTTTACTTTCTAATTCATGTGACCCTTTGCAACAATACTGTAAAGAGCAGTGATCAAAGCTTTTCAATTACTAGAATGTGGCAGTTTCTTACAAAGAATTTTCCAGAAAGTTGAAGTTTTAGTTCATTTCTTTAGGAGTTCACAATCAGTCATGAAGATGCTAGGGAGGGAAAAGTAATTCTTTGCCAGTAGCACATTGATATTAACAGAAAACCATTGCAAGGATCAAAGATAAGTGTCATAAATTTTTTTCATCATATTTATATATTGGCAAAGGTCCTATAACAGAGACTCTCAACCACAAAACTGATTCTGTAATCACAGGCCTATAATACTCATCTGGGATTATTCAATGGCAAGTTAGGATGTTGGGTGAAGTGTTGATGAAAATTCACAGTAATAAAAATCTCACAGATGTGAAGTCAATTAAAGTATCAAGTGAAGTTCATTATGAAGACATACTTGTTAAAGTGTCCGTGCCTCAACAAGGCTGACCTTCTCAAATGCTAGTATATCACAAGGCATATGATTTAAAAAATGTCCAATAACAAGTCCCCCTACTGTGGTTTCAATTGCCTTTTCAGATCTCTCACAATGTCTGTTTCAGTCTGAGATAATGTAGACAGTTCTAGTCCTCACAGGGTCAAAGTGGCTTATATTTACACTAGAGTAATCACAGAAAGTATTTCTACCTTGATCAAATTATCTAGACATATTTGACTCAAATCTTCATTCCATTTAGCTTGTGTAGACAAAGTTTTGAACTGCAGAAATTTAAGACCTTTTTATTTCTGTATTGTTTCTAATAAAATGTCTCATATAGGCCAGAGGCTCAAAAATGGGCGGGCCATTTGATTGAGGAAGTGTAAAGATGACTTAGGTCATTTGACATTTCATACTATGGCATAAAAATGAACATATGTATACATTAAAATAGATACATTCTTCTGTTTCTCCTGTTCAAAAGGAGCTTTCTTACTAAAACTGTCAAAAAAAAAAAAAAACCTCAAAAGGGTGGTCTTTGAAAACTGAGAACATCAGTGGGATGACACCTAGAACACCGTGACCTTTACCTGTCAGTGTCATTGTCAGCCTCCTCTTCACTGCGTCCCGCACAAGCCAGTGCACATCCTTACTGTAACCTTGTGGCATTTGGTAATAATTTTTAGTTTACTCGTGCAAGTCTCAACTCTATTCTAATAGTTTGAAATGGGGAAGATGTTTATTTTCTTGTATTTTCACAGTAGCATGCCTAGTTCACAGTAGTCACTTCATAAATTTTGGTTAAAAACAAAATAATATTAAACAAGAAAAATATTTTTAACAACATTGAAAGACTCCAGGACAAAACTATATTTTAAGCTATAAAATGCCATGTCTATTTCACTTATTTGCTGAATAAAATTATTTTTCCTATTGTACAAAAAAAAGTGAGACTGCAAATACTTACTAAATAAAATTGAGGAAACTAAGACTATGATAAATCTGGCACAACATGGTATCTTAACTCTCAAAATTTGGAATACAACTTGTCTGGTGAGTTCGAGCTCTACTATAGTAAGAAACCCTAGACAGGATGGTTTAAACAATGCACATTTCTTTCCCACAGTTCTGAAGTCTAAAAAACCCAAGATCAGGGTGCCTGCTGATTAGGTCTCCGTTGAAAGTCCTTTCCATTGGTTTACAGACGATCATCTCCTTGTTTCCCACTTGGTGGAGAAAGAGAGAGAACTCTGGCCTCTTTTTCTCCTTACAAGAACACTAATCCCATCATGAGGGCTTCACCCTTGTTGCCTCCTCTAAACCTAATTAGTTCCCAAAGGCCTAACCTCCAAATGCCATTGCATTGGGGACTAGGTTGCACATGTGAATTTGGGAGGACACAAACAGGAAGTATATAAAACACTAGGTTACAGTGTGACACATCTGACTTTATACATGTCTCTGTGTGTGTTTCTCTGCTACTCTGTTCTCAGTGAGTTCTAAAGCATGGAGTAGACCTCCCAGTTGACTGTTACCTATAGCCAGTTTTAAGTCAGAGGATGATGAGAAATGATTCCCCTGCTCTTATTAAGTTCATATGCCTTATTCAAGTCTGTCAGTTCAGTAGATTCCAGAAGTTACTCACTAAGCCTGATAAAGTTTCACCTACAAAGGTTTCATAGCATAGAACGGTTCTATTCTCTAGGCTTAGTGAATTCTATTCTACAGCATTGTACAGAGTTCTCTAGGTTTCATTGTTGTTGCTGTTCACTTCCTAGTGCTCATTCTTCAATTGTTATAAAATGACATATTATACATGTAAAATTACCAAAAAAATGGAAGGCAATAAATTTACTAATACAAAACCATCAGTAATTGTCATGAGTTACAGTTACTATTGTTTATGTAACTTAAGAGTGCAAAAATTTTAAAAATAGGTGTTAACTACCCATGATATTTTGAGTGTGAGCTTCCTGTTTCTGATCAGAAGGAACATATTCTTGCTATTTTGGAGTATGCCCACTCTGCTTCAGAGATATATTAGTATTAAGATATTTAGGAGATAAAAGACAATTGATTTACTAGTTACTTCAGCACTTGATTTACTAGCAATTTCAATCTCCTTGGGCCATTTTTAAAGTAAAGGTAGAAGAAACAAGTTTTTCCCTAAGTCTTCTGTGAGAACTCCTAAGATTAAATTATAAATGAATCGACTATATGGTTCTTGACTCTTTCTGTCTGACTGACTTCACTTAGCATGATATTCTCAAGGTCCATCCATTCATCGCACATTGGTAGTATTTCATCTTTTCTTAGTCAAGAGCCATATGATTTCATGCACATGTGGCATATAAAACTGAAGGTAACAAAAGAACAATCAAGACAACAAACAAAAACTCCTAGACACAGACAAGAGTATGGTGGTTATCAGAGGGAAGAGGAAGTGGGGACAAGAACAAAGGATAAAAAGGGTCAAACATAGGGTGACAGAAGAAGACTTGACTTTGGGTGTTGGGCACGCAATACAGTTTACAGATGATGTAGCAAAGAATTGTACACTTTAGACCTATATAATTTTATTAACAGTTATCCCAATAAATTTTTTTATCCCAATAAATTTTAAGAAATGAATAAAACAATATAGTAAGTGGAAGAAAATTTTATAATGAAAGAAAAAATTAGAATTTGAGAAAGAAAAAAATCTAAGATGAGAATGCATCATTGCAAATACCTCCTTACCAAGGAAAAGTAACGACATACCAGATGAGGAATAAAGAATTTTGACCTCATTTATTGCTGCAGTTTGCCTCCTAAAAGGATGACAGGGTGGCTTAACATGCAGTCAGTTATGAATGTGACATCGATAACCAAAATGCAGATTCTTCCAGATAAGGATTCAGGTAGTGAATGTAAGGAGATATACAGAGTCGACGGGTTCCTAACTCAAAGTAACAGAATTTCAAAGAAAAAATAATCCCCTCATATACCAAAGAAACAAGTGTTAAGCTGTCTCAAAATGTTTACTAGAAAAGCTCTTCTATATGTTTTTAGGAACTGGGAAACAAGTTACGTAGAAGTTAATATTATATGTGGAATAAAGTGGATATTGGGGACGTTGTATACTATTTAATCCCTTGAAATGTTGAATAGCTGTGTGACTGGCATTTTGAAATTAATGCCATCATTTAGAAAAGGAGTTTGTAGTCAAGTATTTTAAAATGCCTAAAGTTGTTTTTATAGAAAAGAATAAGATAATCACAATAATGAGAATGAATTATTTTTTATTTAATACATTAACTGATAGTAAATAACAAGTAGTAAAATCTCATCCATTACTTATTTTTAAGGGACAAAAAATTATAGACACCTGAATGAAAAATAAGTTTAATTATTTCTTATATCTTCTAGATACTCTGAGGACTGAAAAATGCCAAACTGATGTCACTTTTATTGGCTGTGATTTCAAAAATTAAGAAGAGTAAAAACATATATATGTATGTGTTCATAAATACATATAAACTCACACATATCCATTTATTCATATATGTATATGTATGTGTTTATATACACACATTTATATGTATCATTTTACATCTTATAAATAATAAAAATATTTAATAGGTTTATTTCTTTAGCATTTTTATTAAAAAAGAATATTCAACTTCAAATCAATTAGGGATTCTGTTTCATAAATTAGGATGACTCCTCACTCATACTTTCCTACATTTGTGAAATAATAAAACCCATTTAACTGTACCTCCCTGTTTGAATGGAAAGGCAACCTTCAGTCATAGGCTGTTAGTCACAAGTTGAATTGTGCTGAAACCAGTACAGCTTCTGGTGGAAAGAGTCTTTGCAAAATACAAAGCTAGCTGTTTCCAGCAATGTCCAGGCCATGGGGAAACACAATGGCAGGGCTCACTGTCTCTGCCATTAGCTAGTATAGTGAGGAGAAAAAACAGTTGCTGGTTCCAAGGTTATTGCAAACTCAAACTAAGATGCTTTTATTTTATTCTGCTGAGACAAGCTGAGTGTTCTTTCTAATAAAGATAGATGTTAAACTCAATTAGGGAGATAGTGAAATCAATCTGGGAGAGAAGAATATGACGGGTGTAGTTTTGGCTGATGCTTGGAGGTAGTGAACTTTGGAATAAACAGGAATTGAAGGAAATAAAAAAAATCTCAGATCTATTTCTCTAACTTAGCATATATCTCTTCCCTATACTTCTCAATCCATAGAAATGAAAAAGAAAAGGAAAGAAAGTTATGTAAATTAGCACTCAAGTTAAGTTGTCTTTATACTTTCGCAGAAAATTTAATTTACATGGTACCTTTTTGGAATTACTATGTGTTTCTTTGGACATTTTTTTAATGCTGAAAGAAAGCAGATGAAGAGGTTGTGCTTTTGTTAACACTCTAAATTTGGCTTGTGAAATAATTTTGACATTTAGAAACATTTAAAATTTTGATGTACAAATTTTGTTAGTGTAGTCAGAAAATGGAGACTGCAAAACTTCTTCAAATTCTATGTACAAGGTGGAGAAAGGAGCTTATTTTTCTCCAGCATTGTGCATTCACATCACTCTGCTGATTTGCATGCTGCAAAAGCCCTGCATCACAGACCTCTGTATATGGTGGATCACAAAGCCCCTTTCCTAATCAATCTTATTTTCATCAATGCTTAAAACAATATAAAAATAAGTCATTTTCAGCCAAAATTCTGAGGTCTCCAATTTGGAAAACTAGCCATGCAGCACACTGCCACAAGGTGGGAGTAAAACGTTTGATTGGCTTAAGAACTGGACGTTGGTATTTTTTTTATTTTTCCCAGCTCAGTGTGAACAAAGACATAAAACAGGTTTACTTTAAATCTGGATGAAATAACATTGGTTATTTATTTCTTGTTGCTAATATGCATACCTTGAGAATTGAAAAGCTCTTTCACTAAAATCTGAGGATTAAATATAATACATATAAATGAAGAAAGTGATTTGATAGCTATTTTTCTTTATTTCCTTTTTGTTTAAATTTCTTGCTAACCTAAGTGCCTTTTCCAAATGATGTTTTAGAAACTGTAAGTAAACCATTTGAACATAAGTCTGGCTTAAACATTTCCCACTTTTAACAGATGTTAATAAATATTACTAATTCTCTGTACTAATGAATATTTTGAAGATAGCCTTCCTCCATAAATTTTTCCTATTATTTTATATCTGCATCGTAATAAAGGCAGCTGAGTAAATGGGAACAATAAATTAAACAGTCCAATAAAATATACATAATGATCTTGACCTTTCTAAGGAGTTGAATGATTGAGTTTTTAAATATTGCTTATTCTGGAATAAATACAGTGCCAGGCCACTGTACACAATGCTATTGCTTTTCCTGGCTTTGTGTTTGAATAAATGGACTAGTTTTCTTTGTGTGGTATGTCCTTATTAAACTCACTTTAAAACATTAGATTCAAACTTAGCAATATTATGTTTAGTTGGGGTTCTGAATACAATGCAAACACACACATACCCTTTGAGATAGAGTACCTGATACTTGGACAAGCAAGATGAGGCATCTTGAGACAGTTCAGAGTCACCATGGTGACAGTGACACACCCCGGGGATCCTGAGTGATACTAAATGGAAGGGGCTGCCATGTCCCATGAATAAAAAGACACACGTGAGAATAGTCATAAATTGGCTTGCTAATTCCAATTGCCTCCTTCTGCATATGAATAAATAGCAGGCTATTGGATGGCACTCTTGTCATTGCTACTGATATTAGACTTATTTTAGTAAGATTTACTCAAGCAGGCCTTTTTATCTTACTCAGTTCTGAATACACAACAAACCCAGGGCCACATCACTTACATACGTTTTCATTTTTCCCCCAATGATAGAAATGACAAGAAAGACAAAGTGGGACCTAAGGCCATAGAATTGATGCTTTGCTGGATGGATGTGCAGAAGCAGAAATAAAATACTACAAAGGTCTCAAGCATAAATTTTGCTGTCTAAAATATGAAAGAATATTACATCTTTATTAAAGTTTTTCTGCCTGGGTGGATTTTTAAAAAGTTTAAGATATATGGAGAAAAATTTATTCACATAATGCAAAACCACCTGAGCATACATTAGTGATTTCAGATGTTGTCCTATAAAAATTCACTTGAGTATCTCATCATTAATGTTCCACAAATCACTGTGTTCTCATGATCTAACATATATATATATATATATATATATATACACTAGGGTCAGTTTTCTTGTCTAAACATGTAATTTGTATAATTGGCTGATAGGAAGATGAAGAAAAAAAATCAGCTTTAAAATTTTAGTGAGTCACTGAGATTGATTCTGTATACTCAAGAAGGATAAAGAGCAACAAGTGTTAGCTGTTGCTTACAAAAGGTATTACACAGCATCTGACTACCAGGTTCCCCCAAAATCAACATATTCTTAAGAACCTACTTACCATGTTTATTGACCCTAAGATAGCTTTAATGGTAAGATGTTTTATTATTTAATTTTCACTGAGAAAGTAAAATATTACTTATTAAAAGATGATTTGTCATTAATCATAAGATACATGTAAATTTTAGACATGTGAAAATAGAAAAACAAAGAAGGAAAGAGGAAAGAGAGAGAGGGAGGGAAGAAGGCAAAAAAAGGAGGGGTGGAAGGAAGAAAGGAAAGCAGGAAAATAAGGAAAGCAAAGAAAGTCAGTTCTTAGAAACCATGAAAGAAAGTCACTGACAGGGCATGAAGTAGAATCAGACTTTGTCAAATGGTTCTGCAATTTCCCATATTTTACCTGAAACACCTCATTGGATAGGATCCAGAATGGTCTTATGCAGAAATGAAGTATGTGTGAAATGATGGGAGATAGATTGTAAAATAAGATTGAAATTCACTTCAATTTAAAAATTTACCATTAAATCTTTAAAAATTAAAATTTAAGAAAACAAGGTAATGAAATGACCAAATGTTTAAACTCTCAATGCAGGCATTTTACGTAACTAAATCAAACTCAATTATAAAGCACCATTTTAATGTATTTGAAAAACATAATGGTCTTGGAGTCAGAGAATTTTGGATCTAGAATTAGCCACAAAGGGATACTACTTGTCACATTTTGTTTTGTACTAAATAGAATTTTCTAGCGCTACCTTTTCACATGAGCACATGATATGTTTAAGCTAGCTGTATCATTATTTCTTTTATTTCAATTAATGCCTGTTGTCTATAATATTTTTATTTAAATTATTCATTAATCAAGTAATACGTCACTTACTGAACATATTCAGGAAAGAACACAAACATTTAGCTATTAAATTCCAGGCTGACATAAAATTGTGTTATGTATCCTAGAGAAAACTTATACTAGATTAGCTGTTACTTGACTGATTTAACAAACTACAGATGATTTACTTTTATAAATCAACTCCTTAACAAAATGCCTAAAATAAAAGAGCACCTGTACCCATTAATTAGAGGTAAGTGAAAAGTCAAAAGTGAAAGAACCAGGGAGCTGAGTTAATTTGATTGTTACTCAGTTGCTATTGTTTTTTACTTGGATTTTCCTAAGGTGGTAAAATAATAAACCCACAATATTTGCCTGAAGATGTCAGAGGAAAAATAACCTCCATTTTAAATCATTGATGTTAGTGTTTTCATTTGTTGTATAAAGTAAAAGATATTCTGTGTAATTATATAAATTCCTATAAAACATTAGGTTATTTTCCCCAGTATCATAATTGATTCATCCACCAGAGGTTGCAATAGGGCTTTTTGCAGATGAAGGACAAAGGGAAACAGCAAGACTGTGCAGAATATGAGAAAGCTAGATGTATGTCTACTGTCTGTTATATGTCTATCTCTACATATTCACACTCCTATGTAGAATAGATCAATTAATAAATAAATGTCAAAGGACAAATAACTCCCTTAAATATTAGATTTGGCGTAACCTCAAATAAAATGGAAAATGAATTAGCAATACACCATTACCTCATAGGTATTTTAAGTTCTGTTTCTGATATTGGATATTTTTACAGGCAAGCCTAACTTCCAGAAATTCCTTTTAGATTTTTCACTATTATTTTCATCTTGTCTCGCCAGTAATTTCTGACTTCTGTGGTCTGAATGTGTGAGGAACATGATTATTATTTTGTATCATGAGGACAAGAGAGCAATTCCAGGATACCTGGGGAAAACACACTTAAAAGGAACTCTTTTTATTTCTTATGCAAATTACTGGTGAATAAATACACATGCATTTGCTGAAAACAAAGCACAATATTTGATTCCAGCCCATATTCTCAGGTAATTTCTTTATTGTGAATTATCATACAGATTGAGTTGTTGGTATCAAAGCCCTTGGATTTTTTTGATAAAAAGCTCACATCCAATTCAACAGGAGATATGATACATTTTGTGTTTAATACCATTTCTCTTTAAAAGTGCAACCTAATGAGCAATGGAATAAGAAGACAAAAAAAAAAAGGGAGAGAAAAAAACCTTATCAGACACAAATTAATCAGAAATTCTGCACTGGACAAAGAAGAAATGTAAGACTGGACACATTAAGTTATGTATGTACACAATAGTGGTTTTGGATAGCTCCCAAAGGCATAGGACTTCTACTTCCAAAAAGTACCCACTATTAAGGTGACATAGGTCTTGTCCCTTGAGCCTCCTTAAAGAAACAACAACTGTTCAGTAGCAGTGTAACAGATGTTAAAAAGAATCATTAGCAATCTAAATGTTTTTCTGAGCAGATGTCCCACTTCTGCTGTGGCTAACTTTGGGGGATGCAGTGAGAATGGGGGAAAGGATGAAAAGTTTAAAGGAATTAATAATTAGGTCTTCCTAAGAATTGCTCATGTAATTATATCAAAAAGGATTGAGGTGTTGTATTTTTTAATTGCTGCTGCTTGATGAAGGAGGAAAGTAAACAAGCCAAGAAAAGAATTAAACTCACTTTGCTCCACTGATTTGGCATGTACGTTTGGATCAATAAGAAGAAAAAAGACAAGCAGTATTATAAAGAAATTTAATGCTAAAATTGCAATTGTGTATTTTTCAATGGATGTTAGTAGGGAATCAGAGACTAAAAAAGAAACTGAAGAGAATGAAAATGAGGAAAGCCATTCTACCTGTGAGATGAATTTATGAGAGGAATAAGAGAAGTTATTAGATTAAGTGACTGGTTGTAACTTTATTTCCTTGGGGCAAAGATGGGAATATACTTGAACTAGAAAGAATTCTCTATGTAGAGAATTTGCAACTTCAACATCCTCATTCAAGCTTTTCCTTATTTTGAAATTTGCATTCTTCCCAAAGAAGACAGAAAGTAGAAATATATATACTAATTAATTATCCACACCTTCAAGGAACCATTCTTACAGTATTTCAGAATAAAGGGAGAGAGATATAAGAAGAATATAATCTTCCTTATAATTTTCACATTCAAATGAATAACCAAAATAATTACAGGTTACAGTAAATACATGGTCATTAATATATAGAAAACTCACTGAAAATATAAATTATATATTTTATGCATAATAAAATGAACAACAGCTTGACTTTGTATGTATCCAAATCTCTGATTCAATCATTGTAATGAAAGAGTTAATAACACAAATTTATATGGCAGCAACATAAATTATTTCCAGGACTCAGTAGACATATTTACACATTGGAAATGTGACTATATTGGATTTGTGAAAGTTGAAGAACCTGCAAGGCAAATTCCAATTCTGTAACAAAAACTTTACTAAGTCATGTGCTACTATTTCACTTTTATCTGTCGCAATAACTGAAAGTGTAATGACAGGGCTGCTAACATCATATTGGGGGAATAAGTAATTTTAAACATTGAGTGACAGGTGACATTTATTCATGCATTTATTTAACAAACATTTATTAGAAACCTACTCTGCACCAAGCAGTAAGTGAGGTGCTAAGAATTAGAAAGATTAAGAAAATGTTGTTGCCACTAATAAGTGGTTCACAGTCTGGTGAATAAGAGACTCAATCCATAAACAAGATAATACCATAAATGTTATGCATCTGAGGATTTGGTAAGCTCTGAAAACACATTTGAATACTTTCCTACTAGAGCCAGTGAGATTCAGAGAGGAAATGAAGTTTAGATGGTCAACTGAATTTAAAGTTCATTGAAGTGTAAAATATTTTTGAAATTTATCACAACTAATACATCTATTTTATTAAAAGACATCTACCAAACTCCTTAAAATACAGTCTTTCTAAAAGTGACTGGATCCTGTTTATTTTCAGCACTGATGACTCTAGTAACTCTCTCCACATTACTTGAGAAGTGATCTGGTACTGGAGAAGCACTGACAGCACACACCTATTTCCCTCACACAGGTAAGGTAATTGCACTGTTTAAATTACAAAGTCCTGTGTAATTTGCAACTTTCTAATTTCTCCAATATTCCACCCTCACCTGGCACGGATAATGCAACAACTACTCAATAACTCATTTAACGTGGTACCTAATGTGGCATGGTCTCTAAAATGGAAATATTTTTTTCTTTCTTTATTGCTGTTCAAGCACAGTTGTCTCCACTCTAGCAATTTTTATCAGATATATCTCCCCAGGCAGAGAAAACAAAAGAAAAATGAATGGGACTTCATTAAACTAAAAAGGTTTTGCACAGCAAAGGAATCATGAACAAACTAAAAAGACAACCCACAGAATGGGAGAACATATTTGTCAGTACATCTGATGAGAGGTTAATATCCTTAATTTAATTTACAAAACTCAACACCAAAAAAAAACACCAACCAGTTAAAAGATGGGCAAAAGATCTGAATAGACACTCCTCCAAAGAAGACATACAGATGGCCAATACACATATGCAAAGATGCTCAACATCACTAATCATCAGACAAATGCAAATTAAAACCACAATGAGATACCATCTCACACCCGTCAGAATGGCTATCATCAATAAATCAACAAACCACAAATGCTGGCAAGGATGTGGAGAAAGGGGAACCCTTTTGCACTGTTGGTGGGAATGCAGACTGGTGCGGCCACTGTGGAAAG
>CM052538.1:123603382-123627206 GCA_028533065.1 Trachops cirrhosus
GTCCATCAATAGATGAGTGGATAAAACAACTATGGGACATTTATACAACAGATTTCTACATGGCTGTAAAAACAGAAGAAACTTTTATCCTTTGTGACAGTATGGGTAGATCTGGAGAAGATTAAGCTAAGTGAAATAAGCCAGTCACAGAAAGACAAACACCATATGATTTCACTCATATGTGGAATCTAATGAACAACTGAACTAACAAGGAAAATTGAGACAGGCTCATTTTTGGAGAACAGATGACAGCAGGTGGGGACAGGGGATGTTAGGGAGTGTTGAGCAAAAAGGTAAAAGGTCTCGTGAACATGGACAACAGTATGGTGATTGCTGGGGGGAGAGTAATATAAGGGGACTAAATGGTAATGGAAAATAAAAAATATTAAATTAAAAAAGAAGAAGAGAAAAATAAACTATTACATTGAAAATACTGCTGATCAATTTTATAGCTTATTAGTAAGGATTCATCATCAAAGGAAGAACACATAGAAGCTGTTTTGGCAATTTCAGTACTGGTAGGTTTTCATAATTTTATTAAAGAACATTATTATTTGTTTTATGATTTAACTTCATATATGTTTTGAGAAAGGTGAAGGGCAGGAGAAAGAGAGGGAGAGAAACATCAATGTGTGGTTGCCTCTCACACACCCCCCACTGGGGACCTGGCCCACAACCCAAGCATGTGCCCTGACTGGGAATCCAATCGGCTACACCCTAGTTCACAGTGTGGTGTTCAGTCCACTGAGCCACACCAGCCACAGCAGAGCATTATTATTTTAAAAGTCACAAATTCAGTGAAATTTTTTTATAAAGTTCACTTTGCAAAAAAGAAAAATGATAGTCATGTAACTGATCATGATTTTCATGACTAATGGGATTTAGTATACCTGTTTCATTTGGAAGAGTAATAGGACTTGTCACTGTGCTTTATTTGGAATCATTGAAAATTCATAGTTGTCAATTCAGTCTGTAAAAGCCCCATGGGGAGATTCTCTATGTGATAAACTGAATGTGGGAAAGGGAAGGCAGCAGAATGATCAAAGTCTTTTAGAATTGTAGATTTCCTGTATTGCCTGCCATTCATTTGAAAGACAGCTTCTGAAAGTGCACTGAGGTTAAATCCTAAGTGAGGACATAAATCTAAGTCCTGGTGTCTTGTTTCTATTCTAATAAGGAAAAGACATTTGTTTTTAAAATGATTCTTGTTTTGAGAAGATTGAGTTCAACATTAGATCTTGTTTTTCAGGTAGGAAGTCAGATGCTGCTGAGATAACATTGTTAGGGCTGGTGACCTCCCCTCAAACCCTGAAAGGACACAAGGCTTCTTTCACTTTGCTGTGTGATTGTGGGTTCTAAAAGGCCCTTTCCAACCAGCTCAGAGATTGGGTTCCAGTGTTGAAACTGTCTGATACCCCTGATTGGGGAGCAGTCTTACCCTTGATGGCTAAAAATGAAAGTCAAAGTCAAAGTCTTTACCCAATTGAATGATATGACTCTATCTGGTTGTCTTAGGCAATATTTTACTGATGCCATTATATAGTACATTGTATAGGGGTCAATGGTCCTAGTCACTTTCTGTCCCATATATGGCTCTTTTATTAAGATTTTATTGCTCCAGTAAACAATATAGCTGCATAATCTCTACTAATTTAAGCAAGAAGGCTAGTGAGATCCTCACTGGTCATTCATACTTTTGAATCAGTCATAAGCTGGCAACAGACAACTGATATGGCTTCTCTTGCCCAGGGTCCCACAGCCAACATCAGGGAGCCAACACCCACCTCCACATGTGGAGTAATAGGTTTCTTAGCATTATTGAAAACCTGTCCCACTAGGTCATGGCAGATAGAAAAGTATGCCCAGTATTGTATAGGCTTAAAAAGTGTTTGAGCAGAGTAAAAGGTGGGCATCTTTTACCAATGCTTCAACTTTATTGCATATCATCATAAAACACAGGAAATGACATTTTACACTTTAACAGTTAGGCAGACATTAGATTTGTATTTTAAGTTGTCAATAAAATCATAGTTTTATGTTTGATAATTCAGTATTTTCAATCTTGTGGTCCTTTTCTTTCTTAAAACATTATTTTAAAATCTAGAATCTTGTAATCCCTAACAGGAGTACCTATTATATTAATTGTGAGCACATGTTTTTAAGTTTAGCATAACTTGTAGATATAAAGCAGGAACTCGGAAGATGTGTGCCTATATTCATTTCCTTTTATTTTTTTATTTTTCTCTTGTTTAAAACATGATCTGAAAGGCTCATTTATTATGATTGCTTGAAATGTCTCTTGAGTACCTTTTAATTTATGGGTTTTCTCTGTTCCTTTTTTGCTTTTCAGTTAATTTATTGATAAAATTGGGTTTGCCCCATAGTTTCATATAAGCTGAATTGTGCTGACTGCATCCTTGTGGCATCAATTAATGCTTTTTGTTTGTTCCCTTCATTTTCTGTAAGTTGGTAGTTGGACCTTGAGGCCTCATCAGATTTGGGGATGATTTTTTTTTGAAGAGTAGGAATACTTTCTTTGGGAGGTGTGTAATGCCAGGTCCTGGGTGAGTGACAGTTGGTGACCAGGGCCCAGCTCCTCCTTTTAACTGGAAGCTGAAAAGTGGCGTTTGTCCGTGTAGTCATGCCTTCCTCCTCTATTAGCTGAAATAGTTCTCTAAGTGCAAACTGCCCTGTTCAGCAGTTTGGTTTCCTGAGTTTATTTTTATAGGAAATCGAGGTAAGTGTTTATTGTTTGGTTTACCTTTATTTACTGGATTTCAATAACGTTTTCCTTAAATCCTTCAATGATACACCAATTCCTTTTAAATTTATATTATTAACATAAAGATTTAAACACATTTTATATGTTTACACTCAGCACAATAAGTATTGATCTTGGTGAATTAAATGTCCCAATTTGGGTCAGCAAGAGCTTTTCAGCTTAGCTCCTGAATCCATTTAACTCTCCCAAAATCATATTTGAAATGTTCCTTCCTTGTTGTCTATACAACAGGATGTTCCATGTTCATCTTGTATATTTCCTATGTTAGACCAGAAATTACATATGTTTGCAAGGTGCCCCAGTTTCTTTCAGTGGTAGAAAATAGTTGACGACAAGAGATGGGTACTGTGGTTATTTATTGCCACCAAGTCCACCCTTGTTTACTTTTTAGTGGATGGAGTTCAGGTATATGTATTTTATTTTCAGAAAATGCTTTATGAATTCATATTGATACTTTCCAATTCAAATCCTAGGTTGCAGAGTAGTCACTTAACCTCTTCCATCTCTCAGTTGTATTTCCTTTCTTTTGTGTCAGAAGTCAGTTCTCAAAAGTGCCAAAAGAATCAACTACTTTCTTATCCCCCAAGATATGCAGTGTTGTCTCAGAATACAAATAACACCATCCACAACAGTGAGACTGAAATGCTTCAATATATTTTAAACTTGTATTTGTTCTTAGAACGTATATCACTCAGGATAGACCTCATTAGTAATATTTAGTCAAATTACACTTTTAGTCACTTGAAATTATTCCTAACTTATGGGAACATCAGCTTGATTTACAACTAGCTCATTCATTTCATTTTGCTTCTACTCTTGGGGATTTTTCAAAAGTTATTTCTGTTTTAAAATTATGTAAAAATATACCAGGTCCCAAAGAAAATCAATACAACATGCATATTGAAAGGAGATTACTTTCAATAACTGCCTTGGTTTCCCTGTTGCCTCCTTTCTTTGTAGGTAAAAAGTTTGTTTTAACATTATCTTTTGTCTATTCAGTATTGTTATAGGCAAATATCTAACTGCTATCTCTCTCTACACACACATAGAGAAAAAATGGAAAAATATTACATACAGTCCCTTCTGTCTCACTTTTCACTTAATCTTAAATGCTGAATATTATTCAATTTTAGTGTATACAGTGGTACTTCATTTTATTTTTCTGGCTGTATTTTTTTCATAGCCACAGTGCATAGATATTTTATAATTTATTCCATGTGCGCCACTTTGGTAGATATTTGGCTGCTTTCAGTATTTTATTATTACAATTATTGGTTCATTAAATAGCATTTTCATAATTTTGCTTATGTAACTTTTATGTATATTGCCAATTCTCCTCCTGAGTAGTAACATTTTACATTCCCATTAGCAATGTTGTTTTCCCACAGCTTTGCCAGGAAGTCAGTTGTCAACCTTAGATCATGTCTATGGGTTCTACATATAAGTTCTTTGAGTCCTCTGTTTCCTATACCATTTTTATCTCTCCCCATCTATTTTATGCCTACCAATTATGCTTCTTCTTCCCTGTACCTTTTCTACCTATTCTTCCCTTCCCACTCCCCACTGAAAAACCTCCATGTGATCTTCATTTCTCTGATTCTGTTCCTGTTCTAGTTGTTCACTTAGTTTTTGTTTTCATTGTTTTTCTTTTAGGTTCATTTGTTGATAGTTGTGAGTTTGTTGTCATTTTACTGTTCATATTTTTTATCTTTCTCTTAGATAAGTCCTTTTAACATTTCATATAATAAGGGCGTGGTGATGATGAACTCCTTTAACTTGACCTTATCTGGGAAGCACCTTATCTGCCCTTCCTTTCTAAATGGTAACTTTGCTGGATAGAGTAATCTTGGATGTAGGTCCTTGCCTTTCATGACTTGGAATACTTCTTTCCAGCCCCTTCTTGCCTGCAAGGTTTCTTTTGAGAAATCAGCTGATAGTCTTATGGGAACATTTTTTGTAGATCACTGTGTCCTTTTCTCTTGCTGCTTTTAAGATTCTCTATCTTTAATCTGGGTTAGTTTAACGATGATGTACCTTGGTGTGTTCCTCTTTGGATCCAACTTCTTTGGTAATCTTTGAGCTTCCTGGACTTCCTGGAAGTCTATTTCCTTCACCAGATTGGGGAAGTTTTCCTTCATTATTTGCTCGAATAAGTTTTTAATTTCTTGCTGTTGTTCTTCTCCTTCTGGCACCCCTATAATTCAGATATTGGAATATTTCAGGTTGTCCCAGAGGTTCCTAAGTCTGTCCTCATTTTTTTGAGTTCTTGTTTTTTCATTCTGTTCTGACTGGATGTTTATTTTTACCTTTTGTTCCAAATCATAGCTCTGAGTCCTGGTTTCCTTCCTGTCACTGCTGGTTCCCTAAATATTTTGCTTTAATTTATTTTGGGTATCTTTCATTTGTTTTTTCATTTTTCGACCAACCTCAATCTGTAAGCATTTTGATTATCAGGGCTTTAAATTCTCCATCAGACAGATGGTTATCTCCTCATCGCTTAGCTCTCTTTTTGAAGTTTTGCTCTGTTCTTTCATTTGGGCCATACTTTTTTGTTTTGGCACAATGGTCTGGTTGTTCTGACTGATTTTTTCTTTAATTCCTTAGTTGTCAGAGTTCCATGAAGTTTGATTTTCTGGTACTTCTGGTTGTTATTGATTTTAGATTGGTTGTTATCCTCCTTTTGGTTGTGCAAGGAAGCAAAGGGTTTCTATCTATGCCTCCATCTTCTCCAGAACACTTGCCTTAAATCCATTTTCTTTTAAAGAGAAAGAAAATTACCTCTTTTAAGTTTACATGGCTGTTGCCATTTTGAGAGATGTAAAAATGTCACCTGAGTAGGAAAAAGAACAGAAAACAGGGACGAGGCCAGGTTCCTCAGCATTGTGTGGCTCTGGCCCAGTCCATCAAATGGCCAAATTGACTCACCTATAAATTTTTCTCTCAGGACTCATTTAATAGAAAAGTATCAGGACCCTTTTTTTGCTACCTCCAGTTGATAAGTTGAATTTGTATGGTGAGAGACTGTGTATTCTGACACCAAGTTTTTATGAGTTTGTCCAAAATAATTACCCAAGATCTCAATAACAATTCTATTTTTGGGTAATTTTCAAATAGAGAATAAAACTCAGTTGTATTAAATTTTGTACTTTGTATAGTAAACAGCTTACAGTTGGCAAATACACCTTAATGATAATTTTGTGTGATAAAAGCACAGTCACCTATCGAATCTGCTGATGATTAACTGAATTTGAATATCTGGGAAGTTTAAGATTCACTAATTTAGCAACATTTAATTAAAAAGAATTCCTTATGTATAACCCTGGACACTAAGAATGTGCAGATTGTATACTATTCTTTTACAAAAAAAAAAAAATACCAAACCTATTG
The DNA here is from genome assembly GCA_028533065.1 of Trachops cirrhosus. Lineage (NCBI taxonomy): Eukaryota > Metazoa > Chordata > Mammalia > Chiroptera > Phyllostomidae > Trachops > Trachops cirrhosus. The sequence goes on from CM052538.1 coordinate 123,609,552, forward strand.
TCTTTCCCCTCACTGATTTAACCTGACAATTTAAATGTACATTTTTTCTTCTAGGCTCTTTTTACATACACTTTTTGTATTAGACATTTTGCAAAGCAGATCATTTTATATTTATTTTTTATAAGGTAGGGGCTGCTCTGAGAGCCATTCTTGTCACTGAACAAATGTATACCTGTGAATCCAATCTGGAGTGAAAGGGAAGAAAAGCACAAAAGGGAGAGAATATAAAGCATATCTGTGTGAAGCAGAGGACCGTCGTTAGATTCATTATCTGCTCTACATTCCAGTCACTTCTTTAAAAAAAAAAAGAAGTACATAATACCATGGCAACAGTTAGACCTGCAGTCCGTTATGGTATATAATCATTAAGAGGTCTTCGTTCTTCCCTGAAAATAGATACAAAAAAAATTCATAGTGGTTGCACAAACTCCTATATTTATGCTGATTAAATGACAAGTTTGTAATTTACAGGTGTCTTATTGCCATGGGAATGCAATCACACAATTCCATTTTAGAATTCAAGGACTTTCGAAACATGCTGCATGATTGTTAGCTGGGCTGCAAGCTAAGATTAAATTAAAAGGGTGGCATGTAGATTTTAGAACATGGTGTTGACATTTCCTGGCCAATCACATTGTGCAACACTCCTGCATGACAGCAGATGTTGACCTTTCAAGCTTTCCCTATCTGCTTTCACGAATTACCTGAAGAAATTAACATAAGTCCGCTTCCTGCTCTATGCTGCTATTAATGTCATTTGGGAATTGAGATTCATGAATTCAGTTATTACCCAGGCTTGAGACCCGTTTTATACTCTAAGCACAGAACTAACAGCTCCTGGGAGCTGGTATTTTTGGATGTTGCTTCAACTACCTTTGTGGTTGAGGGATAGCTAGAAGCTATGGAGTAAAAGAAGCGTCATAGAGAACAAGAGGAGAAATAGGCAGAGAAGGACAGTTTCAAGGAGAATGCTAAGGGCCAAATAATTGCAAATATATGAAATAGGAGATCTTCAAACACAAAAAGGATACATTTTTAGTCAAATAATGGCGTGAGTTTCACTTCTCTTGTTAGCTGAACAGTGAAAATGATAACCCTTAGTCTGTGTGCAGTGAGCTTCAGGGTTACTCCACAATGCCTGGGGCCTCTCTTATCGATGATTTAGGAGAGAAACAATATGTGGTAAAGATGTCATAGGCAGCCCTTGGGAGTTGTATGCATAACTGTGATCCAAATTCTGTAGTGCTTCCTTATAAATAAAAATGCGATCATTCTTTTTTCTTGTTGATATTTTTGGTTTAGTTTTTCCAAACAAACAGGCTCTCCTTCTTAACTATGTGGAGGGGGCTATCCAATGGGGGAATGAAATTCTGAAATATATCATTTTGGGGGACAGGAATTAGCACCTCTTCTAAGTCCTATTAACCCAGATATCATTATAATGTATCATATCTCCAGAAATTGGTAGGAAAAGTTGTGACACTATCTATCAAAATTTGCAGACTGTGAAGGAGAATTCTGAATTTTGCTTAACCTTTTCTTCAGGTTCACTGTATGGATTTAGTATATTTCCTGTTCTGACTTTTAAATTCCTTGGAGAGAATCTACAAAATATCTTAGTAATGGTTCTGTGAATCTAGTCTTTGGAGATACAAGCAGATGCATTTGTCTCAAGTAAGAATTGATTAACAGAGCTCAAGATCTCACCAATGAGACATGGATATACAGGCTGCTTCAATGGCATTGCTCTGACTTACCCTCCAGCAAACATTCTGCACTGATTTGCATGTTTCAGCCATAGTGTATTTGCTAGCATTTCTTGGAAACCAGCACCTCTTACCTTACATATGAATACACAAGCAGTATGATTTCAATGGCCAAGACCCACCTTTAAAAATATCTCTCCAACCCAATTCCATTATACTTGATGTTCCATGTCTTGAAATTACTTGGTATATATGGATTAATATTTTCCCAAAATTATTTAATGCAAAGAAATTATCCTGTGATGGTCAATAGTGTTACTAGTATTTTCCTGTGAATAAATTGGCCTGGTTTCTTTCTTGTTTGAGAGGAACAACCAGTGAAGATATATATATTCAAATATTAGAAGGAGATCTGCAACTGGATGTTCCATAAACACCTCAGTTAAAGCTTTTCAGACCTGAGCTGGTCATCTCTACCTCACTAATCACTGAATTTACTTTCTTCCCATACCTGGGAAAGAATGTGAGGTACATTTTCATCTTTGCTATACACTTTCCATTTGGATTTTATATTGAGAGGAATTGAGAAAAATTATACACAGGGATGTTACCTGATAAAACTAGCAATACAAAAATCATTCTGAATTATAGGGCAAAAAATTGGATGAAGATAGGCTGAACATGGATAGAATACAAGTAAGGGAAGGATATCTGGAATGTTATTGTAATAATTCTGAGGTGATAATATTCTTAGACAATGCAGGAGAATGGTGATCATAAGAGGTGTCTGGGTTTGAGATTTATTTTAAAAGTTTAAATAGAATTTGACAATATATATAAAAGGTGACATGGGTGAGGGAGGAGTCAGGGATAATTCCCTAGCTTTAGTTTCTAAAATATAGTAAATGCTGGTGTTTCTCACTGAAGGAAACATAACAAAGAAATTTGGGTATATAATATTGACTTAATTTGTAGACATGTAATTTTAAAATCCTATAAGCTAACTAAGCCAGGCCTATTTCTTTAACCTCATCCAGGCACATATGTGTTTTTCACAAAATATCACATAAAATGTAACCTCCAGTATTTTCTTTGTTCGTGGTCCAAATGGGAACTTGCTTATGCCAGGGCCAGGGCCTTTAGAATAGAACCAGTTTGGCAAAGAAGGAGGGCTTGGTTTGTGAAATGCAAAGTAGCTGGGCCCAAATCCCAGCTCTGCTTTTCGCTTGCTATATAATCTTGCATGGAACTCTTTGCATTTAAATTTCTTTAACTTTAAAATGTGCTGTTAAAACCCACATTGGCATATAATGAATACTCAAATATGGTACTTTGTATTTTTAATATTCAATTTATTTTTACATATGTTTGTTTCTTTTTCTTTCAGCCTGATCAACATTGTAGGCAGGACCATATTCCTGGATAAGACCACCTATGCTCCCACAGGTGGTCCGGCAGTTCCCCTCCACTGGAGGGCACTCTACCTTGTTGCTCCCTTGACCCTCAACCTAGAAAATAACATATTAATAGGATTGGATGAGAACTAATCTACACAACCTGAGGTCAAAGTGAGTATATCAGATACTCTTAAGTGTAGATGCCTAGCCCATTCAAATGTGGTTGCTTTTTGAATCTATCCAAATGAGAAATTATGCTCCTGTATACAAGTTTAAATTTTATTGTTGCGTTTACTCTTGTTTCCTATTTTTCTACTTAATAGTTCTGAGAAAAATAGAACTGTCCTAATTTTATCAGAGGAATGTGAAGATATTCTAATAATGTATTGATATTGATCAAATGTTGACTATATATATATTATGGAGATGAACTGTAATCATATTTATTTGTCCTTAGAAGCTTCTAAAATATTTTTTTAATGAAAATCAATCCCTCTTTACTTTTCCAGTCCTTTTAATCAGGATTGTTCTACAAGAGAACCTAATTTTGGAAGGCAAACCACAAATCATATCTGTGCAAAGACAGGGCTTTAGATAGCTCAGCATTTTGTAACGAAACAAATAATTGGATTTGTGTGATCTATGTCCAGAGTGTAATTAATTAAGAAGCATTTATGAACAAATGCCCCAAGTAGGAAATTACATAAAAATACAATTCTTGGATGAAATCTTAACCATTTGCAACAACATGGATGCACCTATAGGGTATTATGCCAAATGAAAAAAGTCAGACAGAGAAAGAGAAATACCATATGATTTCACTTATGTGTGGAATCTAAAGAGTGAAATAAAGAAACAAAATTGAAACAGATTCATAGATACAGAGATCAGACTGATGGTTGCCAGAGGGAAGGAGTGTTAGGGGGCTGGGTGAAAAAGGTGAAGGAATTAAGAAGTACAAGTCAGTCACCACAAAATAGTCACAGGGGAAGTAAATTATAGCATAGGGAATATAGTAAATAATATTGTAATAACTATGTACAGTGCCAGGTGGATGTACTTAAAGTATCAGGAGGAACACTTTTATAAATTATATGATTGTCTAACCACTATGCTATACACCTAAAACTATTACAAAATAATATTACACGGCCCTGGCTGGTGTAGCTCAGGGGATTGAGTGCAGGCTGAGAACCAAAGGGTCGTTGGTTCAATTCCCAGTCGGGGCACATGCTTGTGTTGTGGATCAGGTCCCCAGTGAGGGCCACGTGAGAGGCAACCATACACTGATGTTTCTCTCCGTCTCTTTCTCCCTCCCTTCCCCTCTCTCTAAAAATAAATAAAATAAACCTTTTAAAAAGATTACAAAATAGTACTAAATGTAAGCTGTAATTGAAAAATTTTAAAAAAACACTTCTTGGGCTAAATTTTCAAAGATGATTTAATTAGATTTTGGGAGTGACTTTCAAAATTATCTCATACATACAAATGTTGAAATATGTAAAAATAAATTGTATTTAAGAAATATTTATTCAGTGTCTATTATATGCCAGGTGGTAGAGAAGGTAAATCCCTTCCTTTCTTCCCACATTTCTTCATTCTTCACCAGAAGACACATTTCACACCTCTATTGTCTTTCCCACACTTCCCCCACACTGTTTACCCTTCTGTTACATTCACACAAAATCTGATCCTAAGATTATTCATGTTCTACTAGATCGTGTCATCACTTTGCCTTAGATATCAAAGCCTATCTGCAGTCTCTGTCCTGTGCTTTGTGTCCCCTATGGAGCAAGCTAACTTGGGCGAAGCCTGACCATAGCCTATTCTCTCCTTATACCTGTTCGCTGTCATTCACCCACAGCAGAGGGAAGAGATGATATTGGAGGAAGGGGGAGGAGAACACAGCCTGCGTAATAATCTTAATTCCATGTTTGTAGAAGCTCTGCACTGCGAGGGAGTGAGTACTCCCCCAGCACTTAATATTAAGTGGTGTTTTGTTTTCATTTGATTATTGCCCTTTGAAAACAGCTTTCTCAACAGGGGACTCCTAAAATAGAAGGGTTAAGTGGTAAAATCATGAAAGTCTCTCCTGAAACTTGTTACTCAGGGTGTTTTATAAAGTACTAGATGGAGACACCTAGGTCAGGTAGGAACAGTAGTTTATTACCTAACTTTCCTACTGTTTTTTTCTGAAAACAATGGAGAACCACAAACGCACACATGCACACACACTTACAAAATCGAAAAAATACAAACTACCTTTTCAATGAGACTAGTACATGGAAAAAACTGATATTTAAACTTGAATTGAAGTGTGGTCAAAAACACCTAAGCCCAGGATAATTGACGTGGGCATGGGCAGTTACAACTGTGCGACAGTATGCTGGGATGATCAGGGTATGTGTAAGAGCCTAAGAGAGCAAATACATTCTCCAGGAAAATATGCAATTTTTCAGTCTGAAGTGTTGTGAGGAGGATGAAATCAGTGTCCAGTCTCTGGGGGCATAGAAGCCAGGAAAGAAGAGGTAGAAAGTGTCTGGTGTCCACACTTACTCTTCACAGAAGAAATGAATGCCTTTGAAAGTACAGGGGAGTTTGATCAAGACAGTGGATTAGGTAGATCCTGAACTCAGTCTCCTCTTCCCACATGCACACCAAAATTACTACTAAATATAGAGCAACCGTTGCTGAAAACCATCCAATGGCTAGCTGAACAGAATTCTTATAACTAAGAATATAATGAAGAAATCACATCAAGAAGAGTAGGAGACACACATCTGTTTAGGTTCCATGCTCACAGTATGGTGATTTACAAACAGGAGGGATATCACAGCTGCTATACTCCTGCCATGAGAGCAAGGGATCCAAGCCTCACACTGGGCTCCCCAACCTGAAAGACCTGTGCAGGCAAAAGAAGTTCCAAAAACATCTAGCTTTGAAAAACAGTGGAGATTATATATCAGAGAGAGATGGAAGACAGTAGAAGACTGAGACACAGCTCCTATATTTTTTAAATTAGAGGGACACAGCTCTTAAAAGAGTAATGCATCAACTCACTCAGAGGCAGCAGTTCAAGAATCAAAGCACCTGAATCATTTGGGAAGGAATTAAATGGACTAATTTTAGTGTGAGTGCTGGAGGGGCAGGGATTAGTGGGAACTCTCTCTGGGGACTAATGCTGGTAGGTGCCATTGTTTCTTTGTTTCTTTTGCTGTGCTCTTCTTTCACCTGGCTGAACCAGTGCAGGCAAGCACCAAGTTTGTAACTCTCCCTTGACCCGGCTTATCACTGTTCACCCGGCACTGGCATTCCCATGAGATCCCTCTCTGGCCCAACCCACTCAACCTGGCCAGGGCCCCTTCCAAAGGACTTCAGACTTGCAACACACGAGAGCCAACCTTGGCTCATCCAGCAAACCTTTCGTTAAAGACTCCAAGCACAGTATAAGTGGTATCCAGCTAGCTTTGTCATGCATAGGAGCGCTTCCCAAGTCAACTGTATACACAGTGGATGACCTCAGCCTGCACAAAAGCCCAACCCAAGCACACCCAACAAGTGGCCTCGGCTGGCACTGAAGTCTGTCCAAAGCATCTCCTACTCTGTGGGGTCAGCCTCCCCACCCCCACACACCAAACTGTCCACCATAGTTGCAGCTGGAACTTGCAGCCAGTTTTCCTCAGGGTCAACCCCAGCCCCGGTGCTCCCACAGCAAATGTGGCCCAACTGCAACAGGAAGGTACAACAATCCACACAGGGGATACTAATGGATCACCTGGCTCTGCTGACCACAGGGTGTTTGTGCCACTGGGCTTCAGAGGACACCTTCTACAAAAGACTACTCTTTCAAGACGAGGGCATGTAGCACATCTATCTAATACACAGAAACACAGAAAGTGTAACAAAATGAAAAGACAGAGGAATATGTTCCTCATAAGAGGCTAGAACAAAACCCCAGGAAAGGAACTAAACAAAGTGGAGACATGCAATTTAACAAATAAAGACTTCAAAGTAACAGTTATAAAGATGCTCAATGAATTCAGCAAATGAATGGATGTACTCAATGAGAACTTCAACAGAGGCAGAAAATATAGAAAAGAATCCATCAGAGGATGCAAAACAAAGCAACAATTAGGAAGACAGCAACTGAAAATCACCCAATCACAACAATGAATAAATAAATAAATAAATAAATAAGAATAGCATAAGGGTGCTTTGAGACATTGAGTATACCAACATGTATATCATAGGGTCCCAGAAAGAGAGAGAAAGGGACAGAAAACCTATTTGAAAAAATAATGGCTAAAAACTTTTCTAAATGGTAAAGGAAATGGACATCCAAGACCCAGAAGCACAGAGAGTTTCAAATCAGATTAACCCAAAGAAGCCCACAATAAAGCACATCAAAATAAAATTCAAAGTTAAAATTAAAATTCAAAAGGAATTTTAAAAGTGGCAGAAAATATAGCTATTTTGTACAATGGAACCCCCATAAGAATGTTAGCTGACTTTTCAGGAAAAACTGTGCAGACTAGAAGGAAATCACATGATGTATTTAAAGTGATTAAAGGGAAAACCTATAACCAAGACATCTCTGTCCAGCAGGTTATCATTCAAAATTGAAGGAATTATGGAGTTTCCCCAACAAACAAAACCCAAAGGAATTTCATCACCACTAAACTGGTACTATAAGAAATATTAAAGGGACTTCTTTAAGTAGAGAAGAAAAATCCCAAACTAAAAATAAATAAATGTAGAAAAGAAAAAAATCACTGATAAAGAAAAACATTTAGTAAAAGTAGTGAACAATAGACTATAAAGCTAGTATAAAGGTTGAAAGACAAAAGTAGTAAGGGTATATGTAACTAAAATAATAAATTGAAGACAAACACACACAAGATATACAATATGATGTCAAAAGCATAAATGTGGAGGACAGTAAAAATGTAGTGTTTAGAATGTGTTTGAATTTAAATGACTATCAACAATAGACTGTGGTAACCATGGAAATTATACATAAATCTCATGATAACTACAAACTAAAATGTAGAAAAGATACTTCAAAAATACAGAGAAAGAATCCAAACATATCACTAAAGAAAGTCATCAGCATATAAGAGCAGAGAGCAAGAGAAGAAGAAAGGAATATGGAAGAACGACAGAAAACAACTAATGAAATGGCAATAACTATATACTATCAATAATTACTTTGAATAGTCTAAATGCTCCAATCCAAAGGCATAAGGTAGCTGAATGGATTGAAAAAAGATTCACATATATACTGCCTAAAAAGACCAACTTGAGATGGAAAAACACACAATAGACTAAAAGCACAGAGATTTAAAAAAAAAGATATTTCATACAAATGGAAACCAAGAGAAAGACAGGGCAGCAATATTTGTATCAGACAAAATAGATGTTAAACCAAAGACTGTAACAAGAGACATAAAAAGGCATTTCATAATGATAAGGGACCAATACCACAAGAGGATGCATTATTTATAAACATCTTTGCACCCAACAGAAACTTCTATATACATAAAGCCAATATTAACAAACATAAAGGAAGATATTGATAGTAATACAATCATAGCAGGGACATTTAATACCCCTCTTAATAACTTGATCAGGGGTGTCAAACTCATTTTCACCAGGGGTCACATCAGCGTCCCAGTTGCCTTCAAAGGGCTGAATGTAATCTTAGTACTGTATAAATGTAACTACTCCTTAAGAGTTAAGCAAGAGCTTGGTGCTGCTGCTGGGTAGAAACAAGGTGCCAGGCTGGATAAAACAAGGTGGAGGGCCTGATTTGATCCACAGGCTTTGTGTTTGCCACCTGTTGACTAGATCATCCAGAGAGGAAATCAACAAGAGTGGCCATAAACAACACATTAGAGCAGATAGACTTAACAGATACTTACAGAACATTCTACCAAAAAAAATAACAATGCACATTCTTTTTGAGAACATTTTACATGATAGACCACATGTTAGACCACAAAACAAGTTTCTAAATTTAAGAAGACTGAAGTTATACCAAGTATCTTTTATGGCCATAAGAGTATTAGCTAGAACTCAATTATGAGAAGAAAGAAAAAAGCCCACAAACACAAGGAGCTTAAACAACATGCTGCTAAACAATCAATGGGTTTACAAATCAAAGAGAAAGTAAAAAAAATCTCAAGACAAACGAAAATGGAAACACTATAATTCAAAATTCTATGTGACACAACAAAAACTCTACTAAGCAGAAAATTTATGTTATGCAATCTCACCTCAAAAAACAAGAACAATTTTAAGGAAATAATTTAACTTTCTACCTAAGGGAACTAGAAAAGGAAAAACAAGCAAAACCTAAAGTTAATAGAAGGAAGGAAATAATAAAGATAAATGAAATAGAGACTAAAAATAAGAATAGAAAAAGATCAATGAAACTAACAGTTGGTTCTTTGAAAAATTAAACAAAATTGATAAATAATTGACCAGACTCTCCAAGAAAAAAAGAGAGGCATTAAATAAAATCAGAATCTAAAGAGAACAAATTACAATAGAAACCACAGAAATATGAAGAATTAGAAATGAATACACAAACAGCTAAAAACCAACTATTGGACAAACTAGAATAAATTCCCAGAAACATACTATCTTCAAAGACTAAATAAGGAAAAAACAGAAAATCAGAACAGACCACTGGTGACTATATTGAATTAGTAATCAAAAACTCCCAACAAACAAAAGTTCAGAGTGAGATGGCTTCACTGGTGAATTCCCCCAAACATTTAGGGAAGATTTCATACTTATCCATCACATATATTTCAAAAAAAACTAAGAAGGAAGGAATGCTTCCAAACTCCTTAGGCCAGTAGTACCCTGATCCCAAACCAGACAAAGACACTACAAATAAAAAAATTACACACCAATATCTTTGATATATACATTAAAAAATTCTCAACACACTATTAATATACTGAATTCCATAATACATTCAAAGGATCATAAGCATGATTGAGTGATTTATTACAGGGATTCAAGGATAGTTCAATATCCACAAATCAATCAATGTAATAAATCACATTTAAAAGGATAAAAATCAGACTTCCAGCAAAGAGGGAGGCATAGTAGATACACTGCCTCCTCACACAGCCAAAAGAAGGACAACAACAAATTTAAAAGCAAGAAAACAACCAGAACTGCCAGAAAATCAAACAGTATGGAACTCTGACAACCAAGGAGTTAAAGAAGAAACATTCATCCATACCGGTAGGAGGGGCAGAGATGGGCAGCTGGGGTGGAGAAGACTCATGGCAAAGCAGTGGATGGAGGACCTGGGAGGGCCAGGCTGTGGCTGGTGGACTGGGGTGGGGGTGGGTTTCCACATTTGCATGTAGATAAACCATCAGGAACAACTGTGGAGCAAGACAGGCCTAGGGTTTCAGTGTGGGGAAATAAAGCTTCTAAACCTCTGACTGAAAAAACCTGTGGGAGTTGAGGCAGTAGGAGAAACTCCCAGCCTCATAGGAGAGTTAGTTGGAGAGATCCACAGGGCTCTAGAATGTACACAAAACCACCTACTTGGGAATCAGCACCAGAAGGGCCCAATTTGTTTGTGGGTAGCATAGAGAGTGACTGAAAGCCAGTGGACAACTGAGCAAGCAGCATTGTTCCCTCTTGGACCCCTCCCCCACATACAGCGTCACAACACAGCAACTTAGGCAAATACCTAAGGCTCCAACCCTTACTAAGTGATAGGCGAGCTGAGGCAAAAAATGGCCCAAATGAAAGATCAGATCAAAGCTCCAGAAAAAATACAACTAAGCGATGAACAGATAGACAACTTATGAGATGCAGAGTTCAAAACACTGGTAATCAAGAGGCTCACAGAAAGGATTGAGTATGGTTGCAAAATAGAGGAAAAAATAAAGGCTATGAAAAGTGAAATAAAGGAAAATGTACAGGGAACCAACAGTGATGGGAAGGAAACCGGGACTCAAACCAACAATTTGGACCAGAAGGAAGAAATAAACATTCGATCAGAATAAAATGAAGAAACAAGAACTAAAAAAAGTGAAAGGCTTAGGAACCCCTGGAACAACTTTAAACATTCCAACATCCGAAACATAGGGGTGTCATATGGAGAAGGGGAAGAGCAAGAATTTGAAAAGTCATTTGAAAACATAATGAAAGAGAACTTCCTTAAGCTGACCCAGAAAATAGACTTCCAGGAAGTCCAGGAAGCTTAGACAGTCCCAAAAAAGTTGAATCCAAGGAAGCACACACCAAGGCACAGCATAATTACATTACCCAAGATTCAAAATAAGGAGAGAATCTTCAAAGCAGCAAGAGAAAAGGAGATAGTTATCTTCAAAGGAGTTCCCATAAGACTATCATCTGATTTCTCAAAAGAAATCCTGTAGTCAACAATGGGCTGTAAAGAAGTATTCCAAGTCATGAAAGGCAAGGACTTACATCCAAGATTACTCTATCCAGCAAAGCTTTCATTTAGAATGGAAGGGCAGAGAAAGTTCTTCCCAGATAAGGTCAAATTAAAGGAGTTCATCGTCACCAAGCCCTTATTATACGAAATGTTAAAGGGACTTATCTAAGAAAAAGCAGAAGATAAAAAATATGAACAGTAAAATAACAACAAACTCACATCTATCAACAACCAAACCTAAAAAAAAAAAAAAAACAGACTAGGCAAACAACAAGGACAAGAACAGAATCACAGAAATGGAGATCACTTGCAGAGTTATCAGCAGGGAGGAGGAGGGGTGGGAGTGGGGGAAAAGTTACAGAGAATTCGAAGAATAAATGGTAGGTACAAAATAGACAGGGGGAGATTAAGAATAGTATAAGAAATGGAGAAGCCAAAGAACTTATAAGTACCACCCATTGGCATGAACTAAAGTGGGGGGAGAGGATAGAGGTAGGAGGGGGAATGTAGGGTGGAAGGGAATAAAGGTGGGAAAAGTGGGAGGGACAGCTGTAATAACATAATCAATAAAATAGACTTAATAAATAAACAGATAAAATCATAATTATGTAAATAAATGCAGAAAAACCTTTGACAAAACATAACCCACTTATGATAAAAATTCTCAATAAAGTGGGAATACAGGGATTATTATCTAGGAAGAATAAAGTCCATATATGATAAACTAATAGCTAGCATCATACTCAATGATGAAAAGCTAAAAGCTTTTCCATTAAGATCGGGAATAAGACAAGGATGCCCACTCTCGCCACTTTTATTCAACATTGTATAACATTCAGACAAAAAGAGAGAGAGATAAGAAAACATCCAAATCAAAAAGAAATAATTATAATTGCCATTATTTGCAAATGACATAATATTTTATATGGAAAACCCTAAAGACTCCACAAAAAAAACTGTTAAAACTAGTAAATTAATGCAGTTAAATCACAGGACACAAAATTAATATGCAGATATCAGTGATGTTTCTATACACAAATAATGAATAGCAGAAAGAGAAGTTTAGAAAACAATCCCTTTAATAATTGCATTGAAAAAATAAAATACCTAGGAATAAACTTAATCAGGGAGACAAAAGACCTGTTCTCAGAAAACTCAGATATTAAAGAAAGAATTTGAAGATGACACAAATAAATGGAAGAATATACTATGCTCATGGAGTGGAAGAATTAATATGATTACAATACCCATACTGCCCAAAGCAATCTACAGAGGTAATGCAATCCTCATCAAAATGCCAACGGCATTTTTCACAGAAATAGAACAAACAATCCTAACATTTATATGAAACCACAAATGATACCTGAACAGCCAAAGCAATCTTAAGAAAGCAGTGTAGACCTGGAGATATCATTATCTCCTGATTTCAATCTGTACCACAAGCTGTATTAATCAAAACAGTATGGTGCTGGCACAGAAACAGACACAGAAAAATGGGACAGTACAGGAAGCCCAGAAATTAACCCACATTTAAAAGGTCAATTAATCTATGACAAAGGAGGCAAGATTATAAAATGGGAAAATAGCAGTCTTTTCAGTAAGTGGTGCTGGGAAAACTGGATAGATAAATATAAAAACATGGAACTGTACCACTTTCATACACCATATACAAAAATAAACTCAAAATGGATTAAAAATGAATATAAGACCCAAAACCATAAAACTTTCAGAAGAAAACAGGCAGTACACTCTTTGACACTGATTGGTCTTAGCAATATTTTTTCTGGATATGTGTCCTCAGGCAAGGGCAACAAAAGGAAAAAAATAAAAAATGGGGCATCAAACTAAAAAGCTTTTGCACATTAAAAAAAATGAAAGAACAACCTCCTGAATGGAAAGTATTTTCAAATGGTATATCCAAGAAGAGGTTAATAGCCAAAATATATAAAGAACTCATATAACAAAACAAAACAAACAATCCAATTTTTATAACATGAACAGAGGACCTGGACAGACATTTCTCCAAAGAAGACATTCAGATGGCCAAAGGAATGTAAAAAGTTCTTTACATCACTAATCATTAGGGAAGTACAAATCAAAACCGGGTGAGATATCACCTGATACCTGTCAGAATGAGATGCTGTTGAGAAAGAGACCCCTTGTGCACTGTTACTAGGATTGTGAATTAGTACAGCTACTATGGAAACAGTATGAAGTTCCTGACAAAGTTGAAAACAGATCTACCATACAACCCAGCAATTTCACTTCTGGGTGTTTATCCAAAGCAAATGAAAACATTTACTCAAAAAGACGTATGCACCACTATGTTTATCACATTATTGACAGTAGCTAAGATATGAGACAACCTAGATGTCCATTGATAGCTGAATGAAGAAGACATGGGGGATATATACATATAAAATGAAATATTACTCAGTCATAAAAGTAAATTGAATCTTGCCAGTTGTGACAACATGGATGAACCTAGAGCATATTATGTATTATGCCAAGTGAAATAAGTCAGACAGAAAGATAAATACCATATGATTTCACTTTGATGTTAAATCTAAGAAGATGAACAAATATAATGAAACCAAATTAGTCTTATAGGTACAGAGAACAAACTGATAGTTGCCAGAGTGGAAAGAGGTAGTAGGATGAGTGAAAAAATTAAGGAAACAAGAGGCACAAAACTTCAGTCAAAAAAAAAAAAAAAAAAAAGCCAGTGAATGTAATGCACAGCATAGAGAAAATAGTGCATATTGTCATAATAACTTTGTATGATGACAGATGGTTACTTGACTTACTGTGGTGATCACATAATAAAGACTATAAATGTTGAATTATTTTTACACATGAAGCTAATATAATATTGTCTGTCAACTCTAATAATTTTAAAAAGAAAATAAAGGGAACACTTGAGAATAGAGTCTATGCCCATTTTACAGCCCACACCTTGAGATAATTTAAGAATAGAAAGTCTCCCAGTCCACATGAGATCCTGAGTGATAGGTAAAAGTTACTTGGTTACATAGAACATCATCTTATAAAGAGGAATGTGTCATTATAGCAAAAAAAAAAAAAAAAAGAGAGAGAGAGAAGAAGGAGGAGGAGGGGAAGGAGGCCTTGAACAAAGAAGCCTGATAAATTCTGTGCCCCTACACCCTGCAGTGATGTTCTATTATATTAATACATTACCCAGGAAATTCAACTAATTCAAATGCAAATAACAAACAAATATAAATACACAGGGTGGAGCAACAGCAGGTTTATAGTTGTTCATATGGAAACTAATACAATAATAAATAATAATGCAAGAATAAACTTTTTTGCCTACTCACAACTGTATACCTACTTTTGCCCTCATCCTATAGTATCCCTAAAACTGATATCATAAGAAAAACAAAAATAATAGACACTAAAATAAAAATAAAACTCACTAGAAAAGTGGTCATGTGAAAGGCATACAAAAAGTGCAGGCCAACTTTTTCGGCATGATTTAAAAAATACACTTTAGTGAAATCATTACTGAGAAGTTTTCAAAACAGATATACAATAACCAGGAAACATGTGGGTAGATAGCAGAAAGAAGAAACCATTATGATTTAGGGAAAGAATTAAACAAATTAAAAGGCAAAACCATTTCAGAATTAAGTCTAAATTGAAAAAGGCAAGATAGAGAATAAGCTCCTGAAAAGCACAAGAATTTGTGAGGTAAAATGGAGAATGATAAACAAAATGAAACAAAAGAATGATATAAATGATTAATGAATTGGAAGAGTATGAAATTCAGTATACAGTCAAAGAAAATTGACTTATACACAAATGGAATCTACAGAAAACTAAAACAAAAATAAATATAATTCAAACATTTTCCTTAAAAATATAAATCTACACATTAAAAGGGCACAAAACATTAATTAAGCTGAAACATTCTAGTAAATTTATTAGGCTTATGAAAACAAAGAATCCTTTGGGCAACCAGAAAAAATAAAATTCACTTGTAAAGAAATGAAAATCATCGGGCTATCAGACTGACTTCTTCAGAGTAACATTCAGTATTATAAGATAGTGGAGCAACACCCACAAAATACTGAGGAAAGAATATGAGACAAAGATTTTATAACCAGTGAAACTCTCCTTCAATCATATAGACTATAGACAAATAGTTTTGAACTTGCACAAAACAGAAATAAGGGTGACAAAATGTGCTATAAATATTGTGTACTCTGACAGTTGAGTAATCATACTACCAATATGTGAGGAGAGGATAAAAAATGGTAAAAAGTTTGCTTTATTTCAACTAACTGGACATCTATAAAGTAAATATATCCATATGTAATCTGGAAATTCTAAATACTTTTTTTAACAAGTGGTCATATATTTTCATTTTCGACTAGGTACCACTAATATGTAGCGAGTCCAGCACTGGACATAGAACTTGTGGTTAACATTTCCTTGGCATTATCCTCTGAACCCTAGAGTTTCTGAGAAACCCTCAGGACTAATGCAGAGCTGTGATATGAAGGGAAAGCAAGACTATGAAGTATTATAATTCACGTTACTTGGTAATTATGATTACTATGATTTTAATTTTAATATCTCACTCCTGTTCTAAAATCTGCCTTATCCCATTCTATATAGTCCTTACATATAATTTAATTTAGTAAATGACTAGCACCACACATCCAAGAAGAAATTGTTGTTCTGACAATGGAGATTAAAAAGCAGGGACTCCAAAATTTATATTTAGGTGATACGGGGGCAACAATAGGATTGGAAGGGGTGGGTCCATTGAATTTCTTTCAAAGTTGTAGTTTTCTGATGACTAAGACCTTAATATTCCCTCCAGGTTGATTAAGCTTTAGACAGTCCACTTCCTGACTCTAGACCCCTGACTTCTCTTTTTTAAAACAATTTACTTTAGAAAACGCATAATTGTAAATTCCTTTTTATATTAACCTCACACGAGGACATGCTTATTGATTTTAGAGAGAGGGGGAGGGAGAGAGAGAGGAAGAGAAATATCGACGTGAGAGAGATACATTAACCAGTTGCCTCTGGTACATGTGCCGACTGAACCTACCTGCAACCTAGGCGTGTGCCCTCCCTGGGAGTCCAACCCCAACCCTTTGGTGTATGCAGTGACAAAGCTTCAACCAACTGAGCCACCGGTCAGGGCAAGATGTAAACCTTTTTAAAAGCTTCTTCCTAGTTTTACAACCCAGGAATGTCATTCTCAATACCCTCAAGGAAGATAGAATGCCTATCTCCCAGCTTCTGTGGGGAGATAGCCTAACTTTGTTGGGGTATCTTGTTCCAAGTTGTAAAACTGCTTTGAATGATAAAAGTGCAAGCAAGTTTACTTTTCCTTTAGGTAAAGCCACTTAGTAAACACAGATGGCCTGTGATCCCCACAAACAGCTCTTAGAAAAAAAAATCACAAACAGATAGAAAAGAAATGGAATATTTCCAAAATTCAGAGAAATCCCCTTCAAAAAGACCTACTAGTACAGGGAAGTTTGAAATCTTTTTATTTTACCATTAAGAAGAATTAAAGCAGCATTTAAATCTGGTCTGTGGAAATACTACTTTCATCATAATACTAAGATATCACTTGCCTTTGTTACTATTATTTTACGTGTGTAAGTGGAGTCTTCAGAGACTACATGATATAAGAAATTTCATCATAATGAATGCAAACCAGAGAATCCAGCTGTCTTTTTTTTTTTTGCAAAGATTTGCAAAAAATATAAAATATTACTACTTTTCTGCCTATTTTTTTGTTTGGGAAAGCATAATTATTTTTTAAAAAACATTATTAACACACAATGCTTTTATTCTGTTTAAATAAATTTTAAAATACTCAAAAAGTAAAACATTAAAATTAAAAATGTCCCAGCTTTTTTTTAATTTTTAATTTTTTTTATTTTAGATTATTCAGTACAGTTTCTATCTTTTATTCCCATTCCATCCCACCCACCCATCCCTCCCCTCCTCCCTTCCATTTCCAAGCCCCGTAGTTTTGTCCATGTGTCCTCTATATTTGTTCCTGTAAACCCTTCCCTTCTCCCCTGAAATTCCCTCCCCTCTCCCCTCTGGTCACTGACATCCCGTC
>CM052538.1:123627706-123661569 GCA_028533065.1 Trachops cirrhosus
TTAGATTATTCAGTACAGTTTCTATCTTTTATTCCCATTCCATCCCACCCACCCATCCCTCCCCTCCTCCCTTCCATTTCCAAGCCCCGTAGTTTTGTCCATGTGTCCTCTATATTTGTTCCTGTAAACCCTTCCCTTCTCCCCTGAAATTCCCTCCCCTCTCCCCTCTGGTCACTGACATCCCGTCCTCCATTTCAGTATTGGTGGAGTTGAGCTCAGATTGAGCTCTGATCTCTAGGTCTTATTACAACATCCGTGAATAAAGTCTTCCTTGCCTATAAAACTTTGTTCTTTGCCTGGAGAGTTTTTGCTTTGACACTCACATTTTACAAATGTTGAGAAAATATCTGTTGCCCATGTCAAAAGTGAAGTGGTGAGAAAGATTATGGTTTTGTAGAGGGGACATAGAGATTGGGCTAAAATTTGATTCCCATATCTGATAAATCATGTCCTTGAGGACACTAGGGTAAAACAATATTTTGTGGATTTAATTTGCCAATAATCAAGCAAATATTTTATATAATAATATCTAAGACATCCACAACATTTATGTTTTAAAAGTAGATTGAAAGTGAAATGAGATTAGAAACTGTCCCAGCCTTTATATAGATGGTCCCTTTCCCAGGTCTTGTGGCCTAAGATAGATGAATGAGTTTTGTTTCCTGGCCTGCTCTCTGCTAGGAGTTGCCTGGTGGTGATTTAGCTTTCTTTTTTTGTGCTTGATGTGATGCTGTATTTTCCTTAAGATCTTGTACATCTCAGATGTGATTTTTCAAAACATTCGTTTTTTTTTTTCATGCAGTGCTTCTGCCTGCACAACCCTCAGTTTTCAAATGCTGAGTATTGTCCTCACTGCTCCAAATATGTACCTCATATTTCAGCACTTCATCTAAAAGGATTTTTGTTTCTGCTTTGACAAAATGTGGCAGAGATATATTTATTTCTTGTACTCCTCTGTTTGCTAGAAAAGTGCACACCAAATAATGTCAGTGCATTCTTTGTTTCTGTATCAAAGAGTGTTCACAATGAAATAAGAAGGACTTTGTATGCAAATTAAATCTTTAGCACACAGTTCCACCTAGTTAAACACCTAAATACGCCCCCTGCAGAAAATTAGGTGCTGAATTGTGCACCACTGTCCTCACAGGCGTTAATTAGACCTTTAATTCTATCATGTGGGAAATGCACTGGAATCAAGAAACACCTGGTGAAGACAAATACGCAAGGAAACAATCAAATTAAAGTGTCTTGGTAAACAGCACTGAAATATTAAAGGAAATGCATTGTGGTTAAACAAACAGGGAGCTACAGACATGGAGGAAAAGAAGAAACTTACACAGAGGCTTCTAACTTCCAGAAAAATATAAAAGGTAATTGCATTATTAAATATTCCCAGGAAAGGAAGACTGTCCTCTTTGTTGGACAAAAATCATCAGGGACTCATTTACAAAATATTAATATCTGCTATTGAGTACCTGCTATTGGGGAGTTTGGTAGCCTCCCCAATTCAAATGGCCTTTTTTTCTTATTTATACAGTACAAGCAGATGAGTAATTCCCACTAAACTCCGCTAATACAAAAATTATTCCTACACAACTTCGCTGACATACAAATTTAAGAAATCCTTCCAGACAAAACAGTTATGTTAATTCAATGTTTCTAAACACAAATAGTGTTTCTAAACACTAGTCAGGATACAGTAATAGTAAAAACATCTAACGATAAGTACATGCAAATTTATATATGTATTTATATACACACATGTGTATATATACATAATTATTACTGGTGCTTCATGGGGAGAGAGATTATTTTGGGTTGGCCAAAAGGTTCATTTGGTTTTTAAGTAAAAATAAAACATACATCTTTCATTTTCACCAATAACTGTTGAACAATATATTCACCAGTTTGTTCCACTACCCTCTGCCATCTTTCAGGTAACTTCATGATTCCATCTTCCGAAAACTTTTTATATTTTTGAGCAAAGAACTCTTCAGGTGCCTTTTGTAGTCTTCCAGGGAATTGAAATTTTCTCCATTAAGAGAATTTTGTGAGGACTGAAATAAAAGGAAATCCAAAGGTGCACTGTCTGGTAAATACAGAGGAGGAATCAGAACTTTCCAGCCAAGTTATAACAGTTTGTGCCTGGTCATCAAAGAAACGTGTGGTCTTGCCTTATCCTGATGGAAGATTATGCATTTTCTATTAACTAATTCTGGATGCTTTTCATCAAGTGCTGCCTTCAATTGGTCTAACTGGGAGCAATACTTGTCGCAATTAATCATTTGGTTTTTTGGAAGGGGCTCATAATAGAGGACTCCCTTCCAATCCCACCTTATACACATGACCTTTTTTAGATGAAGACCAGCCTTTGGTGTGTTTGGTGATGATTCATTTTGCTTGCCCCACAATCTCTTCCATTCCACATTCTTGTAAAGTGTTTACAGTTCATCTCCCATCACAATTTGTTTTAAAAATGGAAAGTTGTTTTTTTTATATTTAAGTAGAGAATTACATACAGAAATACAAACTTTTTGGCCAACCCAATATTTCGGTATGTTATTTAATGTTCTATTTGCTCTCACCCCCAATCTGTAAATCATGTGAAGAAAGGCATTCCCACTGAAGGGCAAAGTTAGTTACAATATTGGGATCCCCTGAGTTACTTCAACAGATATTAGTAGAGAAAGAACCCAGGCATGAATCATCAGTTCCACCTCAGAACATACATTTAGAACTCTGACATTATGAAATATAGTATCACATGTCCTAGAAACCTACAACTCCTTTTTGAACTTAAGATGTAGTTTTCTTCATTCTTTTATTTCCTTAATTTTCTACAGTCTTTCTTCCAGAAACTATTATTCCTTTGGTTAATTTCTCTAAAATAGTGACTTCAGTACCTCTTAGTATTAGGATTACTACAATTAGCATTGCAGAACAAACAAGGGTGGAATACTAATTAATAGTCTTTATCTCACAAAATAGAAGCAGCAACCCTATGTAAATGAAGTATTTTAGATATTTAGATATTAACAGGAAAACCTATGTTTTAATATAATTTACACTGTATTGATTGTTGTGTCATGTTTTAGTAAAAAACAAACAAACAAAACAAAACAAAAAAAACAAAGAGGCAGCATCAGCAAACTTTCTTTAAAGTCCAGATAGTAAGTACTTTGAGCTGTGAAACAGGCATTCAGCCATTTATAGGCTTGCTGTTTGCCAACCTCTGTGTGGCTAGGCTGGGGGTCTGATGACCAATAATCAGGGAAATAAGCCCATAAAATCCTAGTTTCTCAAGTGACTCATTGCTTTGGTGAAGTTGCTTGTCTGAAGACAAGCAGAAATAGCTTAAGTCTCAGTAGGTTAAATGTAAGTATAAGCTTCTCATCAAAGGAGACTGTAGTCTTGTTTTTGTATTTGTTTTCATTGTGCTGTCTTCTCTGACAATTCAAAATCCGTAGCATCACGTCCTTGCATAATACATCATTACCTCGCATTATTTGTTTCTTCCTACCCTCCTGTCTTTCACTTAGTACTCTCACTGAACTCTTTTTTCATGATTGTGTCCCATTTGCCATCATTTAGATGGCCCTGGTGTAGCTCCCATGTGCCATCTCATGAGTTAATATTCTCTCTATCTGGGACAGCATCAAAATTAACACAGTTCTCTTCTTTTTATCCCATGATATTCTCTCTATAAACTAACTCCACTGGAGAAGGTGATGTTTACAAGCTTTCCAGACTGGGTTAGGCACTTCTCTTGGCTCCTCCAGCAGAGAATTTATGACTTTATGTATCACTAAAACAAACAAACAAACAAACAAACAAAATGCTTTAATTTTAGATCAGTTTTAGGTACATGAAAAAACTGTGTGGATAGTGCCAAGAGTTTCCACATCCTACTCAAAGTGTCTTCTATTATTAACATCTTACATTTTAGTATTGTTCCTTCATTATGGCTAATCAACCAACATTGAAACACCATTATTGACCAAAGTCCATACTTCATTCAATTTCCTCAGTTCTTCCTGGTGCCCCTTTTCTGTTCTGTGGTTTCTTCCAGGACACAGACTACAGTTATTCACCATGTTTCCTTAGCCTCTTCTTGGCTGTGACAGCTTCTCAGATTTCCCTTATTTTCGATGACCTTGGTAATTTTAAGAAGCACTGGTTAGGTATGTTGTAGAAGGTCCTTCAGTTAGCATTTGTCTCACATTTTTTTGTGTAACTGACTAATCTGAAGTTATATACTTTGGGGAGAAAGAGCACTGAGATAAAGTGCCATTTTCATCACATCAAATAAAGGATATATACAGGTAATATGACATTAATTGTTGATGATAACCTTTATAATGTGGCTGAAGAAATATGGAGAAGATTTCTCCAACCGTAAAATTACTCCTTTATACTACTTTCCACATTGTTCTCTTTGGAAGGAAGTCACTATGCATAGGCCATGCTCACAGAGTGTGCAGTTATGCTCCAGCTCATTGAAGAGTGTGGTCGTAACAATAAGGCCTCCCAGAGATATCTGTGTCCTAAACTCTAGAATCTGTCACTTTACATGGTAAAGAGGAAATAAAGTTCAAATGGATTTAAGATTGCTGGTTAACTAACCTAAAAACAAGGAGATTATCTTCTATTATCCAGCTGGGCTCACATAATTACAAGTGCCCTTAAAAGTGGAGGAGAGTCAGGAAGAGATGTGACAATGGAAGACTCGTCACTGAGACAGAATGTTGCTTGCTTGATGATGGAGAGAGGTGTCATGAGCCAAGATATATGGGTAGCTTCTACGAGCTGGCAAAGGCAAGGAGAAGGATTCATCCCTGGGGCCTCCAAACAGGAATGTTGCCCTTTTTATACTTTTGATTTTACCCACTGAGACCTGTGTTGAACTTCTAACCTGTAGGATTGTAGCAATGCTCAAATTTATCTGCTTGGGAGAATTATCACTTGTCCATTTATTTAGTTATTCAGTCACTTGTATGAGTATGGATTTGTAGGTATTGATTTTATATTTTGAGTTATAATCTAATACTTCCTTCTGTTAAACTGTTCCAGCTTTGATCATTGGGAGCTCTTTCAGGAAGTGGGCTCCTCTGTCCCTTTGACACGCCCCCGTTTGTGTGGGTGTGTGTAGCACATCCTTATGTCAGGCATTTCAAGATGTTTCAGGCTGATTTTGTATATTTTCAGCCACAATCCTGGAAGCAGCCATTTCTACAAAGAATCCTGGTTCCTTTGGCTGTAGAACAGTGTTAGAAATGAAGATCTGAACACAGATGTGCTTGTGGCTACTGTGCCTTTTCAGTTCTCTTCTTGACAAAGTAAGGATATACATTTGTGTATAATAACCTATATATATAAACATGTCTATACATATTTCTATATGTAAGCATCTATATTTATATTAAGATGAACATGATTTCATACTGATACCTTCAACTTAGGCATATTAACACATGATCTTTCTAGCCTTTTACTCTCACTTGTAGTCTTCAGCTCTGGCAGGGAGGAACCTGGCTCCCATCATCTGTCATTGATTCTCTTCATTCGAGTGCATATGCATATTGTTAGAATTCTTCAGCTATAACCTCATGGAAACTAGCTCTACCAACTAAACTATAGTGCTTATATGCAGTTTATTTTGCACTGAGTCTTAGACATTCTACTCATTTACAAATTTACTTAGGTCAGCAAGTTTTTCCCCACCTCTGTTCAGTGAGGTTGTTTCAGACGTTTGTGAATGATATTTTCAGATTATATTATATAATTATATGCATCTATATGTACATATATATTTTATTTATATATATTTGCATCAAATGTTGTATGCTAAAAATGTATGGAATATACTTATACTAAAATGTATATATCATTCCTTGTTTATCTAAAATTTAAAATTTAATTGGGTGTCATGTATTTAATCTGGCACTTTTACCTGCCCCTGTTCCATGAAAGCCTCAGGTACATAGGTCATACTTTCAATCTCTAGAATGAAAATTTGATTCAAGACCTAATACTATTGACAAAATACTAAATCTTATATACATATTGACTGAATGCATCAAGGAATCCTGACTAAAGTCAGGAGAAAGTGAAGCAGTCAACTGAAATAGGAAAGGTTATTATTATTTTTAATGGTGTTTTCAAATCAGCAGGCTCTAGTAGCTTTGTTATTACTCTTTCAAGAAATTGGCTGGCACCTCAAGTTCATAACACCATTATTTGCAATAGCCAAGACATGGAACCAACCTAAGTGTCCACTGGTTGATGAATAAATAAGCAAGTTGTAGTACATAGACCCAATAGAATATTATTCAGCCATAAAAATGAGGAAATCTTACTATTTGTGACAACAGGGATGAACCCTAGAGGCATTATGCTAAGTGAAATAAGTCAGAGAAAGACAAACACTGTATAATTTCACTTGTATGTAGAATCTAAAACAAACAACAACAAAAATCTACACTCAGAAAAAGAGATCAGATTGTGGCTCTAGGAGGCAGAGAAGAAAAGAGGATTAATTGGAGGGAGAGTCCAGAGTTACAAACTTCCAATTATAAGTAAGGACTAGTCATGAAACAATGTACAACATAATAACTATAGTTAACACTGCTGATTATACATAAGAAAGTTGTTAAGAGAGTAAATCCTAAGCATTTTCATCACAAAGAAAAATGTTTTCATTTCTTTTTCTTGTATTTATTGAGTTGTCCAAAAAGTTTATTTGGCTTTTTCCATAAGATGATTCTTAGAGTGCTTAGTTGTCTTTAATTTCATTTGAAACAATTTTGTTAGATTGCATTGTGACAGCTGTCATATCAGAGTGCATTTTTTAAAAAAGCAGAATTGGTGAATTTTTGTACAGCCATTTAATATTGAAGACAGAAGAATATATGCAACATTTTTGGCATATTATGCTTTATTATTTCAAGAAAAATAAAAACACAACATAAATGCAAAAAAAAGATTTGTGTAGTGTATGGAGAAGATGCTGTGATGGATTGAAGGTGTCAAAAGTGGTTTGCAAAGTTTTGTTTTAGAAATTACACACTGAACGATATTCCCTGCATAGTCAGGCAGTTGAAGTTAATAGCAATCAAACTGAGACATTAATTAAGAACAATCAACTTTATACCATGTGAGAGATAGCCAACAGATGAGGAGGCCCCTCCACAAACTGGAATTATCTTCTGGAGGGAGGGACCCATGTAGTACAGACTTCCCCCTCTAGGTGAGTGTTCTCAAACCCAACTGTATCAGTGTACTAGCTGGTGTTGTTGTGAGAGGCTGAGTTTGGTACCAGTGAATTTTTTGAAGACTCTTTCAACACCTTTGCCCATTTCATGATGGATGATTTATTAGCACACCTGCCCACACTGCACTGAGTATTCAGCAGTTTTGACCAAAAACATCATGATCCCCATGCCTTACCCTCCCTATTCACTGGATCTTGCCCTGTGTGACTATTTTTGTTTCCCCAGATGAAAAAAGTCCTCAAAGGGTAACATTTTGCCAGTGTCAAAGAGGTGAAACAAAAAACAGCAGAAGCACTAAAAGGTGTCAAAACCAATGAGTTAAAAAACTATTTGAATGGTGGGAAAAACATCTCAATAGGTATATTGCATCAAATGCAGAGTACTTTGAAGATGACTGAAGTTTAAACACATAAATAAAAACACAATTTTTATTAAAAAGTTAAGGATTTTTGAGTCCATATCAATGGATATGACTTAGTGGATTTTGAGTCAAAATATCCAAATCAATAAAGTTATTGGTGAAAATGAAAAAATGTGTCTTCTATTTTACAAAAAAAGTAAACAGTCTCTTTGGCCAACCCAATATATGAGATTATGGGTGTTAGCTGAATCTACTGTAGTAATCATTTCACAATATATGTAAATCAAACCTGCATGCTACATGCCTTAAACTCACACATTGATGTATGTCAATTATTTCTCAATAAAGTGGAAAAAAGGAATTGGCTGATGCCATGTGACTTTTAGATGTTATTTTTTGACAATTCTGCAGGGTGAGAGGGCTAAGCTTCCTAGGATTGAATGTTGGTGACTAAAAAATAGAATTGCTTACTAACTCTAGCTACAAACAACTAAATTCAGTTAATCAATATATATACCTGATATGCAAAGCTCCAAAAGGCATTATAATTATGTGCATTAACAAAATAAACAGGAAAATGCCATGTAATTGTGTAGCAGTGAAGAAGTTAGGAGGTGAGAAGGTGAGGGAATATCAGAATTAATTCT
The DNA here is from genome assembly GCA_028533065.1 of Trachops cirrhosus. NCBI lineage: Eukaryota > Metazoa > Chordata > Mammalia > Chiroptera > Phyllostomidae > Trachops > Trachops cirrhosus. The sequence continues at coordinate 123,635,986 of CM052538.1, forward strand.
GTTTGGGTGTGGGTTGGTGGATGAGTGGGTGGTGAATTTTCTTTTTCAAATATATTTGAAGTTAAATAAAAAACTCCTAACATGTCATAAATATTCAAAAGTGTTACATAACTGTACACTTTCAATCTTTCTAATTATATGTTCCTATCTAAAGGGAGATAGCTGCTTTTCATTGTTTGAAATTATTGTTTTTTCAGACATCAAAAAATTATAAAATTGACTAATATGCAAAGTTTTAAAATGTTATATTTGAAATAATCTCTTCAATAATTTGTTTATCCTCTCTATGAAATTTCAATACTGTGCAAATAACAAACTGCTCATATCTCTTCCTCAGATTCAAATTATTATTGAATGGCAATATAACAGTGTTTAAATTTTCTCTTTGACCTCATTATCTGTGGTGAATCAGTACACAATTTTTTAATCACTTCTTTTGTTGTTTGAGATATATACTGTGACCGATTTTTCTTAATAGAATGCAGGTGAAGGCAACTAGGGTAAACAGATTTTGAAAATTGTTCATTTTCAAACATTAAGGGCACTCACTAAATTTTCACACTAGCCATTGTGGTGGGGGCCAGGGGGAAGTCCTGCAGGGCCCTAACCCTTGGATGAGAATAAGTCTACCAAGACATGATCTGCTTGGGGAGGAAAGGTGGACAATCTCTCAAAGGCGAAGGGCCAGGAGCCTCTTCCTCAATTGCCTTTTATTGGGTTTAATTTGCATAGGAATACAGGGCGTATACATAAAGCTCATCAATCATTGTCAGGCAGTAATGATCAAACAACAGATAACATTCAAAGAACTATGAGGGCTTATTGTGAATCAGGATCCAATAGCTAAAGAGCCATAAAACTTTGGGGAAACAAACTCATTCTATGCTTGGACCCTTATCATTTAAATAGAGGGTATTCTTAGCAAAGCAGGTTTCACAGGATTTTATGCATTCTTTCTTAGGCCTGATCATCTGAGGAACCTGCTCTTTTCAGCACAGGGCCACACCCACCTCTGGCCTTGTTTCAGACTTAAGTAGGCAGGGGAAGTAAGGCAGCCAAGAGATTAGGAGACTTCTTGCAGACAGAATGAGGACTCAGGTTATGTCAAAGATGAGGGGTGAGGGTCCATCACCCCATTTTTCTATAGCCCCCCAAGTCCTTCCCTGAGGACCCCTTCATGACTGTGCCTATCTTAGGTTGTCCCTCCCTTGAGGAATCTTACCCATCATTGGCCAACCAGTCATCTGCCCAGGGCCAAGCAGGGTGAAGTAAAAGGTAGCAGAGGTAGCACCCCTACCAGGAAGATAAACTTTGTCTCCTTAGTGGTTTATGGTCCCAAGATCCTAAACTCAGCCTTAGCCATGGGGGATTCCAGCTTCTGAAACCAGGTGGGGCAGTTCCCAGCAAGTCATGTGGTAAGCAAAAGACACAGAATGTGGTGAGCAAAATTTAAAAATTATTTGAATGTTCCTATGAATTGAATTGTGTATCTCAATACTTCAGACCCTCTTTGGAAATAGGATTATTGTAGATGTAATTAGTTAACATGAGGTCATACTACAGTAGAATGGTCCCTAATCCAATAGTAGTCCTATCCTTACATGAGATGATCATGTGAAGACACAGGTGTAGACATACACACAGAGGGAATGTTATGTGAAGTCAAAGGATTGGAGGGATGCACCTACAAGTCAAGAAACACCACATATTACCAGGAAATCATAAGCAGCTAGGAAGAGTCAAGAAAGGATTCCTCTATAGGTTTTAGGAGCAGAGATGTACCAACATCTTGATTTTAGACTTCTAGATTCAAGAATTGTAAGATAATAAATTTCTGTCTATGGTACTTTGTTATAAAAATTCTAAGAAAATAATACATGTGTCAATGTATTATGGATGAGTTTCTGGGTCTTCTAGTCTTTCCATTGATCTATTTGCTACCTCTACATGAAAAAAATAATGCTTTAGTTATTATAGCTTTCTTTATATCTATACTTTTATATTTATTTATATAATTGTATAGATATAAAAATATGTATAGATATTTTACAGATATAAGAATATAAACCTGAAAAAGTAGATATAAAATTTTTATAGATATAAAATATTTACAGATATTTCATATCTATAAATATTTATATCTAATGTTTTTATATCTATTTCAGTAAATCTTCTAACCTCATTTTCCTTCAAGGGAGAGAAACAAATCTTGTATATTCTTAGTCCTTGAGGATTTTATATAAATTTTAGAATCAGCTTCTTAAATCCCCCCAAATAAGCCTATTGAGATTTCAATTTAGATTGTATTGGCTCCATAGAAAGTTTTAGAATAAAGTGATAACTATACAGTATTAAGTCTTCCATAGTAAGAAAATAAATTTTACTCTTTTATCTTCTTTTATGTTTCTCTCTCTCTCTCCCTTTCTCTGTATGTGTGTGTGTATATATATTGAATTTATTGGGGTGACATTGGTTAGTGAAATTATGTAGGCTTCAGGTATAAGATTCTACAGCTCATCATCCGTATATTGTATTTTCTGTTTACCATCCCATGTCATCTCCTTCCGTATTAAAACAATCTTCCTAATGTGTGACTTTTGTTAAATTCACTTCTATGGATATTATAATGTTCATGTTAACTTAAAATAAAATCTTTATTTTTAAATTTATATTAATAATATATAACTGAATTATAGGAATGTAGTTGGATTTTATAGATAAACATTAGATCTTAAAAACTTCTATCCTTTATTGTCTGTTAAATTTTTTGTTCCAAAATTTAAGTTAATAAATTTTTGTTCAAAATATATGTTGGATTTTCTATAAACCCAGTTACATTTTCTGCAGATGATAACAGATGATTTGTCTCCAAATTCACTTACTCTTCCCTTCTTTTTTTTTTCTTAAAGACCTGGCTTCTACCTTTCCCTTTCCGTGGACATGGTATGAATATGCACCTTTGCTGTACTTTTGATCTCAAAGAGGAATCTTTCAATGTATTGACACACACAAAAAAGTTAGTTTTAGGATACTGAAAACACTGTTTTCCATGTTGAGTAAGTTCTATTCCTAGTTTGCTAGGAGTTTTATTGTGAATCAACATAGAATTATTTTCTCACCTTTGAAACTATTATAATTTTTCAGATTATTCTACTTGACATTGTAAAAGTGGCATGTTATGGCTTCCTATAGATGTTTTTACACTAATATTTTTTCAAATAGTGTAAACCGATTTAACGTTACTTATACTACTGTGATCATTTAAATATCTGAAGTTATTGAATTTTAGGTTGTTTTTTAGTTGTTGTTTCTTTGATCTCATTCTTAGTTATCCTTTGTGCTTGGTAATAACTGACTGTAAACTGACCATTTCACTTGAAAAATTATTTGTAGACCTGGCCTTTCAGTGACCTAAACTGAATGTTCATTTTCTGGAAATAATTTGCATTTGTTTATCTCCAGTGTTGGGGTGGATTATTAGTCTAGAAACACTTTAAACCAGAAAAAAAGGCTTAAAGTATTTTTATACCATTTAGAAAAGGTTAACTAGAGCTTCAAGTGACTTTCTTTAGTCAATAAAATGTAAGCAAAGTGAGATGTCACTCTGAGCAAAAGCTGTCAGAGCATGGTCATAGTTCACCCTGTCTTCCTTTTCATTGCTGGTCATAAAACCCAGCAGTGTTTCAGATCTACCCCACTCCATCATCCAGGTTCCAGCAGGAAGAGAACCTGGGTGAAAGCCACATTGTACCTCCAATGCCCATGCAGTATAAGAAATATACCTCCATTGATATAAGCCACAAGGACTTTGAATTGATTTTGTCTTACCGTGTAACCTAGCCCATCTTTTTTTTTTAATTGTCATTCAAGTACAGTTGTCTCCATTTTCCCCCCACCACTCTCCCCAGTCCCACCCACCCCCACCTCCTACCCTCAATCCTACCCCCCTTTGGTTTGTCCATGGGCCCTTTATACATGTTCTCTGACAACCCTTCCCCTTCTTTATCCCATTATCTTCCACTGTCCTCCCCTCTGTTTACGGTCAGTTTGTTCTTTATATCAAAGTCTCTGGTTATATTTTGCTTGCTTAATTGTTTTGTTGATTAGGTTCCACTTATAGGTGAGATCATGTATTATGTATCTTTCACTACCTGGCTTATTTCACTTAGCATAATGCTCTCCAGTTCCATCCATGCTGTTGTGAAGAGTAGGAGCTCCTTTCTTTCTGCTGCATAGAATTTCATTGTGTAAATGCACCATAGTTTTTTGATCCACTTATTTACTGACTGAGAAGAGGCAGCACAATGGATGAGTTTCTTTACTCTCTGAGATGACAGCTAATAGACCTCTTGTTATGATTCAGAATTTCTCCATCTAAAGTATGGTTGTTTGTGAGAAATTGATTCCTGATACTTGATACTGTCATGTAATGGGGCTCCCAGGAAGTGATTTATGGAGCCCAGCAAACATATGTTGCTCGCAGGCAGGATGCAGTGGCTTTTAAAGCTTGGAGAGATACTGCCTTTCCCAAGCAGTAGCTCACCAAGGTTTAGCTCAAGAAACCTGAAACTTCTCCTTGTATTTCTTACAGGCAGAAGAATAGAAATACACGAGAAGTCTAATAATTTGCTATTAAACAAAAAATAATTGTGTTTCCTAACTTTTCATCCTACGTCTCCCTAAAGCTAATAATCATCCATGAAGAGTACTGTCTAAACTATAAAATATTTGTTTTTATTATTATGTAAGTAACCCATTTCCTAACACAATGCTCTTTAAATCCCTAATTTAAATGATAATCTTTGAGAAAATTATTTTCATAAACATAAGCATAAAACAAATGTCATTAAAGCTCAAGACATAAAAGGTGTGAATGTTTTTGGCCCTTTAATTTTGATTCCCCTCTTTTCCTTTACATAGATTGCAATGGGGAAAAATCTGTCAATACAGATAATATAATTTTTTCTTTTGCCAATGTCATGGCCTGTTTTTTTATAAAAGGTGAACAATACCTAGAATCTAAAGGCTTGTGCCAGGCTGTGATCTCCATTCAGGTCAGTTTCAGGGGAGCTGTATCCAGATGGGTTCTTTGAATTCCAACAGGCAGGTTGGCCCCCAGCCAGTGCAAGTCTGTGGAGCGGCTGCATTAAGCATTGTCACCAGCTGCAGAATCACCTGCCTGTTTGCAGAAGCTGTCAATTCTTACCCATTCAGAAGACCACTTCCTATCTTGCTTTTGTTAGCAAAAAATAAAATTCTATGTCTGCCTGTTAAATATAAGTGAAATGCAACAAATGGCTACAGTGTTATAATGAAAATGTCTGCCCCATGGTCAGTATTTGAAAAGAAGAAAGACGACTTGAGAGATGAAGGCAAAATACATGTGGGAAAACACCTCTCTGTTCTTTTGTATTTAATCTGTGTCATTGGGATCATTAACCTAAAATTCACAAAACTGTAAGAAACAATTCTGAAGGAAATGGTTTAGTGTGAACAGTTATCCATCCTAATAGTGTAAGATGTAGAAAAATCATCTGCCTCTTTTTTTTGTTTTATCTAAATCAGTTCCACAGTAGATGATAAACATAAGAAAACTGAATTTCTAGGCCTAGACTTTTACATGTAGTTTTATGGCTTCTTTGTTAAATGGGTAGTTTTCTTAGTTCTAGATTCTTATAAAAAAAACAAGTGATATATACATGGTCAAATATTCACTAGTAAAAGCTACCAGTTGCTTAGGTTCTATTAAGTGTCAGATATTGTACTAAGTACTTTATATCTAGGTGTTGGTATAAAAATTCTGAAGCCTATATGACTTTCATCAGATTGCTTATTTAGTGTAATCATCATAAATAACACAGAAAAACATTGATCTTTCTTATAAACTATGATAGTTGGCTTTGAAAAACACAGAGAAAATAAGAATCAGCCAAAAGAAAAAAAAATGCTTCCTAAGTATGTTTAATTCTGTTATTATAAAAGACTATTTCCATATATACTCATACTCATAATTAAAATTCTTTTTAAAAATACTTATTTTGAACTCAGTATTTACATAAGGAAAATCTCCTTTGCATACCTAATTTTTTGCTTATGAATTTAAATTATAATATTCACCAGTTTATTCATCTGTGTTAGAGTTGTTACTAAAGATTAAAGAACTCAAATCAAATTCTTGGATCACTTACATACAAAGAAAATCTAAGACAAAGAGTTGGTCTTTGCAAAGAGAAACTGTGTTGCAAAAATAGATGTGGAAAGTTAATGGTTTCTTTTAAAGAAAACTGTCAAATATTCATTTTTAGTTATTTGTTATAAATCTTTATTATAAAAGTTGATATACAATGGTTTGAAATGTGTTTTTTATATATGTTTATGTGTGTATATGTGCATACAGTGTTTATAAAAGAAGGGAAAGGATTTCACTCCATACCCATGTTTACGCAGAAAGAAACAGTGACAACATGTGAGATGATGAGATACCCCTACACCGGATTTAATTATTGCGTTGGTGAAAAAGTCTGTATATTTTTTTCTGTAAAATAAAAGGACATATTTTTCATTTTCATCAATAACTTTATTGATTTGGATATTTTGAGTATGTTGGCTATCTCCCACATGGTATACTTCGATTTTAATTAATGTCTCAATTTGATCGATATCAAAGAGATATCAATATCAGAGAGAAATCTCCGGCACAAAACTTTGCAAACCACATTTGACATGTTCTGTCAGTCTCAGTATCTTCTCCATACACTGTGGAAATCTTTTTTGTGTTTCAGTTGTTTTTACCTTTCTTGAAATAATAAAGCATAATATACTGAAAAAGTTGCTTATTTGCTTCCATCTTCAATATTAAAATGGCTATACAAGAATTCACTGATTTTGATAAGTTTTTTTTTAATGCAAGCTGGTATGACAGCTGTTACAATACAACGTAACAAAATTGTTTCACATGAAGTTAAAGATAACTAAGCACTACTAGAACCATCTTATGGAAAAAAAGAAATGAACTTTTTGGCCAACCTAATAGGAAGGAAGGAAGTGAAATGAAGACCTTGGAACCAGAGGTACTGTGGAAAAAAAATGATCTTCACAGAAATCTTGAGTGGGTACTAGAATCTCCACACTCTGTAGATGAAGGAAAGGTTGAGGTGATTTATCTGACACTTGAATCACCATAGCGTTCCTTAAACGAGGGATGAATAAACATGGCTGTCATTGAATTATTTGAGGAGCTTTTTCTGAATAAACATTCCAGGAGTCTACTCAATTTTCATAGCTGCTTACAAGTGGAAACTAGGAATAAATGGGAAAAGGGAAAATAAATATATGCTAATGATCTATTGACTAAGCAGAATTAGGTATCACCAATTTAAATATATTAATTAACTTTCTCAGTACTTCTTTATATTAATATAATCTCACTTATATAACAGCAATAAAAACATCATCTGTGAAGAAAAAAATACCACAAGCAATATTGATGATGGTACAATGTAGCTATTTCTAATTAGCAGTTGTATAAATGTCCTATTTCTAAAATTTCAGAAGGCCATTGTACTAAAATTATTCTATACTTAAAAGTTCTGATAGAAGCCACAAGGAAGGACATGTCAGAATGTGATTACTAAGAAAAAAGATGTTGCTGCCACTTATCATTCTGGTAATGATAATCTGTCACCTAATAATGACTTTAAATTTGATACTAGGACAAGAAAGAAGCATCCTAAGGAATAGTGATGATAATGAGGAGGTGAGGAGCAGAGGGTTGGCAAGAGAAGGCAGTTGTAAATAGACTGAGAAAAAGCTCAGAAAGAAGAAACTGAGTTTTAGTCTACTACTGGAGTTTTGGTTTTCTACACTTAAGGTTCAGAAATTGATGGAAAGCCAGAAAAATGACTTGGTGAAAAAAGTGAAGCGTGGCTTATATAGATAAGTAAGTGGAAAATACTTCAGCTTTTCCAGGGAAATGAACAAATAAATAAATGCTAGTCAGATTTTACAATTAAATAAATAAGAGAGAGAGAGAATGATAACAGTGGGATTTTCGCAGTGATTTAATTCATCAATTAACTATTAAAAAACCCCAGCAAATAGTTTAACCATTTAATGAGTACTACCAGGCATAAGAAAATAATCTGTCCTTTGAATCAGGAGATTAAAATTTTGTCCCTACTCAAACATACACATTTTACATATAAAAATTAATTTCTCTATGTCTATTACTGATTTATTTTTGCTCAAACTGGAGGTTGGAGTAAATCGCCTCTAAGAGCCCTTTAACTCTAATATTATCCAAGTGAAATGGCACAGGTAAAATTATAACATGGTTATTTTAGGTGTATTAAAAAGTAGACTTTAATAATAATGCATTAATATTTTTTCACTAATTGAGTCAAATATTCTAATATGAGAATTTGATAATAGTGGAAACAGTGGGGGGTAGGTATACTGAAATTCTCATTCTATTTTTGTAATAATCTTGTAAATCAAAAACTATTGTAAAATAAAGTGTTTACTTAAAAATGATTGAGATGCTAAAAAAAGATCTAGCACTAAAATTTAGAACACTTCTTATTTAACCATTGAGTAATATGCCATATGTTAAAGCTTTGCAAAAATGTTACACATTTAATCCCATTGAACTACCATCAGATTCCAAGTCATGAAAGACAAGGACCTACATCCAAGATTGCTCTATCCAGCAAAGCTTTCATTTAGAATGGAAGGGCAGATAAAGTGCTTCTCAGTTAAGGTCAAGTTCAAGGAGTTCATCATCACCAAGCCCTTATTGTATGAAGTGTTAAAGGGACTTATCTAAGAAAAAGAAGATAAAAACGTGTAGTAAAAGGACAGCAAACTCACAATTATTAACAACCACACCTAAAACAAAAACAAGAAGAAACTAAGCAAACAACTAGAACAGGAACAGAACCATAGAAATGAAGAACACATGGAGGGTTAGCAACAGGGGAGTGGGAGGAGGAGAGGGGGGAAGGTACGAAGAAAAAGTAGTGTGGATGGTAGGTAGAAAATAGACAGGGTGAGGGCAAGAATAGTAGGGGAAATGTAGAAGCTAAAGAATTTATGACACATGGACATGAACTAAAGTGGGGGAATGTGGGTGGGAGAGGGTGTTCAGGGTGGAGGAGAATGAAGGGGGGATAATAGGACAACTGTAATAGCATAATTGATAAAATATATTTTTTTAAAAAAGGCTCATGGGACTCTGTATTTGTTTCTAGTGCTGTCATGACAGACACTAGGTAGCCTAAGCAACAGAAATTTATTTGTCTCACATTTCTTTAGTGTTAGAAGCCAAGACCTAGGTGCCAGCAGAATTTGCTTGATTCTGAAGTTTTTCTCATTGGTCTGGAGATGGCTACCTTTTCCCTTAGCCTTCACTTGGTCTTCCCTGTGAGCACATCTGTCCTATTCATCTCTTTTTACAAACAAATCATATTGGATTAGGGCTCCTCCAATAAACTCATTTAACCTTAATTACTTTTTTAATTGCCCTATCTTCAAATGTAGTCACATTCTAAAGTACTAGAGATTAGGGTTTCACATATAAATTTGGGGGGATGAATTCAGCATATAAAAAAGATTAAGAAAAAATTAGTTATAGGTCCACTTTATGTTGCCTAATAGTATATATAACCAGAAGTCAAAACTACTTTTATCTTTCTTGAATACCTATGACCTTAAAATAGTTTTGTCTAATATTTTTAATGAGCTTATTGGTAAAATACAATGAGTGCTTTCTCTTAATTATTCAAAAAATATTAGAGTCCCAGGGTCTGTTCAAGATGCATATCATTCAAATATTAAACTAAAATATATATAATTTTTCCCTTGAGTGACTTGGTATAGGTGGAAATGAAGACATAAACAATTGCTGTATTTTATTGTAAGTGCTATAATAGAAGTATGTTAGAGGTGCTAAATGGAGAAGAGGGAAAAAGTTACCAACTTCGTTTGAGACATGGATCAGGGCTACATAGAGGAAAGAGTCAAAAAGTCTTTAAAGAAGTTGATATTTAAACATAATATGGAATAAGTAGTAATTTACCAAGCAAGTTGGAGTGGCTGGTGTAAGGATAGAAGTCCCATTATACATAATAAGTGATGACTTGGAAACCTGATAGGTGATAGTGCATTTAATGTATTGTGGTTGAAGTTTTAACACAGAATATTGGTAGAAGATGAATTTAAAAAGTTAAGCAGAGTAGTTAGATACTGAAAGCCCTGGAGGTTACGCTACAGATTTTGATTTTACTTTAAAGACAATAGATTTCAAAGATGGTTTTAAAGAGGGGAGCAAAATAAATCTTATTTCAGAAACATAAAATAAATGCAGCTATATTTTTAAGTGGGCTAAACTGATGGCAAGATGAAAATGTAAAAGAGTATTTCAATGGTATAAGTTAGATGTAATAAAAACTTTAACTTTGATAAGTGAAAAGAAAAGCATGTCGATCATAATGTTTGAGACATGTAGGAGATGTATAATATATACATCAGACTTCTGTTTCCCACTCTGATGAAGAAACTTAGCATAGCTCTCCAACTTCTCAAACAAAAGACTTTAAGAATAATTATTATTGATTAACAGGTATATTTAATCATTATAACATGCTAATTCAATAGGAAAATATAACAATTTAAAATTTATTTGAAAAAGCATGCATGTATATAGGAAAAATAAAGAATTAATAAGAAGAGGCAGAAAGTAAGCCTTAAAATTATTTGAACAATTCAATCAACCAAATAGAAAAAAATGACATTTATAATGCATTATACTCAACAGTTGTACAGTAGAAAATCAATTCTTTTTGAGTATATGAAAATAAACCAAATTGCTGATCCATAAAGCTTGCCTCAATAAGTTTGAAAGGAATGAAATCATACAAATTTGTTTTCTAACCACTGTGCAATGAAAAATAAACCCATTTTATTTTGTTTTTGAACTTACAATGTGTCTAAAGTAAATAGAAGGAATAAAGAAATAGGTAGAAGGTCATCAATCAGTATTAGTAAAACAGAAATGTGCATATACAGTTAAGGAACTCAAGATATCTAAAACTCTGTTGTTCTTTGAAAAGATTAATACATTTGACAAACCTCTAGCCAGATTCATCAAGACAATGTAAATTGCAAGCTACCAATATCAGGAATAAAAAAGAAATGGTACAAACCCTACATACATTTAAAACAAGTTATCATAAAAATATTTATGTCAATATGCTTTGCAATGTATATGAATGAACAAATTACTGGAAAAATAAAATTAGTAAAACTAACACAAAATAGAAAATCTAAAGTATTCCTAAATCTGTGAGATAAATTATATCTTTAAACCACATCACACAAATCTACCTCCATTACCAGATTACTTCAGTGAATTTTTCCAAACTGAATATCTATTTTGAACACATTTTTTCTCTAAATATTGAAGTAGAGTGAAAATATCCTAACTCATTTTATAAAGTCAGCATAAAAAGGAAAATTAAAGATAATATTTCTGAAAGCAACATGAAAAATCCTTAAGAGCAAATTGAATCTGGTTATATACAAATAAAATATCATAACAAAGTGAGATTTATTTTAGGAAAGAATAGATGTATTACACTTAAAATAAATTATTGTAATTTGATGTAGCAATAGAAAAAAAGAAAAGTAATATTTTCTTTGGAACATTTAAGATAATTAAATTAATTTTTGTGATTAAAATAACAGCAACTAAATCCTCTCACCACAACCTTAGAAGAGAGAAAGATTTACTTAATCTGACAAAGATATCTTAAAAAAAACAAATTAAAAAAAGAACTTCCACTGTATTTGTGGTAAAATATTGAAAGCTTTCCTAATTGGAGTGTAAAAGAACAGATTATTGACTATCATTTGCTTAGTCCATGTTTTTCCTGTAGTCAAGTAAACAAAATAAAATGTTAATGTTTTGAAATAAGGAAACTATTCAAAGATGCCATGATTCTCATATACAGAATATTTCAAAGGAACTATATATATACTACTAGAATTAATAAGTAATAAGCAAAGATAATATGGCTCCTTGAATAAAATAATATAATATCTATATGCCAGCAAAAAAAGAATTGGAAATAAAATTTGAAAACATTTGCAACATAAAAGTCACATCAAATTCCTCAAAATAAATCTACTAGAAGATGTGTAAGCTCTCTATCAATAAACTGTTGCAATGAAAAATTAAGAAAATAGATAGATATCTTAATTATTAAAGGACCCTAGATATTAGTTCTCTCCAAATTGATCTATATATTTAATGAAATCTAAATAAATATTCTATCAAATATAAGGATTTACTTATGGAAATTACCAAGGCAATTTATGTTTATATGTAATTAAAAATAACAGAGATGAGATAAAATAAACTCAAAGAAGAGAGTTGGAGAACTTATACTATCAGGTGTAAAGACTTACAAATCCACACTAGCCATTTACTAGCTCAATGTTCACTGCCTGATGGTAGAGCAAGGAGTCAAAACTACTTTGGTCTATCTTGAATGCCTATGGCTTTAAGAAGTATACAGTTTTGGCTAGTATTTTTAATGAAATTATTGCTGAAATACACTAACAATATGGTATAAATAATGACTCATCAAAACACACATAGAACACTGCAGTGTAGTCTAAACAGCATAATTCTATGTAAAGACTCACTTAACTTTTGTCTTTCCTTTTGTTTATGTGATATATTACACTTATTGATTTTTGAATATTATACCACAAAAGTCACAGGATCATGTCAATAGATGTGGGAAAAGCATTTGATAAGGTACAACACCCATTTACAATAAAAACACTCAGCAAAGTGGGAATAGAAGGAACATACCTCAACATAATAAAGGCTATAAATGAAAAATCCACAGACAAAATCATACTCAATGTGAAAAAACTAAAAGCTTTCCTACTAATATCAGGAACAAGACAAGGATATTCACTTTCACCACTTCTATTCAACATAGTATTGGAAGTCCTAGCCATAGCGATCAGACAAGAAAAACAAATAAAAGGCATCCAAATTGGTAAGGAGGTAGTAAAACTGTCGTTGTTTGCAGATGAGATGATAGTATACATAGAAAATCCTATAGACTCCACCAAAAAACTACTCAACCTAGTAAGTGAATGTGGCAAAGCAGTGGGAAACAAAGTCAATATTCAGAAATTGAAGGCATTTTTGTACACCAACAATGAAATATCAGAAACAGAAATCAGGAATTGTAATAAAAACAATCTGGTATAGGCATAAAAACAGACATATAGACCCATGGAACAGAATAGAGAGCCCAGAAATAAACTTATGTCTCTAAGGTCAATTAATATTTGATAAAGGTAGCAGCAGCATAAAATGGAGTAAATATAGCCTCTTGAAGAAATGGTGTTGGGAGATGTGGACAGGAACATGCAAAAAAAATGAGACTTGACCACCAACTTACACCATGCACAAAAACATACTGTAGATGGATAAAAGACTTAAATATAAGTAATCAGCATAAAAGTCCTAGAGGAAAAGATAGACAGGAAAATTTCAGATATTCCACACAGCAATATTTTCACAGGTATGTCACCTAGAGCAAGGGATATAAAGGAAAGAATCAACAAATGGGACCATATCAAATTAAAAATCTGCATGGCTAAAGAAAACATTAGCAAAATAAAAAGGGAACCAACTAAATGGAAAAATATATTTGCCAATGATACCTAGGACAAAGGTTTGATCTCAAAAATATATAAAGAAATCATACAACTTGATACCAGGAAGACAAGCAATCCAATTAAAATATAGGCAAAGGCCCTGGTGGTTTAGCTCAGTGGATTGAGTACCAGCTGGGGGACTAAAATGTTGCTGGTTTGATTTTCAGTCAGGGAACATGCCTGGGTTGTGGACAAGCTCCCCAGCTGGAGGCTTGAGAACAGCAACCAATACATGTTTCGCTCACATATTGTATTTCTCTCTTTCTCTCTCTTCCCTTCTCTCTAAAAATAAATAAATACAAATCTTTAAAAAATGGGCAAATGACCTCAACAGACACTTCTCCAAGGAGGACATACAGAGGGCCCATAGACACATGAGAAAATGCTCAACATCACTAGTCAATAGAAAGATGCAGATAACCACAATGAGACACTACTTCACACCAGTCAGAATGGTCATCATAAATCAACAAACAGCAAGTACTGGCAAGGTGGTAGAGAAAAGGGAACCCTACTACACTGTTGGTAAGAATGCAGACTGTTGCAGCCGCTGTGGAAAACAGTATGGAATTACCTCAAAAAACTAAAACTAGAACTGTCTTTTGACCCTCAGAATCCTGAAACACCATTTCAAAAGAACCTATGAACCCCAATGTTCATAGCCATATTATTTACCATAGCCAAGTGCTGGAAACAGCTTAACTGCCCATCAGTAAATGAGTGGCTAAAAAAAACTGTGTTACGTATACACAATGAAATACTATGCAGCAGAAAGAAAGAAGGAACTCCTACCCTTAGCAACAGCAAGGATGGAACTGGAGAGTATTATACTAAGTGATATCAGCCAGGCGATGAAAGACAAATACCATATGATCTCACCTATAAGTGGAACATAATCAACAAAACAAACAAGCAAGCAAAACAGAACCAGAGACATGGAAATAAAAAACAAGTTGACAGTGAGCAGAGGGGAGGGAGGACAGGGATAATGGGAGAAAGAAGGGAAAGGGGCAAGTCAAGGAACATGTACAAAGGAATCATGGACACAGACCACACAGGGGAGGATTGAATGTGGGACAGAAGTGTGGGAAGGACAGGGGAGAGCAATGGAGGAAAATGGGGACAACTGTAAGTGAACAAAATAAAATTATGAAAAGATTCACTTTACTTTTGAAAAAGATGTTCCTGAATTCAGTGATCAAAGGATGGTCTTACTAACAAATATTTCTGGGCCAACTGAATACCATGTTTTATAAAAGCATCTTTACTCACACCTCACTTAAGGCACAAATGACCACTGGATGAATTTTAAATCTAACTGTATATGGTAAAATAATAAAGGTCCCATCTAAGCAATAATGTTGAAGAACATTGTAATCTTGAGTTATACAAATGTATTCAAAGCCAGAAATCAACAGTAATAATCATAAGAGAAAAAATTTAAACATTATGAAATTTATGAATTTCAGTTATCAAAAGATAAATTATTAGAGTTCAAAAATGCAAGACATCAAGCAACAGAACTGGTTTAAATTAGATATTATCATAAACAGCTTATACATAAAATATGTAAATAACTCCTATAAGCAAATAAGTAAAAACAAATGTTTAATTTAAAAAATGAACCAAATCCCTAACATAAGGATAACATATGAAAGCTTTATGGGTCACCAAGGGAATATAAATTAAAAGCATGTAAGATATCACTAATCATAATCAAAATGGCTAATTTAAGTTTGCAAAAAAAATAACATAACACTAAATATTTCTGAGGATACGAAATAACTGAAATTTTCATACTATTCTGATGAGAATATGAACTAGTACTACAAGTTTGGAAAAGCCTCTACTTACATCACTAAAGCTAATCATGAACATGTCCTGTGATCAGCAATTTCACTCTTAAATATATTCTCAACAGAAATGCATTCATATGTTCAGTAAAAGATGTGTATTAAAATGATCATAGAAGTACTATTCAAAAGTGCCAAAAATTGGGGGGGCAATTAAGAGTATAATAAATTTATTGTGGTATATTCATTTAATGGAATGATAATACAAAGCAATGAGAAAATCACAATGGCACACGACATAGATAAATCTCATAAAAATTTTCAGTGAAATAATCCAGATATAAAGTAGAACATATTGTATGATTCAATTTATGTAAATTTCAAATCAGGCAAAACAGTCTATGATAAAAGAAGGACAGAAGGTAAGATAAATTTGCTCAATTTTGTTCATCCTTATTTTAAGGAAAATGTAACAGGATACAATAGGGGAGAGGTACAATTTTCTACATCAAGAATTTCCATACATTTTTATTTCCATTTTAGCCACTCCTTAAAAGATAAGAAGTTACCATTCTGATTGATCAGGATTCAGGATATTCATTGAGCCATATTTTGCTAGCGAATTGGTTGACAGACAAAAGGCCCTTTATTACATGTGACTTCTCTTTTTTTTATTGTTGTTCAGTTAGAGTTGTCCCAATCCCCTCCACCCCCGCCAGCTTGCTCCCTCCTGTCCCACCCACCTGCTGCCCTCAGTTAATCCCTCCCTGTTGTCTATTATCATGGGTCTTTTATATGTGTTTTTTGACTAAACACTTCCCTTCCTTTCCCCTGTTATCCCTCTCCCTACTTTCCTTTGGTCTCTTGTCAGTTTTTTCTTTATTTCCATGCCTCTGGTTGTATTTTGTTTGCTTGTTTATTTTATTGATTATGTTCCACTTGTAGGTGAGATCATATGGTATTTGTCTTTCATCAGCATTGGTCTTTCACTTAACATAATATTCTCCAGTTCCATCCATGCTGTCACAAAAGGTAGGAGTTACTTCTTTCTGCTGTATAGTATTTCATTGTGTAAATGTACCACAGTTTTTGATCTACTCATTTACTGATGGGCACTTAGGTTGTTTCCAGCACTTGGCTATTGTAAATAATGCTGCTAAGAACACTGGGGTGCATAGGTTCCTTTGAATTGGTGTTTTAGGATTCTTAGGGTATAATCCCAGCAGTGCAATCACTGGATCAAAAGGCATGCGACTTCTCTTAAAGTTCCAGCTTCCTGTGCCATGTGTTTCAGAGAACACAGGGCCTGATGGCTAGAGTTCTCAATTATCAACTGTCACCCTCTCTTTTTTACCATTTCCTCTTGCAGTGGTGGATAAATACTAATGACCACATTTACTAGTTGTGTGGAATGAAATATGATTTTGCTCAATGGACAGTGTGCTCAGAGAAATATTCACTTCCTAACCTGCCTTACAACTTGTCATAGGACCATGTGACAATTGGTTGAATTATGGATGTATTTTGAAGCTAGATTCAATAGATTTCTACCAAATATAATATGGAATATCAGGGGAAAATATAATCAAAGATGATGATAAACATGTTGTTAAAACAACAATTGGAAAGCTGTGTTGTCAACAACTGTGATTGAGAAGAAATGATTAAGTAGATTTTCAGAAAAAACCATCTCTTCATTTTCAACATGTTAGGATTGAGGATTTTATAATCTAATTAGAGGTGTTCAGTAGGCAGTCAAATATATGAGACTGGAGTCCAAGAGGGAAGATTGAAACCTCAGGAATTTCACCGTTAGCAGGTTAAAAAGAGGATGAAAATCCAGCAAAAGAACCTAAAAAGAAATGATTAGTAAAATAGGGAAGAAGACAATATAACCAAGAGATATGGTGTCCCCAAAGTCACCATACAAGAAAGAGTATCAAGGATTAGAGAATGATCAGCCATGCCTGATGCTTTTGGTGGTAAAATAAGGTGAGGACAGAAAATGTGTCATGGGAGTTAGCAAAATGGAGGCCATAGATGATCTTTCAAAGATAAGTTTCAAAGAAATGGCAAAGGCCTGACTGGAGTTGAGTTTAAGTAAAAATAAGAGATGAGAAATGCGTACAATCCCAACAATGTTTTTGAAAAACTTTGATGCAAATGGGAATATGAATAGGAGAAATTAGGCTTAGAGCAGTTTCTTATTTTGTTGCTGTTGTTGTTCTTTAATGTATTTCTAACAGGGTAAATAATAGCATATTTATATAATAATGGGATGGCCTAGTAGACAAGGAAAAACTGATAAGAATGGAACAAAAAAACAAAAACAAAAAAACCCCAGCGGAATCATTGTCATTGATTAGGTTAGAGAATAATGCAAAAGAGAGATTCAGTTTAGATAAATGAAATATTGGGTTGGCCAAAAAGTCCATTTAGGTTTTTTCCATAAAAATAAAAGACATATTCTTTTCATTTTCACCAATAACTTTATTGATTTGGATATTTTGAGTATGTTAGCTATCTCCTGTTATTGGCTTCTATGCTGCTAAACATCTTCTAATACCTAAGACAGTCATACAGCAAAGGATTATTTGGCCAAAATGTCAACAGTACCAAAATGACAGTCAACAAATGCCAAAAGTTCACAAATCACTTTTGACACATTCAATCAGTCACAGCCCCTTCTCCATACACTGCACAAATCTTTTTTTGCACTTCAGTTGCGTTTTTACTTCTCTTGAAATAATAAAGCACAATGTCAAAAATATTGTATATTTTCTTCCATCTTCAATATTAAAATAGCTACACAAAAATTCAACAATTTTAATAAGTTTTTAAAACATGTACATTGATAATGCAGCTGTCACAATACAATACAAAATTGTTTCAAATGAAGTTAAAGACAACTCTAGTTAAGTGCTACTAGAGCCATTGTACTGAAAACAACTCAACAAACTTTTTGGCCAACCCAATCTTTATCTATAGAAAAGGACATCTATGGATATAGATGCTGATAGCTAGGAGATAAAACGCTAAAGTCTGCAAAAGTTCTTTTATTTATTAACCCTCCATTATGAAGTAGGAAACAAAACCATCAGCTGACAGTAAGGGTAGAGAATGAGATGCGAGAGATTTGAAATAGTCATGTGTGTGGAAAGCATATTACAGCATTAATAATCAGTACATCAGGAATGCGTAGCATGATTGCCAGGTGCAACAAGAGGCTCATTTGACATTTGTGTTCATGCACAGCACTCAAGATCAGTCAAAGTAGCCATCCATGTGCTTTCTCCAGCCTCATTTAGCTGAGAGACCCAGTAAATGGAGTAGGGTCATGCTTTGTTCAGGGAAGTAGTGTAGAGCTTGAGATGTATAAATAGTGTTTGCACAGATTTGTGGATTTAAGCTACGTAAAAAGGAAGAGAGTAAATCAAGAGAGTAAGAGACAGTAAGAAGGTGATAGAATCACCTTTGATATACTTGTGTATGAAATGATTGTTGGAGATAGGCTAAGAGAGAGTGAGCTTCTGATGTAGAAGTGGTAGTCTGAGAGAGGGATGCATGAGCTGGAGAGTATGGAGTTACTGAATTTACTGGAAAACAACATGTCTAGGGTATGAACATGGCTGAAGTGCAATGGAGAACAAAGTCATTAGAGGACAAAGGTTGAAGTCATTGATAAGCAAGCAGTTTGTATTTGGAAATTATCAGGATGAAAAGTTTTGCTAAACCAAGGAAGCAGCTTGAGAAATTTAATGAAGACTGCTGGACTCTAGACAGTAAGTGTCAAAACAAATGAACAATCAAACTCTCATTTTACATTTCCATTGTAAACATTCCATTAGCCCTTTCTTAGCTCTAAATCTCAATAATATTTAATGCTTGCTCCTATAAACTCCAAACTCTCTTTCCTTTGCCTTTCTGGCACAATACTCTCTTTATTCCTTTTCCTTTCCTTACTATTTCTCCTTCTGGTTTTCTACTAATGATTAGAGCTGGATCAAGTTAATCTCATTGAGCCAAAATTTATCTGTAAATTATTTATCACATGTAAATGTTGGGATGGTTAAATGAAATAATGGACACAAAGCACCCATCATGGAACCTGACCTATAACACATAATAGTTCTGTCTCTTTTTCTTCCTTCCCCAGCTTATTTTTCTTTGCCATCACTTAATCCTACACATGTCTATCTTACACCTCTGTCTTTCTCAGAGAACTGCATTACATGAATAGTTGAATTTTTACAAATATGAATTATTTTTAAATCTACATCTCCAATTTTGACACAGAAACTCTGGCCCCATAATTTCTCATTCTCTACAAGATACTCCCTTATACATTCCAATCGCCTTCATAGCAATATAAAAGAAAGTCAAATTACTTACATTGTATTACCCCTTTAAAATCAATCATCTCTACCTTATAAACAGCTTATTTCCCTCAATGGCACTCTTATACTCTCAGTAATTCAGGATGAGGAACCTAGGTAACGTTCAGTTCTAAAAATGTAATTATTTTAATTAGAAAGACAGAAAAGCAGGTAGGATAGTTAACGTTCATTTGTAGAAAAGTTAAACTTCCAGTATAATGAACTTGAATGTTCAAGTAAATCAACTACTGAATTACAATTTAAATACAGAAGGGGCACCTCAGATGAAGTGCAGAAATAATCCATTTGCTATATTGCACTTTCAAATAAATGCTGTCTTTTAAAGGGCTGGAAAATAAAAAGGTATTGCAGAGCAAAACAGATACCCTGCTGAAAAGAATATCCAAATTCAGAAATGTCAGGCTGTAGAGCAGTGAATACCCTGAAAAGACAATTACACATAATTTAGAGGTATTTTCTAGTTTGTTGTGTAGATCATACAATAACAAGGGGCTTTGTGTTCATTTATAACTGTCTGGAGAATAGACTGGAGTAGAATGGTAATATGTGTATATTATAACGAGCAATTCTTTTGATAAACCTGGGGAGGAAAATGGAGGATTAGAGAGCAACTGAGAGGGCCTTCTGTGTGCTGGGAATATCAGATGAACAGTGCCACTATTGCTTCCATTTGGATAATGAGTCTATCTCTGACCACTGTTATCTACTCTCCAGGCAGCTGGATAACGGGACAAAGGTAAAACCATTCTATTCCTGCATGACAGAAAAGTCTCTCTAAGCTCTTTCTCTAACAGCCATTGAGTTCTTTTCCAATTTTCAGTGAGAAACATCACTCATCTAGTACCAGCTTACTTGCCATACACAGTAGTTTGAACAATTCCAATATATTCTCCTGAAACATACAGACGTGCTCACTTCCTCACAATGCTCTATCATTAAGGGAAAGTCATGGAAGATAAAATGCAGAATAGCTGGTCCTATAATGTATAATAGCAGGCATTTCTATAATAGCCAAAGTGCTGCATATATTAGAAGTCATTTTCTGTAACAGCTCCCAATGAAAAGCAAGGGAAATTATAACACGAAAGTGAAGGTGCAAAGTGAATGATGTTTTAAAGCAGCAATGTGCTGTTACATGTCATTGGTTGACCTCACCTGTTTCTTTTTTAATCAAAGTGACTGAAATGAATCCCTTTTCCCTTTTCTTTGTCCCCCTCCCACCTATTATTCCTTCCTCCACAATCATTTAGAATACTGTAGGAAAGTACCGATTCCTGTCATTTTATATATACATGTATAAGTATATACCACACATTTACACATACATTGCATATACACATCAATATCTCACATTCATTTTACATACACACACAGACACACTTATTCAGAAAAACAAAAGCATGTGATTTTAGAGGAAAAATGCCACAAAATAAATCTAGCCTTATTAAGGAAACTGGACATTAGTTATTTTTATATTTTAACTAAAGAGCTAGTTTGAAATAATAAGGGAGAAACTACTCATAAGGAAATACATTTTAAGAATGTACTTTGTAAATCTGAGGGTGAGTGAGGATATTCAGTGTTAATGTTTTAGAGGAAGCAATGTGGTCATAGGGCCAATTCAGACTTGAATGAGAGGATGGGGGGGGGGTGACGTCAGTTAAACCGCAGATGGAGGTTCACAAAGGGGCAACATTAGAAGGTACAAATGGAAATCTGTAATCAATATTTTTTGTAGTTCTTTTCTATACATTACATTGCTTCCATATATTATGATCACTTTTGATTTTATTTCTATGTAGAAGAAAGTGAAAAATGTATGGTCTCCAAGTGAAAATATGGAGGACCGAGGCCAGGGCACCATATCTTTTCAATAACTCTCTGTGCCCCTGTTTATACATTATGGTCAACATCCTTTCAAAAATAAATTTTCAGAATTTTAAAGCAATGCTACTTTTCTTTTATATTTATACTGTACCCATCTATTGCCTGTTAGTACTGAGAAAACATCTGATATATTCCTCCTACTTTTCTCTACCTTATTCTTCTTTTGTGGAATAAAAAAAAATAGCCACAAGATCAGTTGTTTTTGTCACTGACCTTAACTGCCTTTGAGATTGTTTAGCTTCTCCTTCATCAATCAGCTTATCCCATAGCTCTTGACTCCAGGAAAAACTGTGTCACAAACAAGGTAGTGTGGGTGAAGCTTACAGATTAGTTTCTTATCTAAAAACTTTGTGGTACTTTGGAAAAACAACTATTTAAATACTACACATGCTCCATACCTAAAGAGCAGGTAAGTATTTAAAAAATATATACATATTCTTTCACAAGTGAGGAATTTACTTTAAATTTGTGTTGGTGTTTTGACTTTGGTAAAATCTTAGGAAGACTCTGTTATTAGAGAAGAGATATGTTGTGGGCCCCTGCTACATCAAGGAATTATTTAATTACAGTTTATCAAGAAAAATCAATCATTACCACTATTTACAGTGGATCAGTGTCTGGTTTTTAGAGTTTAGGTAATGATTCAGAGGGTGGTTCAAGAGTGAAAACAAGGACCCATTAGGTTAGTTAAGCAGAATCTGTACCTTTCTTTAACAATCTGCCAATTTAGCATATTCCCCCCAAAATCAATTAATCAACCAGCAAATCTATCAGCATCAGTAATACACATGAATCAGATTTCCTCTATCTTCTTCCCTTATAGGGTATATACTCACTAGAATGTCCATGATATTTAAAAATTTCATCCCTTGTAAAAATTGATTAGTGACCTAGAGATGGCGAAGATAATGATCTTCTACTATGGGGATTAAGTTATTTTAAGAGGATAAAACAATGAATAGAACGTGGTTACTACCTTTAAGGATGCTAAATTTAAAAGGGAAGACATAGTTTTAATCCCAACATTGTAAAGAACAGTGATAAGCACACGAAGAGATATTGTCTCAAAAGTTATCACATGGGAAAAGCAGCTTGAAGTGCTGCTTGTATTTAAGAAACACACCACATTTCAATACTGACACAATGATCCATGTGATCCATATTCTGTTGTGAAATAATATGTGAAAAAAAACAATTTATTTTAATTCAAATTAGAGAACATTTCTAATAATATGGTATTTTTTTCTTTTCAAATGGATCAATTGTTCTATATAATATGTAATAAACACAATCAATTTAAATAATGCCTTCACTTTAACTTCACATAGGAAGTTAATTTTATTTTTTTATGATAATAATTCTCATAAGATAGGACATTTAAAAATGTAAGGTCATTCTCAAATGAAAATATGAAAAGAGAGAAAGTCAGACCATCACACTGGCTGCAGTAGCTCTTTGCTATTATTAGGTCAATAGAAATTGTTTTCATATTTAAAGTTGCCATAGTAAATGTGGGTGCCAACTGAAATCCCTAGCATTCTTTGATCCAGCTTCAGAGGTAAGGGTAAAATGTTAACTGTGTTACCAGAGGTATTTGTTTTACCCAAGTCATACATAAAGGAAGTGATCTTAGAGGTAGGAAGCAGGGAAGAATTATGATGCTGAATACTGGTAAGCATATAAGAGATTCTGACCTGGGAAATTATAACAGATAAAGTTTAAAAAGAGGAAGCCACATCTCTGGGCAAAAAGGCAAAATACAAAAGTTTAATCCTCACCTCTCTTTCTCTCTCTCTCTCTAATACCTACTCTCAATTTTCTTTCCCTGAATCCATATACTATTCCTGTCTCCTTTATACTGAGATGCAGCAACACTTGAGTAAGAGATCCCAAACCTTGTCTTTGTACTGAGATACATTTTCTATCTTTGTCATATCAATAGGGGCATTTATCTCTTATTCATAGTGTTGATGTGAGACTCAGGTGGGATAATAAATGTGTAACAAATATGCTGAATGAACACAACTGGTACACTCATCAAACACCTCATTTTTATCTCACAGTATAATCCAAAGTTTGTTCACAGAGGTCCAGTCCTTCTGCTTCCCTAGACAAAAACTCTAGTAGGCCCCATGATTTTGCTGGTTCTCAATGCTGGCTGTAAAACAGAACTACACAGAGAACTCTTAAAAACACTGATGTCCAGGCCTATCAACACATTTAGGTTAAAATTTCTGGGTGAGGGGCCTCCATGTATGTGGATTATAAAAACTCTCAAAGTGTAGTTAAGGTGAAAAACTACTGTTTTTACATAATAAATCACTGCACTATCACTTCCATCACAAAATACAGTACTCATTCTGTTTTAGCATTTTCAGTCCAACATATTGATCAACACTGTCAGTTGGATTTGAAGATATATCTCCCCTTCCTGCTTGAGCAGGCTTCTCATGGGTAACCAAAACAGGGAAGAGGAGAGGGTTGGCTTCCTGTTCCCTTTGCAGCTCCCTCACTCCCAGGGCTCGGTCCCTGACTCCTTCAGGACTACAGTGCAAGAGGTGGTGGGGAGGGAAAATTCTGACTCCATAGTACCGACATGTCATGTAGCATCATATAATGGATTGACAGGCGTCCAAACCTGCATTTCCCTGTGTCAGTGGTGTCACTGTTGTTCAGAGTGGACAGAGTTCTGTTGTATCAGGTCATTTGCTAATTTGCTATTTCCTATTCTCCAGCATCAGTTGATGGTTAACTGCTTTCCAGCCAAACCCCGTAGGCAAAACATACAATGTCTCCACAAATTCAATTTTTAATTTATTTCTGGGTCTCACCTACTTTCTGTGAAATACTCAATTATTGTTTTCCCTGATGAGACCCAGTGTGTAGGCCCATCCTCAATTCAAACATTTGTATCCAAGCTGGTCCATTAGCCTTGAGACAGCTTGTCTCCTGACCTCATATTTTTTCAGGCAGCAAATACTCAATCACTCTCTGCCCAAGCATCAGGGGACAGAGTTAGGCTGATGAGCCCTTCTCATGCTTGTGGTAAGATCTAGATAAACTCTATCCTTCCTGGTTGGGGATGCCTATTACTGGGAACCAGACCACATCAGATCCAAAAAACTAATTCATGGATTCTCCTCCTAATTATCACTTGCCTATGTTTACATAGACTCAGTGTAAGTGTTTAAAGAGTCAACTTTTGTTTTTTAAGAAAAAATCAGTTTTTGAGCACTGATTTTCTACATTCTCACCTTAGCCTGGTACTACATTATAGAAATTAACATGCAGATTTTTAGAGTTCTCACTGAAATTTTTATTTGAACTCCTATTAGATACAAAATTGATTAGAAAATTGATGTCTGGTGGCACCAAGGGGGCCGAGGGAGTCCTCAGCACAATACCAGGGTCCAGATTCTTATCACGGTCCAAGAAAGGATTTGAGGCCACAGGATGTAGCAAAGCACAGTAAAATTATTAAAGTGATAGTACACACTCAAGAAGTGAGGGCAGGTGGCCTTGGGGTACTAGATGCCCCAATGGTGTCTGGGTGGAAGGTTTTTATTAAATGTGGGCAAGGGAGAGATGGTAGAGTGGCCCTTGGTTTCTGATGCTGGTCGGGTGACTTCCCACTCAGCTTATCCTTTTCCCTCCTCTCCCGATAGCAATTTCTTTCTTTCTTTCTTTCTTTCTTTCTTTCTTTCTTTCTTTCTTTCTTTCTTTCTTTCTTTCTTTCTTTCTTTCTTTCTTTCTTTCTTTCTTTCTTT
>CM052538.1:123662069-123684717 GCA_028533065.1 Trachops cirrhosus
ATTTTTTGTTGTTGTCGTCTTCTCAAGTACAGAAAACTGGGGGAGGTTAGCAGGTGGTCAGTCAAGGTCACCTCTGCCATGTTCTAGCCAAGATAGAAAAGGGGAGTGAGGGATAAAACCTTTTTTCCCTTTCACAGCATTTACAAAATATTTTTTTCTTTGAACTATTTTCCAACTTATATTTCAAAAAGACAAAAAGTATGTTAGCAGATGAATGAACAAGAGCAAGGACGATGTCACTGTACCTTGAATATTTATTAATAGTGTTTGCCCCTCTAATACTGAGAGGTCAGAATGGGTTGGGGCAGACAGCAGGGAGAGCAGCATAGAATGATTAGCATAATCACAAATAAGAGTAAAAATTAATGACCCAACACTGGCCATCATGCAACTACTCTTGCTCCATTTTCCACACATTTGGTTTTTAGTATTTGTTTACAAATGTAAGTTAGTTTAAGAGGAATAAAGTGGAAAGATGTTTATAACTGGTAACAAATGCATAGATCTTATAAATATCATGTAATTTATTTAAGAGGGTTTGTTTTATGACTTCCCAGATTACAAGTCAGGTAGATATGTAAAATATGTAACTATTTTATGTTACAATTTCTTTTTCCTTAACCTCCACCCCCACCCTATAAAGGTAATACAAAGACTACTGAGAACTTATTTTTATTTTCATTCCTCTCGAAAGCATTGATATGTTGTACACATTATAATTACAGTGAATTAAATAAGCATATGTCATTGTGTCCTATTAACTAGTTATATTGTCACTTTAGGATTTTCTGTTGTCAATATTACAAGAGTTTCTCATTTAATTTGCTGGTTTTCCTTTGGTGGGTTTTTGCTGTCAAGTATATTCTGAGACAAAGTGAATCATTATTAAATTCATCACTTGAAATATTGTGGATATATAATTGACTACTGAAATTACACTGAGATAGTAAGTAAACTCAAATACACTTTTTTTTTTATTTTCTCTTTAGCAAATAGGAAAAAAGACAGACCTAGAAGCTAGACATCCTGTTAAGTATGTAACACTTACATACTGTTATGTTATGGATGTGTAACACTAACACATCCTGTTAGTTTATAACACTATCATTTTAATCATGGGAATCTTTTGCTAGTGTTATCCTCACATTATTTTTCAACTAGATGATAAACAATCAACAACATAACTACCCAGTGCAGAGATTGCATGAGTGTGTGGAGTGATGCTTACTGTGAGGATGAGTACCTGTCTTTACCTGCCTGGGGATATTCACTGACATTCAACCAGAAGGAGTAGGGCACATCAGTGCAGAACTTCCTGAGTCTGGACCCCAGAGTCTATTCTGCCCTCCTTTCACCTGGAAAAACAGCTTTGCCTACCTTAGGGTAGGGCATTTTCTTCTATTAAAAGCAGCCACAGTGAAGAAATATAATCTTGTTCAGTCTCTGTAACCACCTTTAAAAAGAGGAGGTCCTATTTTATCTGTTTATTATTCTATCACCACTGCTTTAGAGACATACAATATAAAACTTTTGAAAAACTTTGATAATATAAAACTTTTAAAACAATTTTGAAATAGTTAATATTTGTGGATTAATTGACATATGGGTAGTTTGTTAAAAGAATTCACTCTAGCATATATCTTTTGAAATACCAAACATAGATTCATATGAATATTAATAGGAATTTCTCTATATTTAAAATGGAGATAAAAATATATTCAGTTACAAACATTTAAATAATGTTGTTGATTTTTACCCATTTGGTAGATAGAATGTAAAGAAATGTAAAAGGTAAGTCTAAACTCATGCTTCAAATATGCCATTGTATTTTCATTTTCTATAGTATTTTATTAAAATAATAGACTCATTTTTAAAATTAATTTCTTTTGCTTATATCATTTTATTATCTTTGGTGTAAATGCCCCAAACTGTTGTCATTTTCTGTATAACCAATTGAATATTAAAGAAACAAGAGGCTTAAAAAAACAAAATAATATTTAGTAAAATGATATTAACTTCATAATATTATATACGGTATATATAGTCAACAGAATTACTAAAAGGTGTGTACATAAGCCAAAACTTTATAAATACAATTCTTCAGTGGGATTCATGCAGATAATGTGAGTAGATAGAAATATCTATATAATGGCTACTAAATTTAAGTTGATTTAGGAGATATAGCAGTGAACAAAACATCTTGAATGTAACTGTTAAAATTAGCTTTCTGCTGCTAATAATAGAGAATATAAATAATAGTGGCTTAAATAGGAAAATCTTATTTTTTATTTTTTAAGTTTTTTATTGTTTTATTACAGTTGTCCTGATTTCCCCCCTTTGCCCTCCTTCTATCATCCCACCCCCCACTCCCACAGTCAGTTCCCACACTGTTGTGCATGTCCATGGGTCATTCATACATGTTCTTTGACTAGTCCCTTCCCCCTCTTTCCACAGTTATCCACTTCCCCCTCCCTTGTGGTTACTTTCAAAATAAATATGGGAAATATGCATTTTGTAATCCTCATTTTACAAACCTGAGCCTTAGAGAAATGTACTTGGCCCTACGTAATAGCAACACTGCTCTAAAAATTTGGGGGTTTGATTTTTCTCACAAAATAAGAGGTCAGGAAGCACATAGTTCAGGCATCCATGCTCTTGCTTGAGGCAGTCCTCAAGGACTTAGCTTCTTTTTTATCTCTCTTCTCCACTATTCTCAGCATTTAATTTTGGCTTCATAGTTGTGAAACGCTGTTCCTCTCTTAGATGTAAAACCAACATAATTGACAGGAAGATGTAAATGAGAAGAGGTGGAAGTGGAGCCTCTGTCAAGAATACAAACATTTTCCAGAAATCACTCAGCTGACATCTGCCATTGATTTCATTGACTGTAACTATATTACATAGTTATATTACATAGTTATTCCATATTGGTCATCTGTAGTTCCTTCACATTGGTGAGCCTCTGCCTACTTTCCTGTAGTGAAAAAAATTAAATATGTCTTCCCTAATAGCTATTTGAAACCTAGTTGTCCCTCTCATCTGCCAATTTGGAGTGGATACAGAAGAAAAATATCCAGTAATTGTACAAGACAATGCCACACTTGCTTTCACCTTATTATCCTTCTTGGTTCCAAATTTGTATATAATAGTTTACCTGTGTTTGGCTCCTCAGTATGTGGGAAAATTTCTGATCCTTTCAACAGCAAACAGGATTTCTCATTCTGTTTAAATTTAGTTCAGAATGTCCTTCTGACATTGAATGCTTTAATAAAAATCAAAATCAGCATTTATTAGCAAAAGTGGTGTATGTTTCAGAGGTTTAAGAAATATGCCTCTGGCACAAAATGGTGAACATAAAAGCTGTCAGCAAACATCAAAAAAATGGAGTCAAACTCATTACAATGAGTGATCCAGTTTCTCTACACCCTTACCAAGATTTGGTGTTATGACTACTTTTTTTAACCATTCTGCTAGATAGTTTTGCACTGAGATCTCATGGTGATTTTAATTTGTATTTTAATAATGGCACATAATACTAAACACATTTGTATGTGCTTACTTGCCATCTATAATTCCTTTTTGTTGAAATATCTGTCCAAGTCATCTGCCCATTTTCTAATCGGATTGTTTGGGCATGTATTTTTCAATTTATTTGAAGTATCCAGGAAAACACAGGACACACTTGCAGAGCCAAATAGAAACAATGAGAGGATTACAAATCCATTCACTACTATCTCTCAATTTTAAATATTTAATGTTTCAGTTTTAGTGACATGCTCAATAATTTAGGAAGCTTCGCAGAGTTTTCAGTGCAGAAACACTCCATTCCATCGATCTAATAAAGCTCAAGTAGTTCTATTGTCCTTGGTGTTCTTGGAATTCTTGTGATCACTAGTTCTCTTAGGAGAGCTTCTGGTTTGGCTAGATCTTTATCATTAATTTTTTTTCCTGCTCTCTTAGGTACTATATTCTTTATAGTTTTTACATTTGGAAATGAGTGCCCTTCCCTTTCTACTTGATAGACAACTTGGCTGGATACAGTACACGAATCATACTTCCGTCTCTTAACACTTCGTAAGCATCAATCTGTTCGTTTCATACAATAGGGGCAGCTGTGGAGAAGTTTCAGGTTCTCCAGATTGTTTCTCTGCCTTCCATTTTTCAGCCTCAATACTTGCAGATTTTATATTTTTGAAATTAATCACAACACTAGGATATACATCAAAGATGATTATTCTGATGTGATATTTTCCAGTAATATCAAAGCATTTTATTATTTGCTATTTTTCTTCCATCGATTTCAGGGAAACTATCTTTTAATTTTAATTTGGGATTCATATTCAGCTTTAATTTGTGGACTCTCCTCTTCAAAGTTCAAAGAAAACTTTTATGAATCACTTTATTTTTACTTCTATTCTTCATTAAAATATATTTTCTTGTTTATGCTTTTACAGTCATCCCAAATTTTCCCCCTTGGCCTCTCTCCACCCAGCCAACCCCAATCCCACAGGCAATCCCCACACCATTGTCCATGCCCATGGGTCACACATACACACACACATATATATATATATGTATATATATATATATATATATATATATATATTCATTGGCTACTATATTCTCTATGTTGTACTTTAAATCCCCATGACTATTCTGTAATTACTCATTTGTACCTCTTAATCCCTACACCTTTTTTGCCCATCCCCCCAACAACCCTCCCATCTAGCAACCATTAAAATGTTATCTGTATCTATGATTCTGTTTCTGATCTGCTTGTTTATTTTGTTTTTGTAGAATCAATTATCAATAAATATGTATTTATAGCTATTTTGTTGTTCACATTTTTTACCTTCTTCTTAAAAAAGACCCTTTAACAGTTCATATAATACTAGTTTGGTGATGATAAACTCCTTTAGCTTTTTCTTATCTGGGAAGCTCTTTGTCATTTGATTCTAAATGATAGTTTAGCTGGGTAGAGTAATCCTAGGTTGTAGGTCCTTGTTTTTTCATCACTTTGAATATGGCTTGCCAATTCCTTCTAGCCTGCAAAGTTTCTTTAAGAATCAACTGACAATCTTATGGGAACTCCCTTCAGGTAACTAATTGCTCTTCTCTTGCTCCTTTTAAGATTCTCCCATTGTCTTAAACCTTTTGCCTTTTTATCATGATGTGTCTTTGTGTGGGTCTCTTTGCATCCATCTTGTTTGGGATTCTCTGTGCTTCCTGGACTTTCATGTTTATTTCCTTCACCAAGTTAGGGAAGTTTTCTTTCATTACTTTTTTTCAAATTGGTTTTCAATTTCTTGCTCTGTCTTATCTTCTTCCAGCAACCCTATGATGGAAATGTTGGTACACTTGAAGTTGTCCCAGAAGCTGCTTATACTGTCCTCATCGGGGTGGGGGGTGGGGGGGCATTCTTCTTGTTGTGATTGGGTGTTTTGTGTTTCCTTATATTTTAAATTGCTGATTTGATTCTTGGCTTCATCCATTCTGCTCTTGATTCCCTGTAAATTGTTCTTCATTTCAGTTAGAGTATCCTTCATTTCTGACTGGCTCCTTTTTGTGGTTTCCATGTCCTTTTCAGTCCTGCTGAAGTTCTCTCTGCATTTATCTACCCTTCCCCTAAGTTCTTGAGCATCCTTATAACCAGTGATTTGAACTCTGCATCTAGTAAATTGCTTGTCTCCATTTTGTTTTGTTCTTTTTCTGGAGTTTTGATCTGTTCTTTCATTTGGGTCATGTTTCTTTGTCTCCTATTTTGGCAGGCTCCCTGTGTTTGTTTTTGTGTATTAGGTAGAGCTTCTACAGCTCTCTGGCTTGGTAG
The DNA here is from genome assembly GCA_028533065.1 of Trachops cirrhosus. Lineage (NCBI taxonomy): Eukaryota > Metazoa > Chordata > Mammalia > Chiroptera > Phyllostomidae > Trachops > Trachops cirrhosus. Next base: position 123,667,897 of record CM052538.1, read on the forward strand.
AGTGGTCTTATGTAGTAGGTGTCCTATAGGGTCCAGTGACATAGCCTCCCCTATCACCCAAGCACTCAAGGTGCACCTACTGTGTGGGCTGTGTACACCCTCCTGCTGTAGTTATTCCTTGATTGCTATTGGCAGGTCAATGGGAGGGATTTACTCTGGCCAATCAGCTGCAAGGACTAGTTGTGACCAATAAGCACTAACCTCCAACCACTGTGGAGGATCAGCTGTGCAGGGGCCTGCTCCACAGAGCAGAACTTAACATCAACAGGGCTCTGGTACCTGCTGAGTCTGCCTGTTGAGTATATCACTTGTGGAGGTGGTTGGATGGTGCTGCTCAGATGTGGTCTATAGCTGTATACTGGGTGTGCAGGCTCTGGAGCCTCCAAGAAGGTGTAGGCCATGGTCAGCCACCACCTGTATTCTGACTGGGGCCACCTAGCATAAGCTACAAAGTGATCTGCAGTTGGCTGCTCCTCGTGCTGGGTTTGGAGGTGTCCAAGTGAGTCCTCTGTGAAGGAAGTCCAGCTGCTGCTAGTGCCGGGCCTGGGGTGACTTGATAATAGGGATGGGGCATGCTGAGGCCAGATGCTACTTGTTTGAGAGGATTTTGTCTAAAGCATGAGTCAAGATAAGACATTTGTATGGAAAAGCCACTGGAAACAGCTTCGATGGGTCTGAAAGTTAGAGGGGGCAGGGCCTCAGGATATCACCAGGGTAGGACAAACAATGTGAGCCAGGTCCATGGAGTCAGATATGGTGCCCACCTGTCTGCTCTGTGGGGGTAGGGCTCAAAAAAGGAACAATGGCCTCTTCCTGAGAGAAAGTTGCCCCCCAGCTCTCACCCTGATGGCAGACTATTCAGTTCCTCCCCATATACCTCTTATGCCTTTAATTCTGCTTTCCCACACTGGAGCTCAGAGGGAATGAATCAGAGTTAGTCTGTGCATGGACCCTGTAAGAGGAACTCCATGGGATTCTAGCAGTTTGTTGGCTGCAGCCTCAATTCCCTTTGGTTTTTAAAGCCAGAAAATATGGAGACATCTTCCTAGCACCAGAACCCTGTGCGAGAGGGCCTGGTATGGGGGTGGGACCCCTCACTACCAAGATATCTCTCCCAATTTATATCTGCTACACATGGGTGTGAGACCAGCTCATTCAGTGTCTGCACCCCTCCTACCATACTCAGTGTGGTTTATTCTTTAATTCTATAGTAGTAGAACTTCAATTCAGATCTATTTCTGGTGGTTATGAATAATGGTTCTGTAGTTTTAATTTTTGATGTGTTGTATGAAGATGTGAGTTGTGTTTACCCACAGTACCATCTTGAACAGAAGCACCATTGAGAATTTGAGTATCACCTTTTGTAGTATATATTATCTTCTCTCTATTGTTTTTTTAAAATATTTTATTTATTTTTACTTTTAGAGAGAGGGAAAGGGAAGGAGAAACAGAGGAAGAGATACATCAGTGTATGGTTGCCTCTTGTACACCCCCAGTTGGGGACCTGGCCCACAACCCAGGCATGTTCCCTGACTGGGAATCAAAGAGTAACCCTTTGGTTCATAGGCTGGCACTAAATCCACTGAGCCACACCAGCCAGGGCTCTTCTATTGTTTAAAAAAATCCTTTATACTATTTGCCTCAGAAGTTTCTTCATTGTCAGTAATTTGCTCTCAAGTTATATCTATTTATTTACTACTTTTCACTCTCAGTCTGTTAATTTTTTATTTCTCTATTCTTGTACATAGAGTTTTAAACCACCCATGGGAATCCATTCTTTGTTCCACATATCCTTTCATTTAAATTTGATTTAAATTGAAAACATATTTCCATAAATGTTTTTATAGCACTTAAAATTCTTTGAGATGGTTCTGATATTCTTTGGGTTGTATTTGCTTCCATAATATATTCATACTAAATTGGAATTTTCTCTATTTTATATACTATTTTACTTTATTTCCCAGCTTTAGTATATTTGTATAGATGTCTTGTCATTTTTCTCCCTATATTGCTCATGCATGCTTAAAATAGGAAATAAATGCCTTTTTCAAGATTTTCTTTTTGTTGATATAATGCATGTAAATTTTCACTGGATTCCTACCTTCTCTTTCTGATTTATCTTCTCTTAAAAGTTAAAGTTTGAGCAAAGGGTGCCTGGACCCTGAGAGAATATGCATGGTGAGGAAGAAAACTGAGCTCAGTCAGCTATGGTGGTTATACATGATCTCTGTCCTTTCCTTCTCCTACTCAAATATTTTTCTGCATCTAAGCTTATGCCACTCTTTCTACATGTCTCTTTCTCCAATATAAAATATCTTGGGCTTCAAGACTTCCTAACAATCTCTGTAGAAGCCTAGAAACCCAGCTTTGTCTGTAGAGCTCTATTAGTTGGCTCCTCCCCATTTTTCACACTCGTCTCATCTCTTTTCCACACACCAAAGAAGAAGAGGAAAAATGTTAATAAAAGGTAATTTTAACCTCATGTTAAAACTTTAGAAAGGATTGCCACACAAAGGTAAATGACCTGCTGCGTGCACACCAGGAATGGAACGGTATGGTAGACAGCTTTCCCCATGCATCTGGCACTCCAGCAGTCAGCATTCACTTTGGTTTATTATTTGGGTAGGAAGAAGTGGGAAGAGAGAAGGTTCAGTGCTTCCATTTGTCTCTAATAGTTCTCACTCACTGGGTCAGGAAATTGGCATTCCATCAGTTACCGAGTATACCTCTTTGTGCTATATGTCCTGGGAAGGGAACATACACACACAATGGATGGGCCTGCAGTTCCACTGGGACCAGTTTAAGGAAGAGTCAGGGCAAGGCTTTATATGTCCTCTGACGTCTATACGCTGTATACGTGGATGATGGCAGTGTCTTGTTTCCTCAATGACTAGCATCAGTGGGGAATCAGAATTTAATACCTGGTCCAAATATCTGGATATTTACCTTACCCTAGTAAGAGTCACATGTCTTTTGGGGGAAGACTGTGGGAAGCATCAGGGTTATAACTGTGTATGTATTGAAGATCCTTTCTTTAAAGGGACAAGCCTCCCACATTGTTTAGCTCTATAGTTTAGGTTTAGAAACTGGGTAAAACACCATGAACCCTCATTCTGACATATGAGTTAAGTGACTGGCCATCAGATCTATTAGTCTTCTTTTTATGTCTTACACTAAACTTTAGTGGTCTGCCCATCTATTTTATTTTGATATACCTCTTGATTAAGTAGTCATTGTTGTAGATCCTTTGAGATCAGTTTCTCAGCCTCAGCACTACTGACATATAGCACCAGATGACCGTGGTAAAGAGCCATCCTGGGTATTGTAAGATGTTCAGCAACTGTGCTGGCCTTTATTTATTAGGTGACAATAACAATCAGCCCCTGCCCCCAGTTTTGATATGATAACTAAAAATGCCTCCAGACCTTACCTCAAGTATCCTGATAGCAAAATTCTCCAGCTAAGAAACTCCCAATTTCAATCAAAACACTGATTGATGTCCCATCCCTTACTAAGTCTATTTTCCTGGCCTCTAAAGGTAAACAGCCACCACTTGGCCTCTACCATTCTGGGATCATATCACTTACATTGAAATGTCGGAACCCAATTGAATTGCAGACTCTCCCACTGATATCTCATGCCAAGAAGAATGTCACAGAAAGAATCTCCATGGTGCTGCTGCATTTCTTGCTTATATATTTCTTAGTAATTTAGTGAAGGGTGTTTGACCCATCTCTAACAGCACAGGGCAGTTTAGTTAGGAGGTATGTAAGTAAATTGCAATGGATATATTCAATATTCCCATCTCTCTGAATCTCCAAACTCCTGCCTCTAGAGTTCACCAAGAAGTCCTCACATCCCAACCTCTCTGATTGTTGCAATCATTGAGACCAGGTTTAAATTAAACAACTGAATACGGAGGGTCAAAGGGATAGTATTCAATAGAATTAATCAATTTTGGATGCAAATGACCTAAGCAATGGAGCCCTGAAACAGACAGCAGCAACAGACACTCCCCTTTGGCCTGGTGGAAAGCAAATGGCTATGTTGTGGAAGGCCTATGGAGCAGACCAGGCAGCAAGGGTCTGAGAGTATCCTTAGTTGCTGAGAGCAACCTCTTCCAATAGCCACCATGAAAATGGGATTCCTACAACCATGAGACATTGAATTCTGTCAACAACTGGAATGAGGATAGAAGAGAACCCTGAGCTCCAGACGATAATGCAGCCCTGCAAACCCTTTGATTTTAGCTTTGTGAGAGACCTCATGAAGAGAACTCAATTATGCTGTGCCTAGACTTCTAACCTATAGATCCTGTAAGATAATATATGGGTGTTGTTCTAAGACGGAAACAATTTTTAGAAGAACCATCACCTTTTGGATTAGGAAAAAAAGGCTCTATGAAAAGTAACCTCACAAGTTTATCTGATCACAAATTCCTAACTGGGACAGTCAGGGTGGGTAGTCACATCCCACACATATAACTTCTTTACTAAAAAGCTTATCTTTGCCTTAAGCAAGGCCTGTCCATTGTTTCAGTGCAACTAGTTTAACACACCTTTGAAATGCTCGTGTTTAGAAACCTCCTCCTAGCATCACCCTTTCAGACTCCTCCTTCTAAATATTCAAGAAAGCACATAATCTTAACTATTCTGTAATCAGATCACTTTCTTGCTTTCTCTTACCTTCCCTCCTTAATCACAAATGCTTAAAAGAAACTGCAAACTATCATTCTTGGAAGCATTTATGTAAAGTCTTTTGAGGTTTGCTTCCAGGCATACCCTCTGTTTGGCTCTAATAAAAATTTTTTAAAGATTTTATTTATTTATGTTTAGAGGGGAAGGGAGGGAACATCAATGTGTGGTTGTCTCCCGTGCACCCACTACTGGGTACCTGGCCCACAACCCAGGCATGTGCCCTGATGGGGAATCAAACCAGCAACCACTTGCTTTATAGGCTGGCGCTCAATCTGTTACAGAATAGACCTGGGGGTGGTGGGGTGGGGGGTGGGGAGCGGTAGGTGATATACTATTACTGAATGGACCCACCCTTGTGCTCCAGGGGTCTCCCCGCAAACTAGGTTCGCCTTGCCCACCGCCAGGGAAAGACATATTTCAATGCCAGAGATTTGTGAAAAGGAAAGGGATTATTTAAAAAGTTATACAGACTTAGAGTAATGACTTAATGTCTTCATTAAAAATACTAAAGTCCTTTAGAATACCCACAAACACACAGTTCTTCCTTCTCCCATTTGCCCAGTCCCAGGCACTATATCTCAGGAAAAGAAGTAGAAGTCTGTGGTTCAGGCAACCCCTCTGTTCCAGCACCATCAGCTGTGTTACCACCACGATCTCCAGTTAATCCAAAATCATGTGTCACCTTCTCATCGCCCACCAGCAAGAATCATTTCACCCCTTTTCTTCCAGTCAGAGTCTCTCCTGCTTTCTAAGCCACGTGGCAAAAAGGGAGCACACTAAATTGCATGGTCCCAACTTTCATCAAAGCTGCATGGTCCAAAAAAAACCCACACATGGCTGTCATGCCTGGGTTTTAATCTCAGCGCCAATCTTCCTCTGCAGCACCATTTCCAACTCCTCCCACAATCAGTTACACCTGCCAGCATTCCCTTATTCTTCTAGTCCAGGCAGACGTGGCCTCAGGGCATGGAGCCATTCATCCCCAAGCTCTCTTGCAGGCACTGTAACTAGGGAGAGTAGCCTCCCAGTTGCATCATAGGTTGGAGTCACTCCCATCCTCCTGGCTTAAAGCATTGCCACAGCTATTTAACATATCTATGAAACCAGTTAAAGGTTATAGATATGTTAAATGACTGTTCTAGAGGTTATCTGCAAAACTGTTGCTATTCAAAGCAACTCTCAGTGGCCCTGCTCCAAGTGTCCCATCCCCTAGTTCAGATTTGTGGGGGTGAGGACATCTTATATTTTGTATTTTTCAGACTATAAGATGCACTGCCCCTCCAAATTTGGGAGGAAATGGGGTGCGTCTTACAGTCTGAATGTAGCTTACCTGACGTGCTGTGGGGGAGGGGCGGCAGTAGAGCGAGGTCACAGGAGGCAGGAGCAGGGTCTCTGCTGCAGGAAGCCGGGGGCAGCAGGAGTGGGGCAATGAGTCTTATAGTCTGAAAAATACAGTATATATATTTTTTCTAATATTTCCTGGACACCCTGAGCTCTGGACCCCATTACAAATCCCCATTTGGGGTCCCCCCTTGGCTGCACCCTGTTACAAATCCACTGAGCCACACCAGCCAGGGCTGGCTCAAATAAATTTTTATAAAAAAATTCTCTATAGGTTTGAACATTCCTACATCAACAACCTTGGATAAACTGTTTAAAATGTAGATTCCTGAGCCATTTCTCTGGAGATTCTAAATCCTCAGGTTTCTTAGGTTTGAGAGAAGCCCAGGAATCCCTATTTTTAATAAATACGCTACATAATTCTGATGCTCATGGTCAATGTACACATTTTCAACAAACATTTATCATTTTAATATTCAATATGTTGTTTCCTGGGAAAAAAATTAGGCGTGTGGTTCACATTTAAATTAAGGAAGCTGAGATACAATTAAGGAAACAAAGAAAATAAACATTAGACATAAGGGGTAAATTAAGAGCACTCTCTGGTGTCTTACCCTGTCTTTCATTAGCTGGTGCCTGTGCTGGACGGCAGTGGCACTGATGTCGACATTGCATTTTCTCTGTGGATATATTTTATCCCTTCTGGGGTCACTTCTGAGTCATCTATCACTAATAATGTTGCAATAGCACTAGATCTTAGGCTCTCTGAACCTCAAAAACTGCTGGGAAGTAGAAGAAGGTGATCTCTGGGTAGACGCTGCCATCTGAGGCCTTTGGTTTGGTTTCTGAAAATGAGCACCCAGGACTCATCTATTATCTTTAGTCTAAAACTTTTTCTTTATCTTCCCCATTCCCTTTTCTTGGCTATTTTTAAAGGATCTTTAATCTGCAGCTACCATTTCTAATTGCCTTATTCTTTTCATGGTGTTCAATTCAGATTTCATAGAGAGGTATGGCTAGATCAAGGTAGTGGTTTTGTTTGTTTTTATTCTCCAGGCAATAGCAGTTCGTGCTCCCACGTTTATGCGTGCTATCTCTGTGGCTGATCCAATAAACTGCAGCTGCAGCAAGACATTCACATAGGGCCCACCCTGTTAGTAGAGGATATGAATGGAAAATTTTTCTTCTAGAAATCACTAGCACATTAGGCACCATGACTGAAAATCTAATTTACTCATGAAATAAGAGGGAAGGAATATGCAATATGTCATCAATTTTCTTCATCAGTTTTTTTCCTAGTTCATTCTTGAGGTCAAGGTCCAATGTCAGAAGGATATTATAAACTAAATTCAAATAGATTGATAAATCCTGTTAGCCATTAAAAGGGTCTGAAGTCTTCCCACAAACTGAGGAGCCAAAGGCAGATAAACTACTGTATATAAGTCTGAAACCATGGATAGTGAGGTGAAAGCAAGTATGGCATTGTCTTGTGCAATTACCAGGCATTTTTCTTCTGTATCCATTGTAAATTGGCAGATGAGAGGGACAACTGGGTTTCAGGTGATTATTAAGAAAGATATCTTTAAATTTTTCACTACTGGAAGGCAGGTGGAGGCTCACCAGTACAATAACTGGAGAAAACAAAAACCAAAATGTTAAGTAGAATCACAGAGAAATGGAATATCTTATAACAGCCTTTTTAAGATATGACTAATATGAAGTATTATTTTATATTATGCTTATTAGAATATGAAACTAGTTTATATTTGAAGTAATTGGGAATAAAGCTTTATAGTAAGAGTTTATTTTACCACATTTAGGATTTTCACCCATTTGTGATTAAACTCTGCTTTTAGTAGTTATTTACACACAATTATATGAAGAGAGTACACAACAGGATTTAAAACCTTCAATGACACCTTGTGGCCTATCTCCAAAAAGGAACAAATCAACATTTAAAATTTCACAGGCATTCTCACTGATAACATTTCTCAGTTCAAATGGAAGAGAATTAATAAATTTGACAAGTTCTTCCCTCATTGTAAGGGACAAACAGAAGAAAGAGATTAGGAATCAAGTCAAAACATATTGAGTCTCCAAAGAGGACATATTTCCATCTGTAGATTAGATCATGGCAGTGATAGGGTATTGCTCTACAACATGGGGTTGGCCGATGGGTCAGGAAACCTATTGACTGCAGGGCCTTCGGGAACAAAATTCAGGAACGTGGCTCTGACAACTATCTTTCTCTTTTGTAGTCCAGTCTTTGTAATTGTGGTTAGATTGATAGTACGCTCTCTGCTAGACCAGTGGCCTATGTCAATAGGCCAAGAAGATAATAATAAAGGGAAATTGTGAAGACAGGCAAACAATATGTGCAGCAAATAAAAATGACCAGGCAGTGCTGATAACTGGCACAGTAAAATGAAATCCTTTCCCCACACCCCTTAACAATATCTGTAGAATAAGAATGTTCTACTCCAGAGGCCTGTTGGTTACAGTTGATGGGAAACTCCAAAGCTCTGATAATTTTTGCACAAATAACAAATTTATAGGTGAACTCACAGCCCTGAATGAGGTTATCTCTTTTTCCCTATAAATTATATTTCTCTTTTTTTGCCATGACTTATGAGTGCCAATTAAATGTTTCTGCAAAATAAATTTCAATTTTATGAAACGTGATGCATATGTCAATGCAAAAGTGTTGCATACTGATTAGGTATTTACTGCACCTATTTTGGAGAGCCTTTTCAAATTCACACTTTCAGTTATGGAAATACCTCCATTTTAACCATAATTGAAAATGACTCTACTGTTTGTAATTGAGTACCTACTGTGCATAGAATGCCATGCTATAAGGACAAGGTTATAAAGACAACCTCAGGGTATCCATCCTTCTAGTACCCATAGAATTATTCATTTGTGTTAAAAAATAAAATCTTGTCAATGCACTTCAATATACCTGCCATGCTTATGTGCTTGAGGTAGATTGCTAATGTGTAGATAAATCACATAGCAACAATTTGGGAACATTGCCTAGATAATCCAGGTTTAAATATAGGCCTCTGTGAAGAACATAGAGAGGAAAGGAAAAATCCAATTTAATAATCTTTACTGACCTTCAACTAAATTGAAGTTTCATAGTATAAATCTAAACTTTCAATCTCTTATGCAGAAGAGATGACTGGTCCTATTTTTTCACATAATACTTTATTATAACAAACTATAAAGCTGATTTGTTTTTGTTTTTATTAGTTGACTTTTGAAAATGTTTAGTTATAGAGATACTGAATTAAATAGTATCTTTAAATATCCCATTCTATTAAATGTAAAATTCTCAAAAATAAATAACATGAGCTACTCTTGGTTGTGAAATACTTTTTGAAGTTGTATTGCAATTCATCTTTCAGAAAGAGGAATTGCACAAAGCATATTTTTTTTCTACTACCCAAATAAATTTTGTTCTCAAATTTTTCGTTCACCTGGAGTATTTTGTGATTTTATATGCAATAAAACTTTGTGTTTTGTTCAGGATTAGGAAAAAAAGTTTGTGATGATTGAAAGGTAGGAAAGATCCATTATTTATTCACTTTTCCTGAGCCTGTTACTCAGACACTTGAGCCTCTGAACTACAGAGTTATAAAACCAGTAATTAGAACAAACAAACTTTTAACAGCAACAAACATCCTTCAAAATAAAATCTAAGAGTATTTTATGCTGAATTTGTAGCCAAAATCAAGATAAAGGAAAGCTGAATGATTTGACATAATATTGTCTGAAAAATAAATCCATTTAGCCAGAGTAAATGAAAGACAGAGTTTAAAATATAAGATACTTTAGATCACCTCCATAGGCCTACAGGAAAGAGCCTTTAGGAAATGTCTCAGACTGCTGGAAAACATTTACTGCTGTATTGCCCTAATTTTATGACTGTCTCATTCCTATATTCCTGGTTCTGACAGAATAATCTCATCCTGATTTTGACTGTGCGTCAGTCTCTGTGGATTTGACATTCAAACTTAGATTTTGCTTTAAGTTACTTGCACCTTTAATTCTCTCGGCATAGCTTGTGTCATTGCTTGAACTACAGTTTCAAAGCTCATTGAGCAAAGTCTGTTGACCACAAATCCCAAAATAGATACATGAAGGTCTTAACAGCATTCAGTACCAATGGAACTAATAAGTAAGTATGCAGCCTGTCCCATAACTATATAACACGTTTATTGGATGCTTCCTGTTCTAGGTGCTAGGACCATAATGATTAATACCTTTATCAGTTAAATTAAATTAAGAAAAGTATTTTTCTTAATTTTTATTAAGAATATTTTAATAAGGAGAAATTATTCCTTTACTTAAATTATAAAGTGTGTATGTAGAAAAAACTGCTGGGGAGAGTTTCTCTATAGCTCAACATGGGCCAACTTTATGTCTCTTGCTTCTTTGAAATCATAGTATTGATACATTCAAAATTTGACTTCCTTCATAATTTCAAGATAGTTATTCCTGAAAGGTACTGGAAGCTATTTCCTTTTCCTGGAAGAATAATGGCTTAAAAACCATCAGTGTTAGGAAAAGTCCTGAGTCTGCTGACAATGGTTTAGGTCATATTTTCTTACAGAGATCACCAAACTATAGCCCTTGTATAAAAGCCAGTCAGTGATCTGGCCCTTTTCAGAAAAAGTTTGCTGACTGTTGCCTTGAACAGTCAGAATGGTTAGGTAATGTAGTATATTGATTTGTTTAAGGTTGGGTCATTTGCCAATCTCTCAATAACTTCTGTTGGTCAAAGGGTTGAGTTATGTTGATGGGGATTGGAAGTCAATTCCATGGATACCAAATGTCTGACTTAGGGAGCTGGGTATATTACCAAACTAAAGAAAAACACATACATGTTAGACAGAAAATGAAAAGTGACCCAATATATCACCCTCGAGGAGGTGATATAGTGGTAGAGACAAATAAGTAAAAACAAGTAAAACATTACAAACACCATAATAGAAATAAAAATAAGATGCATAGTTTTTAAGTACAGATGAAGAAAGCACCAATTTCATACAGATGAGACAAGCGTTTTCATTTAGGAGAGAAGCAGAGGAGTGGAGTTCAACTTTCCAGCCACAACACTAGTTTTGTGGTTGTGTGTCCGTAGGTCAATTCCTTTCTGCTTCTGTGTCTTGTTTTCCTAATCCTTAAACTGGGATAACAATAACATATATTATGAGATTATTTTGAGGATCAACCTCCATTATTGAAAGTAGTGGTTCTTATCCAGGAAATACATAAGAATCATCTGAGAAACTTAGCTTCACCCTTAGCTACACCTCAGACTACCCCATGGAGTTTTGGATCTTGGGATGACTCTGGGGAAGGCCTCTGATACTTCAGTCTAGCTCCCAGAGCCCTTTGAATGCCATGGCTGTCCCAGAGGTTTGGGGCACAAACAGGGGTATATGTTTCAAGAAAGCTTTCTCAGGTAATTCCAATGTACCCCAACCCACTCCAAACTCCTCCCTGGAGAGAACTTCTGCTTTTAACTATAAAATTCTACACAAATGTGAATAAGTATTAGTATTCTTAAAAAGTATATGTTGAACTGAGCCCTTACAATATCACAAAGCTGTTGTGTTATGGAGGAAAAGTAGCCTGAATAAATAAGGACATAGAAAATTCAAAGAAAACCTTGAGAGAAGCCGAAGATAAAATACAGAGGGAGGTCAAGAATATACATAGCTAACTACACTGTAGTTGCAATACATAGTCTCTAAGACCTCAGTTTCAAAAGCTCTTATCTGTTTTTGCTTCTATAGAGCGATCAAAGGAGACATCCAAAATACTCTGGACTGTCTGATGTCTCTGGAATCTGGGCAAGCAACTGAAGAATCTGTATATACACATATTTAATTTCTTCCTGAAGACTTCTTATGAAACTTAGGCACTAAACCAGAGGTTCTATCAATAATGTCAAATAACATGTTTCATGAATCAAGGTTTAAATGACTGAAGTCATGGTTTTTGTCAAGAAGAAACAGAAAATCCTTTATAAGAACTAATAGGAATGTCTGGAACTAGAAGGGATATTCTTCAACATGATGAAGGAAAAACTTGAAAAATCAAGAGCAAACACATTCAATGGTGAAAGGTAGAAAGTTTCTCCACTAAGATCAGGAAAAAGAAAAAGGTGGCTATTCTTACCAGTGCTGTTCAACATTATACTAGGAGTTGAACAAGAAAAACAATAAAAATCATTTATACTGGAAAGAAAAAAAGATTATCTCCATTTACTGATGACATGATTCTATATTTAGAAAACTCTGAAGAATACTCAAGAAAGCCACTAGGGCAAATAAACAAATTTTGCAAAGCCACAGGGTACAGAGTCAACACACAAATATCAGTTGTGTTTTTATACACTTGTAAATAAATAATCCAAAAATGAAATTAAGAAAGTAATTCTATTTATAATACCATTTAAAATAAAATCTCTAGGAATAAATATAACCAAGGAGGTGAAAGACCTAAACCACAAAATCTGAAAAACCATGCTAAGAGAAATTAAAGAAGATCTAAACAAATGGAAAGACATCTGTGTTCACAAGTAGGAAGACAATATTATTAAAGTGTCAATGCTACTTAGAGCAATCTACAGTTTCAATGCAATTCCTATCAAAATTACCATAGCATTTTTCACAGAAGTGGAAAATCCAACCATCAAATTAATATAGAATTCAAAGGGTCCACAAATAGACAAACAACCTTGACAAAGAGCAAAGATGAAGGACTCACGGTTCCCAATTTCAATGAAATGAAGCTAATAAACCCCATGTGACCAGGTTAATGGATAGATCCACATTTAGTTTTTAGAAAGTTTAATATGATGATCCATGAACTTTAAAGAATTCTGTAGCCCTTCACTGATATTATTTTTAAAATGTCCTGCCTGGGATTCCGCCCCCCTCCCCAGTAAAACAGAGTGCATCCTATAAATTCTCAATAAATCATTTTGTATTTCTGGTACATCCCGGTGGAATACTGCAGGAAAACTTCCATGTCCTTTTCTCTATGGGGTTGCCCTATTGATCTACCATTCCATTCCTTAATTCCACATTTGCCCTCACAGGCCAGACAGTCCTCCTTGCTGGGTGTGGCTGCTGAGACTTTTGGTTCCCTTGACCTTTCCACTCCAGGCAGACTTCTCTAACAATTATAGGATTTCTCCATAGTCCCTGTACCACTGTGTTCTTCCTGCAGTGAAGTGGACAATACTTTCAGAAACATATCCTTGTCACCCTCTGAATCTTATTCTTGATTTTTAAAAGATCATTGCAGAGCATTTCAAAAATCCAATTCTCATTCATAATAAAAACTCTCAGCAAACTAAGAATGGGGAAAAAATTGCACAACTGGGCATCCACATGCAAAAAAATGAACTAAGGCACAGATATAGGCCTTACCTATATCATCTAAAGTAACTCAAAATTAATTGTACTAAATATATGTAAAATGGAAAATTATAAAACTTCTAGAAGTAGGAAACATTTATGTGACTTTGGGTTTAGTGATGAAGCTTTAGGTACAACATCAAATTTATTTGCACAATTTATTAAAAGCACAATTTATTAAAACATTGATGATCTGAATTTTATTAAAATTAAAAACTTATGTTCTTTGGAAGATATTGCTAAAGGATTGAAATACAACTCATACAATGGGAGAAAATATTTGCAAAATATTTCTAATAATGCATGCTGTGTATCTAAAATATATTGTAGGCAAAAAAGGGATTCTATGCAAAGTAACCGCAAAGGGTGATCTGATCATAAATTCCTACCTAGGCAGGTCTTGGTGGGTAGTCATGCTCCAGGCATATTTACTAAAAAGCTTATCGTTGCCTTAAGCAAGCCCTGTCCATTGTTTCAGGGCATCTAGGCTAACACACCTCTGAAATAACCACCCTCAAGGGAGCCTGTAATCTTGTTAACTATCCTGTAATCCAATCCCCACCTTACTTTCTTTCATCTCCTTGTAATCTTACTTCCCTCCTTAATTTCAAATGCATACAAGAAGCTGCAAAACTGTTACTCTCTGGAAAATTTGAGATATTGCTCCCCAGCATATGTTATCAGTTTGGCTCTAATAAACCTATAAAAATTCTCTACAGGTTTGGACGTTTTCAACGTGAAAAATAGAAACTCTTAAAACTCAACAATAAAAAGCGTCAATCAATGAAAACATGCACAAAAGGTCTGAAGAGACATAGCCCAAAGGAGCATATACAAATGGCAGATAAGCATATAAAAAGATGCTCACAATCATCTGTTTTAGGAAATTGCTAATTAAAGCAATGACAAATAAAATAACACTGCAGTTATTAGAATGGCTAAAGAAATTGACAATGCCAAATGCTACAAAGAAGCAGAACAATAGCAATTCTTATGCGTGTTGTTGACAATTCGAAATGGTACAACCACTTTGGACGAAACTTTGACAAGTTTCTTACAAAGGTAAACATAGTTTTACTAAGTTATCCAGGAATCACACTCTTAGATATTTAACCAACTTATTTATAAACTTATGTGCACACAAAAGATTATAGCAGCCTTTAGTAAATAGTCATATCAACTGGAAGCAACAAAGATGTCCTTTGATAGGTGGATGATAAACAAACTGTGGTACATTCAAACAGTGGATCCATTATTCAAAGATCAGCAATTTTTCTGTTAAGCTAAAACTTCTCTCTAAAAATAAAGTCTATTAAAATAAACATACAGTAAATAAAAATAAATTCTGTTAATAAAAAAATTAAAAAACGTGCTATCAAGCCATAAAAAGACATGGATAAATCTTAAATGCATGTTGTTAAGTAGATGAAGCCAGCACGTGATTCCAAATATATAATATTCTGGAAACAACAAATCTATACAGTAAGTAAGAAAGAGCAGAGATTTCCAGGGGTTTAAGGAGGATGAGTTGAATACATGATAAACAGGAAATTTTTCAGGAAAATAATACCATCCAGTATGTTACCATAATTGTGGATAAATGAAAGTGTAAGTTGGTCAAAACAAAATAACACAGCATAAAAATGAACCCTAATTTGTGCAAATTTAAAAATTATTCAGGTGAAAGGGGGGTACTAGGATAAATTTCATAATGTTATAAACCCTGTAACTACATTCTACATGTGTGAAACAACCTCACAGAAGGGAGTGGGGGAAAAGGCGGTATCTTCTGTACCCTTGAAAATGATTCCAGTTCAGTAAGACTAAAAGCAAAAGCAACTGTACATAAGACTGCATTGTATTTGACAAACTTGTTTCCTGCAGTGGTGTATAGGTTAACAATTCTGACCCTGCTAAACATGTATTCTGGAATTGAAAGTTATGTAAATGGAGGACGTCAACAAGAACCATGTCTTTCACTGTTGGAGTAGGAGGTTATAGAGTAAATAAATAGGAAGTTACAGAAGCCTAGAATAATCCATGTGGTAAGAGATTAAAGTTGAGTATGTCAGCATAAACTCATGCTTAATATAAATATTGATGGTTAACATATGGAAATATTTACAAATAAGTACACATATGTGGCTTAGTACATGTACACAAACACATACAAATTTCCTTGCACTGTTCTCCGAGTAGCAACAAGTATACCCAGCAGCTAAATCATAGTTTTTAACACTATGCTTTAGTTAAAGGATCTTTGTAGAGAAATGGTAATTTCCAGGAGTGGAACAGGAAATATAGCATGATAAATTTGAAGTTCTTGTCATGACAGAAAGCAAAGAAGTGCTAAAAAAAATTCATCTGCAATTATGGAAGGGTGGTAAAGGGACAGAGGCTGCAACTGAAAGAGCTCACCAGCTGATGACCAAAGCTAGAATACATGGAGAAACAAAAATAAAGTAGTATGGGATTATACCCCTAATTATAAAACGATTTCCTGTAAGGTCATATTCACATAAATTAATTATTAAATCATTAAATTGGGAGAAGAGACAAATGTCACTTGCAGCAGAATTCCAATAATATATGTTGATACTCCACCCTCACTGAGGTAGAGTGTTAACACCTTACTTCCTAAGGGTGGACTGCACATGCTGACCTCCTTCTGAAGAGAATGGTATGGAAGGAGAGAAGAAGGGAAACTTAACAGTGGAGAAACCTGGAAAATACTACTTCTACCAGTTGATTAATATCAATACCAAGTCATGTTGATTGTATGGACACTTAACATGATGTGACGAAATGGTACTTTACTTTTGTAGTCTTCTTCCCAAATCCAATAACACAAACCTAAACATAAAGGAAAAAAAAAAAAAAAAACAGAAAAATCCCCGGTGAGGTGCAGTCTATAAAATACCTGACTGGTACTTCTCAAAACTCCTCAAAACAAAAAAACTGTCATAGAAAAGAGGAATGTAAAGATGTATGCTGACTAAACACAATGTGGTACAAAGAATGAGATATAGAAAAGCAATTACATCAGATAAAAAAGTAAAATCTGATTAAAATATATACTTTAGTTAAAAGTACCAATACTAATTGCTTAATTATGACCAGTGCACTATATTAATGTGAGATACTAATAATAGAGGACAGCAGAGCATATGAGTGCCTCTACTCTATTTTTGTAACATTTTTGTGAATGTAATGTTATTTTGAAATAAAATTATAAGAATTATCAAGAGATAAGGGGATAGTAACCTACAAAGGAGTTCCCATCAGACTGTCAGCTGATTTCTCAAAAGAGACCTTCCAGTTAAGAATGGGCTGGAAAGAAGTAT
>CM052538.1:123691783-123755586 GCA_028533065.1 Trachops cirrhosus
GTGATCTCTTGGTTCACAGGCCCGCGCTTAATCCACTAAGCTACACCAGCCAGGGCCGAGTTTTTTAAATGTATGTGTTTACTGCCATAAAATTTCCTCTTTGGGCTGCTTTCTCTGTGTCCCATAAGTTTTGATATATTGTATTTTTGTATTCATTTATCTCAAGATGTTTTCTCAATTCCCTATTTATTTTTTACTTGATATACTTGTTGATTAGTATTGTTTATTTTCACATATTTGTGAATTTTCCAGTTTTCCCTTTGTTATTGATTTTTAATTTTATTCCTTGTGACCAGGAAAGAAATTTTGTATTGTGTCAATCTTTCTAAATATATTAAGACTTATCTTGTGCCTAAAATATGTGTTCTAAAATATGCTCTTATCCAGGAGAATGTTCCAGGTGAACTTGAGAAGAAATATATTCTGCTGTTGCTGGGTGGAGTGTTCTGTATATTACTGTTAGGTCAAGTTGATTTTTTACGTTGTTTAAGTCCTCTATTTCCTTAAAGATCTGTCTTATTGTTCTATTCATTATTGAAAGTTGGGTATTGAAATTTCCAACTATTATTGTCAAACTGTCTATTTTTCCCTTTAATTCTGTCAATGTTTGCTTTTTATTTTGGGGGTTTCTGTTATTTGTTGCATGTTTATAATTGTTATATATTCTTGATGACTTGACCATTTCATCAATATAAAATGTCCTTCTCCCTGGTTAAAATAAAAAAAAAAGAACTATAACAACAATCCTTAGTTAATGGCTACACAAATATGTACAAAGGGAGACCCAAATAAACCAGAATTTACTTATTAAAAATTGTATTTATTCTTACATATTTAACTTCAGTTACCTTCAAAGTACTCTGCCTATGATGTAATACACCCATCAAGATGTTTTTTCCAACTGCTCAAAACAGAGTTTTCACTCATCAATTTTGATGCCTTTTAGTGCTTCTGCCATTCTAGGTTTCCCTCTAACACACTGGCAAAGCATTTCCTTTTGTCCCCCATCCAGGGGAACAAAAAGTGTTGCTCAGGGTGAGGCCAACAGAATAGGAAGGGTGGGACACGGGGGTCATGCTATTTTATGTTAAAAACTGCTGAACAGTCAGTGCCATGTGGGCAGGTGCACTCATAAATCACCCATCATGAAATGGTCCATGGTGTTGAGTCTTCAAAAAAATTCACTGAAGTCAAAGGCAGCCTGTCATAACTTCACCAGCTGGTATACTGACACACTTACCTAGTGGGGGAAGCCTGTACTAAAAGGGGCCCACCCTCCAGAATATAATTTTAGTGGGGGGTAGTCTCCCCTTGTATATGACATCAAAAACATAAAATATTGAGGGGGGTTTAAAAATATTGAACTTTACAATGGCAATAAACAAGTATTTGTCAAATTAAAACAGACTGGTATAGATGTGTTTTTATATATACGTTTCATAATAAACACAAAGCAAAAATCTGTAGTAACTACACAAAAGAAAAAGACAGGCATACAAGCATACCGCTAAAGAGAGTCAACAAACCAGAAAGGATGAGAGCAAGAGAAGATGAAAGAAGCAGAGGAACAGCCAAAACAGCCAGAAAACAATTAATAAATGGCAATTAGCATGGATCTATCAATAATTACTATAAATATGGAGGTGGGCAACAGTAGCTTTATAGTTTTAAATAAGCAAAACAGAATTTATTCTTGTATTATTATTTATTAATTATATTATGAATACAATACAACTGTAAACTTATTTTTGCCCACCCCTGTATAAACAGAGTAAAATTTCAAAAAACATAAAGTGGCTGAATGGATAAAAAGGTAAGACCTATCTATGTGCTGCCTACAAAAGACTCACTTTGGATGTAAGGACACACACAGACAGAAAGTGAAGGAATGGAAAAGATATGCATGCAAAGGAAACCAAATGAAAGTGGAGTAGCTATACTAATACTAGACAAAATAGACTTTAAAACAAAGACTGTAATAAGAGACAAAGCATGGTGTTACATACTAAGGGGTGAGGCCAAAAAAAAGGATCTAAATATTTGTAAATATTTATGTACCCAATATAGGAGCACCTAAAAATACAAAGCAAATAGTAATAGACCTAAAGTGAAAAATAAACAAAAATACAATAAAAATAGAGGGTTTTAACACTCCATGTAAGTCAATGGATAGATTATTCAGACAGAACATCAATAAGAAAATATGGAAAACAAGAAAATACTGTTTTCAATACAAAAACAATAAGAAAACATTTGAGACCAAAAGAACTTAATGGACATATACAGAACATTCCATCTTAAAGCAATAGGACACAAATTCTTCTAAAGTGCACATGGAACATTACAGGATAGATCACATATTAGGCCATAGACAAGTCTTAATAAATGAGTATTGAAATCAAATCAGGATCTTTTGCAATCACAATAATATTAAACTAGAAATTAATAACAAAAAGAAAGCTACAAAATTACAAATATGTGGAGATTAAACAACATGTCACTGAATAACCAATGGATCAAAGAGGAAATCAAAAGGAAAAAAAATTAAAATCTTACTACAAATCAAAATGAAAATATAACACCAAAATTTGTAGTATATGGCAAAGGCAGTTTTAAAAGGGATGATCATAACAATAAATGCCTACTACAGGAAACAGAAAAAGTGTCAAATAACCTAACTTTATATCTTAAGGAACTAGAAAAGGAATTTTTAAAAAGGTTCAAATTTAGTAGAAGGAAGTACATAAAGAGTAAAAGAAATAAATGAAATGAAAAAGATAATAGAGAAGATCAATGGAATTACAGACTGGTTCTTAAAAAGATATGGAAGAAGCCCAAGTGTCCATTAGTAGCTGAGTGTATAAAACAACTATGGGACATTTCCACAATGGAATTTTACTCAGCTGTAAAGAAAAAGAAAATTTTTCCCTTTGTGACAGTATGTATGGACCTGGAGAACATTCTGCTAAGTGAAATAAGCCAGTCAGAGAAAGACAAATACCACATCATTTCACTCATATGTGGAATCTACTGAGCTGAAATAACAAGGAAAATGGGGGCAGACACACGGATGGAGAGCAGGATGACAGCTGGCTGGGGAAGGGAAAAGGACTTATGGACATGGACAACAGTGTGGTGATTGCTGGAAGGAGAGGGTACAAGGGGACTAAATGGTAATGGAAAAAATACAATAAAGATTAAATTTAAAAAAGATAAAATTTAAAAAGTCTTTAGATAGATTCACCAAGAAGAGAAAGATAACTTGAAAAAATATAATCAGAATAAAGGAGATATTACAACTGATTCCATAAACATACAAAGGATGGTAAGAGACCATTGTGAACAATTTTTTGCCAATGAATTGGATAACCTAGAAGAATGGATAAATTCCTAGAAACATACAACCTACCAAGACTGAATCTTGGATACAAAATCTAAACAGATGGATTGCTAGTAAGAAGATTGAATCAGTTATCAAAAACCTCCCAACAACAAAAGGTCCAGGACCAGACAGCTTCACTGATTAAGTCTATTAAACATTTTTTAAAAGGGGGGGGGGTTAATAATAATCCTTCTCAAACTTTTCTAAAAAATAAGAGAAGGAAACTTTCAAAACTCATTTTATGAGGCCATCATTATGCTGATATCAAAACCAGACAAGGAGACCATAGATAAAAAATAAAATTACAGGACAATATCCATGATTAACATAGATGCAAATATTCTCAACAAAATGTTAGCAACCCAAATTCAATAGTATATTTTACAAATTCATATACCATGATCAAGTGGAATTCATTCCAGACACAGAAGGATGGTTCAACATCTGCAAATCACTTAGCACGATACACCATATTAACATAATGAAGGATAAAATTCATATGATTACTTTAATAGATGCAGAACAAGCAACTGACAAAACTCAATATCCATTTTGATTGAATATTGCATTTCAACAGATTGCATACAGAAGGAATGAACATCAACATAATAAAGGCCATATATGTCAAACTCAGGAAACAGACAAGAATCCTTACTCATAGCACTTTTAGTCAAGGTGGTGTTAGAGGTTTCAGCCAGAGTAATTAGGCAGAAAAAAAGTAAAAGTCATCCAAATTTTTTTAAAAAACTGTCACTATTTGTCAATGACATGATATAATATATAGAAAATCCAAAAGAATCTATCCAAAAATGTTAGAACTAAAAAACAAATTCTGTAAAATTGCAGGAGACAACAATCAATACACAAAATATATTTCATTTCTATAGACTAATGACAAACTACCAAAAATAGAAATTAATAAAAATAATTGCATTTACAATTGCATCAAAAATAAAATACCTGAAGATAAATTCATCCAAGGAGGTATAAGGCCTATATAGTGAAAACCATAAAATATTAATAAAAGGATTTGAAGAAAACACAAATAAATAGAAATATATTATTCTCTCATTGTTTAGAATCAATACTGTTAGTATGTATATACAATCCAAAGTAATCTACAGATTCAGTGCAATGCCTTTCAAAATTCCAGTGGAATTTCTCAAAGAATTAGAAAAAATAATTCTAAAATTTGCATTTAACCACAAAACACCCTGAAAAGCCAAAGTAATCTTGAGAAAGAGCAAAGCAGGAGGCATCACCCTCCCTGATTTCAAACTATATTATAAAATTATAGTTATTAAAATAGCATGGTATTAGAATAAAAACAGACACATATCAATGAAAGAGGTTAGAGAGCCCAGAAATAAAACCACACACATATCAACTAATTTATGACAAAGGAGCCAAGAATATGCAATGGGGAAAGAATAGTCTCTTTAATAAATGGTGTTGGAGAAACTGGACAGTCAAATGCAAAACAATGAAACACAACACTATCATATCATATACAAAAATTAACTCAAAATAGTTTAAATACCCAAATGTAAGACTTAAATCCATAAAACTCCTGGAGGGAAATACAGACAGTAAGCTATCTGACATAGGTCTTGATGATGATTTTTTTAAATCTGACACCAAAAACAAAAGCAACAGAAGTAGAACTATATTAAGCTAAAAAAGTCAGCACAGAAAAAATTATAAGAAAATGAAATGGCAACCTACTAAAATGAAATAAATTATGGCAATTCTTGATTCTTAAAAATAATTATATTAAGTTACAGAATTTACTAAAAATATCATAACTCTTTTATTAATTTTCTCTATAGCATCTATTTCCCTTTGTATCTTTATCTACTTAATATTCTTTAGACTAATACTGATATACTGATATTTTCCCCAGTGACTTATTTCCTGCCAGTTCACCATGAATTTTGCATCATCGATGTCTTTCAAGTGACATACTGTAGCCAAAGTAATCTCTCTTTGGCTCTGATACCTCTTAGGTCAGATTTTAAAGCTGATAGCCTAAGATTATAATTTTTACAATTTAATATCAATCTTATTTTACATTTTCTAAATATTGTACTTCTTTTCTTAGTTTTTCTTTTCTATTTTTTAAATGTGGATTTTTTTCTTTTTCCTTGCTTAAAATATATCTAGACTCCATGGTATTGATTTCTTATATTTGACCCATCATTTCTAGTCTCTTTTCTTTACTAAGATTTCATCATTTTCTTTGTTATGTTGTTGAACACTCCAAAAATACTTGAAAAGTTAATTCTGATTCAAATAGCAATGAATTTATCTCTTTCTCACAGTTTTATAATAGTGCTCCTCTTTGTGATGTAGAGGAATTCTTTTAGTAAAGCTGTAAATTGTTTTTTATTTCTTCCTCATCTTTTATTCAGCCTTGAATAAAAAGATATTTCTGGTCCTTGTTTTTTGGCCTCAGACTAGATGGAGATTTTATTTTTTACCTCCTCATTGCTGTTTTTCCCATGGATAGATTCCTCCTCTCAGATACTGACCTCGAGACAAGTAGATGTACACAATCCCAAACCCAATTTCTGGTGCCTAACAGATAATGACAGATCCAGGTTTTATGGAGGCTGAAGCTTATAAAATTTTAGGGGTTCTATTTAAGAAAAAGAATATGAAGTTGCAAAAGTAAATACAAAATTGATGTTAGAGGATGTAGAAAGATTAGATAAAGAAATCAAAACAAATTACTGGCCTTTGGAAATCTGAGTATCTTTCACTTTAACTTTACCAGCAATTTCATATAGAAATTCCTTCTAACTGCAAGATGCTATCCATTACCTCTCCATTCTTATACTATCCCACCCCATTAGAACTGTCTCCCAACTACTCAAAGTATAAACCAGGAGCACAGTGTGGGAATTTGTTAAAAATACAGATCCTTAGGCCACAGCTCAGACCTACTAAATCAGAACTTGCATTTTGACAAAATCTCCAGGTGATTCACATGCATGTTAATGGTTAAGAAACACTGCATAACCCAGCCAAATGACAGCACCTAAACGGCCTCTGCAAGTGAGGGTCTTGAACCTTAATGAATCAGGATTTTGTGGAAATCAGCTGTTCAGTCAAGGTAACTTAAGCTTACTCCCATTGCTTAGTCTTCTTGCTATGAGGGGAGTTTATTTCTAAATAATGAGGGACAGTTGTTATTCTGCATATAGGCTCTACAAAGCACAAAAAAAGTGTTCCTGCTCATTTATGAACTTCACTGAAGGCCAGTCCAGCCTCTGTCCTAATACCTGCTTATTTCACATTCTGGGACTCAAAGTTAATGAAAAACACAACTGATTTTCTTAGCAGCAGTTTTCCTCTAGGCAGTTAGAGGAGTTCATTAGCAGAATGATTTGATAAACCTGCTCTGTATTGGGCCTTTAAGTCCTCCAGTATCTGCAGTTTGAAAGAGGAAAGCTAAGAAAGTTGTTTTGTGGGGGAATATTGTGAAAAGAAAGAGGGGGCCTAGTGGCTATGAAGTAAAAGAGAAATGAAGGAGAAAAAAACCTGGAATGAAATATTTTCCTAAGTTGTTTGCTTTCCAGTGTGTGGCATAAATCCTTTTTTTCTATTTCCTCAAGAATCTTCTGTAAAATCTACTTTGCACCCTAGTGTGTTTTGGAGTGGATTTTCTCTTTTAGCACAAAAAGTGCTGGGTCTTGCAGGGAAGTTGGCAGAAAGCAAAATCAACAGGCTGAGCATTGGAGGGTAGATGCCTGTAGGTTACTCCATACACTGTGGAGTCTCCCTTCCACCCTGCCTTTGCTAGAGGCTTGAGGACTGTGGAGCTGGATGCAGAGTTCTCCTGATGAGGTTGGGGACTCAAGAGCTTTCACCAAGTCAAAAGGCACTGGGTGGGAGGAGCATAATGGGCAGAGTTTTTTGAGTGTTTCAGTCAGAAGCCTCATTCTTTTTATCTTATTGGCCCTTAATTTAGGATTTCAGGGAATAAAACTTGGTAGATTGTTCTAAGAATCTAGCAGAAGCTGGAAAATGTACCACTATTTGTGATCCTGTTAATCTGTAACTCTGATGCCCTCATGGTTCTATCAGTAGATGATTCTGGAGAATAATCAGGTACTACTTGCTAGACTATCTTTCATTAAACTCTTTCAAATAATTTTGTGATAGGAAAACTTCCTGGTATTGCAAGAACTTTCTGGAATTTTTATAAAAGAGAATACATCAATTTATAACATTTTCTGAAAGCATTTAGGAAAATTTCATATAGAGAAATGAGCTCTGTTAAGCATGCTTTTTAAAAGGAGAAACAGATTTTACTTATGCCCATTGGGATAGGGTCACAGATGGCATTTTATCATTTATCTGAAGAATCTACTTTTTCCTTTAATCCTTTTAGTGGGGTAGACTATTTCTTATCCCTTCCTTGTTGCTTCTTTCTCTTTCCTTGTCTCAGCAGTGCCAACTTTTCCTATGAAAAATGGATGGCAAACAAAATCGATGGCCATTCTCTAATGCCCTCACACTTTCCAACGTGCCTCTCAACCATGGAGAGAAGATTTATGATGCAGAAAATCTCTCTCCCATATCAATCATGGGGAAGGTTCATAGTCATTTCTTCATTGGGCAGTAGCAGAAGTTAATATGAATTCACTGATCAGATAGAAAAAACAAATCATTAAAATATATACTTTGAACTTGCTTCTTTTGAAGGTGGTTTATTTCAGTACAGTTGCTGGGTGTGCTTTTTCTCCTGGCATGATAAACTGAATGTTTTTAAATAAAAGAGTAAATTAATTTTTTAAATATTGAATATGTATCTATACATGTGAAGCTTTAATTTTTTGTCTGACTATTTTCAGATGGAAGTTCTCTGTTAAAAAAAGGCAAAATAA
Source organism: Trachops cirrhosus (assembly GCA_028533065.1). Lineage (NCBI taxonomy): Eukaryota > Metazoa > Chordata > Mammalia > Chiroptera > Phyllostomidae > Trachops > Trachops cirrhosus. Next base: position 123,700,058 of record CM052538.1, read on the forward strand.
ATGCTTAGGTACATATTATATATACTTTTTTTGAAAAATAGGAAAAGTTTTATATATGTGTTAATGCTAATGGAGAGAAAATAACTCCCCAATTGTTATACCCTTTCCTTCTCAATAGTCCATAATAACTTAACAAAATTGCATTTTATAATCAAAATAAGAGTCCTGAATGAGGTCTTTTGAATGTTATTTATATAATATCTGGGTAGTGTCTTTTCAAAGATTATTTTCAGATGGCACATAACCATTAATTTTAAATAGCATAGCATGGGTTTTAACAGCAGGTTACAAAAGAATGATCATTTATATAAATAATATTTTGAACACCATGAGGAAATGTTTTCTTTTATTCTTTCAGAATAGAGGTTTATCTCTTCTCAGGTTTTTCATTATTTTTAAAAATTTTATCACGGAAAATTTTCAAATAACTAATAAGCAGGAGAGAATAGTTAAAGGAACCTAGATATATTCATCACACAGTTCCATTAAATATAGTATTTTGCCAATTTTATTTTAACTATAATCTCTATGTCACTGTGTGATTTGATGTTTTAAAGAAAATCCCAAACAACAATTCTTTTACCTTTAACTCTTAAGTAAATATTTCTAAAGATATTTTGAAATGCAACCATAATGCTATTATTACACTTAAAATTAATTTATTAATATCATTTAACCGAGACTATTTTCAAGTTTCTGAGATTATCTCACAAATGTCTCTTTATAATACTCATTTGTTTAAAAACCAGGATCAAACAAGGTGTACACACTGTTTTTTGTTTGCCTGTTTTTTAAGTCTCCTTTATAACAATTCCCTTTTTTCTCTTTTTTGTTATGCCATGTCTTTTTTAATGTAGTATTTTGTGCGTGTGTGTTATGTGCCAGTGAGCCGGCTCTGACTCTTAGCAATACCCTGAATGAGTGCTGTCCATAGTGTCTTGCCTCCACAGCCTTCATCAGCTCCTGTGGACTCCTATCTATGGCTTCCTTTATGGAGTCCATCCATCTCATACTTGGCCTCCCCCCTTTTTCCTGCTGCTTTCTATTTTTCCCAGCATTATTCTCTTTTCCAAAGAACTCTGACTTCTCAGAATGTGCCCAAAGTAGGACAACCTCAGTTTTGTAACTTTTGCCTCCAGCAATGTTTTAGGATCTACTCATTCATCTTGGTGATGGTCCAGAGCATCTGTAGAGCTCTCTTGTAACACCATATTTCCAATGAATTGTTTTTTCTCTGTTAGCCTTCTTCACTGTCCTACTTTTGCATCTGTACATATTGTAGTAACTGGGAACATGAGGGTGTGGGTGATTGTAGCCTTAGTCTCTAATGACACATCTTTGCTCTTAGTGATCTTTCCTAATTCTCCCACTGCTGTTCTTCTGAGTCTCAGCCTTCTGTTGATCTTGGATGCTTTCTCCATTTGAACTGATGGCTAAAACAATGTAAGCAAACTCTAACAATTTTGATATCCTCATTGTCTATGTGAAAGTTGTGTATTTCCCCTGATTTCTGTCTTCTTGATGTTCAAATACTACCCTGCTTTGGCACTTTCTTCTTTGATTTTCATCAGAAGTGATTTCAAAAGGCAAAAGTGCAGTTCTGTACAATACATGCAATGGAAATATGGAACATAAGAACCATAAACCAGGGTAAACTAGAAATTATAAAGCCAGAGATGGAAAGTCTGAATATTGTGGTGCTTGGTTATAGCAAACTAAAATGGACTAGAGTGGGTCATTTCTAGACATGTAACTACAAAATGTTGTACTTTGGAAAACACAAACTCAGAAGAAAAGGATGGCTTTAATACCGAGGCCAGATGTATCACTGGCAGTTAGAAGCTACAGTGCAAGTTTGGACTGAATAATATCAATCAGATTTCAAGGAGAACCTGTAACAAAACCATCATTCTGGTCTACGCTCCAAAAACAGAGACTGAAAAAGATGAAATTAAATCTTATTAAAGTATCCAGGAAGAAATTGATCACACACTGAAACAAGACATATTGATAATTATAGGTAATTGGAACACAAAAGTAGGAAATAAAACAGAATCAAGTATCATTAGAAAATTTGGAATAGCTGTCATAAATGAGCAGATCAGTTTATGGATTATTCTGAAGCCAACAACTTGTCCATTGCAAACACACATTTTAACAAAGAGACAACTGTATACATGGACATCACCAGATGACCAATACAGAATTCAAATAGACTATGTAATTGTAAGCAGAAGATGGAGAAGCTATATTCTCTCTGTGAAAACATGACCAGGAGCGGATTTTGGTACTGACCACAAACTATTAATATCAAACATTAGAGTAAAGCTGAGAAAGACACCAAAAGAATTGGAGTGCCAAAATATAACATAACTAATGTTCCTGATGGCTTTAAAGCCCACATGAAAAACAGATTTTCTCTATTAAACTAATTGACCAAGATCCAGAAGAACTTGAAAAGTAGAAATATTACTAGGAAAGAATGAGAAAAAACAATGCAGAAGCAACAAGACAAGAAAAATCAAGACGGATGACAGAAGAAACACTAAAGTCTGCCAAAGACAGGTGAGAGGTAAAATTAAAAGATGTTAAAAGCAGGGTTAGACTCCTGAACACAGTTTCTCCATGACTATCACATAGAAATAAAGAGAACTATTAGAACAGTCAATGTAAAGAGATAGAAGGGAACAGCAAAAAATGGTTCAAGGGTAAAAAAGGAAATTAAAACCTAGACTAGAAATGCTGATGGACCAACAAGGAAGCACATTACCTGATCAGGAAAAAATAAAAGGTAGGAGAAAACAATATACTGAAAATCAAGACAGAAGAGACAAAAGAATGACAGATACTCTTTGAAGATAAGTCCTGTGCAAAAGAACTTGTAATTCTAGAGAGCAAAATGAAAGCTCCCCTAAATGTACTGGGAAGAAATAAATTACCAGAGGTATATGGGATACTGAGAGAATAACTCAAGCCACAGAGAATGAATCTGTAAAAATCTTAACAAAAATAAGTCAATAAATACAGAAAATAAAACAATGACCTACAGACTGGAAACATTCAACATACATTTCAATTTTCAAGAAAGGATATGCCAAGGAGCACAGTAACTATAGGACGATTGCTCTGATTTCCACACAAGAGATGCTCAAGGTGATGCAAAGAAGGCAACACCTTACATGGAACAAGAAATGTTGGATGTTCAAGCTGAATTCAGAAAAGGGAGAGGCACTCAAGATCTAATTGCAACCATTTATTGGATACTGAAGTTCAAAGAATTTTAGAAGATTGTTACTCATTTATAGACTACACAGGAAAGTCTTTGACTATGTTGATTACGAAAAGGTATGGGTTTCTCTGTAAGAAGTGGATGTGCCTTAGCACCTGATTGTCCTCATGCATAACCTGCATTGTGGACAGGAAGCCACTGTCAGGATAGACTGTGGAGAGACAGAATGATTTCCTACAGGCAAAGGTGTCAGACAGGGGTGCATTTTATTTCCGTACTATTTGTTTAACCTGTACTCAGAATATTTTTAAGAACCCAAATTTAAAACCATTTGAGCTTATGGATGCCACACATTCTGGATTTGGCTGACTAATTCTTTCTTAGGTTGGTCAAACTGTTGCTTTATTCTCTATTCACCATATTATTGAAGGGACAGTGAAACTATCCCTTAGTTTTTCGAACTAAAAATACTATACAGACAGTATTATGTACTTTCTATTCTATTCCATCAGGAAGCAGCTGATACTAGACCTCACAATGATTGATTGATTGATAAATATATCTAAATATTGTCCATCACATCTCCCCTTTCTCTTTTACATTGGCCTTTGAAAAATATTATCTCTTCATATGTCCATTGGCCATCCATATGTTCTCTTTGGAGATGTCTCTATTCAGGTCCTTTGCCCATTTTTATTCAGGTTGTTTGGGGTTTTTTTTGTATTGAGTTTTGTAAGTTCTTTATGAACTTTGGATATTAACCCCTTATCAGATGTATTGGTGAATAAGTTCTGTCATTCTGTGCACTGTCTTTTTATTTTGCTGATGTTTTTCCTTTGCTGTGAAAAACTTTTAATTCAATGTAGTACCATTTGTTTATTTTTTTTCTTTTGATTCCCTTGCCTGGGAACATATATCTGATAAAATATTGCTACAAGCAATGTCTGAGATTTTTCCTTCCTATGTTTTTTCTTCAATTTTTATGGTTTCAGGTCTACATTTAAGTCTCTAATCCACTTTGAATTTATTCTTGTGTGTGGTTGAAGCAAGTGGTATAGTTTCATTTTTTTGCACGTATCTGTCCTACTTCTCCAACACCATCTACTGAATAAACTACCTGTAGCCCATTATATGGGCTTCTATCCTCTGTCAAATATTAATTAAATATACAAGTGTGGGTCTCCATCACTAATCAACAGAGATTTCTGATGATTAAGTTAAATATCACAATGAGATATTATCTCACACCTGTCAGAATGGCTATGATCAATAAATCGACAAAAAAAAAGTGATGGTAAGGATGTGGAGAAAGGGGAACACTTTTGCACTGGGAATGCAAACTAGTGCAGCCACTGTGGAAAGCAGTACAGAGATACCTCAAAAAGTTAAAAATGGATCTGCCTTTTGAACCAGCAATCCAACATCTGGGAATGTATCTGAAGGAACACAAAACACTGATTCAAAAGAACATAAGCATCCATATGTTCGCTACAGTGTTATTTACAATCACCAAGACATGGAAGCAGCCCAAGGGTCCATCAGTAGATGAGTGGAGAAAACAACTATGGGACATTTACACAATGGAATGCTGTTCAGCCATAAAAAAAAAAAGACAAAAGAAAATTTTATCCTTGCTACAGTATGGATGGACCTGGAGAATATTAGGCTAAGTGAAATAAGCCAGTCAGAGAAAGAAAAATACCATTTAATTTCACTCATATGTGGAATCTAATGAACAAATTGAACTAACAAGCAAAAAGGGACAGACTCATAGATAGAGAGCCAGATGACAGCTAGTGGGGGAGTAGGTAGTGGGTGGAGGGATTAAACAAAAAGGAAAAAGGATTCATGTATGTGGACAATAGTATGGTGATTGCTGGGAGTATAAGGCAACTAAATGGTAATGGAAAAATACATTTAAAAAATTTAAAATAAATGAATAAATATTAAAAATTAAAATTAAATTAAAAAAGAAAGAAAACTACTGTCATAGTAACCAGGATATTAAATTGCATTTGGTCTTTTATGTGTTTTTTACAAACTGACTGTGAGTTTCATGAAGTCAAGAATAGCATTATTTCTGTGTTTCTGATGCATTGCCATTACATATTTTATGACCAATTAAATGTAAAAATAAATAAATTAATTAAAAAACCAAGTCAACCCTCTTAATTTTCTTGTGAATTGCTTTATATATCAAAGGAATAACAGAAAATATATCAGGGTCTATAAAATTCAAAATATAGATAAAGGATATTACATTACTAAGTCATTCCACAAATAAGAACAAATTGATATTCAGAAAAGATAGTATATACACACAGATAAACTAAAAGACAATTTATATATGGGTAAAAGACAAAATAAATGTGTATATTTATAAAAATCAAAAACAAAATACTAGTAAATTTAAATTAGTAACAAATTAGAACAATAAACTATTGCTAAATTATATTTATCCAAACTGTGAAGGATTGGCTTGATATTTTTTAAAACACTATTGATGTATAACAGAACACAGATCAAATAGGAAATAGCAGTAGATCATCTTTGTTAGATGTGAAAAAAATGATAAAATTTACATACCCACAGTATTTAAAAATGCTTTTAAAAATAGTCTCTTCAATAAATAGTCCTGGGAAAACTGGATAGCCACATGGAAAAGAAGAAAACTGGACCACTATATTTTACCATACATTAAAATCTACTTAAAATGGATTAAAGACCTGAACATAAGACCAAAAACACTAAAAATCCTAGAGTAAAACAGAAAGCTCATTGACAGCAATCATCGCAATAACTATTTGGATTCGACACCAAAAGTTAAGGCAATAAAAGCAAAAGTTAACAAGTGGGACTATATCCAACTAAAAGCTTCTATACATCAAATAACACTCAACAAAATTAAAAGGCAATCTATGGGCTGAAAGAAAATGTTTACATATCACATATATGATAAGGGGTTAATATTCAAAATATATAGAGAACTCATACAACTTAACAGCAAAAACCAAAAACAATCTGAATAAAAAATGGACAAAGGATCTGAAGAGGACATTTTCCCCAAGAACAGTTATAAATGACCAATAGGTAGATTAAAAGGGTGGTTAATATCACTCATCATCAGGGAAATACAAATCAAAACCACAATGAGCTATCACCTCACACTTGTTACAAGGGCTGTTAGCAATAAGACAACAAGTGCTGACCAAGGTGTGAAGAGAAGGGAGCATTAATGCAAATTGATGCAGCCACTATTAAAACCAATACGGAGCTTCTTTAAAAGGTAAATATAGAACTACCACATAAGTCAACAGTTCTACTTTTGGGTATTTACCCAAATGAAACAAAAACACTAACTAAATGAGACATCTGCACCCCGATGTTCACTGCAGCAGTTTACAATAGTCAAGATATGAAAACTACCTAAATGTCCAGCAGTGGATGAATGGAGAAACAAAATAATACATATGCAATGGAATATTAATCAGCCAAGAAAATCCTGTCATTTGTGATGACACAGGTGGACCTGCAGGGTGTTACAATAAATAAAATAGGTCAGAGAAGTCAAACACCACATGCCAACAAAACAAACACACAAAACAAAACCAGACTCATGGATATAGAGGATACTTTGGTGGTTGCCAAAGGGGAGGGGCTGAGGTACGGTGGGGGAAGATCCAAAGGTACAAATGTCCAGATATAAAATAAATAAGTCATAGGGATGTAATGTACAACATAGAGAATATAGTCAATGATAGTGTATTAATTTTGTATTGTGACAGATGGTAACTGGACTTACCATGGTAATTAGTTTGCAATGTATACAAATGTCAAATCACTATATTGTTCACCTACCTGAAATTAATATAATATTGTATGTCAAGTGTACCTCAACTAAAAAAAATCTACACTGGAATTCCATTATCACCTATCAAATAGGGAAAAAGTCTCAGTGTGACAGCATATACTAGAGAATCCTGAAACAAAATTGTAAGTGTTATTATAACTGAATATAAGCAAAAAAACCCCTCCCAAATTTCTCAAAATTTATTGTCTCCACCTCATTTCTATCACAATACTTCTTTCTGCACTACTAAGTTTATCTGCCCCTTATGCCTGGTAACTTTCTGAAATGGAAATTAGTGTAGCCTTTCTGACTTCTTCTATATCTCCTGTGTAAAGGCAAATTCTGTGTAAACAAGAATAAAAGCAGTAATCACCCTGCACTACTTCTCTTACTGACCAGACAAGGTGTGTAATCGTTCCTACCACAGGAATATTTCAGCCAACTCTGCCATTCAGTGTAATTACGAATCTGACCTACCAAATCCATATTTCATGTGTCATTTCTGAGGTTTTGGATGCAACTTTTACCCAGAACTTCTGTTAATGAAAAACTGGGTGATTATTTCTACTTGCCTTTTTATTTGTTATCTTCTTGAAGGAATCAGAGTTTTAAACTACGATTAGGATGACAGAAACTGGGTAATTCACACACTGAATACTCATTTGCCTACCCTCTCACCCAAAAATGACAGAACACTACTGACTTTAAGTCGTTCATTTGTTCTCAACAGATACCTTACATAAAGCCTCAAATCCCTGCGTAACAGATTTGTGGTTCCTAGGAGGCCTCATCAACAATCAGGCATGTTCCTTCTTCCATCTGCCTGACTTAGCTTTTGGACTCCTGCTGTTGCCAGACAAGATTATCTGAGGCACTCTGTGAGTGCCAGAACAGAGAGACACCTTAATATCACCAGAGAAAGTTTTCAACATCAGAAGAGAAAGAATAAGTCTCTGTAGACATGATTTTAGGAAAGTAATGCAAACTGAAATTCTAATTACTGGTTATTAGATCTATCTGCTAAGTGGGAGCACAATTATATTATGCATATTTTTCATTATACAGGTCTCTTTTCCAATCTCAATTTTATTTTGGTATGGCACACACATGTCCTTAAATCTCTATTTTGCCTGCTTTTTCCTTGTGTATGCCATAACTGAAAAGATACCCTGAATGATGATATGAAAAGGGTGAGCTATGTAAAACATCAGTGTAAGTTAATAGAAAATATTGTTCTATTTTCTGCACAGAGTGAGAAACAAAACAAAAGCTGGTACAATAGTAGAGATTAAATATTATTTTATGGAAGGTATTTCCTTGACTTGTAAGGTGTCCCAAGTACTTTTAATAATGGAAAGTACAGAAATAAAAGAAGGTAGAGCCACATATTCCTTCTTTATAGGTTACATGTAGGAAAGACTCTGAATATGATAGTTTATCATTTCCTACAGACCTATCTCTTCTTGGGCTTTCATCTGCCATCAACTTGGTAGTAAAATAAATAGGAAGGTAAACCCTCATTTCCTATTACATAACCCCTAAATTCAATTATTGATCTGCCTTGCAAAGCATAGATGCAGAGCAAATAGCTCACTGCAGCCTAAAGATGAAACCATTTGACACTCGTTCAGCCCCACCCAGTAGCTATGTGTTTGAGGCTAACACCTCCTTGCCTCAGTTAACACAAATGAAAATTAGAATAACATCTGCCTTCAGAATATGTAGATAAAACAGTTAAACCACAGAGCCTGTCAAATAGTAGATCTTAAAGAAATTTTAGTAACTGTTGTCTTCTATTTTTCCTTCTTTTGTCTTACCCTGAATTGTTTTGAACTGCTGGAGGCATAGGGTCTGAGATGATTCTTTGTTAAATACCAGTTCTGTAGAAACTTCAAAAGAATGAAATTTTGGAAAAAAATAAGCCTGAACACAGATTGTATTTAATAAACAAAAACTTCACTTAACTCACCACTATTTTATTTTCAGAGCTTAATTTGGTCAAAATATAAAAAAAATTAATTTATCATCCCTGGCTGGTGTGGTTCAGTGAAATGAGTGCCAGCCTATGAACCAGAGGGTCACTGGTGTGATTCCTGGTCAGGGCATATGCCTGGGCTGGGGCCAGGTCCCCAGTAGGGGGTACATGAGAGGCAACCACACATTGATGTTTCTCTCCCTCTCTTTCTCCCTTCTTTCCCTTCCCTCTAAAAATAAATAAAATCTTTTCAAAAATTAATTAATCAATAATCTGTGATTAAAACAAATGAAAATACAGTGTTTATTATCACGATCTGCCTTTCCATAAACAAACAAAAAAGACATACAGTTAATAAATCTATGCTCATTTACCTATCTCTAATCTCCCATCCTCTATAAGTATCTAATTATCAACAATTTTTAATTTTATTTTTATTGATTATGCTATTACAGTTGTCCTGATTTTTCCCCTTTGCCCCCTCCACCCAGCACCACCATTCCCCCAGGCAACTCCCCCACCATTGTTCACATCCATGGGCCATGTGTATATGTTGTTTGGTTACTCCATTTCCTCTATTGTACTTTATATCTCCGTGGCAGTTTTGTAGCTATCTGTTTGTACTTCCTTCTTCTTTTTACATGCAGATAACTGAATTTAATATTTGCATCTTTTTTATTGTTGTTCAAGTACAGTTGTCTCCATTTTCACCCAAACATGGCACCCCCCCTTACCCCACCCATCTCTGCCTCTCACTCTCAAACCTACCCCCTTTGGCTTTGTCCATGTGTCCTTTCTACATGTTCCTTGATGGACCTTCCCTTATTTCCCCCTATTATCCCTCTCCCCTCTGGTTATTATGAATTTTTTCTTTATTTTAATGCTTTTGGTTATGTTTTGCTTGCTTATTTGTACTTCTTAATCCCTGTATCTCTTTACCCCTTTGCCCACACCCCCTCCCATCTGACAACCATCAAAATGCTCTTGTATCCATGATTCTGTCTCTGTTCTTGTTTGCTTAGTTTGTTTTTAAATTCAATTGTTGATAGATTTGTATTTATTGCCATTTTATTGTACATAGTTTTGATCTTCTTTTTCTTAAATAAGTCCCTTTAGCATTTCATATCATAATGGATTGGTGATGAACTCCCTTAGTTTTTTCTTGTCTTGGAAGTTCTTTATGTGTCCTTTAATTCTAAATGATACCTTTGCTGGGTAGAGAAATCTTGGCTGTAGGTCCCTACTTTTCTTGACTTTGAGTATTTCTTGTCTATCGCTTCTAGCCTACAAAGTTTCTGTTGAGAAATCAGCTGACAGTCTTATGAAAACTCCCCTGTTGGTAACTAACTTCTTTTCTCTTGCTGTTTTAAGATTCTCTCTTTATCTTTAATCTTTCACATCTTAATTATGGTGTGTCTTGGAGTGGGCCTCTTTGTATCCATCTTGTTTGGGACTCTCTGTGCTTCCTGGACTGACATGTCTATTTCCTTCACCAAATTAGGGAAGTTTTTATTTCATTGTTTTTTTTTCAAATAGATTTCCAGTTCCTTGCTCTTTCTCTTCTCCTGGTACCCCTATGATCTGTATGTTGGAACTCGTGAAGTTGTCCCAAAGACTGCTTTAACTAACCTCATTTTTTTGGATTCATTTTTCTTCTTGTTCTGATTGGTTCTTTTTTGCTTCCTTATGTTCCAAATAATTGATTTGATTCTCAGATTTATTCACTCTACTGTTGTTTCCCTGTAAATTTTCTTTATTTCAATTAGTGTATCCTTCACTTCAGACTGGATCTTATCTATGCTCTGAGGCCCTCACTAAGTTCCTTGAGCATCCATATAAACAGTGTTTTGAATTCTGCATCTGATACATTGCTTATTTCCATTTCATTTAGCTCTTTTTCTGGAGTTTTTATCTGCTCTTTCATTTGGGCCATGTGTCTTTGCCTCCACATTTGGGCAGCCTCCTTGTGTTTGTTTCTAAGTATTGGGTAGAGCTCTTTGACTCCATGTCTTGGTAGTGTGGTATAATGTAGTACATGTCCTGTAGGGTCCAGTGGCACAGCCTCCCCTATCACAGAATCTGGATATTTGAGGTGTGCCTTTCATGTGGGCTGAGTACACACTCCTCTTGTAGTTGAGCCTTGGTTGCCGTTGGCAGGTCAATGGGAGGGATTTTCCCAGGCCATCCAGCTGCAAGGATTGGCTGTGATCACTTACCACTAACCTCTACCCTCCCTGGAGGATCAGCTGTGAAGAAGCAGGGTGGTGGGGTGCTCCAATATGGTCTGTTGCCGTCCACTGGGTGCTCTGGTCCTGGAGTTTCCCAGGTATTGCAGGCCAAGGTCAGCCCCCATCTGTGTTTTATCTGGGGCCACCCTGCCTAAACTATGAAGCAATCTGAGATGGCTGCTACTTGTGCTGGGCTTAGAGATCCACTGGTGAAGCCAAGTTGTGAATACAGGCTGGCTGCTGCTAGTTCCAGACCTGGGGCTCACTGAGGCCAGCTGTTGCATCTTTGGTATGATTTAGAAAGTTGTGAAGCGTGGGCCAAGACAAACCACTCATATGGAAAGCAGCTTGAGTAAGTTGGATGGGGCAGAGTCTCTGGGGATCTCCAAGGTGGGTCAAACAGTGTTACCCAGGTTGATGGAGTTTCAGATGTGGCAGTATCTTGCTGGCTTTGTAGCAGGGTAGATCAGAAAATGGACAATGGACTCTGCCCACCTTTCTGTCTAGAAGAAAGCTATCCTCTAGCTCTTGCCTTGATGCCAGACATCTCAGTTTCACCCTGTATACCACTGGTGCCCACCAAGCCACCATGCTGGTGCTGGAGCTCAGAGGGAGTGAGTCTGAGTAGGTGAGTCCATGTGTGGGTTCTCTAAGAGGAACTGCTTGAGGCTCCAGCAGCCTCCTCCCCTGACTCAATCCCCACTGGTCTCTGCAGCCAAAAGTTGTGGGGACACATCTTCCTGGGACTCAAACCGTGGGCTGGGGGGCCTGGTGTGGAGTTAGGAGCCATCCCTCCTGATATATCCCTCCCAAACCCCCATTTACCACACATGTGTGAGGGACTAGCCCATTTCATATCTGCACCCCTCTCACCAGTATGGACCAATGGATGGATGTGGTCTCTTCAATTCTGTAGTTGTCAGATTTCCATTCAAGTCAATTTCTGATGGTTCTGAGTGACAGTTGCTCCATATCTTATTTGCAATTGTGTGAGGAGGTGAGCCATGTCTGCCCATGCTGCCATCCCAATGGAAGTCTCTATAGTTCTTTTTTACATAGATATTATACTTTTTATACTTTATCTGCACATTTTTTCTCCTTTGTGTGTAAATAGTGCAAATAAAAGGAAAAATAGAAAGTGTATGTAGTTTGGAGTTTATTAGTTTAGAAATTAAATTCTTTTAAAAATTCGTCTTCAAATTTTACTTAAGTTAAATTAATACCAAATACTATATTTGGCATATGTTTTGGTTTGTTCATGGAAAATGTTTTACAAAGAAAACATTGGCTTTCATGATTTCTCTTTTCTTTAACATCTTTACCCATGAATGGATTTCAGTAGGGTGAATGCACAAAAGCACTTGACTGAATTTGAAATAAAATTTTATTTCTGAGACCACCCCTGCTAAAAAAAATTGCATAACTAAAAATGAATAAGACAGCTTTGGTTTAGATTGCTTGGAATTCCTCCCCTCTGCTGCAATTACTGGATAAAATAGACATTAAGCTCAGAGGAGTTATTCACTCAGTCTCTTTTGCCTTTTGCCTCTGTGAGGGACTGTTTTTCTGATGCCATTATTGGCAGATCTCCACACTGCACCTGCTGATCCACCTGCCTCTCACTGGCGTGCAGTATTTAAAACGTTACGCAATTAAAGTAAATGAGTTTAAAGGACTGGATTTGCACTACACTTCCTGGGGAGCTGTTGTTCATCCTTAAAAGTGCCTGATGATGGTTTGGAAAGCGTAACTGCTGGCCTGGCCCTGGGGTGCTGAATTGCTCCCCTTAGAAGAACTCTGTGGTGAATCCCCTCATAAGGTTACTAAGTGGTGAGGAGACATAGAAAGAGACATTTTGTACCCCAGGAATCTAGTCTTTATAGATCGAGTCTAGGCAGTAAAAGAAAGATTGCAAACTAAATAGAACCATCTAAATATAACTATTTATTCCCACCTATTTTAATTTGTACTTATAAATGCAGTTTTAATTACTTCCTGCAAAGCTGTTTACAAAATATTAAGTAAAGACATCTCCAAATAGAAAAGTTATCTGCTTATTAGGGCACCCTTTAATGTCTCATTGTTTTTGTGGCGGTCCTTAATTATTCTCTGGCCCCTATTTTTCTACTAGGCATAATATGAAGTTAAAATGAGGTGATTGGTTTTAATGAATTCTGTCCTTTTTCTCAAGAAGTTTGAACATATCTAGGGACATTGGCTCAGTCCACAAAGCCAGGCTTTTAAAACAAGTTAATTTATTCACTGAAAATGCCTTTCAATGCTGTGACTGGCATGTAGGTACACAGCAATGACAAGAACAACAACAACAAAACCCCAAAGATCTTAAAAAATTTAATCCTACATTAGTGCCTAATAGTCACACATAATTGATTCTTTCATTCTACATGCAGCTATGAATTTCTTATTTTTTAAAGGTACCAGTCACTAGTTATACAGACCAACATAGAAAAGATACATCTAGAACTTCTGGTCTTATACATAAGGAGCTTGGAAATCATCACTTCAATTCTCAGAAGAAAGAAGCTTAACTGAAAATCAACAACTCCTCTTAGATCTACCTGAAAACTTAGTTCACAAAGCAAACCACTGGCCCCCAAACTGGAGAAACAGATAAGCCAATATAGTTACTCAAAGCTTAGTAGAGCAGAATCCCAGGAGCAGAAATCTCCACAGGAACCTGCACAGGACTAGACATACCAAAACTGTGATGTACAGATAGCTAGTGTTTTAGTGTGGGCATGCCTAAAAGTTAGAATTTTGGGGAGGGGGGCAGTGTGGAGAGCAGTCTTATGGTAGTCTTGCACTGTTATCAGTTTTACCTTCAGGATCTCTATAGAAACATCCCCTTATACTCCCAGTAGGGGAAGAGAAAAGTAGCTATTTTGAAATACTCCCTGGACATTCTATTCTCCTTAACTAGGACTGCCCTCAAGATAAATTATTTTACCAGAGTCTAACTGACCTAGAGGAAGGGAAAAAACAAGTCCAGCCACTTCCTGCTTCCAAGTGAAAGAAAGAAAACACCCAACCCCAGTAACTTCTAACCTTCCTGTCTCACCTAAGTGTGTCAGGGATGAGCGGTCAGATTAAGAAGCACTTGTAAAGGTCACAGCCCGGGAGTACACACTCACTAAACAACTGAGACCTATTCATAGAACTTTAAGCTTCTCATCCCCCTACACCTCACCACCACATTGGTATAGTTCTTGTATAATAATAAGGGGATACAACTAAAAGAACTACACATCTCCAACTTTATACTTAAGAACACTCTCAGGAAATCCACCCCTGATGGGAGACAAGAATGAGGACATCAGAGGAAATGTTAGCCTCTGATACCTATAGCTACCTATAAATAGTAAACATAGCCTAACACCTTGACAGATAAACATAAAAACTCCCCCTAAAGGCATTTTACACCAGTTCCTTTTAACTCGTACCTGTCCTGCTTTCAATAAAAGTTGCAAGGCATACTAAAACACACACAAAAGAAAATGCAATTTGAAGAGACAGAACAAGCATCAGAACCAGACTTAGATATGGGAGACATGGACATGGTCATATCAGTAATTTAAAACAATTTTTATTAATAAGCTAATGGCAGTGTTATTTACAATAGCCTATATCTGGACACAATCTAAGTGCCCTTCAGTACATGAGTGGTACATTTACACACTGGAATACAAACAGCAATAAAAAGAAGGAAATCTTATGTTTTGCGACAGCATGGGTGGACCTGGAGGTAATTATGCTAAGTGAAATAGGCCAGTCTGAGAAAGTCAAATACAATATGATCCCACTTATATGTGGAACTTAATGAACTAAATAAACTGAAACACAAAATAGAAACAGAGGCATGAATACATGGAATAGACCAACAGCTGTCAGAAGGGAGGGGGGTTGTGGGGCTAGATGAAAGAAGGTGAAAGGATTAGCCAAGAAATATCATATCTATATATATATATATAATAGACAAAGACAACAGTATGATGATAACCAGAGGGAAAGGAGGGTTGAGATGAGGTGGAAGTGGACAAGGAAGGGAGAATGGGGACAGAAAGAAACTTTGCTGGGGGTGATGGGCAGATGATTCAAGCATACAGGTGATGTTTTATTGAGTTATACACTTGAAACCTGTATATTTTGCAAACCAATGCCACCCCAATAAATTCAACTAAAAATATGCTAAGGGTTCCAATGGTAAGAGTACAAAGCATGTGAGAATATATGGGTAATGCAAGCAGAGAGAAACTCTTAGAAATAATTTTAAAATGCTAAAAATTAAAAACACTATAATGAAAATGAAGAATGTCTTTGATGGCCCAATTAACATACTAAACACAGCCAAGGAAAGAATCAGAAAAATTCTGATCTTTCTTGAAGAGGAGAATTTCTTCTCCTCTTCAAGAATAAATTTTAATAGACTCTTCCAAAATATAAATGCTAAAAAAATAAATAGACAAAATAAAAAGATTGAATAGACTACCCCCAAACAAGGATAGTAACACACACACAGAATGGGAATTCCAGAAGGAAAAGAGAAAAAAACAGGAGAAATATTTGAAGCTATAATGACTAAAAATTTTCCAAAATTACTAATTAACACCAAACCACAGACCCAGAAATCTCAGAAAACACCAAGCAGAAAACAATTCCACAAAATCTACATATAAGCATATCACATTCAAACTTCAAAAACTTAAAGACAAGGAGACAATCTTTAAGAAGTTGGGAATGGGCTGTTGGGGATGGATCTTGCCTGTAGAGGATGAAGGGTAAGAATTACACTGACTTCATATCAGGGACTGTACAAACAAAAAGTGAGTGAAGTAAAATGTTTAAAGTATTAAAAGAAAAAAGCTATTTATTTATAAATGTGTATTGCAAACTCATTAACAGCCACCCAAAAAGTAAAACTGGTGTACTAAGAGGGGAGAAAATAAATGAAATCTTTTAAAATGCTCAGAATCAAAGAAGGTAGAAAAAAAGTGGAGGATTAAAAAAAATGAACAAGGGCAATGAACAGAAAACCACAACACTATGGTTAATCTAACTACAACAACAGTTGTTTTGGATATCAATAGCCTCAATACAATGAAAGACAAGTCAGAATGGATAAGACACCAGACCCAACTATTTGGTAGTTATAAGGAAACTATTTTAAATATAAAGACACAGATTAAAACTACAGGGACAAAGAAAGATATACCACACTACCATGAACCAAAAGAAAGTTGGAATAGCTAGAATAATTTCAAACAAAGCAGAATTCAAAGTAAAGAAAATTACCTGGGATAAAGAAGGATATTAAACTTGAAATTAGTGACAGGAAAACCCCAGAATACTTGGATATTAAAAAACACATTTTTAAATAGCATATGGGTCAAAGAGAAGTATCAATAAAGATTTTTTAAATATTTTGAAGTAAATAAAAATATTATGAGATGCAGAAAAATTAATGCTAAAAGAAAAATTTACAGCAATAAATGCTGTAATAGAAAAGAAAAAGACATGAAATTAATCATTTGAGCTTACATTTTAGGAAAATAGAAAAAGAGCAAATACATTCAGAGTAAGTGGAAGAAAAGAAATAATAAAAATTAGAATAGAAAACAATGAAATTGTAAACAGGAAATCAACAGTGAAGACTGAAGAAACCAAAAGCTGGTACTTGGAAAAGATCAATAGAATTGATAAATCTTTAGCTAGGTTAGATCTAAACAGAGAGAAGACACAAATTACTAATATCAAAATGAAGGAGCAGAGCGGCTCTCACTTCTAATGCCATTGCCCTTATACTCCATGTCCACAAATTTGATAACCTAGATAAAAGGGACCAAGTTCTTGAAAGACACACTCTACCAAAATTTACACAAGGGAAATAGAAAATATAAATAGAGCTATATCTATTAAAACAATTTAATAAATAATGAATAACCTCTCAAACAAAAAGCAACAGCTCCAGATGGGTTCACTGGTGAATTCCACCAAACATCAAAGAAAAAATTTACCTAACACTTACAATATTTTCCAGAAAATTAAAGCAAAGGAAATATTTTAAATTCATCCTATGAGGGCAGAATTACCTTATCACAAAAATCAGACAAATGTGACAAGAAAAGAAAACTCTATACTATGATCTCATGAGTACAGATGCAAAAATCCTCAACAAAATCTTAGTAAACTGCATCTAGCATGTACAAAGAGAATTATATACCAAGCCAAGTGGTATTTATTCCACATATGCAAGACTGGCTTAACATTTAAAAATAATTTAAGGTAATCCATCACATTAACAGGCTGAAAAAGAAAAAACTTATGATGATGTTAATAGATACAAAAAAAGAATTTAAAAAATTCAACATCCATTTATAATAAAACTCAGCAAACGAAGAACAGAGGGGGGGTCTTCCTCAGTTTATTAGATAAAATTTAAAGAAAACCTAAGCAAATATCAAACTAAATGGTGAGAAAGTAGATGTTTTCCTGTTAAGATAAGGAACAAGGGAAAGATATATTTTCACTGCTCCTTTTTAACATTGTGCTAGAAGTCTGGGAAAATGCAGTAACACAATAAAATATAAGGAAGGAAGAAATAAAACAGTATTATTTACAGATGATATGACTATGCAGAAATCCCAAAGATTCAACCAAAAAATATCTACTTGAACTAATAAGCAATTATAGCAACTTTGAAGGATATAAGTTTACATACAAAATCAATTGCTTTCTTCTACACTAGCAATGAACTTTTGGAATTTGAAATTAAAAACATAATAGCATTTACATTAGCAAAAAAATGCCTTAGGTATAAACCTAACAAAATATGCACAAAATCTCTATGAGAAAATTTATAAAGAACCTAACAACAAAGAAGACAAGGAATATCTAATGAAATGAAGGGTATTCCATGTATATCAGTTCTCCCCAACATGGTCTAAAAATCAATACGCTCTCAATCCAAATGACTGCAAGTAAGTTTGACACTGACAAACTGATTCTAAAGTTTCACATAAAGGCAAAAGACCCAGGAAAGACAAAAGAGTACTGAATGAGAAGAACATAGTTGGAGCACTAATACTACCCAACTTCAACCCGTAGTTTAAAACTACATTATCAAGACAGTGTGGTACTGGTGAAAGGATAGTCAGATTAATGGAAAAATAAAACAAGTCCAAAAGAGATCCACACCAATATAGTCAACTGATCTTTGACAAAGGAGCAAAGGCAATTCAGTAGAGAAAGGATAATCTTTTCCACAAATAATGCTAGAACAACTGAATATCTACATGCAAAAAATAAATCTAGATCCAAACCTTATACCTTAACCAATATTAACTCAAAATGGATCCTAGATCTAAATGTGAAGTGCAAAAGCATAAAATTCCCCAAAGATAGCAGGAGAAAATATAAATGGCCTTGGACATGGCAATGATTTGTTAAATATAACACTTAAGTATGATACTTGAATGAAAAATGTTATGTTTCATTAAAAGTAAAAACTTCAGCTTTGTGAAAGACACTGTTAAGGGAATGAAAGACCACTGACTGGAAGAAAATATTTTGTTAAACACATATCTGATAAGGAACTGGTGTCTGAAATATAGTAAGAACTCTTAAAACTCATCAATCAGAAAACAACCAATGCAATTAAAAAATAGGCAAAAGGTCTGGACAGACACCTCACCAAAGAAAATACAGTTAAGATATGGATGGCAATTAAGCACATGAAAGTTGAAAGTAAATGAGATAACACTGTATATTTTTTAGAGTAGCCAAAATAAAAAACACTGCCCCTGCTAGTGTGGCTCAGTTGGATGTTGTAGAGCACACTGAAAGGTCACTGCTTCAATTCTGAGTCAGGGTACACACCTGGGTTGCAGGTCCATTCCCCAGACAGTGTGCATGTGGACATTTTTCTCTCACATCAATGTATCTTGCTGTCTCTTTCACCCCCGTTTCCACTCTCTCTAAAATAAAAAATAAAATTAAAAGAAAAACGCTGAAAATGCCACATACTGGTAAGGATGTGGTGCAACAGAAATTCCCAATCATTATTGAAAAAGCAAATAGTACATTCACTGTGAAAGAGTTTGACAATTTCTTACAAAACTTACCATGTGATTCAGCATTTACACTCCTTGGTATTTACTCAAATGAGTTAAAAACTTATGTCCACACAAAATCCTGCACTCAAATTCATAATTACCAAACCTGGAAGCAATGAGAATGCCCTTCAATAGACAAATGAATACACAAATTGTGATTTATCCATAAATTTAAATGTTATTCATTGATAAAAAGAAAGAAGCTATTATGCCATAAAAAGCCATGGAGGAATCTTAAATGCATATTGCTAAATGAAAGAAACCAATCAGAAAAGACAACATACAGTATGATTCCAAATATATGACATTCTGGAAAAGATATAACTATAGAGCAGCAAGATCATCACTGATTGATATCATTCAGAAGGAAGGATGAACAAGGGATTTTTAAGGCAATAAAATTAACCTGTATTATCCTGTGAATACATAATATTATATCTGTGCCAAAACCATAGCATGTATAACACAAAGACTGAGCCTAATGTAACCAGTGACAATACTGGTAATATATCAATATTGGCTTATCACTTGTAACAGATGTACTACTCAAATGAAAGATAGTAATAATAAGGGAAACTGGGGGGAGGGTAAGAGGATATATGAGAACTCTATTTTCTACTCCATTTTTTAAACCTAAAACTGCACAACAGATGGAGTATACTAATAAAAAGAGATACAAGCACTATATTCTCAGTGGTAAAATGCTAGCAACATATATATATAGGATATAATGAAAGCAGAGGAAAACCAAGCACAGAAAAGTGATGAGACAAAGATATTAGTAAACAGCTCCAGAGAAGATGGTACCCAAATGCATTCACAACAATGAACTGAGTTTACCCATGGGGAGAAAACTTCAGGTGAAGGGATTAGCATGAGCAAAGATGGAAACCTGAGATTGTCTCCAATGGCTGGTCTTCCTGTGGTATAGTATGCTACAGAGTGATGAGGAACTACAGTTGGAGGTGTTGGCAAAGACCACTTTCCTCAGAACCTCACTTGCTTGTAAAGAAGGCTGGGTTTCCTATGGATAACAGGCAATGTCTGAGTCTGTTCAGGGAAATATCATGGTATATTGAAGCCATTCAGGTATGTCAGCTCTCCACCAGTATTCCTGGAGATTTCTTGGGTTAATACTTTTTCTTTATTTTTTTTTTAATTTATTGATTTTATAGAGAGAGAGGGGAAGGGAGAGAGAGGAGGGGAGAGGGAGAGACATTAGTTTGTTGTTCCACCTACCCATGCACTCACTGGTTGCCTCTTGTATGTGTCCTGATGGGGACTGAACCCCCCCAGGTGCATCGGGATGACACCCCAACCAACTGAGCTACCCAGCCAGTGCTTGGGTTAATACTTTTTAGAAGCAAACATAATTATAAGGAACAAAGTGATGATATTAGAAGTTTCTAGATATTTGTAATATCAAATATAAAAATGGAATATTTTGAAGGCCATAATACTGGATTTTGTTTAGTTCATTTCTTTACTGTTTCTGCTTTTTAGCATTTTAAAATAGTGCTATAAATGATACTCTAAAATGGCCTAAGTTTTCATAAGTAAAATTTCTATTAGAAATAATAGATACCTGGAGAAAGTCAATGTATTTTATGAATAGTAGCATGATATCTATATATCTAAACAAACACAGGTCTATACATATTATACATATTTAGCATTGGGAAAAATTACATTTATAGTTTTGAATACATAAAACAGAGTTCATTTTCGTATTATTACTTATTAATTATCATACTATTTTCCATATGAACAAGTGTAAAGCTAATTGCCCCACCCTGTACACATCTATATAGAAAAATCATATCTACTTATAGCTATTAGAGATTACCCCCTTCTGGATTTTGTGACTCTAAGCTAGTTGTATAGCATATAATGCACAATTTATTTCACAGCTTGCAGAACAACAGAACAAATATCAATTAGCATTTTACTCTTTAATCTTCCAGGAAAAATAATGTAGACTATTTAAAATTTCCTGTTGGGTTTTTCTGTATATATTCTAATGTGCTGGTACAAAAGAATGTTGAACTGGTATTAGAAATATACAAACCATATACATAATTATTACCCTTGGGTGTGAAAATAAAGATATTTTTAGCTGATTAAAAGTATTAAAGAAATATGTCAAATAAAAGGTGTTCATTGTTTCTAATTTTAACATTTTATTTTGGTACCAATTTAAAAATTGATTTACATTTAAGCTTTACTATATTTGAATAGAAAAGACTTCAATAAAAAATTATGTATCTCCTTCTGCTTTTAAAAGTATTCACACTTAGTAAACTGTTAAATGATAATTTATATAAGAATTGGTGAATACATGCCCTGTCTGGTGTGACTCAGTGGATTGAGTGCCAGCCTTCGAATGGAAAAGTTGCTGGTTCAATTCCCAGTCAGGACACATGGCTGGGTTGTAGGCCAGGTCCACAGTTGGGGACATGTGAGAGGCAACCACACACTGATGTTTCTCTCTCTCTCTCTCTCCTTCTCCCTCCTTTCTCCTCTCTGTGAAAATAAATAAATAAATTAAAAAATATCTTTAAAAAAGAGTGAAAAAAAAAGAATTGATGAAAATAAATTCTAGTGACTTGAAATTGGGTTTATCTGAGGAAACTAAGAAAATAACATTTACTTATCTTTATAATAAACAAGCTTGTTTATCTGTGTACTTATTTAGAAGTGAATATTCATCTTTTATATGAAACCTGTTTTTCCAATGCACTTGGAAAATAATTTGTACATTCTAAAATGTCTGCCAATAGTGCTATGTACTAACTTAAATTTATCCTTTTCAATTTGTTAAACACAGTTTGGGGGTGCAGTATGCAGCCAATTTTTTAATTTGAATAATTATATTAACACTAAACTAATATAGTAACTCTGTATACACTATAATTTCACCTTAAGTATTTTTGTTGGCTTTTATAATTCAGATCAGTCTTCTCTCAGTTAAGTCCTATCAGAGGTAATTTGTAATATCAAAATTTAAATCATATATACAATCATGTTACAAAGATGTACACTTAGTGCTCTAGCAACAATTTCAGCATTTTAGAAAAAAATGTTGTCTTGAACTTCACTGACGTGTTGTCAGTTTATTCACACACATGGTATTAATTGCCTTCAGAAATCATCTCTAAAATCCACAATTTAATACCAGAGAACAAGTTTCAGCTATTAATCCTATATTGTTTTACAGACTTGCTCAAGGTATGTGATTTCTTTCCACTAACACACAAGAAAAGACTAAATTTATCATTTAGTTCAGAAACTAAGTCTGTCTAGTACTTGATAAGGCCTATCTCCTCTTTGCCCTCTCATCAGGTTAAGGAAACTGTTAAGGAAACAGGTTAAGGAAGCTGAAGGGGAATGACTTTCCAAAGGTTAAACTTGCCAAATGACTTTGGAGAAATCATTAATCCTCTAAGTAAATTATAGGGAAAAATTGTTAACCTTTCTCGAACTTATTTTTCATTTTTAGTTTTTTATTGTTGTTCAGTTACAACTGTTCCCATTTTTCCATTACACTCCCCTGCCCTGCCCACCCCACCCCACATGCAACCTCCCCCACCCTGTTGTCCTTGTCCATGGGTCCTTTACATATGTTCTTTGACTTGACCTTTCCCCTCCGCCCCACCGTTATCCCCATCCCCCCTCTGTTCTGGTCACAGTCAGATGTTCCTTGGAGAGCCACTTTTTCTGTGGAATTCCCTCTTCCATCCACAGTCTTGATCCAGGTTTATATTCCCCAGTGCTTTTGCAGTGAAAATCTTAAGTTTTTCTGAATCTGCATTCCCTTCTCTCAATATTATGTACATTATTTTGACTAACACTTAAGTGTGTTTGTTTTAAAATCTCTTAAAATGTCTAGAATTGATCAAAATTATATCTCCTCATTTGCAGTAGTTACTCTGCAGGTCAACATCCAATAGTTGCTCGGTTACCAAACTAAAACACCTGCAGGTTATTCTTGATGACTTCTTCTCCTTCATCCTCCATCCAAATAAATCACTGCGCTCTGTTGATTTGCCCAGAAACACCCACCACCAACTTGTCCACCATTTCTATTATGTGTTGTTGGGGCTCCTGACCACACCATTTACATCTTTTTCCAGGACTATGGCACTGAACTTCAAGTTGACCTCATTTCCACACTTTCACTCTTTGATCAATTCTTTACTTAACACATATAGTACTACCAATCTTTGATCGACTCTTTATGTAATATATGTTATTTTCTTGAATGTAAATAAGAAGTTAGCACCATAGTTAATACTCTCCAGTGCCTTAATGCTGAAGTATGATCCAAAATTATATCATGCCTATAACCCTGCTTAACATTACCCTTGATTTTCTATCCAAACCTTTCTTATGCTCCCAACTCCTCCTCCTCATTCTTCTCCGGTTATGTTACTATGTCAGACCACTGAAAACTTCCAAGCTCTTTCTCTTGGCAGGATATTTTTGCACAAGCTCCTTTATTCTTGAGTTTAAAGCAACCCATTTAAAACTCCCTTGTCATAATGCATAAGAAAGCGATATATTGTATGCCATTAATTTAGTCAAATTCTCAAGTAAAGAAAAAGGTGTTTTTTGTTTGTTTCTTCCCTGGTGACATACATTAGATCGGAGAGCAGCAACCTCAGTGAGACCTACCTGCTGTACTGATTCAGACCTCATGCTCTTTCTTCAGCTGTTGTATTCAGTCATGCTTGCATTTCACCTTTGCTTATCTAAATATTCGTTTTAAACCTAGTTATCTTCTATTTCCCTCTCTTTAGTCTCTTCTGTATATTATTGATCTCCACTTCTATAAACTATTTCCTCTTTTAGGGAACTCTACTCAATGTAGCATTAAATATTTTAAGTGGATTCATGTGTATTAGCTTTCTTTCCCCACATAAGTTCTTTGATGGCAGTGATTTATTTTCGTCTCTACTAAATCTAAGAAACCTAGTCATCCATCATTTGCCAAGTCTAAATATTATCTATTCTTAGTACACATATACATTTTCAAGATGCTTTACAATTATTTCCTCTTTATTTTCTCTAATTAATAGTATCAATCATAAACTGTTATAACATCTTCTGTTATTTGCATCCATTATCTCATCTTTCCTCAATATTTGACACACTGTTCTGATGTTGTCCTATTGATCTAATATGAAAGTAACTGCCAATGGTATATAGCCATAAATCTTGCTCATAGGAGTAATTTATAAAAATAGAATTCCAATTTATTAATTGGAATTAATTTTCTATGACAGCTTTCCTGTGTACCAGAATGTGTGTGTGTGTGTGTGTGTGTGTGTGTATGAGAGAGAGATATCAAGGAAGCATATTCCTGCCTTAGACAGACCCACTCAGAAAAATCAGTTCAGAAGTAGAATGTTAGTTTAATAACTTACAAAGGTATACTCAACATTAAAAATATTTTAAGACTATAAATGACCAATTATAACATATATGTGTGTGTATATATATATATACTCATACATACATACATACATTCATATATGATGGAAATTCAAACCAAAATAAAGAGAATGAGTGTTCTCTCTTTTTATTAGAAAAGAAAAAATAAATTGAATATCTAATAATATTATGTTGGTGAATTCATCCTAAAAAGAAAATGATATATTATTCACAAGTCTTTATGTTGCAAATTAATACAATCTCAGTGTAGGATAAGTGTTTTGGCAATTGTTGTATTTTAAAGAACGTATTGGCTCATGTAAATGAGAAATCTAGGAGATAGCACTGGCTTCAAGAATAGCTTGATCCAGAAATTCAAACAATTCTATCAAACTGAGAGAGATCACAGAAGTCAGTCAATTTAATACAACTTATCAGCAGGAAAGATGAGTGCCATCTGAAGGTAGTTAGATTCTTGTCCTTTTTTCAGTATTTCCCTATGTTTTATTTTTGAGGGACTTCACATTAATGAAAGCATATTTATATATGTGATTTTATTTGGACAACATAATATTCAAGTCACTGCAATAATAGTTTATAATCATATCTATTATTTATAGGATACAAGATACAAGTAAGCCACTTTATTCACTTCTCTGTGGCAGAAATGCCACTAAATTTGCAGAGACATTATTTTAAGAGATAAAGTTGATATTTCTGGCACCACAAAAACTTTAACTTTTTGTATCTCTGAACTGTCAAAAACAAAAAGTTGTCTCCAGTCTTATAATAAGAATAATTAATTACTGAACAAAGAACACACAAATCATTGCAAAAATAAAGGTATGGGGGTCTCAAAAAATTTAGAGCCAATTAATATGCAAATTTTTTCTGCATTGTCTACATTAAGACACACAAAATATAGATGGCTCTGTATACATACAAACTCTTTCCTAAGCACTATCTTTTCTTTCAAGGGGTAAATGCATTATGACTTGGAGAAGGGGAAAGAAGCACAGTAAATATTCTTGAAACTCTGTTTAACAGGTCAAATATACTTCAATCTGTCTGATATTTTGTGTCTAGTGGGACCACACAGAACATAGCAAGATAAGTACACATTAAAAGACTTTTGTCCTCCATAGCCAAAATGCATTTTAGAAAAAGTAATTGTCTTTTATTCTTTTTTCTATTTTTTTTGAGTAAATAATACATAAATTACAACCCAAGCTACAAAGAGAACAATCTCAGTGCTGATTTGAAATTCAGCAAACACACCAGATTATGCTTTCAGGTGGCAAAAACTCCAGGGTTCCCTGGCTTCTTTTGTGTTCCTAGGCTTGTAGAGTGCTAGGAGCTGACAGATGCTTATCAAACATTCATGTAAACACTGCTATCAAAGCTGTGCTCTCCAGCTCTGCCTTCACACCAGAGGGTCAGCATGGAACATCATTAATGCCGGGCCAAAGATAGAAATGTCATGCTACGGGGCTTGTAATGCGAGAGCATGCCTACACTGCCCTTGTAAGAAACAGCACCCAAATTGTTAGCTTTACTGACAAGGAAGATGAGTACGGAGGCAATGTTTAAAACATGAATTCTGTTAGACATTTTCATCTTTGTTTCCCTGAGTTAAAATAGAGTTTAGACCTTCTTTGTTTGTTTTTTGTCTTTATTTGAGACAAAGTGGAAATGTGGTTCAAATCTGAGAGCTACATAATAACAAGAAATATATTGCAGTGATTTAACGACTTTGGTAGTGATACCACAGGAGGCATAAAGTAAATTCTTTAAGACCAAGATTACCTACCACATCTGGAGGGATTCTTTCCCTTTTTCAATTTCTCCAGGCCTCCAGGCCTGAAGCCTTTTCATGAGCAGGGATCACACTACTTTGGGGAATGGTTCTTTACCAAGTGAGAGAAAGGTAGTAAAGTCAGTCCAAAAAGGAACCTCCTTCTTAATCCACCACATGCTAAGTGGTGAGTTTCTTCCCATTTTAGTTCAGGTCCTAATTTTCACCTGAGAAAAACTGTTACTTAGCCCAATTTCTTACCAGCTTCAGTACTTAACAGCTTTCCTTGGGCTTCAGAGTGTGAATACATATTCTGCCAATTGCCTCTAATTGCATTAGAAGGCGGTTTCCAAAGTGAGCTGCCCCGGGCTCCAGCACAAGCGTCTTCTGGGTACTACTTAGAATTGTGAAATTTGGGCCTATCATAATCCAAAAACAAACAAACAAACAAGCAAGCAAGCAAAGTAAGGAGATTGATTTCAGTCAGCCTACCGAAATTGTGCAAGCACTGACACTCGAGGGTCAGAGTGCTACGGCAGGTTAGTTTCCCCTCAGACTTTGGTAGTGAGAGCAAAACGAGCTGCAGAAGGAATGAATTACATTTGTGATTGTTTTGCAATCAGGGGATGTCTTGGCCAGCTGAACAGGAGTTTATCTCTTTGTATAGCTAGTGTTGGGGACAAACAAGTCTAATCATAGATACTTATTCATGAGAAGATAACAGAAAGTTGGAGGATTTGTATTTGGCCTTGTCACAAGTAAACAAGAATTATCTGTAAATCTGTGTGAGAGATGAGAAAGTGTGGACAGTGAGTCTTTTCTATCACCTGGAAAAGAGTGGTTCTTTGCAAGAACCTATTTCTCAGAAGACACAGAGGTCAGGGGGAGTAAGGGAAACAAAAGTTTAGTGATATTTCTCAACCGTCACTGTTTTCTGGGAGCACAGGTCTCAACTAATGTTCAATATTTTCAGACTCTGCCCTAGACCTACTAGAAACTCCGGGATTGGATGCAACATCTGCACTTTAGCAAACCATCCAGATGATTCTTATGCATAGTGGTGTGACAACCAGGGCATTAGGCTTTGCCTTCTAAACCTGTCTGTGGGCCTATCTGGCTGCTTCAACACTTTGCAGATGATTTTTCCACCTGCTTCTTTACCTTCTACTTGCAGTCCTGCATTAACTATAAATGGGTTTCAGTCTTCTACAATCCACTGTGTGGGTCCTAAGACCTCATCATAATTGGTTGGAGAATCTTTTTCCTGACATGGCTGATAGTTCTGTAATCTAGTTGTCTTCCTACTCAGTTACAACTGTATGATTGGGTAATGGTATTTTCCCAAATTTCTCTATGTCCAAGTTAGATTCATTAAAAAAAAAAACTCTCCATAGGATTTAGTACTTGAGATATTGCCTGTGACCAAAAAAGCAAAAAGTATACACTACCTCACAGATATTTAAGTTTATTCAAAAAGTTATATATATAACATATATAAAACATATATATGTTATATATAACTATATATAACTTAAATATATATTACTTTATATATGTTTTTATATATAAAGTTATATATACATATATTATATATAAAGTTATATATACATACACAGGGTGGTGCAAAAGTAAGTTTATAGTTGTTTGTATGGAAAATAATACAATAAATAATAATATAAGTATAAACTCTATGTTTTGTGTATTCACAACTATAAACCTGCTTTTGCCCCACCCTATATATAAATATACTATTTAGCTTTTGTTTTATGAGCATTCCATGAAATCAGCATCTCAGCTGTGATGGTCTAGACCAGCTAGATCTCGAGTTTGATCATACTCAGTTTAGTTACATTGGCAGATTATAGATGGTATGGATTCCTGTCATTAGGAGTTGGATGATAGTTCATTTTTGCTATCTTGAGCCATACTGGTTCTTTTCTCAGATCACTTTTATCATTCTACCAGTATCCATGCCTTTTTGTCTTTTATCTTTATTTTGATTCTGCTTAATGCTGGGCTTCTTTCTTTACTACAAGATGCCATGGGATTAACGATGAAATAAAATTATTTTTTAAAAATAAGGAATTAATAAAAGATGTATCATTTGAGATGAGAGTTGGGCAGTCAATAAATTATTAACCAGATGGAGAAGGGAGAGAAGATTTTAAGAACCTGGAACAGTATTGCCAATGACGTGAAAGTATGAGAAAATGAGGCAAGAAGCCTCGGCAGAATTAGAATGTGCAGACACGGGAGGCCCCAGATGCTATCGGACATGTGTGCACGGGCCACCTAATAAACGCCTTTGATTGTCATGAAATGCAGTAAACAGTGTTTGTCAAATGTCCCCTACAAATACTGTAAGAGTGGATGGGGGGATTAGAATCATAACCTTATATAAGGTGATGGTAGAGGGAGGTAAACTCACAACAGATGAAGGCAGAGGGAGGTGAAAAGAGAGGGATATAAACTCTGAAAACTGCTTCAAGAATAAAACTTCCATGAAGAAATATGACACAAAGTCCTCTTCCCAGAAGCTCGTTCCTGGTCTCCCCTCTCCCAGCTTCCTTGCTCCCCTGTCCCTCCTCCACTCCCAGGCCAGATGCCACTGATCTTCATCACCTTACTCATAACAAGAGCAAACTTCAGTAGCCAACATATGGATGTTATTTCATGAATAATAGGAATATGTAAAACCCATCATCCACAGAGCAAGTACAACGTAAATCTTGAATTTATAATCAACTTTAAAAATGCCCATTTTACATTGTATTTTATATATATTGACACAATTTCAATACCACAAGAATATTTTTTCCTCCACAAACACTAAATAGCAAGCAAATGATAATAAAACCCCTGATATTCAATAGCTGCATGCCATGTGTATCCTTGGGCTTTAAGTGTCCCTTGGCCTTATCTCGGTATATAGTATCCCAGTTTGAGAAAGAAAGATAAGGAGGGATTAACATTATTTTAAGAATAAGGTGAATCTGATAATAAGTATACATAAAAAAGACCAAGTTATTAAATGAAGCATGTTAAACTTACAGGTAGGAGTAAGAGAGGAAACTGACCCACAAGAGGAAGGATTTGGGACTGAACTAAGGCAGGAGCACAAAGTCTCGTGATGACAGATGGAAACAAGAGGTCGGAAAGTCAACATTAGGGAGTCAGGAAGCTGACACATGCCAGTACAGAAAACATTCTAAGGTTCTCTGTAGTTACCATATTTTAAGAGACACAGCCAAAAAAACTGGTTATCTTGTGTATTTACCTTCATGTTCAAACATAAATTAAGATGCCCAGGAAGAGGGCAGACATTTCCCTAACTTCCATTTTCACCAACCCCTACTGTGAAAAACTGGTAGCTAAGCAAGCATTATGCTTGTATTAATTCAATGCAATTAAACCTGTAGTTCTCCACAGTCAAGTCTCATTACTTTTTTCTCCCTTATCCCTTCAACTCCATGCTTCCGTGTTGAAAAACTCACTGCAGGTGTTCTAAATTAAAAATACTTGAGTCATTTAGCCATCAAGTCATGACAAATCTGGCTAACCCCTTGTCTTCTATTCTTCCAAAAAGGTATTTAACCTGGAGCACATACAATGCAGGAAACAGTTGATTGTGAATGCAGACTGTATTGAAGAAATTCACTCCAAAAAAGGACACAAAGTAACAATATATGCTAACTTGCTAAACAGACTGTGGAGCATCTTTAAAGTATAGTATCACTGCTCACATATTCACAAAAAGGATGTCTATGCTTGCTGACATTTGTAAGTTACTGCCACTAACATCCCTTCTTAGCATCATCACATGTGGTATATGATGAGACAGATGATAGCACAAAGAGGCAGGATTTCTAGGAAGGAATTCTTTCTCTTTCCCATTTTAAAAAGAATGGATTGTTCCTTTTAACATCCATGACATCCACAGGGCTTATAGCTTTTCAAGGTAGAATGAATGTATTTGTAGCGAACGATGAAGGTCATAATACGTTAAGTGCTGAAACAGTGAAATAAATTATTTTTTCCTCATAAGTAGAATTGAATTGGGAATGAATAAAAAATACCATCAATAAAATTATGGACAAGAAGATTCACATGACACGGGAAACTATTCTTCAGTTAGGCATACCAAGTTTTACAATTTCCATATGGAAGGGAGTTGTTACTTTTTTCTTAAAAAATGAAATTATTTGTAATTTTGTAGGTCAGAAAAAAAAGCACATTCATTTGCCATCAAGATTCTATAAATTTTACCAGTTGCTACTTGCGTAGTAAAATTTTAGACATCTTTGCCTATGTAAAGATCTTTGTTGGTCCCAGAGCTTTACAAGAATAATGTATTATTACTCTTACTTGGTAATACCAATTAAATGTTTTGCTTTAGTATTAATATATACATCTCTAGACTTCTCTCATGTGTTACAAACCATGATATTTATAATATTGACAATTCTATAATTATTTCTTATGTTGCCTTTTTTTAAAGTCTGGGTTTCACTGAAACTATAACCAAGCCTTTACTTTCCAATAAAAATTGCTTTGCATATCCCTTTCAAACTGTAAACTTTGCTTTTAGGAGGAAGAGTTACCTAACAGACCAAATAGCCTGAGATCTGTGCTTCAGGAAAGATGTAAACCAAGAAATATCTTATGTCTCTTTCCTTAATGTTTTTATCTTTCCTGAGACAGGGGATCTGGTGGGATCGCTGGGGAGACGGGAGGGGCCCCCATACTGTGCACGGGAGAGGCTGTGTTCCCCAGAGTAGGAACCGCAGGACACCCAGGAGACCCAGGAGGCAGCAGGGCTGAAGCCTCAGCTTCAGCCTGACGTGTGATAGATTTCCCTACCCCTGGATAAAGGGTAAACAAACCAGAGTGGTAGTGTTGCATTGCCCCAGCAACCAAGCAAGCCCAGCACACGACTCCCCGCCCCCGGCAGAGATGCTGGGCAGAACCAGCGATTCCGCCTACCCCGCTCCTGGTTCCAGATTGAAGTGGGAACTGGAGGTCTCAGAGGCACAGTACCTAAAGGTTAACATGGTGGCAACGGAAAGGTGCAGACCTGCCAGTCTAGGCTACAGGATTGGGCAGAAAACTGTATGCCTCCAGAATGCTGGGAATTTGGGGCCGGGAAATTTAAACAGAGGGTAGGGAGAGGCTTGCCCCTTCTTCTACCCTTGTTCACCCAGTCGGAGTGCCAGCTCCTGGCTCATGGGGAAGCTGAGTCGTGCACAGGGCCGAACCTTGGGGACCTGTGCACTGATAGTGGCCCATGGGATGCCGTGCCATCTTTCCCGCTGCGCAGTCGGTCCCGGACTAGGGGCTTCTCTTCGTCTGGAGTCTGCACACAGACGCACCGGCCAGAAGGCTGCCCGAGGGGATGCAAGCAGCGTAGGGTGCAGGGCCCCAAAGAGTGGCGATGGCAGTGCCAACCCCACACACGCTCACCCCAGGGCAGGAGCCTGAAGCTGGAGAGCCATCCACAGAGCAGCCTAGGGCTCTGAAGGGCAGCTAAAAATGGGGCGGGATCTCTGGGCTGGGCTTTGGGTTTCAGCCTTTTGGGGAAAAGGCTTTTTCTGTGTTTTGTGGGAGAGAGGAGCCTGGACACCGGGATCCCCTGCTCCCCCAATCCCCCAAATTGTGCAACACTTTAATAAAGACCTTTTTTTCTTCCCCACCAATCTTTGTTTTGTGCCTGCGTTTAGCAGCTGGCAGCCAAATCCCACTTTTGTTTGATAACACTACATCCTCCTAAGGAAAGAGGCATTTTGGGGGTGGGTTTGGTATTTTCTTTTTTTTCTTTTTTCCCCAGCTCGACCATCACATGCAGGTTTTACAGGGAGGGTTGGTTCTACAGTTCTAAAAGATAGAAGTCAAAATCTCTTCTTGTTAAAAAGGATTCTTCCATTTTAAACCTAGCTGTTTCCCCACCAAAAACTGCAATGAATAGCACAGGCAATTTGTACTAGAAAAGCAAAAAGTAGTTAATTGAATTAAGCATCGGTCTAATGACAAAATAATAAAAGATACAATAGAATATAGAGAAAACACTTTTTGTCTTCTAATTTATTCACATATTAGTTTGATGCTACTGTGCATTAGGCATTGTGTGAGGTGATACAAAACAGATGTGATCCCTGCTCTCAACAAGCTTATAGTGTTGTGAAAAAGATGAAAAACAGAGATATAAACATCTACATAAATAAAAGAATGACAAACTTACAGATACAGGAGAAAAACTTAAAAATATATGTTAACTTTATTTTCATATTTTTTTTCTATTTTTGATGTGCTAACAACATCTGGGCCTCACTGGCTCAGGAGGGACTGCCCTTCCCATGGTTAGCTATTGGCTAGACACAGACTATGGCTCTCCTGGGGGTTTGCTTTAATTAAATGTAAACCAACCAATCCCACACCCTTACCACAACCACCTCTTTTTATGGGGCCCTCACACTCTGGGACAGTATTTTCCTGCTCTAATCATTCTAGGGCAAGGTGCCTATTATTTAGGGGCCACCCCTACATTCCAGAGCCCACAAAAATTATTCAAATTAACAATGCTAAATCTGCTTAGAGGTATTACCTGGCCTCACCATTCCTTCCCATGAAAATGACACCAAAGGTACCAGTCCAGCAGTTTCTTTTTCTCTGCCTTCTCACACAGCCCTGTGCTCCCCCATGTAGCCTTGTACATGTGCCGTGCCTCCTGTCTCCAGACGACTGTGAGTCTAATGAAAACTTCCTTCTGTACAATCATTTCTGTATCTGGGTATCTTACCACACCTGATTGAAACAAAAGTTGGGTATCATATAAATAAAATCACAACTGAATATCTAAAGTCAATATTATCTATTTTATATAAGTTAACTTCCTAGAAAAACAATTTAAAAATATATTTGTCAAAAACATAGAAAACCAGAAGAGATGTGACTAATAAGAAATATAAATTACTAGTCAAAAATCTTCCACAAAATCTTGTGCCCCTCTTTCATCACCATCCCCAGAGGCCTTTATAAGTTACTTCCACCAAACTTGCAAGAAAATAGAAGATAGACGAAGAACCTCATCTTATTTTATAAAGTTTATATAGAAATTTATACAAGAACAAACTGAGGGGTACCAGAGAGGAGGGGGGAGAGGCATAATAGGGGAAGGGCCATCAAGGACCATGTATGAAGGACACATGGACAAAGCCAAAGGGGGTAGGTTCAAAGATGGGAGGCAGGGATGGGTGAGGTGGGGGGTGGTAGGTGAAAATGAAGACAACTGTATTTGAACAACAATAAAAAAAACTGTGTGAGAAAGAAAAATATCACTTAATAATGTGAATACAAAATCCCAAGTTAAATAATAGCAAATTTAATTAGCTATGCTAATTATAGCAAATTATAGAAATTTATCATTACTAGCACATTTTCTAGATAAACAGCTTTAAGAAAATCAGAAACTGTAAATTTATAATATGCATAAACCATAGCAATAATCTTATATGTTATAATAAAGCTTTAAATATATGAATAATTATATAAATAAAATCTTAAAAGTGACTCACACATCAACCAAAGACATAAAAGGAAATCTAAGTTAATTAAAATAATACAATATAACTACACTGAAATTCTGTAGTGTTTGACTAACTGATTCTAAACCTTATATGTAAAAAAAAAGAGTAAGAATGATTAAGACAGTTTTCAATAATAATTTCAAGCAGAAATTCTACTTATCAGATAGAAACTTTAGTAAAAGATTATGAAAGGGAAGCAAAAATATAAACATTTAGTATTAGATCAAGTATCAGAATTGTTTTCCTTCCTTGGCTATCACTAATTAACAATAAATTAAATTCCATAATTTAATTTAAAATCCATAATTTTAAAAAATCCATATTTAAAAGCAACCATGATTAAAGTCAGATGAAAAGCAACTGATCTTGAGACCCATATAACTGATAAAGATTTAGTCTCTAGGCTGTATTAAAAAATGTTCCACAAAATATTATGAAACAATAAACATTTAAATTGGAAAAGTTATGGGTAAAACATTTGAAACTGTAATTCACAAGAAAGAAACCCAAATAGACAGCCAATCTTATTAGTAATCAGGGAGATGCAGGTTAAAACAATCATGAAATTTCATTTCACACCCACCAGCATGGCAAAAGAATAAATGGATAATAAACCCATGAGGTGGACAAAATGTTAGAAATGGGAACTGTCATAAATTGCTAATGAGATTCTAAATTGGTACAATCACCTCACAGAAGAATTGGTAAAACCTATTAAAGATGAAGAAGTAATCCAACAGTTGGTCAATTATCTATTTAGCTTTCAGTTAAGAGAAATTCTTACACATGTGCAAAAAGAGTCATCCGCACATCTGTAAGGGTCGTCACCCCTAGGCTGTGACAGTGAGGAAAGGGAAACAACCCAGGCTTAGCAGGCAACTTCCTACAGACTTGTTCTTTCCCACAAAGAAATGTTATGCAATAGTTAAATTTAAGCTACATATATAAACATTGCTAGTTTAAAAAACATAATGTAAAGTGAAAAAATAAAGGTACATATATGTCTCATATGCCTACAACAATAGTATGTTTTTATGAAAAAATATTGGATACATAACACACTTTTCACATTGGGAGGGAGAAAAGATCAGGAGATGTAGCTTTCTCATTTAGGAGAAGCTAGGTTTTTCTGTAGAGTAAACAACAGCCACATTAAGTATAAAATATTTCCATCATTCAGAGTTTTTTCTCATGCCCCTTCCCAGTCAAAATCTCATGCCTCATCATGAGTAACCACCTATCTAATTTCTGTTTCTACAGTTGCTGTAATACAGCCCATATAAATTGATTCACACAGTGTGTGCTGTCTTTTGGTCTGGTGTTCCATTCACATATTTTTATCTACATTGTGGCACGTCAAGAATTCATTCCTGTTTACTGCTGAGTAATACTGCATTGTATGATTATACTGCAACTTTTAAAATTTTTTATTACCTGTTTCTAGATACCTGCATTGTGTAAAATTTTGGATATTAAAAATAAAATTGCTATGTACAATTTTGTACAAATTTCAATGTGAATATTTATGATAAGTTCACTTAAAATACAAAAGACACTGAAATAGAGGACAGGTTGTCAGTGACCAGAGCAGGGAGGGGAGGGAGGTTCAGGGGAGAAGGGAAGGGTTTACAGGAACAAATATAGAGGACACATGGACAAAACTAGGGGGGTTGGAAAGGGGAGGGAGGAGGGGAGGGATGGGTGGGCGGGCTGGAATGGGAATAAAGGATAGAAACTATACTGAATAAACTAAAATAAAAAATTAAAAAATATATTTTTATGTCTATTATATATATGACCTGTTTGGAACACTTTCCCTACCCAAAGGGTCCAAGATATTATCCTGTAATTCTTCCAAGATATAACAGTTTAAATTGTAGTTTAAATAGTTTAAAAGTATCTTTTAGGTCTATGATACATTTCAAATTGTGTTGTGTATGGTGTAAGGTAGAAATCAAGGGTTTTTTTTCTTTCTAAGTTCATCTACTTTTTCTAGCAGCATTTGCTGAAAATTCCCTATGGAATTACCATTGTGCTTTAGGAAAATTAATTGTTCAAATATCTATACATCTATTTTTAGACTTTATTTTGTTTCATTTATCTATGTGTTTAATACAATGTTATGTTCATTTATGTACCTTTTGTAGACAGTCCTGAGATCAGAAAATATACATCTAGCAACATATATTCTTCAAAATCATACTTTCAACTCTGAAATCTCCACTATTTTATGTTTATATGTTTCTATGAAAATTTTCCCTTTAAAGGGGCTTTGATATTACACTTTCTTTTAACTATTTAAACATTATTATTCATTATTTATTTTAACTTTTAAACATTATTTTCAGGCTGCTTTCCAGTCTTTATTTGTTAAATCCTACATGTGGATCAACTAAAGACTTTTTTTAATTGACTTTTCCTAGTTATATGCTACACTGTGCTTTTTTTCTTATCTCATAAGTTTTTTTGAAAATTGGACACTTAAATAGTATATTTAGATAATATATATTAGCACTTTGGATTCTGACTTTTCCCATCAGATTTGCTGTAAATGTTTTTGTTTCTAATTTAGTGATTTTTTTCATAATAAATCAGTAAAATCACTCTCTAGAGTAGCATGTGGCTATTCACGTCTCTGCTCAGTTGTGTGTGTGTGTGTGTGTGTGTGTGTGTAAATATACATATATATATATATTTAACCTGGTATTTTAGGGTTCACTCTTTAGCCTGCATTGCTTAGTGGCCAGGCAATGATTTGTGAGAATTTGTGATAAACTGTGCTCAAGCTAGATGGCAAGTAGCTTCAAATACCTGGCTGTTTTCTCCGTGTATGTGAGCAGTCTCCCGGTCATCCAGGAAAGTGTGTTTATCTTGGACTCCTTCTAGTCTCCTGCCTATGCATGCAGAAGGTGGTCAGAAATGTGTGGAGACTTTATGTAAGGTCATTTAATTTTCTGGATTTTTTTGTTAAAATTCTTACTAGTTCACTGATCCCTAGCTTGCTCTAATCAGAACTGTCACCTCTGGCCATCAGAGCTCCTGACCTTCTCTCTTCACTCACCACTGAAAAGGCTACTTTTACCAACAACATTTGCTTGGGTTGTTCTGCCTTCTGCTCCAAATTGGGTCAGTCCTGGCCCTGAAGTTTAGGGTTTTTCTGTCTTCTTCCATCCTGGTACAACTATAGTCCTCCTGGGCTGAATGGAAAGAGTAGCCTTAGTCAAGTACGCCACAGACTTCCATTGTTCCTACTCAAAGCCCAAGAATTTTTCAAAAATGCATTTGTTTATATTTGATTAGTTTCTAGAGCCCTTAAATGTTTGTTTTTGATAATTTTGTCCAGTATTTATAGTTTGTTTTGGAGAAGGGATATGCCAAACTTCTTACAACACAATGTCAAGTGTTCTACTGCTTTCATGGTTTTTTAAATAACTTTTTTGTATTTAAAAAATGTTATTGTATTTTTTAATTGTATTTAGTCCTTTTATACATTTGTCCATAACAAATGTTTGTCCATGTCCATGAGTCCTTTTTCCTTTTTGCTTGATCCTTCTACCCTCTAACCTCCCCCCCAGCCTTAGCTGTCATCCCACTCTCCATCTATGAGTCTGTCTCTACTTTGCTTTTTAGTTCAGTTTGTTCATTTGTTCATTAGATTCTACATATGAATGAAATCATATGGTATTTGTCTTTCTCTGACTGGCTTTTTCACTTCACATAATGTTTTTCAGGTCCATCCATGCTGTTTTCTTATCTATTTTCTTTACAGCCGAGTAGCATTTCATTGTGTAAATATCCCATAGTTGTTTTATCCACTCATCTACTGATGGACACCTGAGCTGCTTTCATATCTTGTGTTTTTGAATCAGAATAAATAACTGAAGAGATATCTAAAAATAAGTATTCTAAAAATAATAACATTGTGACATTTATAGATTTTTAATTGAATTAAAAACACTGTGAACTATTTTCTTTTATTTTATATTTTTAAAAACTCCATAAGTAATGAAAAGGTGACTAGGAAGTAAGCCAAAAGCAAATATATAAATTCACTTCTCTTTTTGCAAAGTTCATCTCTATCCAAAAAAACATCCAATGTTAGAGTAAGAATGTAGAATTCGTAGCCCACTAATCTTACATTAATATCAGGACATTGTGTTTAATTTGGGCTATTTCAATAGAATTGGGCATTGAATAATTTATTTACTGGCCAATTCACTAGTGCTCTATTTCCTAGTAAAGCAGTGAAAAATATTGAAGTGTAGACCTTAAGCTATATGTTAAGTTTTGCGATGTCATCAAGAATAATTTCTATTACTCCATCAGTGAGAAACTCTGCTCAATAGTCAGATAGACATGAATTTCCCCAGGTTATCTCATCCTACCTACCTTGTGTGAAGCACAACTTAAAAAGTGCTTTCTATTATATGTTTTCTGTAATTCACTAGTACTTTTAATAATTGATGGTAGATCTTCCCATATACATATTAATAAAAGATTTCTTTGTTAATGGTAGATTATTCTTAGTGACCCTTCATATTTTAAAATATACAATAGAGATGTAAATATAGTGAATTTTAGAAATAAAAATCAGAATTGTATTTTAATAAAATTAGTTGCCTGTCTCAATAAGTAATCATGTTATAATCAAATATCTATGGGCCAAGGATAGGTTTGAAATTTTGCCCAAGTGGTCAGAGGTTTAAATAAACAGTAGGAACTTTTGCTTTGCAGCATATTTATATACACTAGTTCTTAGAGTTTCCATGATTAAAAAGAAAAAACTAGTTCAGTTCATTTAATCTCAACTTTTTGTGATTCAGCAACAACTGGTAAAATTTATGCAAAAGAGAAAATCCACATTTGTATGGCATTAAATTAAGGGTATTAACTGATAATTTAAAATTTAAATTAAATATATATAACAAGACACAAAAAGGCATATTTTTCAACCCACCAAAGTTATACTTAAAAAATCATGCCGATATGGCTTTTGCAAAATATCTTAGCATTTTAGGAGTATATAAAAATTTGCTGATATGACCAAAATAAAATTTTGCTATTTTTTATATTAATTATTCATCCCAAGTCCTTTTACTTTTTGTCTTTTAGACACAGAGATTTTAACATAAGACACAATTGATTTAAAAAGTGCCAAAATGCAGCCCAACTGTAATGTTTCCATGTCCCAGAAAATCAATAAAATTATTATTTATCTCCTATACTAAAACTTGTAATTAGAGGAAATGTACTTTCATTGTTATCTATGTAAGCAGGGTTAAATAATGGGTTAAATCAAATAACTGTGATACAAAAATTTTATTTGCTTAGGGTTGGCAGTTCTTTTTTTTTCTTTTTCTTTTTTATGGGATAACACATGAAAATGCCTTTCTGGGGTGCTCCAGGCAGAAATAACTTAAAAAAAAACCTGTCCTTAAAAGAAATCAAATGGGCATACATACAAACAGACATTATATAATAGTAAATGCATTGTTCAAATTGATAAAATAATATAATAATATAATAGCAAACACTGAAAGAATATATTCTATAGGTTAGGCACTGTACTCAGTGTTAATACTATAGTATTAATACTACAATTAATACAGCAGTTGCAATTTTATCCATATTTTATTTTTTATTATTTATTTATTGATTGATTTTCATATTTATTTTTTAAAACTCCAGAATGGAATAAATCAATCAAGGATACATGTGCCAGACAAAGGCCAGAAGGCAGCAATAAAAATATGCTATAGGAAAATTGGGAAGACTTGCTACCTTGTTTTAAAAGCTGTACCTAACATAAATACTTAGTTTTCCATTGATATTGCTTCCCTTGCTCTGCCTGTAAAGGTGCTACACAGACTTGTGCAAGGCCCCAGAAGAAGGATCCCATGCACACACATCCTGCACAGCTGTAACTAAGTATCTTATCCCCAGATGGTCTCACTCCCAGTTTCTGACTGAATACCTTCATTGTTGTGTGGAATGATTTCATCCTTTGGAAATATGGCTACTTTAGCACAAAACAATGTTAAGTCTTTATTTTCATCCATATTTTAAAGATAGTAAAATGGAGGCACAGAAGGGTCACACAACTAGCAACTGACAGAAACTAGATTCAAACCCAGGTAATTCATTTCCAATGCCTATCCTCCACTATAGTGTATAGTACTTATCTACATTTTACTAGCCCCTCAAATAGTAAGATAAATTATGTTATCAAGAAATAAGTTTCTGCTAATAGTGCCAAGTTCTTCTATTTCTATTAGGATTGGTATCAGAAGAACCCATTTCACAGTTGAAGCTCCTGGGGAAAAACGTGCAGAAAAAAGGGACAGGAGAAATACTAATTAATTTTTGATTCCATGGAATTAAATGGTAAATGCTTACATCAAATTCTCTGTGCATGAGGTTGAGGAGCAAGACGAAGACAGGAGTAATTAAAGCTTTTTCACTAGCAGGTAAATTGGCTCCTCTCTCCCTATCTTATATCAAATAATTAAGTCTTGCATATATTAAATGTAAAATGAAAATTTATGGAGAAAGACCAAGGGGGAAGAAGCGTTCTCTCATAAAAATGTAATAGGATATCCATGATCTTTTATTTCAGTATATATTGGATAGTGTCTTTCTCAGTAAAGGAGTGTGTCTTGATGTTTGACACATAGACAATTCCCTGGATTCAAAATCAATCATATTTTTTCTAAGAATCTGATAAAGACAAAAAGTTTAATTATAATTGCAAGAAATCCTCTGTGGATTTTTGCAATGAATTAATCATACTCTGCTGTGAAGCAGAACATAGGAGTAAATGAGTATCACCACAAATAGCAAGAAATATTCCAAATCTTTTTATTTTGACCATTTAAAAAATGTTTAAATTATAAATCTTTTAATACATGCATTTATGAATGTCAATACTTAATTATATAGTCTCCTCTAGAAAGCTGTAAAATTGATGTTTATAAACTTTTATTAAGAAAAATCAATGGATCTAATGTCAAAGAAAATGAAATTTTAATGCATGAGGTCTTTTATCTTTCCAACAGAACTGGCCTAACAATATCTACTTAACACAATAATTATTTGTTTAATCAAAAGTATTTTCAATGCCAGATAATCTTCCATTAAATAAACATTAAAATATTAAAAACACATAATCTTCCATTAAAAAATAAAAATATTAAAATTAGAGAGAAAAATAAAAGTACACTGAAGATGTTATTTTTATACTGAACTCTAATTTATGCATGGTTTAAACTTTTGATGATGTTTCTAATGAATGAGCACTGTTAACCTTACCACAGTTTCTGTTTGCTGTATCTTTGTTTTCTCTGAACGTGTAACCCAGCTTTGGGCTTGTGTATCTTCCTCCTTTCCTACCTTCCTCCCTTCTTTCATTATCTTTCTATCTATCTACAAGTACATGTTAATTTTGCCACAAGACACTCAGATATTTGGTCAAACATTTTTTCTGTGTTTCTGTGAAGATGTTTTTGGGTTAGTTTAACATTTAAACGAGTAAATTAATAAGTGAGTAAATGACTTAGTGAAGCAGACTCTCCTCCCTAATGTGGGTGGGCCTCATCCAATCTGTAAGGTTTGAATAGAACAGAAAGTTGACCCCCCACTGAATAAAAGGTAATTATTCTTGCCTGACTGCCTCCTAGCTGGGCCTTAGGGTTCTTCTTCCCTTGCATTCATATATATATAATATATATACCCCCAGGTCTCCAAGAGATGGAAAGGTATTATCATTTTATATATATATAAAAAAATAAAGATATTATCTCATATACATATTATATATAGAGAGAAAGACGGTGTGTGAAGAGAGTGTATGTATATATATGTATATATATAATAAAACCTTAGAGCCAGGCTTCTCTGGAGAACCCTGAGTAATCTCCCTCCCCTTCAGCTATCTATATATGCACATACATGTGTAGATTATATGCGTGTGTTTGTGTGTGTTGTTCAAGTATGAACCACTGAAATGTATGGCACCTTTGAGAGAATCTAACCTTTCTTATTCTTTTTTAGTACAAATGAAAAAGAGAAGTGTGAGGACACCCAAACAAATTGCCTCTCCCAAAGTAAAACTAAACTTCCATTTACTCCATGATATGTTGACTAATTTCATTTTTTATTTCTTTTCTGGAGATATAGACCAAATCTTCATGGTTAAAAGCATTAGTTCTCTAATCTGACAAACTGTGCTTTAAATTCAGGTCTGGAAATCTAGGTCCTAACACTTATATCCTTGGATACATTACTTCTGAGACTCCACTTTTCACCTATAAAATATTGGCAAAAAAATCATCAACTTCTAAGGTGTTGGATATGATGACTTACACATGACAAAAGCTCAGTCAGAGGTATTTTCATTTGTCAATTATCTCTATATTATGCACATGTGGTTTAAAAATCATAATTAAAAGTGTTCTGTTAAGCATTTCATCCAGTGAGTTTTCTGATAGCCTATTATATTATGGTTTTGCTCTTGATTCTCTATAATTCTACCGGGATTACATTTTAAATATTATTGTTTTAAGCTACCATGACTTTTTGAAAATAATTTAACATATACATATGTGGCAATATACGACAAGCATACCAATGTGTTGGGGGATGGGGTGCTATATTCCTCCTTTGTGTTCAAAATCCACCAATGATTTGAGAAATAGACACACAAATTCCTCCTTAGATAAGTCATCTTTCTTGGATACTTCTAAGCTCTTCTTTCCTGTTGCACAATTAAAAGCTAAAAGAGGTTAGTCTCTAAATAATGCTATGTCCCTAGAGATGAAGATACATGACCTGAAGCTGTAATGGGTCACTACAGTTGGCTTCTGCCCAGAGACCTAGATAACTCTTTGAAAGTACAACCGGTGTTCATTGGTCCAGATTGTAAACCTTTCTTATCCTTGCCAAGGTCCCATCTGATCATAATAATTAGTGAATAGTGATTGATCTAACTTTAAATTAGCATCATATCATAATGTGTTTTATCTTAGTTTTTTGGTTTTAGTTTATCTTGATGTTTCCAGAGAAGAGCACAGCCAATTGAACACATTTTATTTGTATAATATATACTAAAAAACTATTCCTTATTTAAAAATAAAAAGAAGCTAAGGCAAGATGAGTAGTTGTATAAAATTGTTATCGCTTACCATATTTTTCATTGTCTTTCCACAAGGAAAAGTCCTGCTATACATAAAGGACACTTGGCCTTGGCATATATTATGGTCCTCCTGATATAGCACTGTATTGCTGAAGGTGCTGATAGGCAATAAAGACAAAATATTCCACATGTCAAATTTACCTTTTCTTCTCTTGGAGACCTGGAGGTATACACTTTACCAAACTCAAATGTCAGAGCTTTATTTTGCATCACAGCGAGATGGCTCAGCAGTGTGCAATTGCACACTTCAGCAGAAATGTCTGCCTGGCCAGACTAATGGTCAGATTAATGGTATCTGTTTATTTCAAATAAATCTATCTTGAGACGATGCCTAAAGGTGTTCGCATAGTTAATACAAAGGCTCTCTGGAGGGCCCTAGAATAAGCATAAGAGAAATAAAGGATTTTTAAAGGTAATTATCTCCAGTCAATATTAATTAGTCAATGAGTAGGTTTATTGGACAAATGAAAAATCAAGTTTTGAACATTTTTGAAACCTGAAAAAGTTAAGATTGAATATTTTTAGTTGTTTTTTAGCTCACAAGCTTTGGGATACTTAAAGTTCAGATGTATTGTTCTGACAAATGATGAAGTATGTCCTGGCTACTAATTATAAACAATAATAAGAAGGAGTTCAATGGATCCTTATTTTACTCTTTTCTGACTCTTTGAACCCATATTCAAGAATATAACACCAACTTTACCTCTGTAATTTTTAATCAACTCAGAAATGTGATTTTAGCTTCTTTCAGTAACTTATCAGTTGGTTCTGAAGTGATCAGTATAATGATCTCTGGTTAACTTCCTACTTTTCTTCTCTGCAGGTTAGACATAATTAAACATCTTCATCTATAAATTTTCCGCTATTGACTTTTTCAGATATGCTAGGCATTCTTCATCTGAGGCTTTTTTTTGACAGGGG
Source organism: Trachops cirrhosus (assembly GCA_028533065.1). Taxonomy (NCBI): domain Eukaryota; kingdom Metazoa; phylum Chordata; class Mammalia; order Chiroptera; family Phyllostomidae; genus Trachops; species Trachops cirrhosus. Next base: position 123,744,388 of record CM052538.1, read on the forward strand.
GGAGGGGAGGAGTAGAGAAGGAAAAGTAACTAAAGCTGATTGATCACCTTTTGTATGCCAAGTGGTTTACATGTATAATCCTATTCAGTTATCGTGCCAACTCTATGCTGTAGGAGGTACATTAGTTTGCAAGGGCTACCATACAGAGTAATGCTGATTGGGAGGCTTAAATAACAGAAATGTATTTCCTCATAGTTCTGGAGACTAGGAAACTAAGATCAACATGTTGGCAGGATTGTTTTTTTTCTAAAGGCCTCTCTCCTTGGCTGAAGATGGCTGTCTTCTTCCTATGTCTTCACATGATCTTCTGTGTCTGTGTCCCAGCTTCCTTCTCTTAGAAGGACAACCGTTATATTGGATTGTGGCCCAACTCATACAACTTAATTTTATATTAATTATTTCCTCGAATGCTCAGTCTTTACAAGCCCTAGTTTTACCATAATTACCTCTTCAAAAGGCCAAATGCCAAATATAGTCACATTCTGAGGTACTGGGGGTGAGGATTTTAACACCTGAATTATGGAGGACACGCAATTCAGACCCTAACAGGCTAATGTAGGAGGCGATTAAGGCTCAGTGAGTTAGGGGCTGTTACAAGGTAAAGTGGCCATTTCAGAGACCTTTAGACTCTGAAGTCAATGTTGTTGCCTTCCAGTCTCTACCTCCCACCTGGGTATTATTCTTATTTAGTCTTGGTCATTAATTTCTGAATTACTTTGAGAAAATTACTAAACATTTTTTTTTGCACCTACTCATTGTGCAAAATGAGGCCAAGTTCTATGGTACTTAAGGAACCTTGAAACTTTAACATTCTTTGATGAAATAGCAGTTGGTTTTTGCCTTAAGTCCTAATTCCTCAATTACATTTTAGGATCCTTTTGGGTGCAAGCAAATGCCACTTTTTCATTTCACAAATAATGATAGCAATACTAAGTTTGTGATTAATCAAATTGAGGCTTTTTATTTCTGTATTACAATGAAGAAATAAAAGAATATTACTTCAAAATACATAGTGTATGCTGATTTCTGTAAGAACAGCAAGTGATTAAAGTCTAAATTAGCAATGGAGCAGCAGCTACAAAGGTAGATAATTGGGAAAATTACTATAAATTGAAGAATTGCCCTGTGATTACAATCTTGCAAATACTTTCAATTCTCTATTGTATATAATATACAACTCTTTTTTTAAATGATTCTATGTATTAATAAGTGGACACCATACAGCAAGCATGGCAGAGAGGGCCTGCAAGTAATTTATTAAACAGATTAAGTTTTCAGGTTACGGAATGTAATTACTCCAGTTGGCACAGGCACAATTTAAATTTCACTGTTATGTCATGTATGAATTCTTGAAGTTGAGAAAATTTGAGCATAAAGTTGTAATGCTATGCCTAGCCCTGTGTAAGTTATTGGCTTCTTGAATTTCACTTATTTTAAAATAATAAATAATTCATTTGTTTGAAGATATTTCATTTAAGGTTTTATTTAGGTTAATGTATCCAAATATTTTCCACCTTCATTTTTCACATTTAGAATTTAGATTAATACTAGATATAACATTGAATCAGTAACCTTTTGTATGGTCTATTTCCTTTACTAGTAACAAAACTTAAGTCTTCATCATTACTCTGGTAGAAAACACAAATGTATGCTGAAACAAAAACAGCAGAGTTTTAGGCTTTGACTTCTTTTTTAAGCATAATTCATATGTTGAAATACTAACCCCCAAAGATAATGGGATGAGGAGGTCGGGCCATTGGGAGGTGCTTCAGCCACAAGTGTGAGCCTTTGTATATGGGATTAGTGCACTTAGATACCCCTCATACTTTCTACCCTGTCAGGACACGCAGAAGGTTCCAGCTGAGAGCTAGGAAGAGGGCCCTTAACAGAAGGTGGCTGGGCTGGTTCCTTGATCTTGGACTTTCTAGCCTTCAGAACTATGAGCAATACATTTCTCTTGTTTATAAACTACTTATCTGTGGCACTATATTTTGTTACAGCAGCCTCAACTAACCACAACACTCTTATCATCAATACATTTTTCAAATCTGCTACATAAATCACAACTGTTTTGCATTGTTATTAAGCCTGTGCTTTATAGAAACAACCTTTTTTTCAATGGTATTTAAACTACACTTATTTATCTGCCTGCGTATTAGGCTTTTTAAGACTGACTGCACAACGATTTTATGATTCTATAAAGAATATGTTACTCTCTTAACCTTGACCTATTGCATAGAGATCATTTATATAGCAAGGGCACAATTCCTTTTTAAGGAGCTCTTCATTAATGTATGTCTTTATAAAAAATTAAGTGTGCAGTTAAGTACATTATGAGATTATGAGAACACAACAATGAAAGCATGACTCAACTAAAATTTATTTTCTTACTTTTATAGAGATAAATGTTATTTTTTCTTATATGACAGTGGTGTGTCTATAATATCTGGATTACTTTTTTTTGTTTAAAGTGTATTCCAGGCAAAATATATGATATATGAACTAACAAATATATTAAAATATTTTGAGAACAGATGTTTTATGTCAATTTTAAAATATACTTAGGTTTCATTGGGGTGCATAGAGTTTTTTTATATACATGGAGATTTTTTATTAATATTGTTTTTATTTTATGATAAAGGCAATTTTTACTTACTCATTGATCTCCCCTTTTTTCATTTTAAAACTTGTATTTTTTAGGTCTATTCTTTTTTTATTATTTTTATTTTAATTGTTGTTCAAGTACAGTTTTCTGACTTTGAATTGGTGTTTCAGAATCCCTGGGGTATAATCCCAGCAGTTGTATTGCCGGGTCAAAAGGCAGTTCCACTTTTAGTTTTCTGAGGAAATTCCATATTGTTTTCCACAGTGGCTGCACCGGTCTGCATTCCCACCAACAGTGCACTAGGGTTCCCTTTTCTCCACAACCTCTCTAACACTTGTTGTTGGACCTATGCACCCCAATATTCATAACAGCACAATTTACAATAGCCAAAATGCTGGAAGCAACCTAAGTGCCCATCAGTAAATTAGCGGATCAAAAAACTATGGTACATTTACACAATGGAATTCTACACAACAGAAAAAGAGGTGTTCCTACCCTTCATGACAGCATAGATGGAACTGGAGAGCATTAAACTAAATAAAATAAGCCAGGTGGTGAAAGAGGAATACCATATGATCTCACCTGTAAGTGGAACCTAATCAACAAAACAAACAAGCAAGCAAAACAGAACCAGAGACATGGAAATAAAGAACAAACTGACAGTTACCATAGAGGAGAGGGGAGAGGATAACAGGGGAAGGGCCATCAAGGAACATGCATAAAGGACCTATGGACAAAGCCAAGAGGGGTAGGTTCGAGGGTGGGAGGCAGGATAAAAATGGAGGCAACCGTACTTGAACAACAATTTTAAAAAATCTATCAGTAAAATATACTTTTAAGTTTCAAAAAGTTGACCTCTAATTTTCACATGTGCTTTTATAACAAAATGAACACTTGCCACGGCCAATATTTTTACTTGCCTAAAATAAGGTTTATCTTTGTTTTTGCCTGATTTGTTAAGATTTAAAAATAGGAGAACTATGTTTCCTTGCCCAGAAAATGTAATAGTTGTATATGAAACTACTTAGCATGGGAAGCAGGAAAATAAAAATGACTTGAAATTTAAAATTAGTTCCTTTTTCTCTTGCTATTTATTCTGCCTAACCTATAATTTGGTTCTTTGAATACATGATAAAACACAACCTCTAATCATCTCAGATAAAACAAATCTCATACAATGTGAATGTTTTGATAATATCAATATGAGAGTGCTCTATACTGAGCACTTACACATGGGATTTTATACCAGGATCAGTTTGGTTCATTGTTTTCTTTTCTTTTTTTGTGGTTATCGCTATTGTTGTTTGTTTTTTGCTTTTGAAGAATGTCTTAAAATTCTTCTTCCTACTAGATTAAAATCCTTCTTGTTACTTCTACACATTTTTTATTTTCTTTGAATAAAGACCAAGCATAATTCTCTAACAAGCATCTTCAAATAGTATTATTAAATAATGATATATTTATTCTAGAGAATAATTATTTTCAGTTTTTTCAATAATTCATCCCCTTTCCAAAAATGTGAAAATACCTTTCATTCAATCTAAGTCTGAGATATTTTTATACCCCTTGATGTCTGTTCATAATTTTATCAGCCTGGGTCCTGGAGTGAGGATGTCACAAAAGAGAGACCCCCTCCCGAACATGTGAGTAACATGATGTGAAATGACAATAAATAATCCCTTCTTGCTTCAAGTTACAGAGATGCGGGGTGGGGGCCATGTGCATGTGTGTGCACATGTCATGAGATTATATTGTTGTATGTCTGATCAAGATAGTCAGGTTTCACAACAAAATGTTCATTAATAGAACAAAATGTAATTTCTTGCTCATACAATGTGTCTAATGAGGGTTTCCAGGGCAGCTTTGTTCACCGACATAACTCAGAGACACAGGCTGGTGGAGGTCTATCTTGACACAGGTTTCATCATCTCATGCAAGGAAAAGTGAGTTGGGGGAAGTTTAGAGTAATGTGTTGTCCAGAAGTGACACAATATTTTTTCATATTTCATTGGCAAAAGAAATCACACAATTACATCTAACTTCAAATTGATGGGATGTCTGAATTATCTCTTAGTGATTTGGTATAATCACCATATTCTTTAAAATCTCCTTTGGATAACAGTAAAGAAACTCGGAAATATATTTCTTGGAATCCCCTTTAGAAACCTGAAGAGAAGCAAAGGTCGTTATTCCCTGAAAGTGGTTACAAGCACACAGTGAACAGATGTGAGATTCACAGCTGCTTCTTGGTGAGAACTGAGAACAACCACTATATCACTGCCAACTGAGATAAGTGGAGGGAGGTTTCTTTATAAATTCCTTTGAAAAGGCCATAGTTTCCAGATAGCTTTTGACAAACATGTTCTTCAATATGTCCTGCTAAGTTGTTCAGGTCCGCTTCCTTAACCTTATGGTGGCCACTTCTCTGCCTTTTCACAAAAACTTTCCTGTGCTTTGCTTCCTTGTCTCCTCCATATTCACAATAAACCTTAATTTCTGCATTATTTTATATTCAGAATACTTAACGTCACTCTGTTTTCCTGATGAAACACATATTGATACAGCAGAATCATGCCATCTACTATGTTCTCCTAAGCAAGGAGATCTCCTAAGGAGGATATTTATGATCAGCCCCAATGACTGAAACATATACTATTTTTCCTCAGATACACTATATTATTTTATTTCAAATACTAATATCCAAGACCATTCAATAGGGAAAGGTCAGTTTTGTCAACAAATGGCACTGGGAAAACTAAATATTCACGTGCAGAGGAATGAAGTAGGACACTTATATGACAACATATACAAAAAATAACTCAAATTGGATCAAAGACCTAAATGAAAGACCCATAACTATAAAACTCTTAGAATAAAACGTAACTCAAAAGCTTCATGATGTTAGATTTGGCAATGATTTTTGGCTATGTTATCAAACACAGAGGAAACAGAAGAAAAAATGGACAATTTGGACAAATGAAAATATTGAAAAATTTTAAAATTTTGCATCAAAAGACAAAATCAACAGAGTAAGAAGGCAGCCCACAGAATTAGAGAAAATATTTGCAAATGTTATATCTGATAAAGGTTTATTACTCAAAATATGTGGAGATCTCCTAAAACTCAACAATATAAAAACAAAACAACCTGATTTAAAAAAATGGCAAGATGTCTTAAATAGATATTTCACAAAAGAAGAAATACAAATCATCAATAAACACATGAAAAGATGTTTAACATTACTAATCAATAAGTAAATGCAATTCAAACTTACAATGACATACAACCTCACACCCATTAGGATGGCTATTATAAAAAAGAAAGATCCCACAAAACAAGAAAATACAGCTTCTGTGAAAAACTATGTGGTGGTTCTTCAAAAATATTAAAAATAGAATTACCATATGATCCAGCAATACTACTTCTGGATATCTACCCCAAAGAATTGAAAACAGAGTCTCAAAGATGCCCATGTATACCACGTTCACAGCACTATGATTCCCAATAGCTAAAACATGAAAGCAACTCAAATGTCCATCAGTAGATGAATGAATAAGCACAATGTGGTACACACATGCAATAGGATATCATTTAAACCTAAAAGAAAAACACATTCTTACATATGCTGCAACATGAACAAAACTCTAGGATATTATGCTAAGTGAAATAAGCCAGTTTTTTAAAAAAGACGCATACTATGTGATTCTACCTATGTGAGGTGCTTAGAGTAGCCAAAATTGTGAAGACGTAAAGTAAAATGGTGGATGCCAGTGGTTAAAGTAAGGCAGAAGTAATGCTTAATGGTTGTAGAGTTTTAGTTTTACAAGGTAGAAAGAGTTCTGGAGATGGATGGTAGACATGATAACACAACGTTATGAATGTAATTAACACCAATAAACTGTGCAACAAAAAAATGGTTAAGATGTAACTTTTATGTTACGTGTATTTTACCACAATAAAAAAATTGATACAAACACCAAGCCTCATGGACTCAAATTACAAGGTCACAGACTGGTTCTTTGAGTGACAGTAGAGATGAATTAGAGATGAACAATGCAGATATTTTTATATCAGATCCAGGTCCAGACACTGAAAAATAGCAATATAAAACAAGAACAGAAGTGATCTGCCTCACAGACAGCTATATACAATTGTGGAATAGGTACAGGAATACTGTGACACTTTTTTCTAATCCTTAGTCCATTTTCATTGTTCTCCATGGTATTTGGTTTTTCTCTGGACACCATCTCAGCCCACTGACCATGTGATCATATGATTTTCATTGACAATAAAATGTTAAAACTTCCTTTAGGCAGAAGTTTTAAGGGCCAATGAACAAATCATCATGCTTTCTTTTCCCCTGATATGGTCACCTAAATATTCTAGATGGTGTATACTCTTCATCATTCTGGATCCTGGAGAAAGGAATAAGAAGTAGAACCCTAGACCCATGGGATAGACACATACATTTTTATTGAAGGCATAATAGTTTGGATGGGGCTATTACTGCAGCATAGCAAGATTATCTTGACATACGTAATTGTAATTGGGTCATGAAAATGGAATTGTCATGAATGAAACCAGCTATCTTATAAGAAGATTAGATATCCAAAAGAGAAGTTGCTGGGTCATATGTTAACTATTATTAATTTTTTGAGGAACACCCCACACTGTTTTCTATAGTGGCTCTACCTGTTTACATTCCCACCAACAGTAAATGAGGGTTTCTTTTCCTCCTCAGCCTCTCCAGCACTTGTTATTACTTGTATTGTTGATAATAGCCATTCTAACAGGTATGAGGTAATATCTCATGGTGGTTCTGATTTGCATTTCCCTAATAACTCATAAAGTTGAACAGCTTTTCATATACAATTTGTATGTTTTCTTGGGGGAAGTATTTGTTCAGGTACTCTGCTTATTTTTATTTTTTGTTGTTGTTGTTCATTTGTTGGTGTTGTTGTTGAGGCATATGAGTTCTTCATATATTTTGAATATTTACCCCTTGTTGGAACTGTTGTTTGCAAATATCTTCTCTTATTCAGTTGGTTGCCTTTTGTTTTATTTAAAGTTTCTTTTTCTATGCACAAGCTTTTTAGTTTGATACAGTCCCATTCATTTATTTATTTTGTACTGCCCTTGCCTTTGAGGTCAAATTCAAAACACCTTTAAGAACAAGGTCCATAAGTTTATTGTCTATGTTTTCTTCTACGTAATTCATTGTTTAAAGTCTTATATTTAGGTCTTTGATCCATTTTAAGTTAATTTTTGCATATGGGGACAAACTGTAATCTAGTTTCATTTTTTTACATATGTCTTTTCCAATTTTCCCAGCACCATTTATTGAGGAGGTTTTCTTTCTCCATTGTATGTTTTTGGTTGTTTTGTCAAAAATTATTTGCCTGTATGTGTGTGTGTTTACATCTGGGCTTTCAATTTTGTTCCATTGGTCTGTGTGTCTGTTTTCCTACCAAATGCCATTCTGTTTTGATTATTGTTACTTTATACTATAATTTGAAGTCAAGTAGTGTGATACTCCAGCTTTTTTCCTCATGAGTGTTTTGGCTCTTTATGGTCTTTTGTGGTTCCATACAAATCTGATGATGCTTTTGTTCTATTTCTTTTAAAAATGCAACTGGAGCTGTGATTGGGATTGCATTAAATCTGTATATTGCTTTGGGTAATATGGCCATTTTACCATCCAAAATATCTTTCCATGTCTTTGCATCTTCTTCAATCTCTTTTAATAATGTCTTATAGTTTTCAATGTATAGGTCCTTCACATCCTTGTTAAGTTCATTCCCAGGTATTTTATTATTTTGTTGCAGTTGCAAAAGGAATTATTTCTTTTTCTGAAATTTCTCTGTTAGTAAATAGGAATACAATGGATTTTGTTCATTGATTTTGTGTCCTAAAACTTTACTGGATTTTTTATTGTTTCTAATAGTTTTTGGTGGTATCTTTAGGGTTTTCTACATAAAGAAAAATTGAGAATACAGTTACCACATACCCAGCAACCTCTCTTTTAGGTATCTGCCTAAATTTTGAAAACATTTATTTGCAAAGATATATGCACCATTATGTTCATTGCAGCATTGTTCATTGTGGCCATGACATGGAAACAACCAAGTGTCCCTCAGTGGATGATTGACTAAAGAAGATGTGACATATATAATGGAACACAACTCAGCCATAAAAAGGATGAAGTACTGCATTTGCAACAACATAGATGTGTCTTGAGAATATCATGCTAAGCAAAGTCACACAGAAAAAGTAAAAAACCCTATGGCTTCACTCATATGTGGGATGTAAAACCAAAAGCAACAAATGAACAAATAAGACAGACAAACAAACAAAAACTCATAGACATAGACAATGGTATGGTGTTGGTTACCAGAGGAAAAGGGGATGGGGGTAGTAAAGGGTAGAATAGGTCAAGTGTGTGGTGATGAAAGAGATTTCACTTTGGGTGGTGGGCCCACAATGTAATATACAGATGATATATCATAGACTGTACACTTGAAACCTATATAAATTTATCAACCAATGTCACCTTAATACATTTAATTATAATAAAAAGCTAACTTTCCAACACATAAAGATACAGTAAGAAGACAACTGTCTGTCAACCAGGAAGAGGGTACTTACCAAGAACCTAACCATGCTCGCCCTGGCCGGTGTAGCTCAGTGGATTGAGCACCAGCCTGTGAACCAAAGGGTCACTGGTTCCATTCCTAGTCAGGGCACATGCCTGGGTTGTGGGCCAGGTCCCCAGTAGGGGGCACATGAGAGGCAACCACACATTGATGTTTCTGTCCCTCTTCCTCTCACCCTTCCCCTCTGTCTAAAAATAAATAAATAAAATCTTAAAAAAAAAAAAAGAACCTAACCATGCTGTCACCTTGATCTTGGCCTCCAGAATTGTGAGAAGTTTGTTGTTTAGCCACTCAGTCTATGGTAATTTGTTATATTAGCACAAACTGACTAAGATGGAAGTTGGTTCAGAGAAATTGGGTACTATAAAAAAAACACATCTAAAAATGTGGAGCAGGCTTTTGAATTAAATAATAGGTGGAGGTGAAAATTCATACTAGAAGTGGAGATCATTGTAAAGGGACTTTGAAATGTGATTTTGGTGGGAGTTCAGAAAGGAAAGAGGGAAGCTGTAGAGAAAGCTTCCATCTTCTTAGAGAATGTGTAATCATTTACAGAATGTGGGTGGAAATATAGATAGTACAGGTCATTCTGATGGGTCTCAGATCAAAATGAGGAACAGGTTACTGGACAATAGGGAAGGAAATCTTTGTTATAAAGTGGCAAAGACGTTGGCTGAATTGTGTTTGTGATCCAGTCTTTTGTGAAAGGTATGACTTATAAATAATGAAATTAGATGTTTACTAGACATTTTGATCCTGGCTGATTAAAAATTTAATAAAAATAAAAGTATCTAAACTAATACATTTTATTTGTATATCTTTAAATATTTCATTATAATTTACATATTTAAAAATTTTATTGTTACTTGAGCTTTTTATATAATTGAAATAGGAATGAATTTTTTCACTAAAGTTATGGCCTGTTAAAGTTCACAGTACATGTACTATTTAAGAGCTAATTATCTAGAAAGTTTAGGCAAAACTATTTCATTAGGATGAATTTGACAAATATGTTTTGTTTTCAGGTATCTTCTGAATGTATTTTGATCACTATCCCTATTACAGTTTAAACTGAAAAAATGGAGACAATCTTGGGTTTTTACTTGAAGCATATATATATTAAGATTACAGAAGAAATGCTATTTTGTATATTAAAATTACAGTTACATCTAGCATTTCTTATTATTTTTAAAACAATGAAAATGGTTACAATATCAAAATAGACAGGTCCACACAAATTTTATTTAATCTTAACAATTATGTAGTGTAAGTAAGGGGAGTGTCAAGGCGACATGTAATTAGGTGTGCATTTTATGTTAAAATTATAGCACAATAATAAAAGCAATTAAAAGACAGTCTACTTGGCAATTTTCAAAAATGTCATTGATAAAACCTTGCCCCCTTGCATGGTGGCACATTGCTTATGCTGCCCTTCCCTTGGGATGCCACTACTAGGTGCAATCCACTTTGCAGGGAAAATTGAGATAATGAAAATACAACAAATCCACACTGGGTGTGGGAGGTTAGGGGGTGAGGGACTAAGCAAAAAAGGAGAAAGGACTCATGGACATGGACAACAGTGTGGTGATTGCAGGGGGCAAGGGGACATAAGGGGACTAAATGGTAATAGAAAAATACAATAAAAATAGTAATAATAATAATATCATAGCTAAACCAAATTATTTATTTTCTTTATTTTTTATATTTTTAAGTATATTTTATTGATTATGCTATTACAGTTGTCCCAATTTTTTTTCTACCCTTTATCCCCCTCCTCCCTGCACTACGCGCCCCCTCCCACACCCTCTAGCATGATCCTCCCCTTAGTTCAAGTCCATGGGTCATACATATTAAGTTCTTTGTCTTTTCCATTTCCTATGTGTATTTTTTTATCCTTTATTCCCATTCCAACCCACCCACTCATCCCTCCCCTCCTCCCTC
>CM052538.1:123756086-123777915 GCA_028533065.1 Trachops cirrhosus
AAAAAAGAACTTTATTTGGAAGCTATGGCATGTAGGAAACACACACATGCACACAACAGGAAAACTCCTATTTAATAATCATAATGGCACAGGAAGCTATGGCATGTTGAACCTGGTCACATCAACACATGTGTTAGAGGTGTTATGGCACTTTAACCTGGGTCACCTTCTTGTTCCTTACCAGTGGTCCTTCACTCTGCCTGCACATTTAAATTACCTGGAAACTCCTGAAACACTTAAACACTTAGGCAACATGACTAAGGATACCGATTCAATTGCTTGTTTTGTTATTTGTTTTGCAGCATTCCAAAGCTTGTTATTTATTTGTAACTTGTCTTCATCAAAACTGTCAAACATGTACCCTGTGAATAGAAGGGATAATGCAATCACCCCTAGAACTCTTCTCCAACAGCCATTAATAGATGACCTTATTCATTTTACCATTATCTCTATTTTCTTCTTCCCAACTTCCCCCAAAACTCACAGTTACTGAGTAATCTTAAAGCAAATTTTAGATGTTATATAATTTTACCTATAAATAATTTGATACATATTGTTAAATAAAGACACTTTAAAAAACATGACCATAAGAATATCACACTTAATTTAGCCCTGGCTGGGTGGCACAGTTGGAGCATACTTCCCTGCACCAAAAGGTTGTGGGTTCAATTCCCAGTCAAGGCCTATAACTATGCCATTGTGGGTTCAATGCCTAGGTCTGGAAGCACATAATCCCCAGTGCAGGTGCATATGGGAGGCAACCAATCCCTCTCACATTGATGTTATCACCAATTTCATTCTTTTTATGCCCAAGTAATATTCCATTGTATAAATGTACCACTTTTCTTTATCCAATCATCTACTGATGGACACTTAGGTTGCTTACATATGTTGACTGTTGTAATAATGTAAATGATGCTGCAATTACATAGGGATTCATTTATCTTTTCAAATTAGAGTTTTGGATTTCTTTGGATAAATACCCAGCATTATAATCCCTGGCTGAAATGGTAGTTCCATTTTTAACTTTTTGAGGAAACTCCATACTGTTTTCCACAGTGGCTATACCAGTCTGCATTCCCATGAGAGTTCTCTTTTCTCCACATCCTCACCACTTGTTTGTTGACTTGATGATAGGCATTCTGACAGGTGTGAGGTGATATTTCATTGTGTTTTCAATTTGTGTTTCTCTAATGATTAGTAACATTGAGCATCTTTTCATATGTCTATTGGCCATCCATACACCCTCTTTGGAAAAAGTGTCTATTCAGGACTTTTGCCCATTTTTTAATCAGATTGTCTGTCTTTTGGTGTTGTATGAGTTCTTTATGTGTTTTGGAGATCAACCTCTTATTGGATGTATTATTGGTGAACATCTTGTCCCATTCAGTAGGTTGTCTTCCCCTTTTGTTGATGATTTTTTTTGCTGTGAAAAAAACTTTTTAGTTTGATATAGTCCTATTTATTTATGTTTTCCTTTGTTTCTCTTGCCCAAGGAGACATATCCAATTTTTTTGGTACTAATAGCAATGTCACAGACTTTATTGCCAATGTTTTCTTCGAGGAGTTTTATGATTTCATGTCTTACACTTAAGTCTTTAATCCATTTTGAGTGTATTTTTATATATGGTGTAAGAAAGAGGTCTAGTTTTATTTTTATTTTTGCTTGTAACTCTCTAGTTTGCACAACACTATTTATTGAAGAGATTGTCTTTACCCCATCGTATAATTTCACCTCCTTTGTCATAGATTAATTCACCATAAAGAAGGTGTGGGTTTATTACTGAGCTCTCTGTTCTGTTCCAGTGATCTATATGTCTGTTTTTATGCCAGTATCATGCTGTTTTGATTACTATGGCCTTAGAGTATAGGTTGATATCATTAGTGAGATATCTCCAAATTTGTTCTTTCAAAAGATTGCTATAAACTTTAGAATTATTTGTTTTAGTTCTGTGAAAAATGCCATTGGTATTTTGATAGGGATTGCAATGAATCTACAAATTGCTTTGGGTAGTATGGATATTTTAACAATGTTAATTCTTCCTGTCTTTGAGTAAGTATATGCTTCCATTTATTTGTATCTTTCTTTTTACTCAGCTATACTCAGTTCACTAATTCAAATGCTAATCTCTTCTGGAAACACCCTTAGCTACCTGGACATCCCTTTGTTGCTGGTGGAAATGGGGTCCTTTCACAGAGTTGCAAGAAATGCATAGGAGGATGAGATATAGTGTTAAGACTTATTAGGGTAGAAATAAATAACTACTTCCAGGTTCCTAGTGTCTCATTCATGGCCAGGTGGCTCAGCTCTTTCCCACTGAGGAAAATGTCTAGCCTTGTCATCATAAAACCCAGTGGAAGGGCCAGGGTCCAGAAATTCTGTGCCATTGTTCCAGCATTGGCAGGGCATAGTTCAGTTCAGTTCATGCCAAAGTTGAGTCCAACTCAGTTTCTGTCCCATCTGGCTAGCTCAGTCTCTGTTCCCAGCCTGCACAGCTGCTACAGAGAGAGAATGCACAAATGAACATCGAATGCATGCTGCTGAGAGAGGCCTTTGTTAAGCTTTGATTATATTATCTCAGGCTTCAGAAGGAGCTAGCTGGCTTTCAAAGTAACCAATCTCATTCCCAATCCTTTGCAGGCTTGTGTTAGGCCTTCCCCCTATCCAGTTTGATCCTTTTCCCAGGCCAGATTCCTCCCCACTATGGTTGCCATTTTAGCTCCTGCTGAGCATACCTCATGGTAGTTGGACTTCCCCCTGCACCACCCTAGCTTCTACAGCATAGGTCCCAGAGTTCTGCTGTGTCATCTGGTTTCTACTGTGCATGTGATTACCTCCCCACCCCCAAGGTCCAGAACAATGAATCAGTTGTCTCCCCAGATCCTTCCTCTTTACACAGGTGAACAGAGGGGTATTAATCCCCTTAGGGAGCAATGCAGCTCTCCCCTGGAGTGTGTAAATCTGTAGCTCCTGACCAAATTAAACTTAGCTTTGCTCCTTTCTCCTTTGTTGAGCTACCTATGCTATCACCTTAGCCCACTCAAGTTGATACATAAAACTAGCCATCATGTGTATAAATATGTAGTGAACATTTACTATATATTATATATATTCATAAATTAATGATCATAAAATATCAATATTATTAAAATATGAATTCTAAATACAGGCTATGATTATTTGCAGTTGTGAATTTTCCTTAGGATATATCTCACTAGGGATGCTCAATAAAATTACTGTATCTTAAAAATAGAGAAAACAATTCCCCATATAAATACAGAATGTTATTATACTAATGTTTTTAACATGTAAATATTTGCATCATCTTAAAGTCAATATTATACAAGATACATTCAGAAATCCTATCCTCTAAAATATACCCTCCAAGCCATTACCTCCACCCTCTTAATTAACTACTTTAATTAATCATCTTTCAATTGATTTATTTGAACTAGTAAATACACACATATATGTGTTCCATCAATTTCTCTTTGTTTTGCAGCACTTTTCTTAAATTTTACTTATTCTTTATAGTTTTTTATTAATGTTCGAATACAGTTGTCTCCATTTTCCCACCACCACTTTCCCCCGCTCCACCCACCCTTACTTCCCACCCTCAATCCTACCCCCCTTTGGCTCTGTCCATGGGTCCTTTATACATGTTCCTTGATGATCCTTTCTCTTCTTTCTCTGGTTATTTCCCTCCCCTCTCCCCTCTGGTTACTGTCAGTTTGTTCTTAATTTCAATGTCTTTAGTTATATTTTGCTTGCTTGTTTATTTTGTTGATTAGGTTCCACTTATAGGTGAGATTATATGGTATTTGTGTTTTACCACTTGGCTTACTTCACTTAGCATAATGCTTTCAATTTCTCATTAAAAGATATTATATTATTTACCTTTTTCTGAATAGTAGACCCTGGAGATCAACCCAAAGTATTATCTAGATATTGTCCTTTTTAAAGCTGGTAACATGGTGGGTATGTGCAATAATTTCTTGTATATAAACAACACTGAAGAACATTTGGGTTCTTTTCAGTTGATTGCCACATCAAATAACAAGAAATAAATAGCCTGTAGTCTTTAGCCATTTTGAATTTTTGTAGTGTGCCTTCAGAATAAATTCCTAGAGGTAGGATTACTGGGTTAAAAGGTAAATGCAGTTAGAATTTTGTTAGATACAGCCTAATTCACCTTCATAGGAGGATTCAATAATTTTTATTACCATAAATACTATCAAACCATACTTGTTTCTTATTAGCTCATCAAGAAAGTATGTTATCATATGTCTCAGTGGTTAAGATATAGTATTTCATGTAATATTAATTTATATTTCTCCTAAGTATAAGTGAGAACTGCTTCTGCAAACTGATTCTATATCTCGCCCAATATCTGTAAATGATGGTCTTTTTCACTACATTTTCAGGATTTTTAAAAATATAGCCAGCATATTAACTGTGATATCATTACAATTTTTCTAAAGTATTCCATGATTTTTCCCTTTCATCTTGTTGTATTATATGCAATATTTTAAAAGGTCTTGTTTAATCATGTGTGTTAGTATTTTGTATTATTATTGTGGTATTTAAGCCTGATTTTGGAATATTTCCTCACAGCCATCTTGTAGAGAATTTGCCCTAATTTTTCTAGTAACCATATATTTTTACTTTTATCTGTAAATCTCAAATTTACCTATAATTTATTTATTTTATTGTAGTTGCATCTGAACCAGATGAAATTTTAATTTTTCCATATGAATATCAAGTTATCCAACACCTCTTCAAAAAATCCTTCATTTCCCATTCATTTATTTGCTATATTTTCATATGCAAAATGTTTAAATATACTTGAATGCATTTAGAATTTTCTATTCTTTTCCATTTATTTTATCAATGAATCAATGTATACAATTTTGATTAAAGAGACTTTATAAATAGTATCTGTTATATCTAGTTTTTCCCCATACATATTATGGGCATTCTTCTTAAGTTTGTCAAGTGTAAATATTTTCAAGTGCTCCCTGGATGAACCCAATTTTATAGCCCCGGTAGAGACCTGCTTACCCACTAGTCTACACTGTTTCTGCTGGGTCTGTGCTTGAAGATGTGCTTGAAATGTTGAAGTATTTAACAAATATTGAAGGCCAATGTGAGTGAAAAGTATAGAATTAACAGAATTGTTAGAATGCAAATACAAAGAAGGATACAATATTAACAAAATGAGAAATGTGTGAATCATGAAATGAGACTTTTACTTTTGGCAACAGAATGAACTACAAGTTCAGAAAGCAATGGAAAGTCTGACAGCACTTCTAGATTATGAACATTATCAAAGCTGACTTGGGTCTTCTTCGTTGGTATAATAATTGGCACAAATAGTCTTTCAATAAAAATGTTTAAAGTCAGTTGCACAAATATGAAAATGTTGTGCTTCTCTGACCAAAACTAATTGAGGGAAGAAAACTAGATTGATAAAGTTGAGAAGGAAACAAAATTGTTGAGTGTATAAGAAGAGTCTAAACTTCCTGGACCTATAAGCCTTATGGTGATTAAATAAAAGGCCTGAACAGAAATCCCAAGCATCATGAAAATGATATCATAACATATTTGTTATAAGCCAAGGGCGGTTCTATATATTTTGTGAAATTAAAGAGAGAAATAAAAAGTTGACCTTGTTTCTATAATATAATAAAATTACATGGCAATGGGTTTGTGGCCCAACTTCCTACAGCTCTGTTATATTCTGCTGTAATTAGGCTTAGATGCTAATCTAAATAACAGAAACTGAGTTTAACGTAGCATTAATGTGACAAGATTTTCTTATAGTATCATACATCACGAAGAAGCAATGATTTAGCAAATAATTATTTACCAACAGTTATGTTAGGCTCTGAGTTTCCAAAGATGAATAAAATGAAACCCCCCCGAAGAAGTTCACAATGTAGTGTCAAGGAAGATATATTTTTCCACAGTTTTATTTTTAATAACCTGAAGCACTCCAATTCCAATAGCCCCAGTAAATTCACTAGAAGGAAAACTGCCTTCATTAAAAACATCAGTGTTTACATAATTCCTCATTAATGCTTTGCAAATAATGGAGGGAATTAATGGTGTGTTTGTCTGCATATTTCAGTTGTGAATGATAATCACACAAAACAAAGCAAACCGGAATTAACAAACACAGGCAGCCAGTATGAAAGTAGGGATGAAATCAGCTCACAGTTTGACAGCAGTCGTTTCCCTTGCAGTCTATGCATGTACTGTAATATATTTATGGTAAGCACTTGTGATAACGCCAGCAAAATTTTTCCATCTTGCTGCATGCTTAATTTCATCTAACTTGTTTTATGGCAGTGTACTGAAACACAGAGCGGAGGTCTGTTTAAACCATTTGTCTGTTTCTCTTTGCAGAATGCCAACAGATTTGTTTAAACCAAAACAAAATGAATAAACAATCACGTCTTCTTTAAGCTAACCATACAACCTAAATTCCAAAACTTCTCTTTATAATATACTGAAATTTAGTAACTCAAACTCTCATTGTGGCACTAGCAAATTCTTTTTGTCAGTGTTCTTTTTTTCTCAAGGTCAAGAACATTTATTCATTTTGTAGTTCTTTTAGTTCCTCTGCTGTGCATTATTTTGATTTTATGAATTACACTATGCAAATATTCACTTTATTCAAAATAGGGTAATTTCAGGTCAATAGTCAGTTAAATGTAGTGTAGTGCTTTTTTTTAACTGTTTTGGAATATCAGACCTCAAATATGGTGACAGGTACCTGATATATTTTTTTCCATTTTGAGAGCACCTTTAAAATTCTTCCTGCTCAGATAGCTAAAAACAAATTATTTTCCACAACATTTAGTTGAGTCTAAGTCCCTTCACATGTGATTTGCTGTGATTTGCAGACAAGCAGTGATAGCATCACTGCCTATGAAATGCAGAATCTCAGACCCTTCTCCCCCATAACTACTCAATCAGAAACTGCATTTTAACAAGATCTTCAAGTGATTAATGTGCACATGAAAGTATGAGAAGCATGGCTTTACTGAGAGCCAGGCGATGAAGATGTTGTGCAAGGAAGGCTCTTCCGTATTGTTAGTGGATGTGGATGGAAAGGACTGGTATCTGCTGGCTTTGCTTAAGAGGAAGAGTTTATAAAAGATAGAAAATTGTACTTGAACAACAATTAAAATAAAATTAAAAAAAGAAGAAGAGTTTATACAGCCTTATATTATTTGAGCTTTAAACACCTTAGATGTTACATAATTTGTAGTCCTGTTTTTACATGAGGAGACTGAAGATATATTGTTTTATCACTTTAGTATTTTGAGAAAGTAACTAAAGATGAATTCATGTTAGAATTATAAAAATACATATTTCTATATTGCTACTATAATTTGCACCAAGAAAGCTGTTAAAGGACTTACAATATGTAAAATACAACATGACAAAAAACTTAAAATAAGAGAAACAAACAACAAAAAAGAATGGAATGACATATAAGTATGGGAGAAATATGGTTAAAAATATCAATGACAAATTTAGCTTTAAGACTTTTATCTTCAAAGATACAAAAAGAATTAGGCTACTTAGATAAATTTACTGCAAAGTTGAGATCAAAACAAACCATTTGCTGATGAGATATATTCTTTTTTGTACAATATGCAGACAAAAATTACTCTGCTGTGTAATAAACAACATCTTCAGATTATTCTGAAAAGAGATACAGGTAAATGAGTTTCATGAGACTGTAATTTTTTCTTATAATGGTACTTAATATCAACTGGCAATATCATGTAAAATTACATTTTGGGTAAACAATTCTGTTAGTGGGCCAGTGAGATCTGTATAAGCACTTTTTGTTGATCTGACTGCAACAAATAAGTAAATAATTTCAACTATAAATAGAATATACTTTTTGAACTTTTGCAGTAGTATAAAAAAAGAGAAACATTATCTGATTGGTTTATAAAACAAAGTTATTTACATAAGAGCTTCTCATTGGCTGCAGTTCCACTGGAATCTATTATAATCCATGTGCCTTCTCACCTGGGACCCAGACTGAAAAGGCAACCGTCACACTGGGCTGGTAGTGGGGGAGGCAGGCACAAGAGAGGCACAGGGAGCCACACAATCATATTGAAAGCATCTGCTATAATGCGACAATGCTATTCTGTGCTCCTCTTATTGGCAAAAGCTTTCCATTTGTCCAAGCCCAAAGTCAGTGAGAAAGGAACTCACCTACCTCTTATAGGATGGGTTACAAGTATGGAAAAAAATAATTCTACCTAACTTAACTGAGTAAAATATGTTCTATTCAAAGGAAAAATAACTCCTAGGGGAAGTGCAGCAAGACTGGTTGGCTGGGAGTCAGGCAGCATGGGCTTGAATCTGGGGTGAATCATTGTGTCACCTTGCGAAAGTTACTCAAAGTATCTAAAGCTTACATTTCCCTCTGTAAAACAAGGATCATATCCATGCTTAGAATTATTTATGATGACAGTAAATCATTGATTTTGTTTCCCTTTTTAACCTTTCATTCAAAAGTGATCAAAAGGCCTAAGTCTAAATCTACTCTTTTAGACTTAAGTTTATAATGAATGAAAACAATGCTTTTCTCAAAGATGCGATAATGCAAAAGGACATTGTTCTCTGTGAGTACTTATGATGCTCATTTTTCCCAATATGTTCAATAATGCCAACCAATTATTGACTTCTTTGTTATTTTTGAAAGTTGGCTAGTGAATGTCAGATTCCCCCAATGTAAATCAGCGGTTTTTAAAAACCAACAGGAAAATGTTATATTTTATACTTAAAATATAATTTAAGACCAGCATGATCTCCTTGTTTAGAAATTTTTTTAAAGTTTAGAAAATATTTTCTGTCTTTCAACTCTTCATTTTTAGATTTTCTATAATGGTGACATCCTTGTATCTCCTTGTGCTATACTAACATAAAATAATGGAGCTATTTCCAAAATACTTCTAAAATATCTTCTTTATAATAGGAGGGTTATTCTTTGAAAATTATTTATAACCTCTTTGTTAAGATGTCACATTTATAACACAAAGCAGTTATGTTTTATATTTTTTAATGTTATGCTGCAGTCTCATCACTTACACTTTATAATCTTGGATAACCAATAGTTTTTTCTAGGGATAATACTGTCCAGCTTACTTTTCCTGCTGTTTCCTTGCAATTGCTTTGCTCATATTTTTTCTAATCCATATTTTTATACAGAGGTCTTTTATGCTACGTTTCTATTAGGTAATCTTTAGTTAAAAAAGTTAAGTAATATAATTCATGATTCTAATATGTCTTTGTATAATATTATATCAGAAAACCTTTAGAGCAAAATAAAAACTTGGAATGTGACTGTAAGTTCCTCTTCTTTGCAGTACTATCACTTAGATATTTACATATCCAAAGGGTTTCTTTTTCTTTTTTTTTAAACATTTTATTTATTTTGAGAGAGAGTGGTAGGGAGAGAGAAAGAGAGGGAAAGAAACATCAATGTATGGTTGCCTCTAGCACACCCCATACTGGGGACATGGCCTGCAACCCAGGCATGTGTCCTGACTGGGAATCAAAGGGGTGATGCTTTGGTTCGCAGGCCCACACTCATTCCACTGAACTACACCAGCCAGGGCCCAAAGGGTTTCTTAGACAGTATAGTAAGGGTATTAGTATTGGCCCATGCCTCAGTCAGTTCGGCCTGCTAAACCAAAATACCATAGATGGAATGGCTTAAACAACAGACATTCACTTCTTTCAACTCTGGAGATGGTGAAGTCCAAGATTAAGGCACTGGCCAATTCAGTCCCCAGTGAGGGCCTTCTTCCTTATGGAGATGGACACCTACTTGTTGAAACCTCATATGAAGGAGAGAGATACCATATCTTTCATGTCTCTTTTTATAATGATTGAAATCTATTCACGAGGACTCCAATCACATGACATAATTATCTCTGAACTCACCTCCAAATACCATCACACTGGGAATTGGATAGATCTTCAACATATGAATGACACAAGTATTCAGTCCATAGTACCTACATGTTACATATTATTAAAGCTTAACTTTTAATTTTAGTTAAACATATGCAAGTAGATTATCTAACTTTATTTTTCTACTTTGTATTATACCATGCTTGTCTAGAATGCAAATACTCACATAGGAATGCAAAAATCTAATTACATGTAAGAGACCAGTAGGTAAAGTAGAAATGAATAATGGTTTCAGAAGAAAACATGAACAGCCAACAGTGGGAAGGTGTTCTGGAGTCAGCTCCATCACAAGAGCCTAGGTAAGCAGCATAGTTGATGCAAGAATTTCATAGATATATTGATTTCCAAATTCTCAGGTGGACTTCTCCATTCCTCTATTAACTGTAAAGTAGGTCAGCCTTTCTTAAAAATTTAAATTCACCAGTCAACTAACTCAACAACTTTCTTTTCCAAAATCAATCTTTTCAATTTTTTATAACAGTTTTGGGAAAATACACATCCACAAAATGCACCCTTTGAAAGAGTGTGATTCAGTGGTTTTCAGCATACTCACAGAAATGTGCAACTATCACCAGTGTTTTTAAAACATTTCATTACCCCCAAATGGAACCTAATATTCATTAGCGGTCATTCTCCATTATCCCCTTTCCCAGGGCTTGATATTGTTCATCTACTTTTGTCTTTTTTGATTTTCCTACTCTACATATGATATCAATGGAATAATATAATATGTGGGCTTTTGGGTTGTCTTTTTTTCACTTAGGGTGCCTTCAAGGTTCACTGAGGTACCACACATTATTAGTACATTTCTTTTTTACCTAAATAATAGTCCCTTACAGAGATATACTGCATTTAAAAAAATCTATTCATTTATTTATAGAAATTTGAGTTTTTCCACTTTTTAGCTATTTTTTCTTTTCTTTATTGTTGACACTATTACCAATATCCCCATTTTAACACCTTCTGCCCACCTCCACCCAGCCCCCACCCCCCTTTCCTCTGGTCATCACCACACTATTGTCTGTGACTATGAGTTTGCATACATGTTCTTTGGCTACTCCTTTCACCTTCTTTCATCCAGTCCCAACCGCCTCTCTGACACCTGTCAGTCTATTCAATGTATCCATGCCTCTGTTTCTATTTTGTTCATCAGTTTATTTTGTTCATTAGATTCTACCTGTAAGTGAGATCATATCGTTTTTGTCTTTCTCTGACTGGCTCATTTTATTTAGCATAATAATCTCCAGGTCCATCCATGCTGTTGGAAATGATAAGATTTTCTTCTTTTTTACAGCCACATAGTATATTGTGTAAATGCACCATGGCTTTTTTATCAGCTCATCTAGTGATGAGTGCTTAGGTTGTTTCCAGATCTTGGCTATTGTAAATAACACTGCAACGAACATAGGTATGCACACGTTGTTGTGAACATTTGTGTACAGCTTTTGTATGGACATATGTCTTTAGATCTCTTGTGTATATTCCCAGGAGAGTAACTGCTGGGCTTTATGGTAATTCTACATATAACTTTTTAAGGAACTGCCAAACTTTTTTCCAAAGTGGCTGCAACATTTTGCATTCCTACCTATTATTTATGAGTGTAACAATTTCTCCCTATCCTTGCCAATACTCACTGTTGTCTTTTTTTTTTTTTATGGCAGTCCTAGTGGGTTGGAATTATACCTCATTACGGTTTTAACTTCCATTTCCCTAGCGAATGACAGACAATGTTGAAGATCTTTTCACCACTTATCGTCCATTTATATATCTTCTTTGGAGAAATATCTGTTCAAATCTTTATCCAATTTTTAGTATTCAGAGATAGAACTTTTTAATACATTCTGAATACAAATTACTTAACAACTATACAATTTGTAAATATTGCCTTCCATTCTGTTGGTTGTCTTTTTACTTCTTGGTAGTATGTTTTAAAGCTCACAGATTTTTTAAGTTTGGTGAAGTTCAGTTTATCTCTATATTTTTTTGTTGCTTTTGCTTTTGGCATCATATCTAAGAAACCATTGCTTAAACAAACATTTCAAAGATTTACTGCTATTCTTTAAGATTTTTATAGTTGTAGATATTAAACATGGGCATGTAATAAATTGATTTATATCTCACATATGAATGTGAGGTGGGCATCTGATTTTATTCTTTTGCATGTAGATATCTAGTTGCCCCAGCATTATTTGTTGAAAAGACTTTTCTTTCCTTCACTGAACTGTCTTGATTCCCTGTTTAAAATCAATTAACCATAAATATTCTGAAAACCCCATTCTTTTTAATTGCTCTGTGTCCTTAGGTGAGTACTTCACAGCCTTGACTAATGTAGCTTTGTAGAAAGTTGGAAATCACAAAGGGTCAGTACTCAACTTTGTTTTTTTTTCAATATTACTTTAATTCAATATTGTGTTGATTCTGTAGATGAAATTAGGCAATATTGCCATCTTAATAATATTAAGTCTTCCAGTCCATGAAAAAATAATGAATATCTTTCCATTCTTAGGTCTTCTTAAATTTCTTTCAATACTGTAAAAATTGTCAAAATTCAAGTACTTCTTGTATTGATTTATATAGTATAAAATTACATTTAAAGGCTTTGGCAATCACAGTATTGATTTTTCTAGTAGGATATGTATTTTTAAGAAACTAATTTGGAAGACTGCTTTAAAACCATGTTAAATGATTATATTCTTTTTATTAACAATAACAAGAGGCAAAAATTTAAATTTTTTCATAGGTAAATGCTCTTGGTTCAGAACTTTTGATGAAGAAACCTCCAAAATGATATATTACCACATGGGGAATTGTTATAATATAATATTGAAAATTAACCTTATGGTGCTTTTAAAATCAGAGGATTATATGGCAGTGACTCACATCTGATATTTGAAATGAATATTTTAATTACATTTTACAGAATTTTAAATCCCTAAACTCAATCAAGACATATGTATCTATGTATAATTTTTGAATTATTATGCTCTTTTGGATAAATGAGGCAAACATTACCCATATCATTTCAACCACTCCATGAATAGGAGGAAAAGGGGGAACTGACCGTCAGACTAGTCCACTGCCTGCAATATTACAGACATTCTACAGCACTGTCTCGCAATGGTTGTTTCTAAAATCCGAGGATTTCACAGTAAGGCAGCCAAATTTAGCAAATATACATACATGATGCCCAGTTAAATTCAAATTTCAGATAGACAAAGAATAATTTTTTAGATAAGTATGCCCTAGATATTTTGTCAGACAAACTCATACTGAAAAACATGTTATATATCTGAAATTCAAATATAAGTGGTTGTTCTGCCTATTATCTGGCAATGCTATATATATAGTTGGTGTCTAAATGATGCTTTCACATAGATTTGAGTAGTAACTAAATAACAGATTCTGAAACTCAGTTGAATTCAAGATTATTCATTAATAACACACACTGACCTTCATTTACTGATTTCAAGACACGTGAAAAGAGTTTGTGAATGAATACAGAACAAGATTTTATCTACATATAGCTCCTTTGGAAAAATGTTCTGTAAGAAAAACTATAAAGTCATTTTCAATTCAAAATTATTTTAATGCTTTGCAATCCCAAGTGAAGTCTGACACCTTATAAGATACATACTTTCTTAGTGAATTCTAGTCAATCTTTACAATATTTTCATATAACTGAAAGATACATAATTTTCTCCCTATTTAAAACAGACATGGAAACAGAAACATAGTAATTAATTGATCAAGGTTTTATAGTTTGTAATACTACAATTAAATACTGATCTGTCTCACTGTAAAGCCTGTATTCTTCCCTTACATGTTCTTTATACATTTAAATGTTTGCATATGGCTACCTATATTATCCAAATGTGGTAAATAGTCACTATTTATTTCACGTTATACATGCACACCTACACTTTAAGATAATAAATATCTAAAACTAAAATACATTAATTTAACACTAAAGATTTTTATTAATAGTGAGTCCAGAAAAATTTTATACAGATTTTATAATTCACTGCTAATTATCTGTTCAATTTTATCTTGTAAGAACAGTGAAGAATGAATTACCTTATAATTTTAACCCTTCTAGAGACATTCTGAAAGAGAAATTTTTATTATTTATCTTTTATTATATACTTATTCCTTGACATAAAAACATTTTAAATGTTGCCAGATTACTAATTGAACTAGAACCTCATATGCATATGTTGAAGCCTTTATGTTTCTCAACATTGCCCCAAGGTAAAAGAAATATTTATATTCAAGAGCCTATTCCAGCTTTTTAGTGCACAGCAAAGTGAAATGGAAGTGCTGCTTGTCATGTCCTGGATACAGGGTTAAGTTTCACTAGGATGACACCAACTGCTTTTCTAACATGATTCCCCTGCAGTGATTCAACCAACCAAAAATATCAATAAATCATAAATGAAATTTTGCTTTAGGCTAAATCTAGTTTAATCATATTTTTGCCTGGAAAAAAACCCTTACTTATAAGATTCAGTGTTATCTACTATGCATATATTATTGGAAAGCATCACCTACTAACCTTCATGAATCTGTAATACATTCTGAACATGTCAAAGTAGAAAATGAAGGCTTTATTATCTCTTTAAGATATTGGCAAGTAACCAACATGGCAGATATATTATATATAGAAAAACTACAATAATCTATAACAATCTAGGTTTCTAGTAATTTATATTCCAAAATTTCAATACTTGCTATCTTTTTTTTTTCTTTCTAAATCTAGCAGTCTCAGCCCTGGGTTTAGCCAAAGGCAAAGCTGTGAGATGTTTGAGTTGCGCTGTTACAGTCAGCAGCCTCCCTCTTTCATACTCTCCTCCCAGAGTTGCTCATCTTCATTCAGCTCTATCATGTGTCCTAGGCCATTAAGCTCTTTAGATACTTTGCAGACTATTTTCAATTCCTCATTCAAAATTAAGACTATGCCTTCTAGAATTATTTATATTTTGACATCTGGTTTTTCACTACCTCAACATACATTGAGTATCTACTGTGTGCAAATCACTGATGCCAAGTTCTAGGAACCAAAGTTCCCTTGAGGAGCTCATAGCTTGCTGGATAGATAGAAACAAACAAGAAACAGAAGATATCCAAGAGCAAAATAAACACCATATTTTGTGGTGTCCGCCCTGCCTGGTTTCAGGAGCCATAACCGCCCCCCCTCTGCCATGGCTAAGGCTGAGTGAGAAACCTCTGAGAACCAGGAGACCTAAGGAGACAAAACTTATTTCCCTGAACATGGGTACTGCCTGCTCTGCTATTCCCTTCAGCTTGATCGGATAGTCAATGACGGGCAACCATTCTCTGGAAAGAATGGACCTAAGACAGACACGATCACGTGGGAATAAACCATCAGGGAAGAGACTCAGGGGGCTGTGGAAGTGAGGGAGTGATCGACATTACCCCTGCCCCCTCGGCTTTGACAATAGCCTGAGTCCTTGTTCTGGATGTGAGAAATTCAAGTCTCCTGGCTGCCTCTGTCTCCTCCGCCCGACTCAGGGCCTACGGAAATAGGAAATAGCAGGGGCAGTGAGACTCAGACTAGAGTCGGTGGACACCTGGGGTAAATTAGACCTGGGGCATAAGATATGTAAAGTCCTGTGAGACTTGCTTGCTAGGATGCTCTTGGATGTGTAGGCTCTGGCAGGAAACTAGACTAATCCTGTACCTGTTAGATGATACCAGCCCCAAAACCTAGAATGAGACTTTTGAACCCTATGTAAATTATCTACCTGTTTTGATCTTCTCTGCTAGATAATAAATCCACATTCTGTATCTGTTCACTTACCCAATACTACCTAATAAAAAGCCTATTGAGGCGGCGGCTCAGGGTGCTCTCCTTTGAGAGAGTGGCCAGGCCACTCGGAGGCACCCTCCCCTTGAGAGGGTAGCCATGCCATCCCTATTCCTCTACAGGACTCAGTAGTCCGTGTGTATGTTTTTCTAGTGACTTGCGAGCATCTACAACATTTGTGATCACCGCGGGCCAGTGACTGCAACAATATTTTTACTTAGCCCCCAAGGTGCCATCCCCTCTTGGTTTTATTGCTATTTCTCTAGTAAATTTTCAGAGTCTGTGCTGTTGATTCTTGTCTTTCAACAATTTTGGGAGTCTACAGATCCATCATGACTTTTTTTCATCTCTGTCTACACTCGCTCTTTGGTGATCTCATACTCTTCAATGGGCTTAAATAAATTAATGGTTCTCTGGATTATCTCCTGCCTGATCGTAAATGTGAGGTCCAGACTAACATAGCTAACCTCCTGCTTGGCCTCTTCCCTCTAATGTCTAGTAAACATCTCACATTAAACATCTGGACAGGAAGCCTCTGTCAGGACAAATGTGGAGAGAGAGAATGGTTTCTTGTTGGAAAAAGTATCCAACAAGGGTGCATGTTATCTCCCCATTTGCTTAACCTATATGCATAACATATATAAAAAACTGGGCTAGACTCAGCAGAAGGAGGAATGAAAATCAGGGAAAAAATACCAACAACCTAAACTATGCATATGGCACCATCCTACAGGCAGAAAGTAGCAATGCTCGAAAAAACATGTGATAAAAATGCATGAAGAAAGTGCCAAAGCAGCACTGCATCTGAGCATCAAGAAGAAAAGAATCATGACTACAGAAGAAATGTATAACTAACATGGACAATGACGACATGGAAATTGCTAAAGATTTTTATTATCTTGGTTTAGTCATCAGTTCAAATAGAGGCTGCAGCCAAGAAATCAAGAGAAGGCTGAGCCTCAGAATGGCAGCAATGGAAGAATAAGGAAAGATCACTAAAAACAAAGATGTATTATTCGAGTCCAAGCTTAAGATCATCCACCCCCCTCATAACACCCAGTTACTAAGTACAGATGTGAAAGTTGGACTGTGAAGAGGCTGAAAGGGAAAAAAATGATTCTTTTGAAATACGGTGTTGGAGGTGAGCTATAAAGATACCCTGGACCACCAGAAAAGTGAACTATTGGGTCCTAGAACAAATTAAGCCTGAAAATATCCCTTGAGGCTAACATGACAAAACTGAAGGCATCCTTCAGGCACACCATGGAAAGGCAGCATTCTTTGGAAAAGAAAATACTCAGAGAAATAGAAGGCAGCAGGAGAAAAAGGAAGACAAATAATGAGATTAATGATTAATTGACTTCATAGGAGAAGCCATAGGCATTAATCTATAGGAGCTGAGCAGGGCTGCTGAGGACTGGACATTGAGAACATCACCCATTCATAGAGTTGCCAAGAATTGGGTCCAACTCAGTAGAAGGTAACACACACTCACTTCCTCCTTTGCTTCCTCAAAACGGCTTTCCCATCAAATGTATTGTCATTGCCTTTGTCCCAGATACTCATGTCAAAAACCTGTTCTTCTCTTCATGTCCTTTTTTCCCAACCAATCCTTCAGCAAATACTTACTATCCAACTATACTTTTAATGATATCAAATTACTTCCACATCTGATTTTTTTCCTAAGCCACAAGAGCATCTCTGCTTCCAATCTCTGTTTCTCTGTCTCCATATAATTTTTTTCTAGTACCCAGGAAGTGAGATACATTAAAAGAAAAAAACAGCATGAGTTGCTTTCAGCTCTCTTGGAATGACATGTGAAGTCTGTAACATATCCCAAGGGCTCTATATGATCAGACCTCAGCCAAAGTCTTTAGCTTCATTATGCAAAAGGCCTTCTATTCTGCTCACGCAGAATCCTGTTGCACTGGTCTTTTTGGCACACTTAGACATATCAATGCTGTCTCTGCCTTAATGCCTTTGCATGCACTCAATAGCCTCTCTCTAGTCACTTGGATTGTATACTCATACCATTCAGGTATTTTTCCTCACACATCGCCTCCTCACTGAGGCCTTACTGGTCACAGTATCATCGACATCTGTGCCTCATCTATAAATTATCTCCATCCTCCATTTCTTTTCTGTATCTTTTTCCTCATCTCTATTTCCCTAACTGATTTTACCACTCTTTGTAACACTTATTAGTGACATCATACTATATATTTAGTATATATGTCCTGTCTCCCTGACAACAAAGTAAGTTCCAAAAAGTCAGAAACTTGTCTATTCTATCTACTGCTACTACCTCAAAGTATAGAAAATAATTGAAAATAAAATTATTTTCTCCTCTCTCTATGGCATCCATTATAGAATAGGTATTTGTGTTCACTGTTTCTACATCTCATTCCCTGCTTTCTCTTTTTCAAAATTCAGTCTGCATTTCGACCCCCCACCCATCTGTTACCACACCACTGTCTGCGTATAAGAGAACAGGCGTGTTCAATCACTGTTAGTTATGCGGACAGTTGGTAAAGATGATTTGCCTTTGGGTGGTGGGCACACAGTGTAACATACAGATCATATCATGGAAATATACACTTGAAACCTATACAATTGTATTAACGAATGTCACCCCAATACATTTAATTAAAATTTAAAAAAAAATTAAAAAAACATTTTTTATTGATAATATTTTCCTGGTTAAACCACTAACCTAAAAAAATGACAAATTTAGTTTCCTTCTGTCTCTGCCTCTCTCTTTGTCTCCCTCCCTTCCTCCCTTTCTCTTCCTTTCTCAGCAGCAATCCATAAATCAACATCCAACTTCCATGTCATTTGTAAGTTTATTAACCTAGAACTTGAATAATGATTTCATAAATCTCCATATTTTATATTATATGCCAGGTTTCAAATGTCTTTGTTTTTTTTTTTTGCCTTTCCGTATATAGTCCTAAGGCTCTCTACTTGAAATGTGTGATTGGCATGTAATATCCCATGTTTTGACTTACTTTTAAGGTCTTGATATAAAGATAATGTGGGTCTCATAAAATTATTTAGATAATATCCCCTTTGTTTCTATTAATTATTTCTTTGCTATCATGGTAGAATTCACTGGTGAAGATATATAACCCCAAAGTTTCATTGGGGAAGATTTTAAATTAGTATTTCAATTATTCAATAGTTATAGAACTAATTAAATCTCTGACTTTTTGCTTTGTTTCAAAGGGTTGTATTTTTCTAAAATGATGATTCTACTGAATTTGTAAATTTGTTGTCATAAAGACATTCATAATCTTTACATTTTAAAGCATTTCTTTGTTAAATGATATAAAATGTACATATAGTGCAATGTACAAAATGCAGTATATAGCTACTTGTGTTTCACATAGGGATACACCTAGACAACCACACAGAGACGGACACTTGAGCACTGCCATTGCTTCCAGAAGATTCCCTTGTG
Organism: Trachops cirrhosus; assembly: GCA_028533065.1. NCBI lineage: Eukaryota > Metazoa > Chordata > Mammalia > Chiroptera > Phyllostomidae > Trachops > Trachops cirrhosus. The sequence continues at coordinate 123,775,383 of CM052538.1, forward strand.
CCATTATCTGACCTCTACAATCACATGTTGGTGTTTTCTTGCACTTCATATAAATCAAAACATACCATAATGTGTCTAGCATCCTTTGTTCAAAATAAGCTCTTTAAAACCTATTCATGTTGTGTATATCACTTTTTAAAAAATCTTCACCAGAGGATATGTTTATTGATTTTAGAGAGAAGAAGGGAGAGAGGAGGGGAAAAGGACAGAACAAGGGAGGCGGGGTGGGGGAAGAGAGAGAGAGAGAGAGAGAGAGAGAGAGAGAGAGAGAGAATCCTGTCACACTGCTGTTTTGGCCATGCCTTAAACATATCAATTCTGTCTGCCTCCCATATGTGCCTGGACTGGGGATGGAGCTGCAACCTAGGTATGTGTCCTGGCCAGGGCTTGAACCTGCAACTCACTGGTGTACAGGACAACATTCCAGCCAACTGAGCCAACAGCCAGAGCACTAGGACACTTTTTATTACTGTGCTAGATCCATTTTATAAACATATCATAATTTATTTGTTAAATTTCCACTAGATGAATATTTGAACTGTTTCTAGTTTTCGGCTATCATGTATCAAACTTCTGATAGCATTTTTTTATGTATCCTTCATGGCAATGTGCACTTCTTTCCTCTGAGTGCATGACTAAAACTATAATTACTATACATTAGCTTCAGAGGTTATTGAATAGTTCTCCAAAGTGAATGCAGGAATTCACTTGTGGCAATTATTCATGAGATTTTCAGTTGTTGTCTTACCAAAAATTATTATATCCTGTCTTTTTTATTTTTTATATTAATTACTCGGGGGGGGGTTGATAAAGCAGCATCTTCTTATGGGTTTAATTTGAATTCCTCTTTATACTAATGACGTTAAGAACCTGTTAATATTTTTTCTCAATCATTTGAATATACTATTGTGAAGTTACTGTCTACAACTTCTTCTTATTTTTTATATTTTTGCTTTTCATTATTATTGATAAGAAGCTGCTTTTTACCCCCTTCTATCTCTAAGGCTTTTAGGAGATTTATGTGTAGCAAATATTCCAGTAATTAGTTTGATTTGCTTTTTGTTTTCTGAATGATTTACTTTGTTGAATGAAAGTTCTACATTTTAATGAAGTCCAGTTAATCATTTTTTTTTGTTTTGTAGGTAATGTCTTTTCTATTTATCAAATAAATGTTTTCTTTTCTATTTATCAAATAAATGTTTATTCCAAGTTTCTGAATATATTCTACTCTTTTTATTCTAGAAACTTAATATCACACAAGTTAGTTTTTGAGCATAGTGATAAGTAATTGTAAAGGTTCATATTTTTTATACAGATATCTTATTTACTCTGCACAATTTAGTAGAAATAATCATTTCCCAATGGTCTACAGTGACATTTTATTATGTCATGTGATTGTGCATGTGCGATTCTATTTTCATGCTGTTTTTTTTTTCCTTTTGTCTTTTCTGAATCATTCTGTCAATAACACCCTGTTTTATTATGGCAATTTTATATTAAGACTTGACTTTTGCTTGTGTGAATACCCCTTTTTTCTTTTAAAATATTATTTCTGGCTTATGTAAGTCTTCTAAATTTTCACCAAAGAAAGGAAGGAAAGAAAATGAGAGGGGGGGTGGAATAGAAGAAAATTTCCTGAGATTTTGAATGGCATTGCTTTAAATTTCTAGATCTAATTAGGTAAAATTGACACCTCAAAAATATTGTCTTCTAATGCAAGAACGTGAAATGTACCTCTATTTACTTGGGAGTTCTTTACTATCTCTTAGTAATAGTTTATAGTTTTCAGTGTAGAGATTTTTCACAACATTTAGTAGTTTTATTTCTAGGTTTGTATTTATGTCACTGTAAATGAAATTTTAAAATATTATCTGTGCCATTTATCACTTGGGCGGATGGAAAAATAACTACACAAATACCAATAACTTTTCTTTATGTAAACACTAATATAGGGAATTAGTAACAAAAATATTACTCTTTTTTGTTTCATCCATTATAGTACTGAACTGTCCATCTTTTTTTTTTTTTTTTTTTTTAATTTTTCTTCTCCCTTTATGTCTCCTTGCAAACCCTTTCCCCAAATGCTGGGAGAATCTTCATCTCTTTTCTCTCTATTACTCACAACTTAAAATACCCTTGGCTTAGGTCTCTTCCCCAAACTGCATTACCCACACCATTCAGGTATCAGGAAAATGAAAGAGGCTCATATTTAGCAGGAGGTGTTTCTTAAAAGGAGTATTAGCTGTAAATGGCATGTTTGCTATTGCAATTGATGAAATTGCTGTGTCACAGGAGCCGATATTGTACTTTACTGAATCTGTGCTCCTCGGACAACAGCTGTACTATTACACCCCACATATGTTGTAATATTTTAAAGAACCTCTGATGGAGACGCATTGCCAAAAATAAGGATTTTAGAGATGGCTTTAATAAGTATGTTTTTAAGGAACAGAAATCAGTAAGAGAGGACAAAAGGGAAAAAGATTCATTGTAAAGAAAACTCTTGTTAGGAGAAGTTTTTTTTTTTTTTTTT
>CM052538.1:123778415-123856791 GCA_028533065.1 Trachops cirrhosus
TCCCCTCTCCCCTCTGGTCTCTGACATCCCGTCCTCCATTTCAGTGCCCTTTGTTATAATTTACTTGTTTCTTTGTTTTGTTGTTTAGGTTCCTGTTAAAGGTGAGATCATATGGTATTTGTCTTTCATTGCCTGGCTTATTTCACTTAGCATAATGCTTTCTAGCTCCATCCATGCTGTTGCAAAGGGTATGAGCTCCGAAACAAAGAAAGAAGGAGAAGTTTAATATCAAACCGATTCTAACATTTAAGTTTTCACATGTGAGTCTTTTGTTTATTTTGGTTTTTCTTGTCATTTATCAGATAAATATAATACACAGAGAACATAATCTTCAGTTTGTCACCACACCAAATTTTCTTAAATGTCAAATTAGTGCTAGATAAATCCAAGGTGATTTTTTTATATCTACTCTTTCCTTGAAAACTATCTATTCACCTGATGAGAAGGATTATCTTTAAGAGATCACTGTACAATGTGGTGAGATTAAGTGCACCTTACATACATTGCTAATTGTCACAAAATTTATTTTTCCTCCAGGAATGACCAATCTACTTCATTTTTCATATAATAACTTTAGTATATAGATGATATTGTGGAAACTTTTCTTAGGTTTAAGTGACATGTATGTGCCTTTCTTTTTTTAATTTCATTGCACAAATATCTTACTTTAAAATAATGACTGATGTCAAATTCCCGTTTTTGTTATCATCTTTGTATTTAGAATCTGATTGTGTATGATCTTTCTAGGTCCCTTGACATCTACTTTGGCAGAAGTCTAGACATCCCCAAAACATTGTTTTTATGTATATTCAATATCAGATTTGAACCCTGTAGATTTTCTATAAATCTTACGCTTTTTATTATACTTGATGATAATAAGAGTCAACACCTCACTGTATTGAATACGAGGTTTTAGAGTGTAAAATCCACTTACAGTATGTCCCACCCTTCATGCACACACAGTATACTTGAAATCCCCCCACTCCTGGAAGACATGTTCTTCCTTTTATGAAAGAAAAATTACTTCCTCTTTTATTTTATTTTTAAAGATGTTATTTATTTATTTTTAGAGAGGAGGAAGGGCAGGAAAAAGAGAGGTACAGAAACATTGATGCAAGAGAAAAACATCGATCTGTTGCCTCTCGAACGTGCCCTGACCCAGCATGGACCCCTCAACCAGGCATATGCCCTGACCAGGAACCAAACTGGTGATTTTGAGGAACAATATCCAACCAACTGAGCCACACCAGTCAGGGCTACTTCCTCTTTTAAATTCACTATTTTCCCACATGATTACCAACATTTTTGGCTAATCATTGCAAGTTGCATTATCCTTCACTAAAGCTGACATGACTCCTTTACAGAAAGATGCTAGTGTTATTATTATTGTTCTTGTTGTTGTTGCTATTTAGCGTGTGGGCATGAGGACCTCAGAGTGAAAAATATGGATCCAGACACAGTGTGTCAGTCTAGGCCCAGATATCCTCGATCCATGCCTGCTTTCATTTATACTCAGACTCTGCTGAGAACATGCACAAGTATGCATATTTATACCTGCCTATTCATATGGTCCAAGAAACAGGCAGAGTGTCATAACTCCTGTATGTGTATGTGTTGGTGTGTACATGCGGTTATGTTTCAGAGGTAAATTTTAGAGACAGATAGGTCACCCTGTGGGTGCATGTGTTCTAGAATTCTGTCCACATTTCAGCTGATTCCACTTTCCCTTCTCCTCTCCCTGCTATTTTCTAAGAATAACATTATTTCTAAATATCATTACATAGGTGTTATTTGTAAAATAACATTTTAAAACAAAATAACTGATTATAATTTTGTGCCTCTTCTCCCTAACATCAACTTTTCTAGCTTTCAAGTTATTAATATATATGATAGTAAGAATTATTCTAGGATTTGTGGCGATAATCATATTATATAATATTTTAGAAGGATATTTTGTTAATTCTATTTTATTGGAAGCAGAAAATAATTCAGATTTGAAGTGAAAGCCAATTTTCTACATTTGATATATATGATTGCATGTTTGGTTTGAGGGTATTCATGAAGTATTTTGTCATGATAATAAATAGTAAAGATGATTTGGCATAATTTCATTGTAATCTATTATGACACTTAATCGAGAAAATAAAAGTACAAGAAAACTTGCCTCATTAAAAACAAATCAGGATTGTGCTGCTCAGGAGGTCTGAGATCTGGCAAATTTGTAACTGTCACTTGTTTAGACCTTGTGATATTAGTCACGTCAATAAATGCTTTAAACTTATCTGAACCATACAAGTCAATCTATAGGGAAAAACTGCCAGTGAGAGTGGGTGCAATACCACCTACAGTCTTCTAAGGAGGAATATCATGGCCATGTGCTACCTCTGGTGGAGAAGCTGTTTTATAAAACTGATTTGATTAAGACAAAAGACCAAACCCGAAATTAAAAGTCCTTTCAGTACTCAGAAAAGTTCTTGTCACACTTCTCTTCTGACTATTTTGACAGAAAATATTTCTTTCCTTTGTTTACCTTCTTTTTATTAGTTATCTTGTTCAATATTTAATTTAAAAAAAGGGATGCTGGAGATTCTGTGTGAGAAGGCAAAGAATTAAGGGAAGCAATACTCGCTTTTACTTTTCCATGATGTGTGATGAAATACTAATGAAAGTAACCAAATATATAAACATTATTGATATTTTTAGAAAAGTTAAATATGAATCTGTGTTGTGATAGTTTCCTGAAGATATCATCAAAGCAGGCATATACCCCTAAAGCACAAGTACATGCACAGAGAATAATGTCTACTTTTCTTTGAAGAATTTTAGCAGTTTAACTTTTCTCTGTTTATTCAATCCTGTGCATTTATTATTTTGCTAAAAACCTACAAACAACCACATACAAGATTGCTAATTATTCTGTTCATATGTACACTTATTAATCTTTCTGCCTTTATCTATCAATGAATGACATACTGAAACCAAATTCAGCATACAGATAGATTTTTTAAAAAATATCGATTGTTATATTAGTTGTATCCCATGGCTACATAACCAAATAAGAATGAGCTTCTATCCATGAACACTAGAATTTTCCATTATTATTCATATTAAATTCATGGAAAATTACTTCCTTGGTGTAAAAGTTAATAAAGAGGTTTTGGAAACCTTCACAGCAGAAAGAAAAATCAAGAGTCCATGTATAAGAAGGATTCCAATTCCCATTGCTGACTCCAAGATGCAGGTGCCCCTGTGTGAAGACCTGTAAGAAGCTCCTTGTAGCTACAGAAGATCTATGACTGGCAGCTAGGAGAAAATAGGGACATCAGTCCTACAACTTACAAGGACTGAATTTGGTGAACAACCTAAAAGAATTGTTTTTCTTCAGACCCTTTAGTTGAGATGCCACTCTGCCATAGCATTTTAGCCTGGTGAGACCCATCTCAGATCCCCAAACTACAAAACTGTGATATAATAAGCGGGTGTTGTTCCAGCTGCCAAGTTTGTGTAATTTGTATGACAGTGATAGGAAACTAACATAGGCAACCTCAGAACAGGCTTAAGGGGAGTTTTACAAAACAGGCACATCTCATTTTATTGAGCTTTGCTTTATGTGCTTCACAGATATTTCATTTTTTACATATTGAAGATCTGAGGCAACTCTGCATCAAAAATCCATCGGTGATATTTTGCCAACAGCATTTGCTCCCTTCATGTCCATGCCATATTTTGGTAATTCTTGCAATATTTTAAAACTTTACATTGTTATTCTACTTGTTACGGTGATCTGGGGTCAGTGATCTTTGATGTTACTCTTGTAATTGTTTGGGGGTGCCATGAATCACACCCATATAAAACGGCAAACATAACTGATAAATGTTGCATATATACTGACTACTGTACCAAACGGTGATTCTCCCATTTCTCTCCCTCACCTTAGGTCCCCCTATTTCCTATGACACAGCAATATTGAAATCAGCTAAGTTAATAACCTAATAGTGGCTTGTAAGTGTTCAAGTAAGAGGAAGAGACACAAGTCTCTCACTTCAAATCAAAAGCTAGAAATGAGTAAGTTTGGTCAAAGTTAGGCCTCTTGCACCAATTAGCCAAGTTGTGAATACAAAAGAAATTTTCTTGAAGGAAATTAAAATGTAAATGGTAACATACAACTAATAATGCATAAATGATAACAATGAAAAACAGCCTTATGGCTTACACGAGGAAAGTTTTAGTGGTCTAGATAAAAGATCAAACGAGCCACAACATTCCCTTCAAGCCTGGTCTAGAGCAAGGCCCTAACTCCCTTCAATTCTATGAAGGCTGAGAAAGGGGAAAGTTGCTACCAGACCAGCAATTTAGTGACATGTTTTAGAATGAAGTTGTAGGTACTTGTATGTATAATAGGTATATTAATTTATTAATATTTAGTTTAGAATTTTCCTAATTTTTATTGCTATTTAATCATGTGAAATGATGTCATCCTCACTATTGATACAGAATCTTTATTATGAATAGATATCTTTGTATATTCATATTTAACTGTGAAGAATATTGTTTACAAAAGTCTGCATTTGTACAGTGTGTTCTCACTGTTCAAAATTCATATTCTCTATTTGCCTTGAATCTACCTGAACCAGATCATTTCTTCTGGACTCTGTGTGATAACAGGAGCCTAATATATTAAGATAAGTTCATGAGATCAATATACCGCATTTTGGACTATAAGATACACTATTTTTTTCTCCCCCCCCAAATTTGGGAGGAATAATGGTTGTTAATGCTGCTGTTGAGTTCTGTTTACATTTACATTGGTGAAATATTATGTTATTTATGTCATTAAATATTTTACCACATTTTTTGTTTCAAAAAATTTTCCCCTATTTTTCTCCTCTAATACTTAGGTGTGTCTTATGGTCCAAAAATAAGGTACATTTGGATAATTGTAGTAATAGTGATGCTATAATTTAAAAATTAATTTTGTAAATTTTATTTCTATGTAGTATAAAGATATTCATTTAGGAGGAGTTTTTTCCAAAGGATATATAGCCAACAAACATGGCTAAATTATGTTGTAGTAACAAATAACCCAATAATCATCAATCTACCAAAAAAAAAAAAAGGAATTGCTTTTCTCTCATAGTACATGTCCATTGAGGACCACTTGCAATTCTGTTCCAGGTTCTTCTTCATTGTAGGATTCATGCTAAAAGAATAACCTCAATCATGGCCTCTTTGCAGAGGAAAAGGACATGGGCTTTCCATGAGATGATTCTTAAAGCTTTTCCTCTGCTATGTCTGTATCACATCTGACCAGATTCCATTGGACAAAACAAATCATGCAGCCAAAGCCTCAAGTCAGTGCAGCAAGAATAAATTCTCCTTTCACAATGAGGTTCTCCTTGTTACATAGTTCCTGGTAAGAACAAATCACCTTCTTTCTTATGGGCAAGGGAACCTATAATGGGTTATAACAATGCAATCTATAGCATTTATGTCATGAGAAAGTATCACAAGAAAGTATGGCTAAAAATAAAGCCTATGGGTGTGCTCCCCCCACACAGGAGTATGCTAGCACCTTTCCCTTCCCCCTCATTTTCCCTCTCAGATGGGCATCTCCTAAACTCTAAGGGTCCCCAGGAGACTTACAACCCGGGGAGAAATGGACAGCAGCAGCTCTTCTGAGCTAATCCCTGTCCCTGTCTCCAAGGCCCCCTTTTCTCCGACTTTCCAGTGGCCCAGAGCAGCCCTGTGTAGGCTCTCTCCAGTTGCTTCCTCTGTCCAAAGTGCTTCATTGTCTTTTCCCAACTTTAATAAACATACTCTCAAAATCAAATAACAAATAATAAAAAAATAAAGCCTATGAAATCTTGCAAGTTATTTATTTGGAGATTTTAATGTTCATATATTAAACGTACTCACTTTTTTAGTGTGAAGGTGATACAGGGTGCAGCCAAGAGGGGGGCCCCTGATAGGGATTTGGAATGGGGCCCAGGACTCGAGGTGTCCAGAAAAAATTAGGATGTCCTCACCTCCCCTCACCCACAGGTGTGGGTTGGGGGAAGGGACAAATGGAGCAGGGCCACTGAGAGCTGTTTTGCATAGCAACAGCTTTGCAGCTAACCTCTGGTGTGGTCATTTAACATATCTATAACCTTTAACTGGTCACATAGATATATTAAATAGCTGTGGCCATGCTCTGAGCCAGGGGAATGGAAGTAACTCCCCCCCTAAGATGTAACTGGGCAGGGGAAGGTCCCCTGAGTTACAGCACCTGTGTGAAAGCTTGGTGATGACTGGCTTCAGGACATGGGGTCTTGTGGTAAGTGTAGCCAATTGTGGGAGGAGTCAGAAATGGGGCTGCAGAGGAAGATTGGCACAAGGATTTAAAGGGAGATGTGGCAGCCATTGCAGAGAGAACCACGTGGCTTTGCCAGAGTGGGGACTCCCGCAGCCATTGTGCAGAGAGGACCACTCAGCTGTAGCAGTGAAGGAGAGCCACGTGGCTTTGCCAGAGTGAGGACCCGCACAACTTTAAAAGGGGGAACCACCACCCAGCTTTAGTAGAGATCCTGGTGACACAGATGATGGTGCAGGGAACCAAGGGAGGCCTACCAGCAGAGATGGATTGCTGGGAAGAACTGGGGACTGCCTGAGCCATGGGCTTCTATTTCTTTTCCAGAGATACGGTACCCCAGACTGGGCAAAGGGGGAAGGGAGGACTGTGTGTGTGTTTGTGGGCATTTTAAGGGACTTTGGGATTTTAATGAAGACATTAGGTCACTACTTTAAGTATGTATAGCATTAAATAAACATTTCCTTTCCTTTTCACAAATCTCTGGCATTGAGAGATGTCTTTCCTATAAGGCGGCGGAAATAATGAATCTGGGGGGCTCCTTTCAGTAATAGTATACCGCCCTCGGGCCCCCTTCAGCCCCCCCTTGGCCCCCCTTGTTGTTCTGTAACAAAGGTGCATGGATTTTTAGGTTTATTTCTTAATGGAATTTTTCACAGTGATCTACTTTATACATTTAGTCTTGTGGATGGTGACTTTATTTCATACACTTACAAGACCTGTTATTTTTTAGCAAATGTTTTGGATCTGAAATACAGCCCAGGAAAGTACCAGGCTATGAAAATGCATCTATTCATGCATTTTCATCAAACACGATGTAACACATGCACATGCAGCCTCCTGGTCATCTGCCACCTTCTAGAAATAACCTGCGTCAGTTCAAAGCAGAGTGGCAAGTTTGCAATGTAATAAAGTACATTCTATTTCTCACTTCTTTGTATCAGCCAATCATAAGGAAACAAACAAACAAAAAAAAAAGACATAGTATCTAGCAGAGAGGAAAGAAACTCACAGATTTCCAATAATTGAATTAGTGCTACTACTGGCCTTTTAGAAAGTCATTTACCAGGTGAGAAAGTCATTTCTTTATCTGCTGTTATTCAATATAATGCCTCTGAGATTCATTTACATAGAATCCCTTGACACTATTATTACCCCTCCATCCTGATAGTAGAAATGGTTCATTGTTATAGATAGTAATGCAGAGATGAGTATTTACAGTTTTAGCACTTATGAGCTGGACTTCATATACACTATTAAGCTATTCGTTAGAATTATGTGCCTGTATTTATGTGAGTACAATTTTGTGTACTTGCTAATAAAGTTTTATCTCCTTTTATTTTCAGTCCCAATTCTAGAAGTTTCAAAATAATGGATATAGCTGAGATTGCACTTATATAGCAGTAAGCCAGCTGCTGCCATTTAAAGAAATATTTAATAATATAGAATGTTATTATTAGGCATAATAAGAAAGAGAGCACAGTTTCCTATGCTACACACAATAAGTTGAAAAGTTGGTCCATATATTTAAAGTGTGCTCTGCTTGGAAAAATGAATAAAATTATCCTATATTTACTTTCAGAGACAATAAATTTCTACTCATTGTGGGCAAGTGGATATTTCAATGGACGCTAAAATATGTTAATGCTTAGACAATGAATTGTAAAAGACCTAGGATTCTTAAACATTAGTGCATTTTCACAAACTCTTTAAATAAGATTCATATTTTATGTCACACCAGTAGTTCATGCTCTTCCAGAAAATGCGGCTGAAAATCACTTATGCCTTTTAGGTACACAGTAAAAGATATTTTAGGGTAAAGTGTCTGACAAAGACTCTCACTCACCAAGCTTTAGTTAGGCTTCTCTAAGACTTCCTCTCAACTAGGCCTCAACCTTGAGCTTTGGTTTTCTGATCAAATCCAATTTTAGCAAGAATCCTGGTAAATCAGCTTAGCAAAAATCCCCCTGCCCCACCCTTGATATCGAATCACCCTGTCTTGTTTTCAGCAAGAATGCTGTTGTCAGTTTAGCAAGAATCGTCTGCCCTTGATATTTCTTCTTAGTAATTTTTCATCCACTGACCCCATCACCCTCTCATCCTACTTCTTTGTCATAAATTCCCACTTGTTGTTGTTGTACTTGAAGCTGTGGCTGATCTGGTTCCCCAATTTCTATGCAATATCCCTACTGCAATAGTTTTAAGTAAAACCTTTCTTCCTACTTAACAAAGGTCAAGATATTTTTTCCCTTTAATAGTTCTCTAAAAAACAACAAAAACAACATAAGCAAACAAACAAACAAAAAAAACTTCACCAGAACCAGTGATACATAAGTATATGTAGAAAAAGATTTAGTTTAAAGAATTGACTGATGAGATTAGGACAGCTGAGAAACATTAAATCTGAAGGGCAGGATGACAGGATGGCAAGTCAGGGAAGGGTTGCAGTCTCAGTGTTGTGTCCAGAATCTATAGGGCGCAGCAAGAGACTGAAAGCTTAGGTCGAATTTCTATGTCACAGTTTTGAGGCAGAATTCCTTTTTCTCCAGGAAAGCTCATTATTTGCTTATAAGGCCCTCTCTTCAATGGATTAGATGAAGCCCACTTGCATTATTGAAGATAATCTAATTAAAGTCAGCTCATTATAAATGTTAATCACATCTACAAACTACTTTCATAGCAACGTCTAGATTAGTGTTTGACAAAACACCTGAACACCGTAGCTTACCCAAGTTGACTCGTGAAATTAACCATTAATTACAATCACCAAAAGCCATTCTGTTGTGTTGTAAAATCATAATGCCAAAAAATGGCATACAAATAATTTAAAGGCACATTTCAACTCTATTTAAATATGGATTATTGACACTCTCTAGCTTCATATTCAACTATATGAATATCACTCACTATTCATAGTTATTTCTAAAATTTTATTTTTACTATGTTTGCTTTATTCTTATTGTTTACACTATTACAGATATCTTCACTTACCTCCCACTTGCCCACCTCCCTACTGTCCTTGCCTCCCCTTCCCTCTGGCCATCCCTACACTGTTGTCTGTGTCCATGGGTCATGCATATATGTTCTTTGGCTAATTCCTTCACTTTCTTTGATCAAGTTCCCTTACCCCCATCTCCTCTGACAGCTGTCAGTCTGTTCCATGTATCCATGCCTCTGTTTTTATTTCATTTGTTAGTTTATTTTGTTCATTAGATCCCACATATGAGTGAGATCATATGGTATTTGTCTTTAACTGACTGGCTTATTTCACTTAGCATAATGTTCTCCAGTTCCATCCATGTTGTTGCAAAAGATAGGAGTTCCTACTTTTTTAAAGACATGTTAATTCTTAACTGAAAGTAATCTTCAAATTCAGAATATGATCTCATTTCATGAGGATTACCAGTAAACACTGTATAAGAAAGGCAGTGTAAAGAGGTGCAGAGCATGAGTCCCCTGAAAATGGAGAAATCACCCCAAATCCTGTAGGGGGGCAGGGAAGTGACAGGGAGGGGTGCCCACAGAGCAGAAAGTACAGTGTTTAAGGCACCTTATATAACAAAGGCAGATTAACAACCTGTCCCTTCCTGAAGGAAAGAACTGTGGAAATTGCAAGAGTATGTACTTGACTTTGAGAACATGTGCCAGCAGAGTGACTCAGCAGAGTGACTTATGACACAGCCAGGGGAAGCTCTTACAGCAGCTTTGTGAGCTGCCAGGGTGGACAGCGGCATGCGGATGCCCTCCCCAGACGCCTGTGTGTCACTGGGAACTCTTGCCCTCACTAAAGATGGCAGCCAATAGAGGGTCAAAGACACTGGGGAGCTGACAAAAATGGCAAACACTAATACACCATAGGAAAAGCTGAATGTTAGATGATGCAGAAAGTTCTGAGCTGAGCATTTAAAATTAGGGCAGCCACAGCAGTGGGGGGTCTGCCACAAGGCTGAGACATCTGCCTAGATGCCTGCCTGAGGAAGACAGTGACAGAGCTGGTGGAGTTGCGGGAACCTGCCTGGCCAAGCACACAGATGCATGAGAGATGCTTGGAGCTGAACTGGGACCAGAAGTGCTAAGCAGCAGACTGCTGTTTTTCTGAAGGATGGTACCTCTGAGTGGCATATTCTGAAACTGGTCTGGCAAAGCATAAGGAGGCAGGGCTATTGTTTTGGGGTGTTTTTAAAAGGAGAGGGATTGAACAACAGAAATCTGCCATTATTCTAAATCTGTATAACCTTTAAATAAACAACCCCTTTCCTTTTTCGCCAAACTCTTGCCTCAGGAGTCACACTGCAAGGCTGCAGGCAATCAAACCCCACAGCTGTTCCAGAACACCACTGGCTGGTTCTGGAGCATTCTTAGTTTTAATACTTGGAGTATTTTGAATCCCTTAAGCAGTCCATTGGCACAGTTTATGGCAATATTTATATCACTCATAAAAGCCTTAGGGAAAATCGTGGATTTTAAGGCCTCTGTTTGCTGACTTCAGGGCTCTGATTAATACTTTATCACAGTCCTAAGTAAAGAGGGGAAATGGTCATATAATCTGTGCACGATCACTAGAAATTACTTTATTTACTTAAATATTTGTTCCTCTAAAAGATTTATTCAGATTATGAGAATTTGCTAACTAAAAATTAAAGAGATAGTGGAAATGACAAATGATTAAACTCTTTTTACTTGGAAAGGAGAGCAAAATTTCAGATCAAAGAAATGATTATACTAGGAATATGAAGTTCATCTATCTGCATTCTATCAAAGTCAAAACAAAGGCAGATATAAAGTGGCAGTCAGAGAATATGAGGGTAAAACATGCGGAGACAGAGGGAAAAGGAAGACTATGAAAGCTTTTCAGGAAGAGCAGATAGTTTCCATAGTAACAGATAATTTTTTTTCAATGTGAAAGAACCTATTTTGAATATGTTATTGGTGATTCAGATGCAAAAACAAGAAGATGGCACAGGAATTTACATACCACAAATCTTAACTCTAGAAACTAGAAGTTGTTAAGAATACACTTGTAATTTCCGTTGTTAGATTTGTGTGCCTATAAGGTATCTATGTTGGGCAGTGGAACTTATTCAATCCATGCGGTCCTATTAGTAACACAGTATAAAACAACCTAAAATTTAGCGCTCACTTTACTTACCAAAATTTTCACATTAGAAATGTGTCCATCTACAAGAAAGAACACCTTTTCCAATTTGCACATGGCAGGTGGTAGGGGTGTGTGTGTGTGTGTGTGTGTGTGTGTGTGTGTTAAATGAGAAAGACAAAGAAAAGAGAGAGAGAGAGATTTCATTTAAGAACATATGGAACAAATTTAATGTTGATAAGATAACTATTTCAAAATACTTACTCTTCACCTGTTCCCTGCCTCTGTGGGCAGAACCTACATCCCCAAATTTGACCTTTAGGACCTGTCTTGGTGTTTGCACTTGTCAGTGAGGGCAGCCAATGTGAACAGACAAAAAGCTTAAAAATAGACATAATGTTGATTTTGCTCTCTGAACTTCTGCTGTCACCCTAAGAAAAACCTGTATAGTCTAGCCTGTTGGTACACGGGGAACTGATACACTTTAATTGAGTCTATCCTAAGTCAACTAACCTTAAGTTGAATTTGGGAGTATTTTTTGTTATGTATCCATAGCCAAATGTACTAAAACTGGCAACCAGAAACAAATTGATGCCATGATAAAATCTTAAAATATGTAGCATTGACATTGGAAGTGAGAAGCTAGTAAAGACATGAGAAAATATAATAAAACTATTATTAAAAACTTGAAAAATATAAACCTGTCTTACATCACCCGTAATAAGTAAAAATGTACTTAAAGAATTGAGGCAGATAGTTGCCAGGCAGAATGTTGAAGTCATGAACTAACATCTTTTGGCCGTGTACCATTAGGTTCTTTAAAACGGGCCAATTTATAAGCAGGATTTAGTAGGACGATAAAAGTGTTGAGTCCGATTTCTGTTCCTACATATTAGGACTTGGAAGTTGCCACATCGTTCTAATAAAAGGTAAGAAGCTAAACAAGTGGAAAAATCAACAACTATTCTTATATCATAAGACAAGTGAGTACACAGGACAGACTGCTACCCCCAACATAGACAAGTATGAAGATAGGTAGGCAAGTATAATGAATAATTAATTGCTTACAGGAGCAGAGAGTCACCAGTGGGAACCAAAAACAGCCATAGACATCAGTGCTGTGGTAGGGATACCTGAGCTATAATCAATACATTGCTAGAAGCTCAGTGAAGACAAGTCTGAGAGTAAAAATTTCCTGAGGGAATTGTCATGGAAGGGGCCCTGTATTGTAAGATTCACCTCCATGGGTTTGACTGGGTTTCCACAGTAAATACTTATATCAGAGAAAAATCCCCTATTGCTTCTGTCAGGGGAAGGAAAAAGAAACAGATTTGAAACATGCCAGAGTACTCTTATTACTTTTAACAAGGCCTGCTCTCAGGAGAAAGTATTTAACCAGAGCTCAAACGGTGGCAGTACCATCAGAACCTAACTCACCCGAGAAAAGGGACATGCCCGGCTCTGGCTCCCTCTATCAGCCTATCTCACCTGAGGGGATAGAAAACAACTAAGAAATACTTAACAAAGTCCACAGTCCAAACACTTAGACTCATTGGCAGACTAAGACTTAATCATAGGCTTATAAACTACTTTTCTCCCTAAACTTTTCTGCCACACTACAAAATATCTATTTACAGCAGTTTCTTTTGACATTGGCAAGCTTCTCCCTGGGCCCAGCTGGCAGGAAGCCAGGAAGCCAGGAAACCATTAATTGCCCAAATGCTATCCCTTCTTCTTACAGCCAATTAGCAGCTAGACTGAAGGACACTGCTGTCTGCAAGATTTACTTTGATGGGCTTAAATTTTGTGTCTTTCACTCACACATGGGCACTAACAAGAAAGACTGTCCTTTCAGTGACCTCCCTCATTTAAATGCTGAAAAACACACCCCTGGGTAGAGATTTAACGTGCTCATGCCTCGCATGAAAAAGCATGCAGTCCCACTGTCAGACACACCAAAGAGTCCCCACCTCTACATACTTGGACATCTCGTTTAGACATCAGGCTGTCCACAACTTTTTAAAAACGGTTCCCGGCTTTGTTCCAGGAGCAGCATTTCTCTTTTTCCCTTTAAAAGTAGTCTCCCTCACAGGAAGAAGAAAT
Organism: Trachops cirrhosus; assembly: GCA_028533065.1. NCBI lineage: Eukaryota > Metazoa > Chordata > Mammalia > Chiroptera > Phyllostomidae > Trachops > Trachops cirrhosus. The sequence continues at coordinate 123,791,963 of CM052538.1, forward strand.
AAAAGTCACCCAAATTGGAAAAGAAAAAGCAAAACTACAATTATTTGAAGATGACATGATACTGTATAGAGATGACCACAAAGATTCCACCAACCAAAACGTCTACAATTAATAAATAAATTCTGTAAGTGGCAGGATACAAAATAAATATCCAGAAATCAGTTGCATTTTTATATACTAATAATGAACTATCAGAAAGGGAAACTAAGTAAACAATCCCATTAACAATTGCATCCCCCCAAAAAAATCAAACCAAAACTTAAATTTAACCAAGGAGCTAAAAAGACCTGTACTCAAAAAATTTTAAGACAGTAATTGAATAAGATATGAATAAATGAAAGCATATACTGTGCTAATGGATAGGAAGAATTAATATTGTTAAAATGACCATATTATCCAAAGCAAGGTATAAACGCAACACAATTCCTATTAAAATACCAATGGTGTATTACACAGAACTAGAAGAAATAATCCAAAAATGTGTATGGAACCACAAAAGAACCTGAGTAGCCATAGCCATCTTGAGGAAGAACAAAGTTGGAGGAATCACCCTACCTGATTTCAAACTATACTACAATACAAGACCATAGCAATCAAAACAGCATGGTACTGGCATAAGAACAGAAGAGAATAGAGAGTCCAGAAATAAACCCATGCCTATATGGCCAATTAATATTTGACAATAAGGCAAGAACATACAATGGTGCAAGGGTAGTCTATTCAATAAATGGTATGAGGAAAATTGAGCAAACACATCCAAAAAAGAAACTAGAGTACCTTTTTACACCATATGCAAGAATAAACTCAAAATGAATTAAAGAATTAAATATAAGGCTTGAAACTATAAAAATCCTAGAAGAAAACATAGGCAGAAAAATACTGAACATTTCTTTTAATGGTTTTTTTTCTGATCTATCTCCTTGGGTAAGGGAAACAAAATAAATAAATAAATAAATAAATAAACAGATGGGACTACATCAAACTAAAAAGGTTTTGCACAGCAAAGAAAACCATCAACAAAAGGACAAGACAACCCACTGAATGGGAGAATATATCCCCTAATCATGATCAGATAAGGGGTTAATATCTAAAATGCATAAAGAACTCATACATCTCAACACCAAAAACATACAAGGAAACAAATTTTAAAAAATGGTCAAAGGACCTGAATACACCTTCAAAGAGGACAATATGCTTTTCAAAGAGGACACACAGATGGCCAATAGACATGTGAAAAGAGGCTCAACATCACTAACATCAGACAAATGCAAATTAAAACCACAACAGATATGCTTTCACACCTGTCAGAATGGCTATCATCAATAAATCAATAAACTTAAGTGTGGGAAAGGATATGGAGAACAGGGAACCCTCATGACCTGTTGGTGGGAATGCAGACTGGTGCAGCCACTGTGGAAAACTGTATGGAGGTCCCTCAAAAAATTAAAAATGCAACTGCCTTATGACCCAGTGATTCCACTGCTGGGTATATATCCAAAGATACCCCAAAACTAATTTAAAAATATATGTATCCCTATGTTCATAGCCACATTATTTACAATAGCTAAACTATACTAGCAATCCAAGCACCCATCAATAGACAAGTGGATAAAAAAAGCAGTGATACATATATATAATGGAATATCACTCAGCCATAAAAAATTAAATCTTACCATTTGTGACAGATGGATAGACCTAGCTAGTATTATACTAAGTGAAATAAGTCAGTTAGAGAAAGACAAATGCCATGTGATTTGACCTATATGTGGGATGTAAAGAACAAAATAAATGAACAAACAAAACAGAAATAGACTCATAGATACACAGAACACACTGATGGTTGCCAGAACTCAGGGGTTCGGGGGACTGTGTGAAGAAGGTGGAGAGAGTGAGAAGTACACATTGACAGTTACTAAACAGTTATGGGGACGTACAGTATAGCATAGAAAACATGGTCAATAATATTGGTGCCAGCGGGGTAGTGGGAACATCAAGGGGATATTTTGCAAAGTATATGATTGTCTAATCAGTACATCTGAAACTAATACAATATAATATTGAATATAACATATAATTGAAATATATATTAAAAAGAAAAACATCATTAATTATAAAGCATTTCTTCTGGGAAAAAAGTTCTTTCCATAGGTGCTCATATACAATAAAACTCTCACCTGAGTACTACTTTGTGTTGAAGTCACTTGATTTCTGTCTCCTAAAATCCTGAGAACCCAGGCTGACTCAGTGGTAGAATTCCTGCCTGCTATGCAGCACACCTGGGTTCAATTCCTGGCCACCATACCAGGCTCTTCCTCAGTATCTGGCAATCTCTTTTGATTTCTATCTGGGAAATCACAAGAACCCAAGGTGCCAGAAATACTTTTAGTAAATATATCATGTTCAGCAAGCAAGAAAAAAATATGAAGCTTATGAAAAAGCAAAAATAATTTGAAAAGATAAAGTAAGCATCAGATCGACATAGCAGGATTTTTCAAATTATAAGACTGGGAATTTAAAACAACTATGATTAATATGCTAGGGGCTCTAATAAATAAAGTAGGCAACATGTAATAATAGATAGGCAATGTAAGCAGAAAAATAAAAAATCCTAAGAAACAACCAGAAAGAAATGCTAGAAATAAGACACTGTAACACAGAGGTAGCAAGCCGAATCCAGCCCTCCACCTTGCTTTATGGGACCCAGCACCTTGTTTCTGCCTGGCAGCAGCACCGAGCTCCTTGCCCCTAGTTAAGGAGTAGTTACATGTATACAGTGCTAAAATTACATTAGGCCCTTTGAAGGCAACCACGAGGCTCATGTAGCCCCCAGTGAAAATGAGTTTGACACCCCTGCTATAACATAAATGAAAAATGCCTTTGATGAGCTTATGAGTAGATTGGAAATGACTGAGGAAAGAATCTGAGTTAAAGGATATATCAATAGAATTTATAAAACCTGAAAACAAAGAGAACAGATACTGGAAAAAAAACCACAAAATATCCAAGGACTATGGATCAATTACAAAAAGGGTGACATGTGTACAATAGAGATACCAGAATATATACTGGAAAAAAGATAAAGAAATCTAAGATATATTTGAAATAATAATGACTGAGAATTTTCAAATTTAAAGTCAGAAACCAAACCACTGACCTAGGAAGGTCAGGGAACACCAAGAAGAATAAATGCAGAAAATAAAAAAAAAGTTAAAAAGACCCATAAACAAAAAACTACACTTAGGCATTTTATTTTCAAACTACAGAAAATCAAAGATAAGGAAAGAATCCTGAAAGATGTCAAAGGGGGGAGAATCATTTTAACTGTAGAGGAACAAAGGTAAAAGTGATATCTGAACTCTCCTCAGAAACTATGTGAATAAGAAGAGTGGAGTGAAATATTTAAAGTGTTGAGAGGGTAGGAAGCAAACTAGAATTCTGTACCCAGCAAAATTATCCTTCAAAAATGAAGACAAATTAAAGACTTTTCCAAAAAACAAAAATTGGTAAAATTGTTGTGAGTAGACATGCCACATAATAAATGTTAAAAGGAGTTCTTCAGAGAGAAAGAAAGCAATATAGGTCAAAAACTTGTATTAACTTAAAGTAAGAAAGGACACCAAAGAAGAGAGAAGCAAAAGTTAAATAAAAATGTTTATTTTTCTTATTTTAATTATTCAAAATAATAATACTGCCCTGGCTTAGTGTCTCAGTTGCTTGGAGCATTGTCCAGTACACCAACAGTTTGTAGGTTCAATCCCTGGTCAGGGCACATACCTAGTTTGTGGGTTTGATCCTGATCAGGGCAATATGTGAGGCAACCAGTTGATGTTTCTCCATCATATCAATGTCTGTCTGTCTGTCTGTCTCTCTCTTTCTTTCTCTCCCCCCCCCAACCCCTCTAAATCAAGAAACAGTAAGGATTTTTAAAAAAGAATAGGAAAGGAAAAAATAATATGCAAAGAAACAAATCAGCACAGGTATTTTTCTCTGACTGTCCAAGATTTAAGAGCCAAAAGTGCCTCTACTCATCAAGTTTTCTCACTCCACTCCAGGATCTCAAATCTGGGAGAATTTGGGTGCTAGTCTAAGCTAATGATTACAGAGCACAAGGACTGTAGTGAACCAGAGCTGGAAGGCTCACCTATCCCATCTCCTTGGTTTTCTCTCTTCCCAGACGAGCCTAAGGTGGGAAAACTGACTATCAAGGCCTTATCTTCTATACTATATTCTCTACCCAAAGCAGTCTATAGGTTCAACCCAATCCCTATTGAAATACCAATGACATATTTCACAGATATAGAACAAATATTTCAAAAATTTATATGGAACCATAAATGACCATGAATGGCCTCAGCAATTTTGAGAAAAAGTAGGAGGGATCACAATACCTGACATCAAACTATATTATAAGGCCTCGGTAATCAAAACAGTCTGCCACTGGCATAAGAACAGACACATAGATCAATGGGACAGAATGGAGAGCCTAGAAATAAACCCATGACCATATGTTTAACTAATATTTGACAAAGGGGCAGGAGCATAAAATGAAGTAAAAGTAGCCTCTTCAACAAATGGCATTGGGAGATCTGGACAACTCCATGCCAAAAAATGAAACTAGATCACCAACTTACATCACCCACAAATATAAACTCAAGTGGATAAAAGACTTAAATATAAGTCATGACACCATAAAAGTCCCAGAGGAAACATAGGCAGAAAAATTTTAGATATCCCATGCAGCAATATTCTCAACTATATATCTCCTAGGGCAAGGGATATAGAGGAAAGCATAATAAATGGGACTGCATCAAATTAAAACACTTCTGCAAGGCTAAAAAAATTCAGCAAAATGCAAAGGGAAACAACCATATGGGAAAACATGTTTGTCAATAATATCTCTGACAGGCATTTGATCTCCGAAATATATAAAGAACTCATAAAACTCAACACCAGGAAGACAAACAATCCAGTTAAAAAATGGGCAAAGGACTTGAACAGACACTTCTTCCAAGAGGACATACAGAGGGCCCAGAGACATATGAAAGGATGCTCAGCATCACTAGGCATCAGAGAGATGTAAATTAAAACCACAATGAGACACCATTTCACACCTGTCAGAATGGACATCCTTAACACATCAACAAACAACAAGTGCTGGTGAGGATGCAGAGAAAAGGGAATCCTACTACACTGCTGTTAGGAATGCAGACTGGTGCAGCCACTGTGAAAAACAGTATGGAATTTCCTCAAAAAACTGAAAATGGAACTGCCTTTTGATCCAGTGATACCACTGCTGGGATTATACCCTAAGAATCCTGAAACACCAATTCAAAAGAACCTATGCACCCCAATGTTCACAGCAGCACAATTTACAATAGCCAAGCGCTAGAAACTGCCTAAGTGCCCATCAGCAAATGAGTGGATAAAAAAACTGTGGTACATTTACACAGTGGAATACTACATAGCAGAAAGAAAGAAGGAGCTCCTACCTTTCACAACAGATGGATGGAACTGGAGAGAATTATGCTAAGTGAAATAAGCCAGGTGTTGAAAGACAAATACCATATGATCTCACCTATAAGTGATCCTAATGAGCAATACAAGTAAGCAAGCAAAATAGAACCAGAGACACAAAAATAAGGAACAAACTGACAGCGCCCAGAGGGCAGAGGGGAGGGGAAAAGCAAGGGAAAGAAGGGGAAAGGACTAGTCAAAGAACACATGTAAAGGACCCATGCACATGGACTGTAGGGTGAGGATTGATTGTGGGAGCGGGGGTGGGCGGGTCAGGGGAGAGCAACAGGAAATGGGGACAACTGTAAGTGAGCAATGAAAATAACAATAAATAAATAAAAACTGACCCCCAAAATTAAAAAGAATAAAAATAAAAAGACTCAAAGACATAGTTTGTAAATGGAAATATCAGAGGAGAATTTGTTTTAATGGCAAGCAAAAGGACTTTGAAGGGTTTTGTAGCAGCAGTTAAATGCTTTAGTTCAAATGTCAATCAGATCTTTTCTGAGTACTACCTGTTGTTTGGTATTAGTCACATGTCCCTGCCAAACAATCCAGCAGGCTGTAAAATTGTAATCTTACCTCTGCCTTAAGAAACAATTTGTTAACTGAGGTTAAAGAGCACATTGTCCTTCGGCCTTATGCTTCCAAGTATAGTTAATGCCTATATTGGAGACTGGCAGGGAGTGGGTACTTATTGAATTTAGGTTGATGGAATGAATGTATGAATGAATAAAAAATGTAGTCAATCTACTGAGTCAGATTAGAGGCAAACGATTATGTTTTTCCCCAGGTCTTACAGTGACCTATAGACAATTAAATTGATATATTAAAATTTCCCTGTCTGAGTATAATAGAAAATTATGTCCCTGGGTAATAAAAAGGTCAGAGATTTTAAATTTGATAGTGAAAAAAATGTTAAATAATTGGGTTGGAACAGAAATGGTGTTACACAAAACTGGATAAATGACACATTAAAGAGCTCTTTCTTGGAAATGTAGGTGATCCCCAAGTCAGAAACTATAATAGCTTTTTAGAAACCCGCTGTGGCTGAGAATGAGACGACCATTCGTGAGTGGTTGCTGGTGGTCTTTCTCACAGCTACATTGCACTGACATTAGCGCCACACTATGGTGGCAGCTTGAGCAGAGAGGTCACAGATGGAGCATATGTGGTACATGAAGAATCCCACCACCTGAGGAGCCAGTCTCTACACTGTGGGTTTAATTGTTAAATTCACGTGTTGTTTTTTTTTACAATACCCATCTTACATACCAAATGATCTTCCTTGTTTCAATGTTGTTCTTCTCAAACCGTTATTGTTCAAATTTATTTAATACAAAAACTTATTGAGAAACATAAAACTAATGTAATTGAACATCTCATTTCAGTTTCAATGTCTAAGAACAAAGCCTTTATTATTTTATAAATTTATTTCCTAATCATTTTCATTTAATATTTTATGTTAAAATATAGCATGCATTAAATCAGTGCTTATTTTCCCTATTTAACTTGGTTTCTTTCCTTATCCAATGATGTTCAAGATATAAACAATACTAATCCTAATTGGATTGCATTGAGTCTCTAAATTTGTTCTTCATTTTTCTCCTCACACAGTGTCAGGTCACTTATGTAATGTCAATATCTGTGACTGAGGAAATAAATCATTTATTTACTCATGGCTTTAGAATAACTGATGTTTACATCTAGAGTCCTGTAAGACATCACTGCTCGCAGCGTGTTCCTAGGACCAAAGACCAGCAGCACCAGCATCACGTGGCGATTTATAGGAATGCAAAATCTTGGGCCACACTTCAGACCTAATGAAGTTAAACATCTAGGGGTGAAGCCCAGACACCCGCACTTAAAAAAATCATCAGGCACACTAAAGTTTGAGAACCATTGGCAAAGGGGCATATAATTTTAGCATATTCTGTTCCAGCAAAATATAGCGAATGCTTTTCTACATCCCAAATTTTAAAAAGATTTTTTGTTTTAAATTCATGTTACTTGATGTACTTTTAAGTAACATTATTATAAGTCCAAAGTAGAATTATTAAAATAGCAAGCAAAAACAGTATTTGAATCATTCATATTTCAAACATTTTTGATTGTCTAAAAAGTAGCATACACCGTCTGTACCTTTGTCAGGACAAAGTAACTAATTGTGTATCCCAACACATCACATAACTGGCTACCAGTATTTGCTACAAATACTGGAAGTATTTGTAACAAATAGATATGCCCTGATGCATACTGGGAATAGTGGAATATAACAAGAACTAGAAAATAAGTTATAAGTCTGTCCTTCAATGTTTCATTTTTTGCCACAACCTTAGAATAAGGCTGATATTAAATCAGAGTCATACAGGAAAACAGTGAGAGATTAGTTATTCATCTTCATTTGTGCTTTAGGTGATTTTAGTGCCCTTTAATGCATTTATCTACTGGAGATTCTAAAAAATCATAATTAATGATGGTGACAATGCCTGAACTCACTGTAGATTACTGAGACCGTGCAATAATACCAATTCTATAGTAAAAGTAAAAGGTGTTCATTTAGAGCCAACTCCATTCATAACTGAAAAGGACAGATACATGTATGTGTAATTACCAAGGATGGGGAAGTAACCGGTAACAGAATACATGGAAAGGGATTGGTGGTATTGGTAAGGGACCTAAGGAACTGTAATAATCATTTTCTTTACCTCAAGACCTGAAATCAATTTTATTTTCATATAAAATATATGGTGCTCATAAAAATTAAATCATTAATAATTTTACAGTGGCATACCTGACAATTCTGACAGCCACATGTGTAGCTTAGAAGTATATTACTTTGCCAGTTGAAATATTAATAGAACATTGACTATCTTTTCCACGGTCTATAAGGCCCAGAAGTTATTATGAAATCGGGTTTCCCTTCAGGGAATTTGGTTTAGTTACTGTACCAGCATGTAGTTTTTGTGTATTTGCTTTTTGAAGAATGGATAATTTTTGAAGCAAAGGCAGAGAAGTCCTAATAAATCATATCTTTATAAAATATTCATTACATCTGTATATTTTTTACAAGGCTTCTGTCAGAGAAATTAGAATAAAAAATGATTAAAACCATTTTGTAGCAAGTTGACAAGGCACTTTATAAACATAGAAGAGTTTTAGGTTCTAACTAGAAAAGTTTTCAAAAGAAATTCTGTCAACTTTTATTAGACAAGTAAAAGTAAAAATGAAAATCAAAAGAACCCTAGAAATTGCTAAGTTGCCTTTTTAAAGGGTAAATTATCTCCTACTAACCCCTTTTAGGCATTATCATAATGTTCACTGCTAAGAACCGATGACTTGCTGAACACAGAGGTGTGTAAAAAGGGAGCTCAGATCCCAAAGACTGCAGATGCAAGCTGATACAATGTACCCATCTGCGGTATCAAGAATGTATTAGATTCTGGAGCGTGACTGTCTGGGTCCAAATTGCAGCCCTGATAAGTAACTTTACTTCTCTCTGCTTTAAATCCGTTGTTTGTTAAATGGGAATCTTAGCAGTTCTTAGCTCATGTGGTTGTTTTGAGTATTAAATGAATTAATATACACTAAGTGCTAATATAAGGACAAACATGTACTACAAATCTTGACTATTCTAAGGGATTACAAATGCACTACTCAGAAATTCCAGATGAATTGATTAGTGCACTTGTTTCGTGGGGGGAGGGGCTTGTACTTTAAGTCTTATATACATAGCGCCACGGCTTTTGGTTAGGCAGAGACGAAATGATTACACGTGCACCACTACTGCCCTTTGTTCTAAAATCATCGTAAGTGGCCAATTTATGGCCTAATCCCTGGTTGTGTAAAATAACACTCATTTTTTTTTGGCTGGATGGTGCCAGTACATCATTGTCCAGCTTTCAGCCAGCCCCTCTCAGAGGGTATGTATCCTCGCCAATGCAGTTTTCACATTCTTAAGATTCATTTCTGGATAATTAATGACCATCTTACCACCACTCCAGGTTAAATAGCTCATGTGCAACCTGCTGAGAAACTCTTTATTTCGGCATAGAAATTAATGATGCAGACCATTTTATTTCTCCCAAGTGCAAGATTCTATGAGAAATAAAAGGATGGTGCTGACAAAGTAAGTTATAGTATCACAGCACTACAAAATATTTCATAAAGCTTCAGTTTTCTAAGCAGTGTATTTGCTTCAGAGAGTTCACTGTAATTGTGGAAAAGTTAAAGGCAGAAAAAAAAGAATACTCCTATACCTGAAAATTAATAATGTATTTATTTGAAGCAGAACTGTTTATTATATATGGAATTTGGCAAAAATAAAAGAACTTTTCATCTCCTTATAAAAACAGAAAGGCAGCATTGATAAAGATAAGATCCTATATTTCATGCTATTTCTCCAAAGCAGCAGTTTTGACCCAAAGCTATCTGAAACAGAGTCAGAGATATAGATGCTGCTGACAGGAAATTTTCTCTCCAGGTCCACGCAAGCTCAAAGCAGTAGGCTTAATTCACAGGACCATGAATTTAGTTGTCACTCTAAGCTGCAAACAATATTTATTCTGGAGCAAACAAAAATATATCCTCTATGCTATTTCAATCTTCTTTTCTGGCCTTCAATTAGGTCTAAAGTAAAAGGAGAATGAAGTGGGCTTTTAATAGGAGCCATTATCCTAAATTATAGGGATGCATAATCACATAAAAATACTAAAGTCAGCAAATCTCAGTTGTATGCCATGATTCTAAACTCAGTGAGGTATTTTTAAACAAAACTTTTAGACATGGTTATTTCATTTGAATATGGTGATTATATAGCCTATATCATACTGAGTCAGTAACATTTATATGGCTCTACTGTGCATTAGTCATTGCCTTAAGTCTTTCTTAGGACTATGGTGAATGTTAAACTGACGTGCATAACCTTTGATAAACATGGCTGGAAATGTATGCATTCGTTAGCTAGCCTCCATGACTATCACCATCTTCGCCCTCATCATCAGATCTAGGCATGTTCACTTTGGACCTAATTAAGACTAGATACTGAAGAAAGTATTTCAATATGGAAATTAGTGTTTTAGGATGTTGTTCATACCAACTCCCATACACAAATTTCTGACAATACTCCCAATAACACTGTTAGGCTGTTCTCACATGTTAATTCTATACCTGTTCAAGAAATTTAATTTTATAAAGTTAACTTCATTATTTTCTGTCATTGCTTTATTTCACATTGTGAACATTTTAATTTGTAGAACAAACATATCTAAAATAGAATTTTAATATGAAAAAATTCATTTGTTTTTTGAAATGATATTTAGGAATTTGCCAATTTAATAGAAACATAAAGGGTAGATACTGACAAAAAGGAAATAAAATTTTACTTCAGCTGTTAACAGTCATACCTTGTCCTTGAAAATTAATATGGATTCTAACTTCATGAGAAAATACTCTCTTACATACCTTGGCCTATGCCAGTGTTAATGGCTTTTTTTTTACATCCTTGACTTTAAAATGGAGATAAACAGATAGATAGATGATAGATAGATAGATTTAATTTTAGTAGTTAAAAATAAGCTTGCTAACATGTAATTTATATTGTAGGTAAACTTATTACTGCTGCTTTTTTTTTTTAAAGATTTTATTTATTTATCTTTAGAGGGGAAGGGAAGGAGAGAGGGAGAGAAATATCAATGTATGGTTGCTTCCTGTGCATTCCCTGCTGGGAACTGGCCTGCAACCCAGGCATGTGCCCTGACTGGGAATCGAACTGTGATCTCCTGGTTCACAGGCCCGCGCTTAATCCACTAAGCTACACCAGCCAGTGCTCACTGCTGCTTTTTTTAGGGAGATAATGAGAAAATTTTCATTGGTTTCTTTCTCTCAAAACATCAATTAACACATTTTTAGACAACACTGCTTTCTTGGGTAAATTTCATGAATCTTAAAACAGACATGTAAGAAATGTAGGGAGTTTTCAGAGTCATATGGTTGTGCTTAAGACACAGATATATATATATACACACACACACACACACAAACACATAGATGACTGTTTTAATAAGGATATTTTTAGGTGAAATAGGAAAGGATTCTGCTCCTACTCTTCATTGTGAAAGAACAATTAAGAGCAAGAAACTAAATTTTTATTACATAGAGTATTAATTTTCATTCTCTTATTTATAATTTATTCTTTAAAGTATGCTCATAGATGATTTCATTAATTGCTCAAAATAAACATAATTTCAATTCAAGGCAAACTGTGTCTTTGAAATATCAATTTCAGTTATTATAGAGGGGAGATAATATAAAATGCCAATTTTCTCTCCTCCTCTCTCTCTTTTTTTTTTTACTTCTGTGACTTTCAACCTTCCTTTTAAAATATAATGTGTATTTTAAGCTGAAGTCCAGATGGCACTCGGCACAACATTTGACTTAAAACCCAGGTTTCCTGTGACTTTCTCTCTCGACCAGCCAAAGGCTGGTTGCTGGTGTCTGCCATTGTGCGTGTGCTCTCCGCAGCTCCCGACTGAGAAACATGCCTGAGAGCATATCCCTGCGTGAGGTTATATAAAAATCCGTACCTGTGCTAGCAGCATGCATTCAAGTTGATCATTGTTCTAGATCTGTGATTTCTCATTTGCCTTCCTAAAGACATAAATGTTTGGGTTTTAATAGTCCACATACACAGGTGTTATGAAGGTAAAGTTTAGGAACAATGGTATACATAGCACTCTACCGAGACAGGACTGGAACACCCATATAAGCTCTCTTAGTGTATGTGCAGCAGAACACAGAAGAGAGGCCCGAAGAGCAACTGCACATAAGCACTGCTGTCATTGCGTACCCCATCCAGCCCAATACCATCGACATCAATATTACTGAAGTTTCTGGGGAATATTTGCCACATGATGTCTTGGTGTACATGTGTTTTTATATTTTACTCTATAAGGTAAAAATACCCCTACAGGTGATAACGAAAAGAAGCATTAAAAAACTCTTAAAAATAGTAAATTGGTCAAATTTAATTCAAATGAAGGATTTTCGTTAAAAAATTTTTTTACTTGCACAACACTTCAAGGTGAATAAGCGCCTAGGAAGTTGATTAAAACCATGTTTACACATGTGAATAGCAACCTTGGCCTAACCCTCCCTCTGTGGTGGGGAACATTTTTCATTTAGGTGGCAGCCTATTCAACCTTTCAGACCTAATAGAAAGTTCAGATTTTGTACTGAACCAAGATGTGAGCACCTATCCACAGGTTTTACCAGTTAAACTCAATATCCAATTGCTCTATCACAACATGCTCTCAAATGCTATCTGATTAATATTGTCATCGAACCCATGTCTTGTCAAAGCAAAGTATCTGTAATGCTCCCTAAGTCCATATGTTAAGATTTCTAGCTCTTTCACCAATTACCAGTTACATTTAATAAACTTTATTTCTCAAAGTTCATCTTATGATACTTCAAAAGTTAGATTTTTCCCTCCTTTGTGTTGGGAAATAATTATTCTACTGTATTACAGGTTTATTCATTTTTATTTTGTATCACTATATGTGCTTCCAAATAGCTTCTGAAGCCATGAGTTCTGCAGTATTAGAAGTATGCATGAAGAAACTCAATAAAATGGTAGGCAGAAGATTCAAATTTGGAATACATGGTGTTACTGAATTTTATACTAATAAAAGCCTACGCTATGTATTTTTTACATATGGCTTTTTCATACAACTTCATATTTGTGAGCTGTGTCTATAGTTTATGTGTAGTAAGTCATTATTTCTCTTTAATTTTATGAATATATACGAATTTATTTATCTCTTCTATTTTCATGAACATACAGGATGATCCTAATTTAATGCTGATAAAAGTAGTGCTGTTATGAGTATTTATTTACATACTTTTGTGTATAGATTCATGATTACAATTTCTGCTGGCTGCATACCTAGAAATAGAATTGTTGGATTACATGGTATGAATATATAGCCCAAGAGTTTCTGAAAGTTGTTGAGCAAATTTTTATACCCAGTAGGTTAGGACTAAGATGTTATATTAGTTAGGATTAATTGAATATCAAAGAAGTATCTTCAAACATATGAAATTTCATATAAAATACAATTTTATTTTTTGTTTATTTAACCATACAGGAGACATAAACAGGACAGTGAAATAAAACTCCAGTGAGTTAGATGTTCATGGTGATGGGGTGTGTCTGCCAGCTTCAACAAGTGACTTCTAAGGTATCCCTGAGGATCTGTTATTATCTAAATTATATGTAATAACAAATATAAAAATGAAAGCCCTGGCCAGGTGACTCAGTTGGTTGGAGCATCATTCCATACACCAAAAGGTTGTGGGCTCAATTCCTAGTCAGGGCACGTACTTAGGTTACAGGTTCACTCTCTGGTTGCCGAGAGCGTATGAGAGGCAATTGATTGATGTTTCTCTTTCACCTCAATGTTTTTTCCTTTCTCTTTTTCTCTACTTTCCTCTCTAAAATCAGTAAACATATCCTCGGGTGAGGATTTTTAAAAAAGTTTTAAATAACAAAAAAATAAAAATGAAAAATAGAGTTATGAGAGTTAAACAGTATGTTTTCAGGTTCAATGACACAAATATTTTTATCTAAAGGTATAGAATTCAATGTTTTATTGCCTGTAGCCTTTTCATAGCAAAACTCTTTCATACTCAGAGGAACCAGATTGAGGCCCCAATCTAAGTACTTACTAGCTAGGTAAAGTACAGTTTTTCAGGTTTTCAGGTTCAGGTATTACAGGCAATTAACATTTATTTTAACTATTACTTTAGGATGACAATATTTATTTCAGAAGTTATTATGATAATTAATGAGATAATTTATATGGACTATCAGAAATTCTAAAGCCACTGACAGATATTTGTTTTCAATCCTCTGTGAAACCAAAGAGTCATAATAGAACTATGGATTAGTTTCTTGTGCTTTTATTTTCTGACTGCTCTAGTCAGTATTTTAGAAACAAGAAAAAAGAAATGTTAATATGACTTAAAAATGTTTAGTAACAGTTCATTGTTAACAGCTTATTCAGACATGAAAAAAAGTAAAATCAATAATCAATTAGAGTTTATGGCATAATATAGCCAGTATTCAGTTTCTATGATTTAAAGATTTCTTCTCATATAATGTGGGGACGGTGAAATTAAATAAAATGAGGTACATGATCTGCAAGGAGACACACACCCAGGACACACGGGAATGTTTCTGAATCTATATGTACATGGGTGAATGGTACGAAGAAGGAAGGTGGGAGAGAAAAACATTTGAGATTTACTCTTCTTAATTTCTTTTCAATTTTAGAGTCTAATTGAAAACAATTTTCTCTAAGGTAAACTTTGAGCAAAGATCAGTTTTGGACTGTGTTGTATGTGTTAGGTGCCAGTGAGTCGGCTTTGACTCCTGGTGACTCTGGGAATGAGCGATATCCACAATGTTGTCTTCAAGAGCACTCTAGACTCATGCCTATGGTTTTGTTTATGGAGTCTATCCATCTCATATCTGGTCTTCCTCATTTCCTACTGCCTTCTGTTCTTCCCAGCACTATTGCCTTTTCAAAAAAAACCTACCTTCTCAGGATGTACCCAAAGTAGGACAGCTCCAGTTTTGTTATTTTTGCCTCCAGGAATGTTTCGGGCTTAATTAGCTCTAGGACAGTTGTTCATCTTTTTGGAAATCTAGAGTACTCATAGAGCTTTCCCCAAATACTATATTTCAAATGACTTATTTTTTTCCCTCTCAGCCTTCTTCACTGTCCAACTTTCATATCCATACATAGTAATTAAAAAAACAAGGGTGTGGATGATCTTAGCTTTGATTGCTATGACTATGTTATTAATCACTCTAACAAGAGCATGCTGAAGCTCTATCTAAAATGTTTTAATGCTCACACTAAAGGATATTACTTTTATAACTTAATCTCATGAGGTCAATTAGTGCCTTCCCTCCAGACTGACACTTTGAACATGAGTATTAACACTGCTGTCCTTAAACCATCAAGTTTAGCCTGCAGTGCATCAAATTCTTGGTGGCTAATGGAGCACACCTGTTGCCTGAGGGCCAGACTTGGAATTGCCATATCCATGCAAAAGGACATTTTCATTTTTTGGAATGAGTTGTGTTACTTGAAAATTGAAAACTTTCATTTCTATAATTTTAATATCCAGATTAAGTTTATGGTTATTAAAAAATTGAACATATTATTGTTATATTTGCATATATGTCATTAAAGTTCTTCTTATGTATATGTAAATTTTAATTTGAGAGGGATTGTTGATTAGAAAAAAGATAACAATCAATAGGAGTTGGCCAACCACAATTGACAAACCAAAGTTCATTTAAGTTTATTGGCTACTATGTAGTCACTATGCCAAGCCTCCGTAAGGGGTACCACAAATGAAATCTACCACATTACACATGGAGGTTAAATTGATACAGACAGGCAGGTAGGTACATATATAGATGGACAGATAGATAGATAGATAGATAGATAGATAGATAGATATAGAGAAATAAGACAGATACACAAATTACATATTCTATTAAATGTCCATATTCCCTGTATTTTTACTGTGAGATACCTTCTACCTGAAGGTGCAAACTATATTTTCTTAGTAATATTCTACTACTGAAATCTATTCCAAATATACTGATAGTAAATATAATCAATAAACAATAATTAATTGCCCTTTGAACAATCTCTCAATATGTCAGAGTTGTAGAAAATGTGCATTATAAATGGTTTCTAAAAAGAGGTAACTTTTATGTGATATTTTAGGATAGAAGTCACAGATAGGCAACAAAGGCATATAGAATATTCTATTGTAGAAACTACAGCTAGAGGAACAACATCCCTGAAATAGAAACAACTTTAGCAATTAAAAAAAAACAATTCAGGAAACTAAGGATCCAGGTATAAGATAACATTATCAGTTACGGTAACATAGAAAATAAATATTTCTTATCTTTTAATTAGAATGCTGATTACCTTATGAGGAGATACTGCTAGAGGACACAATGGGCTTCTGAAGTGAAGGTGCTGTTTTACTTCTAGAGGTGGGCGCTATTTATGAGAATGTGCTAGCTTTGTCAAAATGCATAGAGCTATACGCCTATAAGTTGTAGAGTTTTAATATATGGATAGGACATATCTATAAATAAATTATAAAGCACAACATATAATTATAATAACAATAGAATATGTAATATATCTATATAATACACACATATATTTTATAATTCAATAAAATACACTTTAAAGATGAAATGGCATACAGCACCCTTTAGAATGGGAAAAAGAAGACATACAATACCAAGTGTAAAAAGGAAGAAGACCAACTGAAAGTTTTTAATTCTGCTGGTGGAAATGTAATTTGGTACACCTTGTAAGAAAACCATTTGTGGCATCTTAAGTATATAGCTGAACAGACACATATTTGATGGCCCAGCAATTCCATTCCTGGGTACGTTTGCAGGGTCCATCACAAGACATGCATGAGTGTGCATGATGACACTCCTTTTAATATTACTATCAAAATAGAAGCATCTCAAAAATCCTAATAGTATAATAGCAAAACTGTCATATTCATAAATGCAACAATATGTAATAGTATAAATGCAAGAATTACTAGAATATATCTATCATAAAAAATCTTACAAATATAATATTGAATGAAAGAAGCCAATCATTAAAGAACTGGTAGTGCAGATTCCATTCACATGGAGTTTAACAAAAGGAAACATGAATCCATCCATCTATCTCCTTTGGAAGTCAGAGCAAGGGTTTCTTCAGGGTGGGGGAATTTGTGATTAGCAGAGGGAACATTGTAGAGGGGAGCTTTTATGGTACTGGTAATTTTCTATTTTTTGATCTAGGAGTAGGTTTCATGGAGATACTCAATTTTTTTTACCTCATTGAGATTTACACATATGATCTGTGTGTGTGTATACATTCAATTAAAACATTAATACAATAACAATATAATTTGGAATTTAAAAGAAATTTATATTAGCTATCTATTTTTGAATTAGAAAATGAAGGACTTGATAATAATATATATGCAACTTATCTTTATTCAAAAATAAATTAAGCTTATATATCTGGGAAATGATGGGGTGTAAAAGAATTATGATCTAGCCCTGGCTGGTATGGCTCAGTGGATTGAGTGCCAGCCTACAAACCAAAAGGCCGCAGGCTCAATTCCCAGTCAGGGCACATGCCTGGGTTGTGGGCCAGGTGCCCAGTAGAGAGAACATTATTTGAACACCTATAATGTGCAGTGTTTCCTGGAAACATAAACACTTAAAAATGCTGTGTTTTTATGAAACTTAGAGTTTATTAGGAAAACTGACATGTAAGCAAACAACTACAACACAATGTTTCTATTGTTATTTCAACCAAGATATATAAGATAAAATATGCATGTAATTCCAGAATAAGGACTGCTGGGCCCCAAGAAGTCAGGGTGATTTGGGAGAGAAAGCAGCTTTCCCTCAGCATTTTGAAAAAGAGCAATCAGAAGTTAAAGCATTTTAGGAATAAGAAATAGCAGAGAAATCTGAGGAATCATGTTTCACAAAGAAATTTTAATAAAATTACCATATAAACATGGTACAAAGAAAAATAGTAATTGTAATGTCATTTTATACAACTTTTAAATGTCTGTGTGAACATCACTCTGTGTATCAATGCTGAAAATTAGATAACATTTTTAAATGTATATAAATTCTATTTTAACTGGATAGTTTTTCACTATAACAAAAGTGTTCTAGGAAATTTTGTGACTTTTTGCACAGTCCTGCCACTTCATGTAATAGAAGCAACTATCCAATTTATTGAACATCTGTAGAAAACTAAAAACAACCACTTTAATTAACAGATCTCCATAATGACAGTCTCAAATGCACATGGGAACCAAAACAAACATCTAATCCAACCTTCAACAAATATTATTTATAGGATAATGATGATGAATTGGTGACAAAAACAGCTTTTACTGGGGGCTTACTATATAGCCACTCTGCTCTAATGAAGTCACTTTGTTCTGTGAATAGAATTTGGAGATGCTCAGTATCTTGCCCAAGTTCACGGTTAGTATGCACAGTGGTGAGTTTTTAATCTAGCAGTTTTTGACACCATACCAAATGCTTTGATTCACTACATTTTTATTTGTAAAATGCTGTACTAATTTGGCACCAGGAACATGATTTCCTGAAGCTTCTTTCATAGAACCAATAATACTTAAGATATTTCACTTAAAAAGGTCTTTTTAAACTAATTTTGGGAAATGCTGCTACTCCAAATTTGCACATTTGCACATTCACAGTGCACTGTGTCATACTAAAGTCTCAGATGGAACCTTTTAACTAAAAAGCCTTTGGAGTAGTGTTAAACCCAGACTTCCTAAAATTCATTGGCCACAGTATTATTTGCATTTTTTAAAACATAGTAAGACCTATGACCTCAATGAACAAGGGAAAAGCTGTTTTAGAAGTCAAGGGTGAAGATCCTAAACTTGTAAGTGACGGAATACCTAGGCCCTTCTGCGAGTTGGCCTCTGACGCAGCTGGAGTGACAAGGCCGTTCTGCAGTTTAAACTCTGACTCTGCTTCCCTGAAAAACTGCATGCCCTGCATTGTCCATTTCACCACAAAACTTCCTTTACTACTTTATTTTGCACACTCCAAGGGAAATTGAGGAATTGTCTCCTCCCTTGTGCCCCCTCTCCCCTGCTGGCCATAGCCCCTGACTCCACCTGCTGACCTCCAGCCAACCCAAACTACCCATTGTTCTTATTCTTAGAGTTCATCCCTGGCTCATCACTGAATCAGCAGACCCTTGAAAGTCAAGTTGCCAGCCCCAACCAGAAAATGAATGATGTAAGTTTACAATCTTGTTTTCCTAGCAACCCATCCCTTTCAGCATCAGCTCCTTGCAACTCTCACATTTAAGACCATTGCCTTATTTTTTCCATCTCAGAGCACGTCTTCAATTCATATAAGGGTTGGACAAAAGTAGGTTTACAGGTGTGAATACGCAAGAGTTAATTCTTGCATTATTTGTTAATTATGGTACTATTTATATGTATCACAACTGTGAACCTACTTTTGCCCACCCCTGTATATATAATATGTTGGTGTACATACATATAAAAATTAATGGTAAAAATTCATAGCCCTTAGTATGTGTTGGACACTATTTTATAAACTTTTATATCAATATATTTAATAGTCACAACTACTCTCTAAGGTTTTTATCCCAATTTATTATCGCAATTTTACAAATCAAGAAAGCAAGCAGCAGAGCTAGATTTGAACATAACGTATCTAGCACCAATGCTATGCCCTTAAAATGAACCAACCCTTTTACCCTCTTTTGTACATTCTAAACTTGTAAAATTTACATATATTAAAATCTCTAACTGAAAAAAACAGTTGTAGGGGAAATTAAATAATAAACATGCTACATAATAAATTTACAAAATGAGAAATTTCAATGTTATTAAACAAAAAGTATAGTCTCTCTATAATAAAATACAGATAAAATACAAGATGCCAGATTTCAAACAGATTTTTATAGATCATTTAAAAAATTCAGGCATAATGGCATCTAATAAAGTATAAAAATATTAGATTTAAAAAACAGATGCCCATGTATTTGAAGGGGTGCCAAATACACAATCCTACCATGTGTCTTTTTCACAAAAACAATTATTTTGAGCTGGGCATTTTTAAGAAGCTGCAGACATGCGAGAAGCTCTGAAAACTGAAGTCACCCTTTAATAAGACAAGTTTATATTTATGGGGAAATATCTGTTTTTAAGGGGGTCTCCCTCTCTATATCAGGAAGAGAAAGATGACTCCAAATCTCTAGAAATTCTTATCAAAGAGAAAGACAGGGACTTAAATCCACTTAACAATTACAATACTCTCTTTTCCTGTGATTGGTCTGATAACCTCTCTTAACTGGTCTCTCCACATCCCCCAGCATCTTTCTTTTTCTTCATCTGTAGAGGGTACTTCAGGAGGTAGCTTGGGTCATTTCAGAAGTTACTCAGTATTCCTGGGTATTTCCCATATATACAGAAAGTATACATGTTATTAAACTTCTGCTTGTTTTTCTCCTATTAATCTTTCTTTTATTACAGGGGTAATAAAGAACATGGGGAACTATGTTCTTGGCCAAGAACATAGAAGAGTAGAGGAAAAATTATTTTTCTTTTCGAACACACCCAACACCCCAGTAGAGTTGAAGAGCATTAACATCACCATAAAAAGGTCCCTTGCATCTTTTCCCAGTCTATTCTCTTCCCAACTACAGGCACTCACTAGTCACTTCATAATCCTACAGTTTAGTTTTATCTATTCTTAAGCTTCAAATAAAATTAATTGTAAACTGTACTCTTTTGAGTCTGGTTTCTTTTGTTCAAGGTGATGTTTTTAAAATGTTTCCATGGGTTTGTGTGTGTCCATATCTTATGCTTGGGAGGGAGATATTCATTACATGAATAAACCACAATTTGTTTATTCATTCTTGTTGGGCATTTGGGTTGTTTCCAGATTTGGGTCATTGTAAGTAAAACTACTATAAGCACACTTGTCCAAGTCTTTTAGCAAATACATATTTTAATTTGTTGCATGTAAATTCATGAGTGAAGTTGCTAGATTTAATATTGGTGTATATTTAGCTGTTCTTAAACTGTTTTACAGTGGCTACAGAATTTTATTTTTCAAGTGGCAATACATGAGACACTTAGTTGTTCATTATCCTAGTCATCATTTGGTACTATTTGTATTTTAGACATCCTATTGGAAGTGCAGTGGAATCCTATGATTCATATTTCCCTAGTATTTAATTATATTGTTCATGTTTTCATGAACTCATTAACTATTTGTATGTCATTGCTGTGTGTGTGGAGAGTCCAAATTATTTTTTCATTTTTAAAATGGTTGATGAACTTTATTATTTACAGTAGACATTCTTAGATGAAACACAATATTTTACCATTAAGTATAATGTTTGCCATAGGATTTTATATGCCTTCTATCAAGTTGAAGCAGTTTCCTTCTATTCCTAGTTTGCTTAGAGTTTTTAACATAAAGAAGTGTTGATATTGTCAGTTTTTTTCAATGACTGCTGAGATGATCTTATAGGTTTTTTGGCCATCTATCAGCCTCAAAATTATAATGATTGATTACATTGTATTCCTGCAATTCACCCCACTTAGCAAAAATTACTTTTATATCTTACTGATTTAATATATTAATATAGTCTTAGAGATATTTGTGTCTATGTTCATAAAGATTATATACCTATAATTTTATTTTCTCTTAAGTTCTTGGTGATATCTGGTATTAGTCTGATGACTCATAATAAATTTTTAAAAAATGGTACAACCTCAACTTTCTGAAATAAATAATAATCATTACTAAATATTTAAAATAATTATCTAGTAAGGATACCATGGCCTAGTGTGTTGGTTTTGTAACTATTCTTTAAAAATTAAAAATATAAAATAAAATAGCCAAGTGTTGGAAGCAACCTAAGTGCCCATCAGCAAATGAGTGGATCAAAAATCTATGGTACATTTACACAATGGAATTCTACACAGAAGAAAGAAAGAGGGAGCTCCTGCCCTTTGTGACAGCATGGATGGAACTGGAGAGCATTATGCTAAGTGAAATAAGCCAGGCAGTGAAAGACAAATACCATATGATCTCACCTTTAAGTAGAACCTAATCAACAAAACAAACAAGCAAGCAAAACATAACTGAAGACAGTGAAATAAAGAACAAACTGACAGTAACTAGAGGAGAGGAAGGAGGGGAATAATGGGATAAAGAGGGGGAAGGGTTGTCAGAGAACAGGTATAAAGGACCCATGGACAAAGCTAAAGGGGAGTAGGATTGAGAGTGGGAGGTGGGGGTGAATGGGGCAGGGGAAGGGTTGGGGGGAAAATGGAGACAACTGTACTTGAATAACAATAAAAAAATAAAATAAAATTTTTACTTTTTTTTCAGGGTAATGAAGGCCACAGAGAAGAAATGACTGTTTTGAATTAGATCAAATTAAGTAGAAATATCATAATTTTAAAAATTAATACAAAGTTTAAATGCACACCTAACACCAAAGAAGGTCTTATTTTAAAATTTAATATCTCTTATATACATATCAGCACATATGTAATAACACATTTAGTTACTATGAATAGAAAGTCTTCATCATTTTCATTTGAATTTTAATTATGTTTTAAATTTTAATTATTTGGGTATTATTAATTATTATGACAGAAAAAATATATAAAATAAAATATACATTAACTATGTTCCATAGTAGAATGAATATAACTTTATTAAATATCTTAATTTGAGAGCAGTTTATAGAAACTAAACGGTTTATGAGTAGGTCAAAGAATGTGTCACACAGAAAATGGGGAAAGTTTTATAAAGGAAAGATTAAAATCAATGATAAAAAATTCTACTTAAAAAGCAATGAATACACCACTGACACCAAAAGATAGGTCTTCCGGGCAGAAAATCAACAAAGAAAATGACACACTAGATCAGATGGCTTTAGTTGAGTCTTTAGCAGCAGCCCCAAACATTTTGGGCACCAGAGACTGGTTTCATGGAAGACAGCTCTTCTACAGACTGGGCTGGGAGGGTGGAGATAGGAGGCGGAGCGTGGATGGTAATGCCAGTGGAGTCCCGGGACAGAGAGGCGGGAGGCTGGGACCCCTGCTTAGAGCCTTTCACCCCAAAGCAGCACAATATAGATGCAGGTGCACATAGAACACTTTCTAGGATAGACCACATTAGGCAAATAAACAAACCTCAATAAATTTAAGAAGGTTGAAAGCATATCAAGCATCTTCTCTGAATACAATGGTATGAAACTAGAAATCAATCAAAAGAAAAAAAAACTGAAAAAAACATGAAGGCTAAATAACATGTTACTAAACAATGAATGGATTAACAAGAAAATCAAGGCGAGAAAAATCAAAAGGTACCTTGAAACAAATGAAACTGAGAACACAACAACCGGTGATCTATGGGACACAATGAACACAGTCCTGAGAGAGAAAATCATAGCATTCCAGGCCTACCTCAAAAATAAGAAAAATTTCAAATAAACAATCTAATTTCATACTTAAAAGAACTAGAAAAAAAAAACAAACAAAACTCAAATGAATAGAAGAAAGAAATAATAAAGACCAGACAGAAATAAATGAAATACAGTCTAAAAAAATACAACAGATCAAGAAAATTAAGAGCTCTTTCTTTGAAAAGATAAATAAGATTGACAAACCTTTTGTCCAGATTCACCAAGAGAGAGAAAGGTAGACAGAAAGAGAAAGAGAGAAATATTGAGGTGACAGAGAAACTTTGATCTGTTGCCTCTTGTATGTACCGCAGGCAAAGATTGAACCCACAACCCTAGGTATGTGCCCTGACTGGGAATTGAACCCCCAACCTTCTGGTGTACAGAATGATGCTCCAACCAACTAAGCCACCTGGCCAGGGCTTTCATTTTTATTTTTGTTATAACATGTAATTTAGATAATAACAAATACTGAGGGTAAAGAGGGGACAAATGGTGATGGAAGGAGACTTGACTTGGAGGTGGTGAACAATAACAATATACAGATGATATATTCTAGAATTGTATACCTGAAGCTTATATAACTTTATCAACCATTGATACCCCAATAAATTCAGTAAAATTCTTTCAAAAGAAGCAGTGAAAAGAAGGGCAAATTTAACCAAAGTAAGAAAAAAGGATAAAAATAACAAAGGAAAGAACAAATCAGTGAAACAGAAAACAGACAATCGAAAAAAATCACTGTATCCACCAGTTGGTCTTTTGGCAAGGAAATTGATAACTCCTAAAATAGTGGTTAAAGAACAAAAGATAAAAAGCCCACAAGTTGTCATTATCAAAAATGAAAGAAGGGATACTATTCCAAATCCTTTAGACATTAAATGCCCAAGAAGGAAAGGAATTACTATGAATGAACTTATCCCCAAAATGGAAAAGTGTAGTTGAAATGTAAAAAGCTGTTGAAAAACTCAACTTAGATAAATACAAAAATAAGTGGATATATTAAATATGCCTATATTTGTTACATATATGTAGAATTTCTAATGATCTGTGTTTATAGTATAGCAGTTAACTAACTGCTGAGATTCACTGTTTACTAATTCTTATCATTTTCATATTTAAATCTATATACATATTTAAAATAGCAATATAAAATCTCATCTTGTGGATCCAGTATTTCATGTTTCTCTGGGTTGGTTTCAGTTGATTTTTTTTCTTGAATATGTGTGGTTTTCCTTCTTCATATATCTTACTTTATTTTATTGTATAATGCATAGTGTATACAGAATGATAAAGGCAATTGAGGGATAATTTTTTATTGTTGGGTTTTTTCCAGTTAGAAGGATATTCTCTATGTATTGATGTTAAAATTAGAAAGTAATAATCCAAACTGCACCCCGTTTTGAGTAGATATGCTGCAGAGCAACAGCTTGAAGAAGATTGAGTTCCCTTTCGGTTAGCCCAACTCCTGCACGCCAGTGCCACTTCAGCTGCTCCCCATGCCATTGCTGCTTCTGGGGCCGCTATAGCTGTCTAGGGTTAGTGTTTGGGGCTAGTGTTTGAGCCTGGAGGGAGGTGACCAGAAATATTGTGCTTGGAATCTTGCCCATGAGAATGGACAAGAGTAAGTTATGCCTGCAGTCTTATCTCCACTTGCTACTTCTCAGCAAAATTTTGGGAAGATGTAGGGTGTGCAGGATTCTATTTTAGTTAATTGTCACATTTGAGTTTTCCAGATATATTAGTCAAGCCCTTGTGCCCCAGCTCCAGTGACTTCTTCCCTGCCCCCACCCCATGTCTTCATGGAAGCTATCACTTCCATCAGATTTTGCAAACAAAAAACTAATGTGGCTTCCTATTAACGCATGAAGGGCTCTACTTGTTGGTTGGTAGTTACTCAAGGCTTTATTGTGCCCATTGCTCATAAATAATCAGACAGATTTATATACTTTAATATTATGCACAACATTTTTCTTTGTTTTCCCCATCCTCAACTGAAAGTAACACACACACACACCATTATCCTAGAGATAGACTGCAGGGCATTTAAGTTTTCTTTTGCTTTTCCATAATTTCAAATGTCTCAGTCAAATTTCTCACTGGATAAAAACAACTTGTTTTCAATTCTTTACATAGATATTTCAATATTAAAACATTTAATATTGAATTATCTTTTAGGCCAGCACTCAAAAGATATATAATTAATACACCTTAATAGAAATATAAGTCTAGACTTTATTTACTGAAATATGTCTATAAAATCCTCTAAAAATCTTCTGATGGGGTTAAACCTTAAAACTCCTGTTTACTTAACTTTTCTTCTTTTCAGAATGCCTATATATTTTCTAGGTTCCATGAGCAATTTCAGACAATATTTTTTTATAATAAATTATGAATTTTCTCAGAGAAATATGTTGATTGTGATAAACAACAATAATAAATTTTCAGGTATTTTTAAAATGTTATTTCAGATAAATATTAATAATTTTTTACTTATAAATTACATTCTTCTAGGGCATTTTTGTACTCTGACAACTACATGCTTTTGAATGAAATTGTGAATGATTGAAAATGGCAACACAAAATATCGAAACCAAAAATTCAAAAAAATTCTTAATAGACTTCACAAAGTCCTATGTCTTTTATATATCCTATATTTTATTCTGTTTTAAGGGGCATTTTTAGCAGTTGATTTTCATATCAAATCAATTTTCTGTACATGTACTTGGATAGGAGAACAACCCAAACCTTTGTCTATTTCTTCCTACCTGTGGCACACATATGATGGTTGAAGAAGATCACCCATCTTGTGCCCATGAGGAAATAAACACAATTTGAATATGGCAGAGAGATGGAGTGATGGGGACCATGCTGCTATGTTAGAGCCACTGGATTGACTCTAGACTATCTACAATATGCCCTTCTTGTGAGAAAAATACATAAGCCACTTTCAAAATAAATAATTGGCTGAATATACTTTTTAACTGCTAAAAATATTTTAAAGTACTGATGAATTAAACATCAGTGAAAAATTTCATATCAGTTTATCTACTGTAAAATTTGAAATTGTCTCTATCAATCAGTGAGTTATTTAATACTCTTTCACTCCTGAGTCCACGTTGTAAATTAAAATTATGTCTGCCTTGAAAACCAACCAATTTAAAATTATGATCTAAATTCACTCTTGGATTTTGACTAACAATAAGATTTCTCATTACTTGCCTTATCTAAAAGAGTAATACTTATGCAACTTCTGAATGTACAAAATATCCTGTCCTCATGAGGATAGAATATGTAGACTGTATTTAATACATTTCAATTTTTCTAGGGAAAGGAGACCCTTCATAACACAGTCTCAAACATTTGGTTAAAATTGAGATAAGAAGTATAATACAGAAAGACATTAAAATTTACTCCCAACATACAAAGTGCTTGGAAATTGTTACTCGTGTCCTAACAATAAGAAAAAAAGGTAAACAACATGAAAATCAGTGATTTTTCTTGGACATATTAGAAAACTGAGGTTGCTGAGCTAACACCATTGAAAAACTTAAAAGAGTCAAATCACAGAATACCTACTTTCTGGGGCAGAAGGTGCCAAAGCCAAACTTTGTAGGGACACTGATTAGTACCAGAGGCTGTGTATAGATCACTATGAGAGGAAATGCTCCTGTGGGCCAGTTATATGAATATCTCCAAACATTCACAGATTTTATCTCCAAGAAACCCACTGGGTTCCCATGGTAAAGACTGAGAAAGACCCTTTAGGGCTCTGGCAAAACAGGGGAAGACTAATCATAAGCAAATACAAGTGCCTTCTTCATAGCAAAGCCTTATAATCCAGGGTAAGAGACATCACCAGAGCCTTAGCAGATCTGGGGGAGGGCATTCCTCTCTGTCTAGTCTCGTCTTACTTAAGAGGGAGAAACAAAAAAATATATTACTGGAGAAATTCTTGTAAAGGTCATAAAATTACATTGGCCCACTAAAATACTGAGATTAACTATAATGCTAAAGATTTTTTTTTGCTCTCTCACACCTTAAGACTTAAACCAATAAGACTCCAGTATAATAACGGGATTAGAGTTGAAAGAGCTATGATAAGCAGATACTCTTTTTGGAGGAGTGCTTTGTGAATTCAAGAGAGGAGACAAAAATAAGGGCATTGGAGGAATTTGAAGCCTCTGACACCTGTAATTATAATTAACTTTAAACAAAGCTCAACATCTAGCCAGAAGAATATATAAAGGTCTCTTTGCCTCTGTACCTAGTGCTGATACAACATAGCTGGCTTTCAAAAACAAAAAATGCAAAAAACAAGGCATGGTAAAAGGCAAGACAAAACAGTCTAAAGAGACAAAGATCATCAGAATAAGACTTTGTGACTGCACAGATTTTGTAAATATCAGGCAGGAAATTTAAAATAACTATGATTAAGCCATTTAGGGCTCTAATAGGAAAAATAGACAATATGCTATAACAGATGGGTAATATAAGCAGAAATATAAAAATTCTAAGAAAGAAGAAAAGGAAATACTAAAATCAAAAGAACTATAACAGAAATGAAAAATGTCTTTGATGGGTTTATTAGGACACTATACACAGATAGGGAAAGAATCAGTGAGATATGAGGTAGTTCAAGAGAACTATTTCAAACAAACTCCAGGAGAAAAAGAAAAAGACAAAAAATACAAATCAGAACATTCAAGAACTATAAGACTATTTCCAAAGTTGTAATATACATGTAATTGGAATACTACATGGGGAAGAAAGAGTGAAAAGAGAGGAAAATACATATCTGAAGCACTAAGAGTCAAGAAATTTTAAAACATACTGACATGAGCTAAACCACAGATCCAGGAAGCTCAGAAATATTCACCATGATTATATATCAAAAGCACAACAAATAGGTAAAACATATTCCATCTGCAGAAAACCAAAACTGAGAAAATCTCACCCTGACCAATGTGACTCAGTTGGTTGGAGTGTCATCCTCTGGACCAAAAGATCACGAGTTCAGTCCCCAGTCAGGGCACATGCCCAGCTTACAGGTTCAGGTGCTGGGCCAGGTGTATGTGAGAGGCAACGAGTCCATGTGTCTCCATCATATCAATATTTCTCTTCCTCTCTCTCTTCCTCCCTCCCCACTCTCTAATAAATCAATAAGCATATCCTTGGGTAAGGATAAAACTTTGAAGCATTTTTCAAAAAAACAAAAATGAGAAAATCTTGTGAGAAGCCAGAGGACAAACCTGTAAAGGGTCAAGAATAAGGATTACACCCTACTTCTAGTAAGAAACTACACAAGTAAGAAGAGAATGGGATGAAATATTTAGTGTTGAAAGAATAAAAAAATCAAGTTAAAATTCTATATCTAGTAAAATTATCCTTCACCAGACAGCCCAAAACTAAGAGAATTCACTGCCAGCAATCCCACTTGGCCAAACTATAGTAGAAGAGGTTCTGCAAGGAGAAGGAAAATACTAAAGTTCAGAAACTTGCATCTTCATAAAGAAAGAAAATATGTCAGAGAAGGAATAAATAAAAATAAAATGCTTTATTTTGTTATCATATATTGACCTAAACTATAACTGTTTAAATAATAATAGGAAGAATGTATATGGTGATTTACAGCTGGCTATGGACAGGTAAAATGAATGATAGCTATGTTTAAGGAGTGTGAAGGAGAAATTGGTAATACTTTATTAAGGAAACTTAACATATGAAGTATTACAATGAAATGCAAAAGTGATCTTAGACTAGTTAAAAGTGAATATTGGGAACTAGTTTAAAAAGACATGCTCATGTGTTAAGAGTGACGAGTTTGATGGTACATTTTTACATGCAATGTCAAAAACTTGATCTACAAAGGGAAAGTTGCTAAGTTGAGCATTATGAAAAATAAAAATTTCTGCTCTATGAAAGACCCTACCAAGAGAATGAAAAGGCAAGTCGTAGACTAAAAGAAAATATCTGCAAAACACATATGATAAAGGACTGATACCCAAATGTACAAAGAACTCTTAAAACTCATCAGCAAGAGAACAAACAACTCAATTAAAAAAATGAACAAAGGATCTGAACAAAACCCTACCAAAGAAGATACACTGATGGCAAGTAGCTTATGAAAAGATGCTCAACATGATTTGTTATTACAGAAATGCAAGTTAAAACAACAGTGAGATGCCACTATAGACAATGATTCGAAGGGCTAAAGTTCATAGACTTAACACCATATTCTGACAAGGACGCAAAGCAATAATAGCTCTTGTTCATGGGAATTTAAAGTGGTACAGACACACTGGAAGACAGCTTGTAATCTCTTACAAATCTAAACACAGCCTCACCATGTTCTCCAGCAATCATGTTCCCCAAATGACATATTTACCCAAATGACATGAAAATGTATAAGACATACAAACCTACACACAATATTTACTGCAGTTTTCCCATAATCACCAAAACTGACAGCAACCTAGAGAGCATTAAATAGGTTAAGTTAGTGGTCCCCAACCTTTTTGGCACCAGGGACTGGTTTTGTGGAAGGCCATTTTTCCACAGACTTGGCTGAGGGGGATGGTTTCAGGATGATTCAAGTGCATTACATTCAAGCTCACCTCCTGCTGTGCGGCCCAGTTGCTAACAGGTCCTGACCAGTAAAGGGGGTTGGGGACCCCTGAGTTAACTGATAAACTGGTATGCCCATACAGTAGAATATTATTCAGGAATAGAAATATACAACTGTCAGTCTCCAAGAATAAATAGTTGAACACTGAATGCCTATTACTCTGTAAAAAAAGTTTATCTGAAAATGCTACATATTGCATGGTTCTAACCACATGACAATGTGTAAAGGCAAAAACTATAGAGACAGTAAAAAGAGCAGTGATGTCAGAGGTGAGGGGAAAGGGAACAGGGTAGAATAAGTGAAACACCAGGGATTTTTCCAGGAAATTGAAACCATCTTTATAATGTTGTCATTGTGAATGCATGTCATTATTCATGTCAACATCCATAGACTTATTGAGCATAAAAGAGTAACCCTTAATTTATAAAATTTTTAAAAATTATAATTTAAGAAGTAGAGAGATTATAGAATGGAATGCAGAATGTGACAAAAATATAACCATTAGCATGTATGAAACAATCTCACTGAAGTGGAGGAGAAAAATATGCTTAACAAAGTAACTTTGGAAATAAAAGGAGACTATGAGATTGAACGTAAAAGGAACTACATGTGAGCACAGTACATGAGTTAAAAGCCTTTTTTCCCCACAGAGGTACAGGTTAACCATTCCGATAACACTGTACATGTGTACTGCAAATGAACAATTAAGTAAATTGATGGTGTAGAGTGAAAGCCATGTTTTTCACTGTTTGAGTGAGAGTTTACAGACAAGGTGAAGAGGCTAGAATGAGCCACATGGTGATGTAATAGTTGGAGGCTTCAGTATGAACTCATGTTTCGCATAATATAAATGTGCTCGGTTGCATAAAGAGCTGTTTACAATTATGTGTATATTCATGGGCTATGTTTCCTTATTCTTTCAGCAGAGAGTGCCAAGGAGCAACAACTCCCCAGCAGCAGCAAACAAATCAGCATCTATATCTCAGTTTCTAATATCACTCCCCATTAACGGTATAAAGTTAATCAACTGAAATATTAATTGATATCCAACTATCTAATTTAGTCAATATTACAATGCTATATTTTACATCTCCAAGATTCTTAGAAAATTGATTTAATTATGCTTTTAAAAGTATAATTTTCAAGAATAAAAAGATAATTATTTTCAAGTCTGTTTGCAAAAACTACCAATCCATAGAAATACCTCCACTTTCTCAAATGTCTTAGGTTGCCACTATAAACTGAGGATAAATAAAATGTCATATTGAGGACTCTTAGTTTTTAGTAAAATAATTTTGTCCAAATGAAAATACATGTAAATATCTTATTAAGTACACTCTAAGTAAGGAATAACTAAATGATTTTTTTTAGTAAAATCTCACTTATTCAGTAGGCTATATCCAATGTTATAATCCCTTCCCTAAATTTGGCTGGAATTTTTAAAGAGAAATGCTTCCTCCAAATTGGGAAACCCTTCTTAACTGATGGTTGGTTTCTAGTTAGATTCTGGTTTTTCCCCAAATAGATAAAGTCAAATGGAAAAGGTTTGTAAAACATTCAGGTATGTGGCATTAATATTAGAATTTGGGTGTGAAGGTACAGAAACAAATCCCATTCAAGCTCTAAGTTTTAATCATCATAGTAGACAAATTCATTAAGAACTAATAACCATATATGAATAAAAAGTAAGCTCTCTTTCAGGTCCAGAAAATAAAAATTCTATTATCCCCAATATGTAAGGTATTTTTTTAATGCCTTTACTGAAAAACATCAATATAAATTAAAAAGGTCTGTACAACAAGGCCCTGAATCCCTACTATAAGTTGATGGAGCTCACATCCCAGGCTGGACAACCCAATCAGTGGCAAACTGAGATGGAGAAGACGAGACAGAGCCAGGCAGAGCCGAGAAAGGTCTACCTCAGTCTGCTCCTCATATACAAAACAGGAGCACAAACCAAGCCTACAGTCTGAAACCCGCATGCCAGCAGAACAGGATGCAGGTAGCCATGACACAAATATATTAAATATACCCAATAGAAAAATAAGAGGTTTTTATGATCTGTTGTCAGAAATTAGCAATTCTTTTTCTCATAGGTAAAGTAGATAGAGGATGTTAAGGACACTACAAAAATCCTTTATCTGGTATGTGATGTAGAAGACTCTCTCTTCTCAGGATATGGTACAAAAGTATGATGGAAAATAAATTGTGTTCCTACTTATCAGTTCATCAAGCTTAAATAGCAAAGGTTATCATCAACCAATATGCAGCTATCTATTTTGGGGAGGAGACTGACATGGGTAAATCCATACCCATTTTGATAAGACTCTTAACCAAAACCTCTCTCTTTGCACATCTTCCTGGGTCCCATGAACTCAGGGAGGCCATAGGAGGTTCTTAAAAGAGCTAGATCTACACCAAGGCCACACCACCTCTTAAGACAAAAATGGTTCTCCTATTCAATATTCCAGCTCAAGTTTAAATACCTTCATTTGCATTTCCCTACTAAGTCTTCTATGTCTACTTCAGTGCTGAATTAACTATGGACTGTGTCTAATGAAATAGTCTTCATCTCCTTTGGATAATTAATATAACCATTTCTTGTTCTGTCTTTGTACAGTCCGAGTTTCTTGCCTTTCTGTCTTTCTGTATTCTGGGGCCTTCATTTCTCAAAGGAAATAAGTTTCTTTTTTCTCCATGGAGTCACTAATGGAGAATCACCTGCAAAATTTTTGGCCTAAAGATGTTGTTGATAGTTCTGCAACTGGAGCCCAATAAAGACCAGTACCTCGAATGATTCTCAAAATCTTTCCTGCCCTCACCTTTAGGATTTTTCAGTTCTTGAATAACTTGTATCACTCCCATCACAGCAAGGCTACTCCTTTCTGATAATCTTTTCCTGCAGCTTTTCTGTTGTTTCCTGAGTCTGTCAACTATTTTGAATGTCTGTCTCATCCTCTTATACATGTAGGTCTAATAGTACTTACTGGTAAAAATAAGCTTTCATCTTTTTTTTAAAGACATACAGTTGGGCCTATTTTTTTCCCCTAACATACTCCTTTAGGTTATATCCTGTGGAGTCTTACACACCAACAGATTTGAGGTTATTGAATTCTGAATCCATATAAATAGTACACATTTTCAGTCTCCCTGAGATGTAGGTACTTTAGCTTTTCTCATTCATATATGCCAAGCCTCAAAGTCAAACTCTCTCTTAAAGAGAAGTTGCTTTCAAGCGTGATCACTGTGTCTTTGTTTCACTTTACTCTTTCTATTGTCATTTTCTAAAGACTGAAAAGTATTTTTTAATTCTCCTTGTGTGTCTCATGCCTACCTAACAGAGAGAGAAAGTTCCAAACATTATAAATTTCTTATTAATTAATTTAGAATTATTCAGTTTTATTTTTCTATTTCAATTCAAGATAATGTATATATATGCCCCTTCAGAAAAATTCAAATTTATCTTTAATTGTTTATGAATTAAAATATACCAGTCTACAGTGTTTCTATAACAATATAGGTTTCCAGAAGACAATTATTATCAGGGTTTATCAAATAAGCAAACTTGATAACCTATTATGTTTTGGCAAGGAGAGGAAGAAAGTAATACCAGGAATCTGGAGACATGATCAGTATATCCAATGCCTATGCATTTACTTCTTTGGCCTATAATGTAATTCTGAACAAGATAAATGGGATCAAAATTTGAGGTTGCTGATTTAATGCCCAGATAATAGTGACCAGACCTAATAAGAAAAGATCAAAACTTCTTACACTCAGCTTGGTTAAAAGCTTATCATTTGGCCTAGAATCCTGGCTAAATAAATATATAAAAATAAATATATATAAATATATTTTATATAAAAAAGTAATTGGAGTTAGTATAAACTACCATACCAACATATGCTGAAAATCTAGTATTCAGAACTCTGCTTACTTGAACTGAGCTTTCAAGTTGTTTCTTAAAAATATTTACTGACCTCTGCATTTCTGTGAGTCCATGCAACCCTAAACCACACAGGACAAAATCACACACAGGTTCACCAATAGCCTTCATGCCACAGCTCACATGCCTATGTATACATCAGGTCCCAGATAACATAATGTCAGGTGGTAGACCTGCAAGCTTATTTACCCTTTTTCTTCTCTTGGTTTTAACCTGTGTAAAGGGGACAAATATCAGTCTATAAGATTTATATTTCTGAAGGAAGAGATTTCAGCTCATTTGCTCATTGTAGTATATCCAATGTCTAATAACATATTAGCTAGTCTAGAAATTTCCTCCAAAACCTTTTGAGTTAATAAATAAATAAAGCAGTCTCTAATAGACTTTAGAATCCACTGAAGGAAATACACAAATGACTATTAATAATACAATTTTATAGGTTGCTTAATATCATTATTAACAAAGAGCTATATGAGTATAGAGTGAAGAATTATTCATTTCAATGTGTTTTTAAAAACTTCTTGGAAGAGTTGGTATTTACACTTTACCTAAAATAATCAGGAGTTAGGTAAGTTGAAATGAGACATTTTACATGCAAGAAATATTTTAGGCAAACACATGGGTGTTCAAAAAATCCAAGCTATAGGTGAATAAAACTAGCAATAAATAATACAGGTTACTGAAGGGAAGTTAGTATGAAATGAGACCTCAGAAGTTGTGAAAAACCAAAAATTTTAATCTCTATTATACATGCTATGGAAAGCATGAGCAATGTAGAAGAGCAAAATGAGCTTAGGTTTCTTCATCTTTGAAGGAGAAATAATAATAATTATCCTACTGAGATAATTAGAATTAAACAGTTTAATGAATGCAAAACATGTCATATATATCCTGGTAAATAATATGATCTCAATAAACAATAACTGTGATTATTTAAAGTATGTATTATAAAATTGTGTGTCATTACAGAAGAGAGAGAATGGAAAAAAGAATACTTTCATGGTTCTCCAATAGGACAATTTGAATATATATATATACCTCCCCCGCTTATGGGAATAACAAGGACAAGAGCTGCAAAAATACAACAAGGAAGAATGACATCTGAAACTTACAAACATTTTTAAAGCAACCTAAGGGGTCTAAAGCCAAGAGGATTTTGGAGTGTTGGAAATGAATTCATTAACATAATTAAAGAAAGAGTCTGTCAATCACAGGAGAGTTAGTCACCTGTGGAAACTGAGATGCAGATGAGTCTCTAAAGTATAATTGATTTCTCTTCCAGTGTAATACCAAATTCTGACATAAGAAAGAAGCCTGGGCTAGTAAAATTGTCAATTCCATTGGCAAGTCTTCCTATCCTTAAAATGCATGTGTCCATTTATTTCAGCTTGATGGCATTAAATATTCTAATTATCTCACTATTTTTTTCTAATATAATGCATACTCAGCTCTTGTGTGCCTATATTTCATTTTTCCATATAGGTGTGTCTTTAGGGGAAATTATGTACTAGTAATGCAGAAGTAAGAATTTTATTTCATATAACATATTTCCTGTTACAAATTAATAAACTATTTATTTACCATTGTCATCCCAATAAATTCAACAAAAAAATAACAAACTAACATTCTGATGTATTTTAGCTATTATGGATTGTATTGGTGTCTCCAAAACAATATGTTGAAATCCAAACTCCAGTACTTGTGAATGGATCTCACTGTTAAGTAGGAAATAGGGTCTTGACAGATGTAATCAAGTTAAAGTGAGGTCATATTGGATTAGGGAGGACCTTAACTCAATGACTAGTGACCTTATCAAAGAGGGAATTTGAACACAGAAAGATAGAGACACACAGGAGAAAATGCCATGTGATGATAAAGGCAGAGATAGGAGTGATTCCTGTACATGTCAAAACACCAAGGATCGCTGGGAGCCACTAGAAACTAGGAAGGAGATAGGCATGGGGAAAGAACAGGCACTCCCTCGTCGCTCTCCAGCAGGAGCCTTGCCAACACCGTTGTTTCAAATTAGTCTCCATAACTGAGGGATTGCATTTATTGTTTTAAGCCACACACATTGTGAGACTTTGTAATGGCAGCCCTGGGAAGGTGTTGCTAGAGTCAAAGGAAATAATTTATCTCCTGCCCTGCACCTTAAAAATTATTTTCAACCTGTTTGTTTGGTTGTTTGCTGGTTGGTTTTGGTTTTATACTAGCTCAAACATCTTTAGTGATATTTTCTGAGACATTATTTTTGGCAATTTTAAAGACGATTCAGAGAAATCAATCTATTCTAATTGAGTGCTTCTATTTAAAGAATTTGACACATTCTATAGCTGACCATTATTGGCTGTTGCTGTGATGCGTTATTGTCTTGGATGCTGTGTATCTCTTGCAAAATAACCTCAACTCTTGTGAAAGTAGGAAATAACTCTTATATGATTGCCTTCAGACCAGAGCCTGTTTCTAAACACAACAGAGCAATAAGTGTGTATGTGTGTGCTTCTGTTTGTTGTAGAAGCTAATATATGAGAAATGTTAAAATATGCTAACTAAATTTGAGTTCTTGTTATTTTAGTAAGAAAATAATGAAATATATCATCAATAAGAGTAAAAGGAAGAAGGTAAATCAATCTAATAGGAGGATCTAAATCTTTCCAGGGATCTATCTAAGTCCATAAAAAGAGCACCCGTTGATAAGTAGCAGCAGGGGATTAAAGACTGAAGCAGTTTATTGCAGACTATGAATGACCCTATCCCTTAATCCATCTGTCTTTTTATATGAGAATGCTATGCTAATTAGCTATGAAAATTGTTTCCTGATGACATTAATTTTGTGCCTTTTTGTTATTCTGGGCTTTGACTTTCACTGTGATAAAAATATACTAAGGGACATTTCCAATTTAGATGGTTCTCATCCTGATAAATTCCAACACAGAAGCAATGTTATGGGGAAATATGCATAAATAGCAAACTTAATCAATCCTAGAAATAGACAGAGGACTTTGGCCTCCTATATAATTGTTCCCTTTAGCTTCTAAAGCATTATATTAACACACTTGAAATGTTGAAACATAATTCAAGGAGAACTTTTAGCAAATGCAATTTTCATTGCCCCATTTTCTTTGGAGAAAATCAAGACTTGAATATTAACATGGAGAAAGTAATGGAACAGATAGTCGTGATGTGAAATCTTATTAGTAAACAAGAGCTGCATCTAAAAAAAATATTGTCATTAAAAGCTATGTAGTAGTTAATTGAGTTTGATATGAAATTTAGGGCTGGAAAGTTAATGACTAATGCAGCTATTTCACAGAGCTTGCTTACTGCAGGCTCCGTAATGATCTCCTTTGCTTCGGAGCAACAATGAAATTAACCTCTCTTTTGTCCTGCAGGTGTTGTGTTCTGATAATGCGTATCCCTTACAAGTTTGGGTAAATTATTTGCTTTGCATATAAATTAACCCTAAAGCTGAATCAATATTAGAATAATGAAACTGTAGAGAATATTTTTATTCTAAGAAAACAAGGATTTATAGCAAGTATATCAAAATGCTAGATCCAGATCCAATTTTAGAAGAATGGATTAAAAATATTTACCATGCTCAAAAACAAACAAACAAAAAGGATGTAAGATTTGAGGTTTAGAAACTAAAATATTATTTCATTATTTTTATATTAGAATGAAAATAATTCAGAATCAACACATTTAGCTTTCCATTATAAAGAAAATAACATGGAATTTATTTAGCAATTGTTTTTTTTTTAATTTTTTATTTTTGTTCCATTACAGTTGTCCCTATTTTTCCCTGTTACTCTCCCCAGCCCTACCCGCCCCCCACCTCCTACATCTAATCCTCCCTCCCCCACCCCACATTGTCTTTGTCCATGGGTCCTTTGTACAAATTTCTTCACTTGATGCTTCCCCTTCTTTCCCCCTCATTCCCCTCCCCCGCTTTGACCACTGTCAGTTTGTTCTTTATTTCAATTCTTAAGTGATGTTTTCTGAGTTTCACTTTACTGGGTTTATAATATCCTTTAGTTTAAATCTAATTGCAGTATGTTAAGCATTATAGCTATAAGGCAAAGTTCCAAATTCCACTTATATGCACTAGATTAGTAGTTATAGTTTACTGCCAATAAATTTTTTTCTTCTTTTCCACTGCCAGAGACTTTTCCACACATCTGTTCCTCTGTGTTTTTCTGTTTTTGGTAGTTCCTCCTTTAAAAATGTGTGTGTGTCTGTGCAAATTATAAATGTGACTTTTTTCTTCTTTAAAATGACACCTAAAATCAAATTGCTGTTATCTGACTCCAACTTAAGAGGTGAATTTATTAGTGACCTATTAAATGCTTGATAGTACATCCTACTTCATCAGGTGCATGCATTCTTGTGATTTAAGAAGAAAAGTTAGCACTTCCTCTGGCTCTATATATCTAAAAAATATATTTACCCATGGATATTGATCAAAAAACTTATAAGTAATATTTAGAAGGTAAAATGGGAATAAATGATATCATGAGCATTTTGTCAAGTGATATATTTAGTCCTTCATGTTTACTTCTATTTAACTGCTTGTAGCAATAATCTTGTTTTGTTGACTCCAAGACACTATTTATTTTCCTCCCCTACTTTAAGTATTGGGTATAGCTTTGAAAATCTTAGTTATTACCCGTTGGGTTCATTCTTTGTTTCTAAATTTCAAAAGCCATGTGGAATCTAAAGGGCCATAATAATCATCAATAATTTAGAGAATGCCGATCTCCAAAACAGAATCATGGATGGTATAGACAATTTTAAACACACACACAAAGCCAACTGGGCGCCATGCCAAGAAAATCTGCCAAGTACACACAACAGGCAAGAAAATAGCTTGTACATGTATAATAAATAAGTAAGGGAAACATTGTATGAAAAACTTCAAACAAAATATATGGGGAGTCAACAGATTTCTAAAGCACCATAGAAACAAAAATACTTTGAAGTCCTTTCTGCTGGGTCTACTAACTGTGTTATAGCGGATGATAGATATGAAACCTATCAGAATAGGTTTAAGCAAGTTGAATATATTCTAAAAATTTGAAATCTCTTAGGTGTAATACATTATTTTTGGTTTTGCAGACTACCAGGTGACGGGGCCCAGGGCCATGATATAGCCACAGGTTTGTGAAGTTCTTCATTATTGGGTATAATGTAAACCTTTTCATATTTTATGGAAACTACAGCACTCCATTTGGGATGACATGTGAATCTGACAAGGGAAAACAGAGTCTCCTGTATCTGTTTTCTCACTTCATACAACAGTACCTGCTCTTTCTCAGGCCAGGTCTCTCCTGGCAAATTAAAACAGGAAAACACTCCCATGAACTGAAGAAACCTGTGAAAGGTGGCTTACTTCATGAAATGTTGTCAGTGGCTTCATTTAGGTCAGCTTTCACAGGTTGTAGGTCTGAATAATAGCACAAAATGCTAAAATTGTGGCTTTCTGAGAGAAGTGTTCCAAAATTCTCATCTATTGGGCACGAGAGTTGAATAATAATTGGCTTACCATGTACTTAC
Organism: Trachops cirrhosus; assembly: GCA_028533065.1. Taxonomy (NCBI): domain Eukaryota; kingdom Metazoa; phylum Chordata; class Mammalia; order Chiroptera; family Phyllostomidae; genus Trachops; species Trachops cirrhosus. The sequence continues at coordinate 123,831,738 of CM052538.1, forward strand.
TGTGGAATACTACTTAGATAGGTGCAACCCAGCTGTCATTGGCGATAGGACACCAGGGATGCACATTTGCCATTGCTCTTATATCCAAACCAGGAGAAAAATAAATGGATACAGTCTTTAAATAGAAATAAAAAGTTAACACATGACTTACTTTAATTCTATGGAGTATGAGGAACATTTGGTAGTTTTAGAAACTTACTGTATATTCTAGTCCTCAGTCTGTACCCAAGATTAGTGATAGAATAGATCTTGGGATGAATGAGGTAAATAATTACTTTTTGGGATTTTGAATATTTCTTTTTTCATGAAAAAAATTATTTAGTGAATAGGTAAGTTTATTTTGTTTAATTGAAACTTAGATTTCAGGAATAATATACTGAATTGGATGAACTATTTACATGAAGGAAGTGACTTTTGCTCCATGACAGTTTATTATTTATCTGAAATGAATGTAATTAAAACATTTTTCAAGCCATGTAAAGGATAATGATCCCTGCGCTGACTTGTTATTGCACTGTGAAATCTTACACTGACACAAGCATTTACATATGAAATGCTGGAGATCTCTGAACATGAAGTTCTCAGGTATATCATAAGTAAATGAGTTTTCTCTGGTGTGTGTGTCTTAGTAAGTGTAGAGGGACAGAAAGGCTGAAGGTCTATACCTCACTAGCAGGTAGTGTCCCCAACATCTAAAATTTACTTCTCTCCTTATATCTATCAATTGGGCTCATAAAACTTTGTTGCTCAGTGGTTCAAATGTTTGGATAATTCTGAGTGAGTATAGAAAACAACAGAGCAATTGTTTTTATAAACTATGGAATGGGTATAAACTTACCTGTACAGAGTAAACTATGGAATGGGTATAAACTTACCTGTACAGAGGTTGTTGAAAAAGACCTTTTTTTCCCTTAAAATTCATAGCTTGGCCAGTTAAATTTAGCACTATTTGGGGGAGAAACCTAAGTCCCAGTAATATAAATGAACTTAGTCATAAGTAATTGAGCCAAAGGGATTTAAATTTTCTAAAATTGTTTTACCAAGTGGCCTATGAGATCTGCTTGATGTCTTCTTTAACAAGCCCACTGACCCATTGTTTAGTGCTAGCCATTCACAATACAAAGAGAATGATTATTACAACTGTGGGAAATAAAAGACTTTATATGATATTATTTTGAAAGCATAAAGTGATTTCCATGAAAAACAGTTTTTTACTGAGTGCTCTTTCAGGATTATGTCAACCACATAGTAATGTTGATCTGTTTATACTTCATCCATTCATTCAACAAACATTGATTAAATAAAAGTTGTGGACCAGGAACCAATGGTGAATAAGATTGTTAACCTCAACAAGCACATGGTTGGAGACTAAATAAAGAACACAAACTAAAGTAATTACAGCACAATGTTTTGTTGATATACTAGTATTAAGAATAGGGAGCTATTAAAAATAAAATCTGGAGAACATCTAACTGAATCTTTGGAGAGTTAAAAGCTTTCTTTTGAAAATGACCTTTTATCAGAGTTCTAAAGGGCAAGTGGAAATTAACCAGAAAAAAAGAGAAAGAACATTTCAGGCATCAAAAGGATTGTTCAAGGACCAGGAATCAGATTATTAAAATGTTAGTTAGACTTTCAGAGATTGCAGTGTAGGTAAACATGGTACTTGCCTCCTCACACGGCCACGTCAAAATTGCAACTAAACATGAAGAACAATCATCACTTAAAATATCCAGAAATCAAGTTGAAAGAAAGTCCAATAACCATAAAAATAAAGAAGAAACAACAGCAAGACTGGTAGAAGTGTCAGAGATGCTGAACAGATTGGTCCCGCATCCACATGTGGCAGATGAAAATTGGGAGGGATATCTCAGGAGTGAGGGGGCCCAGTCCCATACCAGGTACCCCCAGTCAAGGTTTCCAGTGCCAGGAAGAGAAGTCCCCATAACTTCTGGCTGTAGAAATGAGCAGAGATTGAGGCTGAGGAAGATGGAAACTGCTGGATCCCAGGTAGTTCTTCTTAAAGAGCCCAGGCACGAACTTACTGGGACTCACTCCCACTGAGCTCCAGCTTTGGGACAGTAACTTGAAAGGCACCAGAGACATATGTGGAGGAACTGAATTGTCTGGCATTAGGGCAAGATCTGAGGGGAAATTTTCTTCCAGATAGAAGTGCTAGCAAAGGCCATTGTTCCTTTGAAAAGTCCCCCAACAGAGCCAGAGGATGGGTGCCATATCTTAGACTCTGTCAACCTGGCTCACACTGTTTGCCCCAACCTGGTGGTTCCCTGAGGCCCTGCCCCACCCAACTTTAGGGCCCACCCAAGATGATTTGTCTTCGCTCATGCTGCATATTTTCCTAAATTCTCTCAAACAAGAAGCATCTGGCTTCAGTGAGCCCCGTACCTCTCACTAAGTGGCTCCAGGCATGGCACTAGAAAAGGTCAGCCTTGGTTCAAGCTTGGCCTCGCCTGGGCACCTCCAAGTACAGCACAAGTAGCAGCCATCTCTAGATCGCTTTATAGTTGCAGCTCTACCCAATACATAGAAACAAACACAGGGAGGCTGTCAAAATGAGGAGACAAAGAAACCTGGCCCAAATGAAAGAACAGAACAAAACACCAGAAAAAAAACAAAAAACAAAATGGAGACAAGAAATCTACTAGATGCAGAGTTCAAAACATTAGATATAAGGATGCTCAGTGAACTTAGTCAGAACCTCAACAGCATAGAAAAGAACCAGTTAGAAATGAAGGATACACTAATTGGAATAAGGAATAAGTTACAGGGAATTAACAGTAGAGTGAATGAAGCCAAGAATCATATCAGTGATTTGGAATATAAGGAAGCAAAAATACCCAATCAGAACAGCAAGAAGGAAAAAGAATCCAAAGAAATGAGGATAATATAAGGAGTCTCTGGAACAATTTCAAGCATATCAACATTTGCATCATGGGAGTGCCAAAAAGAGACAACAGAGAGAAAAACCTTGAAAAAACCTATTTGAAAAAATACTGACAGAAAACTTCCCTAACTTGTTGAAGAAAATAGACATACAAGTCCAGGAAGCACAGGGAGATGAACAAGACAAACCCAAAGGCCCACACCAACACACATCATAATTAAAATGCCAAGGTCAAAGCCAAAGAGAGAATCCTAAAAGCAGCAAGAGAAAAGCAGTTTGTTACCTACAGGGGTCTCTCATCAGACTGTCAGCTGATTTCTCAACAGAAATTTTTCAGACCAGAAGGGAGTGGCAAGAAATATTGTAAATGATGGAAAGCAAGGGCCTACAACCAAGATTACTCTACTCAACAAAGCTATCATTTAAAGTCAAAGGACAAGAAAAAGCTACAGGAGTTCATCACCACCAAACCAGTATTCTATGAAATATTAAAGGGTCTTCTTTAAGAAGAAGGAGATGAAGATCAAAAATATAAACAATAAAATGGCAATAAATACATATCAACAATCGAATCTAAAAAACAAAAGAAAAAAAGAAAAACAAGCAGAACAGAAACCGAAATAGATACACAGAACATTTTGATGGCTGCCAAATGGGAGGGGGATTGGGGTGATTGGAGAAAAAGGTGAAGGGATTAAGTACAAATTGGTTGTTACAGAATAGTCATGAGTCTCTAAAGTACACAATAAAGAATATTGACAATAATAGTCTAATAACTATGTATGGGGTCAGATGGGTGCAAGGTTTATCAGGATGATCACTTATTAAGTTATGTAATGTCTAATCACTGGAGTGTACAAATTAAACTAATATAATAATATGTCATTTATAATATAAATGAAATATGATTAAAATATGTCAATTAATGTACATGGCTGATTATGGCTAACATTTTGAAACTAATACTATGTAATTTACACCATAATTCAAATCGGAAACTTTGGCATATGTAAACCTGGTTCTATGAGGTATTGATAGGTATTACTTGAGTAAAAATTGAGGTTTTCTGTATCTATATGCTTTTAGGAAAAACATGTGATTTCTAAAAATTTAGCATGTTTTTCCTGTCTGGTTTATCTTTAATAAATTAATGTACAATGTGAATCTCCAGGAATTGTTAATAGAAAGCAGTACTTTCCAAAATCATATGACCAAGAAACTGTTTACTCATTAGAACATGTCTTATAACTAGTTTCCTTAGAAATATGCTTTGAGAAATCGCCCTAAATATATGTGGACATAAACTTCCAAATCCAAGTTCTTTGTACTAAAGATTACTGAAAAATCATGGAAGAAAATTATAAAGTTCGATAGAGAATTTTAATGATTTGAATGGTGTTCTCCCAAAAATATATGTTCACCTGGAACCTCACAATGTGACCTTATTCAGAATAAGGGTCTTTGAAGATGTAATTAGTGAAAGGATGTAAGGTGAAGTTATTTGGATTATCAGGAGTCCTAAATCCAGTAATAGTTTTTTATTGCTTTTATAGACAGAGGAAAGAAGAGAGGGGGAGAGAAAAACATTGATGTGAGAAACATCTATTGGTTGCCTCCTGTACAAACCCCTACTAAGGTTGGAAGCCACAACCTTGTATGTGGCCTGATTGGGGATTGAACCCACAACCTTTTAATCTACAGAATGATGCTCCAACCAACTGAGCCACATGGATCAGGGCCAATAATGATTTTTAAATCCAAAGCTGAGTGTACTAATAAGAAACAGAGTTGATAGAGGAAGATAGAAGAAGGTCAGGGAAGGACAGAGGCAGTAATTAAACTGGTTTGTATATAAGCCAAGAAACACCAAAATTGCTGATAACATGGAATGGCTTCTCTCTCAAGCCTCCAGCAGGAACTGATACTGGAAACACTTAGACTTCAGACCTCTGGCATTCAGAATTGCATGAAAATAAATTTCTATTACTTTAAGCCACCAAGTCTGTGGTAATTTGTTATCACAACCATAGGAACCAAATACAAGAATACATTGCATTTATATACATGTTATATCTTAACAAATTTTAACCTTAACACATATGATTATGAAATTGTCCCCAATGAATCAGGATGTTTCTTGAATTCATGTCCTTATTCTGCCCTCCTAATCTGAATATAGGTTAGCCTTAAGAGTTACTTGAACAAAGAGAATGCAGAAGTCACATTTTATAAATTCCTGTCCTAGGCCTCAAAGGGATTTAGCTTTCATTTACTCATCTTAGCCCTGAGCCATTTGCAAATGTGTCCAGTTTAGCTTTCTTAAGGATGAGAGGCCCCAGGATAGAAAAGGTGCAGGAGAATGAAGGACCCCAAGATAGAAGGCTTGGTCAGCTCCCATTCATTCTAGCCCTACACACCAGTGAGGCCATCTCTGATCTTCTAGCCCCAGTGGAGCCACTCACTAAACACAAACACACGGGAGAACCTAGCCAACACAGTCTGGCAAGCCACACAGCTGAGTCGAGCCCAGCTTGCAGAACATAAGCAGATAAATGTTTGTTTATTTGTTTTAAGCTGCTGTTTTGGAGTGGTTTTTTATGCACAACTGAAAATTATAATCACCAAGCACTATCTTCAAGAATTTATTTTTAAAACAAGGACAGACAAAATATTAAAATAGAATGTCTGTTGGTATGCTGTAGCAATAGCATGTCTGATTTCTTTTGATCAACTAAGAATTTCCACTCTCCTGTAACTTTTTCAGTCTTGACTTCACAACTTTCTCTCTGAGAAGAACGCAAGCTACCCATGAGCAAATGAAGACTACTTGTTCATGAACACCCAAACAGAAAAGTACATTAAAACTCTGCATAAATATAGCCAGAATACAAATTGCTGAACTGGAATTTTAGCACACTCTACACTCAACTTTTATAAGAAATGGACAAATGACAACCTAATCTCTAGGGTTTATTTTAAAGGTTGCATCATAAGGACAGCACATACTATAAGCATCTCTTATTTAACCCCTTGAATCTTTAGATGACCTCAGACAACTGATATCATAATGACCCTGCATGATATTGAAATGGCCTCTGGATATTAACAATTAAATTCTGATCAGTCATGGTTTATAACACTTAGCTATGTATTGATTTTTTAAATAACTGCAATCCACATAAAATGTATTGTTAATAATCCAGAGATCAGATATCTAATTAATATATATCCTATATTTCAGCCATTACTAGATATAATCAGCTTAAAGATACAGGTGATAACTGAATATACTGCTACAATGAATTCTCACACAAACCAGTTATTCAAATTACACACACACATACACACAAACACACTTTTATGCACGTATGCCTGTGGAGTGTGAGAGTAAGTCCATAAACACAGAATTATATTACATTTTTTATTGCAAATAAGCTAACAAGGGAATTGCACCATCCTGGTAACTTGGTCATGGTCTTGTGAAGGACATTTTCTCTTTCTCTGGACTGGGCTTTTCTAATAAATGAAAATGGGTACACAATGACCACTCGTCTATTTTTCCATGGACACATAGAATGTATATTATATAGAGAGAAGAGAAAATAATCCTGACTTTATTTAATCTCTACATTAGAGAACTTGATAGACTGCTATAAAATTAATGTTTTAAATAAACTAATTCATAGTGTCATTACTTTTTTTCAATTATCTTTTTCCTATGTATTTGGCTTTATTTCCTTTCTTCCTCTTTTTTTCTTCCTTCCTTCCTCTTTCTCCTCCTCTTATTCCTCTTTCATTTTTATTATGAAATATAATATGAATTCAGAAAACTCCATCTAGACATTACTATTTATCTAAAGAACCTTAGTGCTACTTCTTCTTCCTCTTCTTCTCTAATTCCCTTGTCTTCTATTTTGCTTTGTCTTTTTCATAGATGCTATAACTATGATTTTGCTCTGATTGTATAGGTGATTTTAAGGGTAAAATTTTAATAATAATTTTCATAATAAAAAACAACAGCAAAAAATTTTAAAAACAAAATTCACACTATGTAAACAAACAATAGCTGTTTCTACTAAGAAAATATTGCAACTGGTTTTCTTTCATCCCTGCAACATTTTCATCTGATATAGTTATTCTCTTTTCCTAAGTTCAACTTCCTAAGCAAGCATTTCCAGCAATAGGGAATACTTTCAATTAGTAGTTCTCTACTTCTCTGGTTGCTAAGCAACTATCCTATGGTGAAGAATACATAATGATCAGCATAGACACCTTAAAGTGGTGGAAAGTATAGGTTTTGATATTGTACTACAGTTTCTAAAAATATAACCATTGGGGAAACTGAGTAGAGGAGTATAAGAAAACTCTCTGTACCATGCTGTAACTTTCTGTATATCTAAAAGTGTTTCAAAATTCACAGTTAACAAAAACCTTAATAGAAATATGATTAATAGGCCAATAGTTTCACATGGAGGGTGGAATAATGGAAAACATAAGAGATGGTTTTTATATGAGTTAGTGAAGGTATCCATGAAAGAGATTAACTTTGCAACTGAATAAATAATTCCAGTTCTGGAAAAGCAGAGGGAATAATAAAGTGTTTACATTAGATATTTTAGAAACCAGAGTTATCTCTGAAAAGTTTGGCATTCATGATATGAAGTAAGCTGAGTCCTTGATCTAAAAATTTACCCTATTTCTAGAATATTAGTGAATACGTTCTTCATCCTAAGCCATTCAGACATTAAAACAATCATTGAAAATTACTAACAACAGGGGAAAAGGGAGGTAGGCAAAAAACTAAAACATGGGGAAATTCAAAAGAAGAATATCAACCTTTAAAGGCTTGATATTCAGTGAGTTGTTATTTTGACTGCAACTCTGCCATAAATTTCTTACTCTTAGTACTGAGTGCTCTTTCACTGAGTGAATCCACTTTATGAACATAGTAAGTAAAAAATTGTACCCATTATAGGTACAAAATTATAAAAAACATCTCAATATATAAATGTTTCAAGGCAAAATGGACCCATTTCTGCTGTTGCTCTCATAGGGCGATACTACTGTCCTATGCCTCTTCAATGAAAGGACCAAGAAGTATATTCACCTGCAATAGAGATTATTTATTTTAGCTAATGCTCATTACGTAATATCATTAGATAATATTACCACATTATTTGCTATTCAAGAATGTGGAAATATTTAGAAAATGGCCCTTAATATATCTATAGAATTACTTAGAAGAATGGCAAATCTGTTTTTAATAGTTTCATCTACTTTTTCAGTTTCCATGGAATAATTTTTTAATAAAATATTTTCATGACTTGCATGTGCCTTTCAAGGAGTATTGGAATTGTATTTGTAATGTTTATCCTTAACTAAATTTCAAAATGATCAGACTTTTAAAAGTTCAGAGAAAATCACTGGGATGTATAGATCACAGATATAAGAGCTATACAATTTTATTATGAACCTTGTGGTGTTAACCCCTCACTTTAGAAATCATGGTCTTGTCCACATGCACATACAATGCATCACTATATGACTTTTAACATCATTATATCTTCCTAACATTAAACCAGAGGATGGACATGGACATTATTGCTAAAGAGGGTCAAATTATTTTAAATTAAAAAATTGTAAGTATGCTGCTTGAGCAAAAATACAATAAGCAGAAGACTACAAGTACAACTTTTTTTGTCCAAATGATATTAGCTAAAGTATACATTTCTATACTGATGATATCAATTATTGAATGAACATGCTGGAATTCCCTTACTGATCTTACATGAATTTTTACTGCTTTTCAAAAAAAAATTTAAGATGTGCTTTATACTTCTACAATTTTTCATTGTCTATATACTCATTGAACTGAAGTTAATTATTTAAATAATCACTCATTATATTATATACTGAATAAAAAATAACAGTAATTATAATATCACTACAGGTTGTTACTGATTCTTAAATTTTTTTAGCATGAGTTTCATGGCCTAATGATTTTAAGTTTTAAATTATTTCTTTTAATATACATTATTTCTTTAAAAACACTACAGAAAGCAGCATCTAAAACTATGCAGAAGTTAGTTTATATATTTTGTCTCATTGATTTTTGTGAACTAAAATTGGCTACTTTAAATAGCCTATCTTAACAATATCTCAGAAAATTTTATAAATCACCATGTGTTTAACTTTATTGTTGTTTTACATTTAAGTCTATGAAAAATGTATATGTATCAATCCAGAAGTAGAAATATTTAAATTATTAATATACATATATACCTTATATGTTATAATTTTCCCTACGTTTGTTCTCTCTCTCTCTCTCTCTCTCTCTCTATATATATATATATATATATATATATATAGGTAAACAGTATATAGATATATGTATATATATCTATATACTGTTTACCTCTTGTTTTTTTAACAACTTAGATTTTTAAGGATACTGTACTCAAATGCAAGGGTGGGGAATAAACATGCTGAATGGCAGGGGTACTAGATAGGTGGGGAAAATGCCAACATGAAGTAAAAGGTAAGACAGAAACTTTAAAAAGGTAGAAAATGAAAATATAAACTTGTGAAAAGCTTCCATTTTAACATACATGTATGTTAATAAAAATAATAATCTCAATGGTTGCTGAAGAGATAAATGGACAGTATTACTTTGTGATATGCCACTAAGAAAAGACTTTGACAGGAGTGGGAAATTTTCCAAATTTAATGTGAGGATTTCATGTATAAAATTTTCACTTGGTGGTGAATTACTTGCATAGCACTTTGTGTGCTACATTAAAAACCAAGCATTAATACTCAGAACCAGTACTTAAGCTTTGTTTCATTTTTTCTCTACCTTCTGCAGTGACTTTTAAAATCCAAATACAATGACATCATTTCTAAGAAGAGACGGCTATATTAAATATACAAATGTTTAAGACATTAAATACAGGATGGAATTTAGTAAATCAGAAATGGTGAAAAATGATAATAAAAAGGTATCACTTTATCATAATTTATATTGTATTAAATACAATTCCCATTTCCAAGAACAAAATGCAATGACTAGGTCAAATCTCCCTTTTCTAGAAATAGAGTCTTCTCAATGAGGACAATGGCACATGAATATGCTTGGAGAATAGTAGGTATTGCTTAATGGTATAACATTTGAGACCACACTTTCATTGTATAAATTATTAAGCTCATAATTTATATTATTTTACTTTCATATAAAAATAGCTAATGCATAAATATTGCATATGTGAGTGTTTTTTCCTAGTCTTTTTTCTATTTCTTTTAAATTTGGGAGTTAAAATTAAAGAATCCATTTATAAATAGTTCTAAGTTCATGTATACCTGTTCCTAAATGAATCTTGATGTCTCACAAGGATCAAATGCTATAAAAACCCAATTTCTTCCAAACCTGAGTCTATTGTTTCAATAGCTTAAGGATAATATCTTTATCAAAGCTATAGAAAAAAATAATGATAATAAAAAACTACACTTGACTGAAGAAAAGGAAAAGTTATTTCTTATAATATTAAAGTCAACTTGATTTAAAAAAAAAGCAGTTAGCTACCTAGGCCTGCCCCTACCATTTGTGGGACCTGGGGAAGTATTGATATTATAAATTTAGCCTCACCTATTACATAACTAAATATTTTAAAAACATAAATTAAGTTAAGAAATTGTGAGAGCAAGCCTGGTCCATCATCCTACATTGACAAATACGACTTCACAAAAACTTGGAAAGCCAAATTGAAATCCTGAATTTTTGGAACATTTGGAGTTTTATGTGCAATGTGAGAACTGAGTAAGTCATCATAGGCCTGCCTTCTGTCTTCATTCTCTTCCCACCCTTCTTTCCATCTTGTATGATGAAGGGCTTTGCATACATTCAAGAAGATACCAGGGCTTACTCTCCAGCTAGCCTCCGTTAGCCATCCCTTTGGGCTAGGGTTGTGCACACTAGTGTACCAGGGGGACAGACTTGGGCAAGATGCTAGAACAGATCTTAAAAGCAATCTTAGGGTCTTTTGAAAAATTTTACCTACAGAGGATTAAAGAGCCTTGAGTACTTTTACACTGACAGCCAGGCATGGATATGCCTCTTGCCTTAATTGAACATATCCCCTTACTTAGTAGACTCCTCATGCCATGCTGCAAGGAGGGAGCAAGGAAGGGTGCACTCTAGAAGACAGGGCCTGGAAGATGAGCCCTTCTTCTTTTGTGTTCCAGTACAGCAAGCAGCTGCCCCTCTCTACTGTCCATTTTTTCATAGAATTAGTGAGAATTATGAAGACAGCCCAAAGACACCTTTAATAAATACTTATAAATGAAAGTTTACTATTAAATTAAGGGAGAGCCTTGGCTAGTGTGGCTTAGTAGATTGAGCTCCAGTCTGTGAACCAAAAGGTTGTGGGCCAGATCCCCAGTTGGGGGCATGTGAGAGGCAACTGATCCATGCATCTCTTGCACATTGCTGTTTTTCTCCTTCTCTTTCTCCCTCCCTTTCCCTCTCTCTAAAAGTAAATAAATAAAATCTTTTAAAAAGTAAAATTAAATTAAAGGAGATATATCAACACATATTCACTCATTTTGAAGCTGGAAAAAAACATATTTTATAGAATTATTTGTGCATAGTTCTTTACCAAGTGTTCTGTGTGATCAAAAAGGTATATAGAGTCTTTACCTTCAGGTAACTTATTATCCAGGTGTGAACATAAGAAATATGGACACAAAAAAGATAATTTGCAGAAAAGTGTTGTGCAAAATATACTGGGGATCTTCTAGGAGGGAGATACATCATACCTGCCATGATGATCAAAGTAAGGTTAATAGAGAGAAGTGAAGTTTGAATGTGATCTTGGAAGTTGGCTTTATGAGGAAGAGAAAGGAATGCATTACGGATCATTTAAACACCAATTGCAAACTTATGGTGAAGGAATTATAGAAAACACATTCAGAGGTTTCCAGAATAAATTAGAGAGAAAAATGTGATATTTTCAGAATATTCACAGACATAAGTAGAAGTTAATGGTCAGGACAAATTATGGAGAGTTCATAATATTCAACTAAGGAATGTGGATTTTATTTTATAAATGAATGGAGAAAGAAAGGATGATTAAAAATTGCTGAAAAAAATGGACCCAGCTACAAAAGGAGAGTCATGAAATAATAACATATATTAGGTATATAATAAGAAATCAGGGTGACTTTCTTCTTCAAATTTCACTGTTTAAGTATAAGGGCTACACTAGGTAATAAAAGTAGAAATGTATTTGAGAAATCATTAAAATGAAGAATTTAAGTATATTATGAGTAGATGTGGGAAAACCAAGAAAATGAGACTCTACCTTGAAATTCTGAATCAGATTGACAATGGTACATTTGACATAAATAGGGGAGACTTGGGAGAGGGAATTTGTCCTTGACCTGGTACAGGAGATGAAGCCAACTTTACACAGCTAATGAGTGGTAGGCTGAGATATGAATGTACCTTGCCTGATTTTAGAGACTTTACTCTACAGTGTAAATACCTCTGAAGTGTTACTAATTCACAGAGACACAAATCCAGTAGAGGCTGATGGGACTGTATAATTAGGGGAAAGATAGATCCTGTCTAGGTCCTGTTTTCCCAGAGAAAATGATGGGTAAATAAATATACTCCTTGAAGAAACTACCATACCAAATTTCAGATATTCTAGGCATAGAATACTAAAATATTAGAATCTTTTATTTCTTAATAAAAGATGTTGTTCTGTTATTAATGACAAGTTTGGAGAAGAAAATAAAAAAGAGACACAATTGCTTGCACATAAACTGTTACAGTAGGAATAAAGGATTTTTAATGAAAGAAAGTAGGGGTATGAAATGGTAGCCATGTCAACTGAAGTCATTCATGATAGACATGCACACACACATCTGCAATTAACAAAGAAGGAACCACAGAAGATTAACATCTTGATGTTGCCAGGCAAAGATCTGATTCTAGAGTTGAAAGAATATTAGGTTTAAAGCTCTGGTAAGAAGTTTAGTCTGGTTAATGGGCCTCCTGAAAATTCAAGGATGGGTGATAACCAAATGTAGAAAAGTGTGAGATGGCAAGAATTATGTATAGGTATCATATATGAGGGAGCTCTCCACAAATTGTCATAGAGGGTCTCAATAAAACAGAAATGATTCTACCTGCCAAGAATAAAGGAAATGGGATAATTAGGAGCTTAAGGAAATTGGGCAAAGCCTGAGGTATATCATGGAAGTAATGAATCAAGTGTTACTAATCTACATTCATTCATTCATACATTCATTCATTCGCTTGAGAACTGACTTAGTCATACATTTGTTAAAGTGCACGCTTATCATGGTGGATAACGTGTATTATTTCTGGATTTATTTTACCTAATTGTTTTTTTCCCTTCCCCTAATATCTCATATCTATTCTTACTTCTCTATTCCTCCCCCTTCCACACCAATGTCAGTATCATATTGTCATCACTTAGAAGACTACTCTGCACATAGTGGGTACTCTAAATTTCAAATGAGTGGGAGAAAAAATGAATGCAAGGAAAAGAAATTGGTACAATTAAAAATCTCTGTCTCAGCCTATTTTTGTGTCCTTAGTGCTTACTTTTCTGCTTGTTGATATTCTTTCTCCACCACTCACAGAACTCACTGTAGTAAGTAATTACAAGAGCTACTCATGTCTTTTAGTATTAGATACATCAGCCTTTCTCTTATTATTGTGACATTTCCAATATTGTATTTATGGAAGGGAGCACCTATCATGTTAGTTTTCCAATTTATCACAGAAAGCTTTCTACTTGAAAACTTTCACACTACACAAATCTCTCATGTCACTTTTCTTTCCAAGTTGCTCCAACTTATGCAAATTTCTCTGAATAATTTTAAGATTTAAGAACCTAATAAATTATTGATTAATCCAAGATGTATAGTCATCTCCTATAAGATGAATCTATGATGAAATACTCAGTGCACTATTCTCAAATACCACACAGCCAGTGATAAAGCATCCACAGTAGTTTCCAGATCCTTATTTCTAGTCCCCCAAAATGAAGTTTGTCAACTACTTTACTACAAGAATATAAATATAAAAGTTATAAACAGTGAAATGAAATAAGTATCCCTAAAAGCAAGAGTACACTTAAACAAAAAAAAGGAAGGTAAAATAGATTAAGAAAATATGCAGACACTATCTCTGGTCCTTAATCATTATATAATTCTGGGGAGCATATTTCTTCTGAGACTCATTTTTTATAGAGGTAAAGTGAGGACAAAATCAGTTCTCTGCCAGGTTCACAAAATTTCTGTGAGAATAAAAGGCAATGTATGATTATGAAACTATTTTCTAAATATTATAAAGTACCATAATTATAAATAAATAGGAATGCATGACTTTGTACCCATGTTTCTGTTATAAATGTTGTTTGGGTTTTAAATTTTAATATGTTTGTTATTTGTTTTTGCTACTCAGTGCTTGAACACTGACATTTGCTTATAAATGTTTTCTGCAAAAAAAAAAAAAGAGGGTTGTATGCCCATGGAATAACTTTATGTGCTCAGTCTTTTAATTTAAAAAAATTCTATTGTGATTTCTTTGTAGAGAAAGTGATTACATTCTAATTTAGATTTTGTGCAAATTATAGTAATTATGTGAAGTAAGATAATTCATGAAAGCTATTTGTAGTACTGTTTAAAACTACTTTTCATTTATTCAAACTTATTAATTTTTCCCAGTCAGAAATGAATCATTATCCAGGTAAATAAAAGATTTTGTCTAGAAAACTTTGGTTTTTGAATTCAGGCAATGCCATCATTTTCTCCTCTTTGTGTCTTAGATAGCTTATTCTAAATTACCCAGAAAATTGTCTTGATTTTACAGTTTTATTTCACATTCTCTAAGTCTCAGGCAAAAGTTAAAGGAAAAAAACAAAGGAAAAGGAAATTGTACTCAAGTCACATAGACATCTGAAGTCTCTGATTTATGTGAAATCTCCTGTTTGGTAGAGGATATAAAGGAAAAGAAAGGGATATTGAATTTTGTAAAACATACGTGCTTAGTGCTTTGTCTGCCAATGAGCTGAACACATATTTATTTTTCCTCTATACTTTCTGCATTGAAACCAGTACATTACAAGCTTATCATACAAATGATTAAAAAATACTTGCCACTTTTCTATTACTTCTTTGTTCTTTTTCTGCTGAGGTTACTATTCTACATAGAGTCATTTTAACCTCCTCATGTTTGACAGTGGGAACATCTTGACATGACTTCAATTTCAATGCCGATGTGTTGGAAGAAGAAAAACACATTTACTTTAAAATTCTGAAGTATATTAATGTCAGCACAGAAATACATGTAATGCCCTGACTGGTGTAGCTCAGTGGGGTGGGCAGCATCTTGCAAACCAAAAGATCACCAGTTTCGTTCCCGGTCAGGTCACGTACCTGAGTTGCAGGCCAGGTCCCCGGTTGGGGGTTTGCCAGTTGACGTTTCTCTCCTTCTTTTTATCTCTCCATTCCCCTGTCTCTAAAAGTAAATAAATAAAATATTTTTAAAAACAGAAATATATCTCTCTTAAGATCAGTTTATGAATTTCACCTTTGTTAACATGTTTCAGTGCAACTATGTGATTAAGGTTTCACTCTACGCAGATTGCAGCTGTAGCAACTGCAGCTGCCAAGAAAAATAGCACAATACTTTAAAATCCAAAGCAAGCAGCAAGGCTGTTGTTTTTCTTTCTTATAACTGTATAATGAAGTGTTGTTACCACTTTCATCATCCCAGATTAAGGTTTAGAGAGAGAAGAAACCTACCCTTACACTGATTTTCAGGTATTTCACTCTGGAAGATCAGCAACAAGAGGATTTTCCTCATGGGAAGTGGGTTGCTGTTCATCTACAGTGAAAGCAGCATAGGTCTCTGTTTGCATTCTGGGGTATTAGGGGCAATAAAATGTAATAACAAGGATCTGACATATTTATGCAGATCACTAGTAGGTCAGAAGAGGCTGGCCTGAGCTCTCATCAGCTTCATGTCTGCTCCAATTTCATAAAGCCCATAGACAGAATAAGCAACAGGGAAAAGTCTTAGGAAAGGCATTGCTAGACTGGTGGCAGTTCTGAGAGCTATAGGCCCATTGATCCTCTGAGGATGATGCAGTGCTAGCAACAAAGAAAAGACTGCATTTAAGCTAGGAATCTAAAAGTATGTGTGTGTGTTACAGAAAGAGAACTTTTATTGACACCCAGTTGATTTCAGCTTCTAGACCTATAATGTAAACAAGTGAACAATAGTCCTGGAGGGTTGCCTTTTCTCCTTTACTCAGGACTGGAATTTGCTTACTGCAGTTTAGAATGTATGTAGATGTCACAACATGTGAACTCATGGTGAAAAGTCGCAAAAGAAGGGAAATTCAAGAGTGAGAGGGCATGCTGAATTTACTGGCCTGCCTGACCTCTTATTGAAAATATTACTCACAGAATCAGTAGCATTCAAAATGCTGACAGAAAGAGTGTAAGGGGTTGGCAAAGGGTGAACCTGCATCAGCTTCTTGGGACCAAAACTTTGAGAATATAGCTAATACAATAAACTATCAGCTGTATAGCATAGTGGCCACAACTGAAATGCAGCTATTCATTTAGTACCTTTTTTTGCTTTTTGACATGTGCCCAAATCAAGTGTAAATAACTTCTTCTTTTTTGTGGGAAAAGAAATGCAAAAGCCTCAGAAGAAGTTAAGCCCTGGAATGCTTTTGATAAGCCATTGACTATGAATAACAATTATTTGAAAGAGTCTTCTAGATTTGCTCCTATATCTCCTTGGTTTGCTTATCACTTATTGAGAATTAAAGAGCCTCCTACTATTGTAATCTTTATTTTTTGTCCCTGAAAGATGTGAGGATTTTCTAAACTCAGTAGCATTTTATAGATTTTCCATAGATAGGACAATGGTGGTCTAGGAAAATGCTGCTCATTCGCCAAGTTTTAAATATTTATTGTGCAGCAGCTATGTGCCAGGCTTTGTATTAAGCACTGAATAGACAGTAGACATGTTTCTTTTTCTCTGAAAATCAGTCTAGGAAGTATAATACAGATTCAGATAAAACGTGCATCTTATCTTACAAAACATGTTTTTGGTTGCTATGTCCATTTCTACCAGAGGAAGAGAATGTATGGTTTGTGGACTTTTTTCATATATTCATTTCATTTTAGGACTGCCCCACTCCTAGTTTTCCAATTAAAATTAATCTAGACCATTTTTAAAGGAAACAGATCCAGGCTTTGTGGGAACTGGAGCTTATAAAGTATAAGGTCCCTTTTTAAGAAAAAGGATACAAGGTCCTAGAAGGTAGAGGATCCCTTGTATGTATTTGTCCAAAATTTTGGAAGCAAATGAACTTACCATAGTATATTCTAATTTCTTTTTGGACTATAACATATTTTATATTCTACACTAATGCTAAAGAAGGTTAATCTTTTTGTCTGGGTTATTTTCTGTTTTCAGAAAAGTAAATACATATATATCACAACTTCTAAATGTTTTCTTTAGACCTTATAGTTTGAGTTTAGAACACTACACAAGTTTCAATGTTTTCTATTTATATAATGGTTTAAATTATAAAAATATACTGCCATGTACAACTACATTAAAACTTCCCAAGGTCAAAGTAATCTTAGGAAAGAACAAAGTTGGAGACACCACACTTTCTGATTTCAAACTACGCTACAAAACTATCATGATCAAAACAGTATGGTCCTGGCAGTAAAACAGACACAGAGAACTTAGAAATAAGCCCATGCTTATATGGTCAATTAAACTATGACAAAGGAGGCAAAAATATACAATGGAAAAAAGACAGTTTCTTCAAATGATATAGCTGATACTAGGTTAATAATCAAAATACACAAAGAACGAATACAGCTCAACATAAGAAAACACAAACAATTCTATTAAAAAATTTACAGAGGATCTGGATAGGTATTTTTCCAAAGAGGACATACAGATGGCCAGCCAACACATGAAAAGATGTCCGGCATCCATAATCATTGGGGAAATGGATATCAAAACTAAAATGAGATATCACATCACACCTGTTTGAATGGCTATTATCAAAAAGAGAACAAATAACAAGTACTGGTAAGGGTGTGGAAAAAAGGGAACCTCTTGCATTATCGATGGGATTATAAATAAATGTGGGCACTATGGAAAACAGTATAAAAGTTCCTCAAAAAATCAAAAATAGAACTACTATACAACCCAGTGATTCCACTTCTAGGATTTATTTGAAGAAAGTGAAAGCAATAACTCAAAAATATGTTTTTGCTTTGGATACAATGGACACCATATGTTCATTGCAACATTGTTCACAATAGCCAAGATATGGAAACAACCTTGGTGTCCATCAGTAGTTGAATGAAGGAGACACACACATACACACAATGAATATACTCAGCTGTAAAAAAGAATGAAATTACAAAGACCCCATAACACTCCCAGCTTGTCACTATTTACTCCCAAGTCTATTTCTGCCATCAAAGATAGAAATAAATATGAATTTTAAAATTATAGATTCAATTTGCCTGGCTATACATGCACATGTGCATATGTACATGTGTATGCATAATTCTCACTTTGGTATAATTTTAAACTTACAAAAAGTTGCAAAAATAGTGGAAAGAACTCTGGATTCTCTCTTGATTATATTTTGATGCATTGTCTTCAGTACATTTGATGTATTTTCCTCTCTCCCTCTGAACCACCTGTAAGTTGGAGATACCATGCTCCTTCAACCATAAACACATCACTGGAAATTTCCTAAAGCCAAGACATTCTCTTATGTAATAACATTCTATTATATAATTTAAATACAGTTAGCAAAATCAGTAAATTAGAGTACATTATAGAGTTTTTTAAATGTTAAAATATATTAGGTGCCAATTATTTGTTAATGGATTAACCATACATTTGGGCTAAGCAAACATAACCAAGACCATTCTTTCTTTGTGGAAATTAATGGCATATTTGAGGGGAAAATACCAAACTCCAGGGAATGTCTTGTAAATGTATCATTTAACATGAACTACAGTTACCAAAAACAAAACAAAACAAAACAATGGCTTGTTTCAGTGATGTTCTGGCTTTCAAATATTTAAAAAAATTATGGTCAATCTAGTTCCTGATTCTTCCCTGTTCTTTTTTTTTAATGGACTACACTTCAGAGTTCATTAACATTTCAATTGAAAGCCATCTTTTTTAAATCACATATCCAGCTATTAGTAAATACCAGTGATGCTATTTCTTAATGTATAAGTTAGAACAATTTAGCATTCTATTTTTAATTATTTTTATTCATTCAGCTAAAATTTTTAAGAAAATGTGCTATATAGCATAGCATCCTGTACATAATAATTTTTAAAAAATGGATGAAAACGTCCTGGGTCTTAAAGAGTCTCAAACATAGACCTCATGGATAAGGAGAATATGTCTTATATGTAGAAGAGATTACAGTGCACTAGGGATTTTGATGAGGCAAAAACTATTTTTTCCTTGGATGATCAGAGAAGGCTTTTTGAAAGAGCTGTCATCTGAGATGTATCATGAAAGATATATAGGGTTTCTATAGATGATAATAGAAGGAGAGGACATTGAAACGAATATTTGTATGATTCACACAAGTAGAAAACTGCTCGGCAAATTTAAGGTATTGAAAAGTCAGATGAGTAAGTGGTTCAGCATGGGTGAGAAGGAAGAAATAGTATGAAACAATTGTGAAGGACCACAAATAACTGCTGAAGAGTTTGGGTATTAGTAGGTGTAGGACAATGATTTTCAACCTTTTTCATCTCATAGCACATATAAACAAATTACTAAAATTCTATGGCACACCAAAGATACATTTTTTGCCAATCTGACAAAAAATAGTTATAATTTTCATTCATTCACACCAGACAGCTATTGTATTGGCTGTTGTTACTGTTTTTATTTGACAATCTAAGGAAACAGAGGTCAGTGCCCCCAATTAAATAGTCAGGTTTGCATGTTTTAAAAATTCTTGTGACACACTGGTTGAAAAATCTCTGGTATAGGGGAACAAGTGGGCATTATTTTATTTTCTTAATAGGTAATATATTCACATGATTCCAAAATAGAAAAACTTTCCATTCTGTCTTATTTTGTCTCTATAGTTCTCATCTCCTTTCACAACTGAATGCTGGGCTTGGTGTCTTAAGTGCTCTATGCACATATAAAAAATAAAAATATAAATAATGAATTTTCTTTTTCTGGCAGCATGGTGTATGTCCTTTCTGTACCTTATTTTTTCATGAAAATACTTCTTCTTTTTTTAGTTTTCTGGAAGTTTTTTGTTTTGCAATTCCTTTTTTTAATTGTTCAATTACAGTTGTTCCTATCCCCCCATTACTCTCTATCACCCTATCCATACTCACCTCCCACATTAAATCTGCTTCCCATTGTCTTTGTGCATGTGTCCTTTATACAGAAAATAGTTCTTGAAGTGCTTTCCATGCTAATATATTGAGAGAGAATGCATATTAATCTTCACAGTTACAAAATATTTAATCAAAGGGAAATAACATTTATTTAAGTAACATTGTATAACCATTGTAAACATATACGTACCCAACATAGGAGCACTGGAATATATAAGAAAAAATCTTGGTGAACATTAAGAGAGAGAGCAACAGAAATACAGCCATAGTAGGTGATTTTAATGACCTGCTAAAATTAATGGATAGCTCTTCCAGACAAAAAATCAACAAGGAAACAGTGACCTTAAATGACCCATTGGATTACATGGATTCAATTGGTATATACAGAACATTTCATCCAAAAGCAGCAGAATATACATTCATCTCAAGTGCACAATGATAGACAGCATGTTAACACACAAGTCTTAATAAATTCAAAAAAATGAAATCATATCAAGCCTCTTCTCTGAAAACGATATGAAACTAGAAATCTAATACAATTTAAAAACTCAAAACATTCAAACACATGGGGCTGAATAACATGTTATTAAACAATGAATGGATTAACAATAAAATGAAGGAAGAAATAAAGTTACCTGGAAACATGAAAATGGGCACACAACAACCCCAAATGTGTGTGACACAGTGAAGTCCTGAAAGAGAAGTTCATAGCATTACAGGCCGACTTCAGGAAGCAAGAAAAATCTAATCTAAAATAAATAATCTAACCCTAACCCACAAATTACTAGAAAATACACAGTAAACAAAGCCCAAAGTGAGGAGAAGGAAGAAAATAATAAAGGTTAGAGTGGAAATAAATGACACAGAGACTAAAGAAACATACAAAAGATCAATTATTCCAAGAGGTGGTTCTTTGAAAAGATAAACAATATTGATGACCTTTTTACCAGAATCATCAAGAAAAACAGAGAGGACCCAAATAAATAAAATCTGAAATGAAAGAGGAGAATTAACAACTGACACCAAAGAAATACAAAGGATTGTAAGAAAATATGTACAGTTATATGCCAACAAATTGTACAACCTGGGAAATATGGATGAATTCCTAGGACCACAGAAGCTCCCAGAAGTAACTCAGGAAAAAGCAGAGAACCTGAACAGACTGATTACAACTAATGAAATTGAAGCAATAAAGAAAACACTCCAAGAAACAAAAGCATTGGACCAGATGGCTTCACAGGTGAATTTTACCAAATATTTAAAGAAGAATTAACACCTATCTTTCTCAAACTATTCCAAAAAATTCAAGAGGAGAGACAACTTCCAAACTCTTTTTATAAGGCCAGCATTATCCTAATTCTAAAACCAGATAAAGACACTAGAAAGTAAGAAAACGTATAGATCAATATCCCTGATGAACATAGATGCTAAAATCCTCAAAATAATACTGGCAAACTGGATCCAGCAATACATTGAAAAGATCATACACCATAATCAAGTGGGATTTATTCTAAGGATGCAAGGTTGGTACAATATTTGCAAATCAATTAGCATGATACATGACATAAACAAAATGAAGGATATATAACATAAATATATCAATAGATGTAGAAAAAGCACTTCATAATGTACAGCACCCATTTATGATAAAAAGTGTCAGCAATGTGGTAGTAAAGGGAACATACCTAAACATAATAAAGGCTATATATGACAAACCCACTGCTAGCATCATATTCAATAGGCAAAAACTACAAGCATTCCCTTTAAGATTGGTAACAAGCATTCCCCTTAAGATGGAGCTGTCTGCTTTCACCACTCATTCAACTTAGTACTGGAAGTACTAGACACAGCAATCAGACAAGAATAACAAACAAAAGGGATCCAAATTCAAAAGGAGGAAGTAAAACTGTCATTATTCACAGATGACATGAAATTCTTAAAAACTCCACCAAAAAAATCTATTATATCTAATAATGAATTCAGTAAAGTAGCAGGATACAAGGTTAATATTCAGAAATCAGTGGCTTTCTGTACAACAATAATGAACTCTCAGAAGAGAAATTAAGAAAACAATCTCACTATTACAATAACAACAAAAAAATAAGGAATGTTGGAATAAATTTAGCCAAGGATGTAAAAATCTGTACTTGGAAAGTTATAGGATACTGAAGAAAGAAACTAAAGATATAAATAAGTGGAAGAGTATACTGTGTTCATGGACTGGAAGAATTAACACCACTAAAATGTCTATACTACCCAAAGCAATCTATAAATGCAATGCAATTCCAATTAAAATACTATTTCCATATTTCAAAAACCTAAACAAGTATTCCAAATATTTATATGGAACCAAGAAAGACCCCAGACAGCCTCAGCAATCTTAAAAAATAAGAACAAAGTTGAAGGTATCACCATACCTGATATCAAGCTATGCTACAAGGCCATGGTGATCAAAACAGCATGGTACTGGCATAAGAACGGGCATAGAGATCAATGGAACAGAAAAGAGAGACTAGAAATACCCTTGCCTTTATGGGAAATTAATATTTGACGAAGGAGGCAAGAGTATATAATGAATAAAGACAGTCTCTTCAATAAATGGTGTTGGGTCCTGGCTGATGCAGCTCCATTGATTGGAGTGTCATCTCTAACATGAAAGGCTGCAGGTTCAATCCCCAGTTGGGGTGTGTATGGAAGGCAACTAACTGATCATTGTTTCCTCTCACACTGATGTTTCTCTGTCTTTCTTTCTCTATCTCTCTCTGTATGCCTACCCCTCTCTCTAAAAGCCACAAAGAAATATACTTAGTTGAGGATAAAAAAATAATAACAAAAGTAATCGGTGTTGGGAAAATTGGACAGGTACACGCAACAAAAATGCAACTAGCATACCAACATATGCCATAAATAAGTATAAATTCAAAATGGATAAAAGACATAAATATAAGTCATGGAACCATAAAAATCCCAGAAGAAAATGTAGACAGAACTATCTCAGAGATTGCTTGTAGCAATGTTTGCTGATATAGTAGCCCCCAGGGGAAGGGAAACAATGGAAACAATGAGCACAGGGGGCTACACCAACCTGAAAACTTCTGCACAGCAAAAGAAGCCGTCTATAAAATGAAAAGGAACACACCTTATGGAAGAACACATCAGAGAAGGGGTTAATTTCCAAAATATATAAAGAAGTTATACAACTCAACATGAAGAAGACAAACAATTCAATTAAAAAATGGACAACCTGAATAGATTCTTCTCCAAAGAGAATACAGAGATGTCCAATAGACATATGAAAAATGCTCAATGTCACTAATCATCAGAGATGCAAATTAAAACTACAATGAGATACCATCTCACATCTGTCAGAATGGCTATCATCAATAAACCAACAAACAAGTGCTGGCAAGGATCTGGAGAAATGGGAACCCTAGTGCACTGCTGGTGGGAATGCAGACTGGTACAGTTACTCTGGAGAACAGAATGGAGTTTCTTCAAAAAATTAAAAATGTAACTGCCTTTTAACCAAAAGATCCCACTTCCCAGAATTTATCTGAAGAATCCTGAAACATCAAATTGAAAGAATATATGCACACCTATGTTTATTGCAGTGTTATTTACAGTAGCCAAGATCTAGAAACAGCCCAAGCGTCCATCAGTAAGAGTGGATAAAAAACCTGAAATACATTTACAAATGGAATACCACTGAACCACAAAAATGAAGGACATCTTGTCTTTTGAAACAGCAGGTTAGACCTGAAGGTTATTATGCTAAGTGAAATAAGCCAGTCAGAGAAAGACAGATACCATATAATTTCACTTATACATGGAATCTAATGTGCAAAATAAACTGACAAATTAGAAACAGAAGCATGTATACATGGAACAGACTGACAGCTGTCTGAGGGGAGAGGGAGGAGTCGGAGGGATGAAAGAAGGTGAAGGGATTAACCAAAGAACATACATGTACAACACACAGACACAGACAACAGTGTGGTGAGGGCCAGAGGGAAGTGGGGCAGGGGCTGGGTGGAGGTGGGCAGAAGGGGAAGAGGGGGGACATCTGTAATAGTGTCAACAATAAAATAAAGTTAGAAAAAGTGACTTGCATTCACTTTTCTATGAACTGCTTGTTTATATGCTTGCCTATTTTTCTTTTGAGCTGTGAATCTTTTGCTCATATACTTCTAAAACCACTTTAAATATTAGAGAAATCATACTACATAAGGAACAAATATTGTTTCTCAATATTGTAGTTTCACTGTGTTTATAATATTGCTCTCTCATGAATAAGTTTATTTTCAATGGGTTTACATTGATCTTGTATTTATTTTTGATCTAGTGGCCCCTAGACTTCTAGTCATAATTAGATGGACCATAACCACTCCAAGTTTATAAAGGAACTTTTTCTGTTCCTTTATGATTTTATTTTTCTATAGTTAATGTTTTAACACAGTTGAAAGTAATCTTTTTTAATATATTTTATTGCTTATGCTATTACAGTTGTCCTATTATCCCCCCTTTATTCCCCTCCACCCTGAACACCCTCTCCCACCCACATTTCCCCACTTTAGTTCATGTCCATGTGTCATAAGTTCTTTAGCTTCTGCATTTCCGGTACTATTCTTGCCCTCCCCCTGTCTATTTTCTACCTACCATCTATGCTACTTATTCTTT
>CM052538.1:123857291-123890232 GCA_028533065.1 Trachops cirrhosus
GCCTGCAAGGTCTCTTTTGAGAAATCACCTGACAGTCTGATGGGAACTCCTTTGTAGCTTACTATCCCCTTATCTCTTGCTGCTTCTAGGATTCTCTCCTTCATTTTTACCTTGGCTAATGTAATTATGATGTGCCTGGGTGTGTTCCTCCTTGGGTCCAACTTCTTTGGGACGCTCCGAGCTTCCTGGACTTTCTGAAAGTCTATTTCCTTTGCCAGATTGGGGAAGTTCTCCTTTATTATTTGTTCAAATAAGTTTTCGATTTCTTGCTCTTCCTCTTCCCCTTCTGGTACCTCTATAATTTGTATGTTGGAATGTTTAAAGATGTCCTGGAGGTTCCTAAGCCTTTCCTCATTTTTTTGAATTCTTATTTCTTCATTCTTTTCTGGTTGTATATATTTTTCTTCCTTCTGGTCCACTCCAATAATGTGAGACCCATCTTTCATTCCATCACTATTGGTTCCCTGTGCATTTTTCTTCATTAAACTTATTGTAGCCTGCATTTTTTCATCTTATTTGCGACCAAAATCAACCAATTCTGTGAGCTTCCTGATCACCAGTGCTTTGAACTGTGCATCTGATAGGTTGGCTATCTCTTGGTCGCTTAAAAGGATGGGTTCTGGGGCTTTCAATTTTTCTGTTTGAGCCATCTTTTTGCTGTTTTTTTTTGTTTTTTGTTTTTGTTTTTTGGTCTTGTCGAGGTCCTGTAGTGAGGGGCAGGGCTTTAGAAGTTCACCAGGGCGGGGCACCCCAGTCACTGGGTTTTGACACTGTATGTGGGGGCGGGGTCCGAGAAGGAATAATGGCGTTTGCTCTGCTCTCTGTAGGGCCTCAGACCCTTCCGCTGCTTCCCGCAAGCTAACTGGGCCCCTCTGGCATCAATTCTGGTGTGGGTGGGCCTGTGTACCCCGTAGGACCTTCCTTTTCAGTCAGTGACCCAAAGCTCTATTTCCTGGCACTGGGACTCTGAGTTGGGTGCAGTGCCTTGCTTCACAATGGCCGCCTCGCTGGGTCTGCAGGTCACCACCCCCTGGCCGGGGTCCACCATCCACCGCAGCTTGTGCGCCCAGGGTCTGCCTGCTGTGGACTTGCGTGCTGGCCCGGTTGCTCAGCTCTCCGCTCTGCAATCCTTGCCCAGCCTGACTGCCCCTCCTACCCTTCTGGATGAACATATCTATTTTTAACTCCTTGGGTGTCCAACTTCCATACACTTCAATTCTCTGTCAGTTCTGGTTGTTATTTTGTTTCTGTATTGTTGTTGTCCCTATCTTGGTTGTGCGAGGAGGCACAGTTTGTCTACCTTTGCCTCCATCTTGGCCGGAAGTCCATGAAAGTAATCTCATTATAAGCAATAAAGGTATGGGTCCGCTCACATTATTTTTGCACAAAATGGTAACTCATTTTCTTTCACTGAATTGAGATTTACTGTTTATATGTTTCTAGATTTTCTATTCTTTTCCATACACCAACTTCTCTCTTTATATAGTGCACTTTTTATTCTACTTATTTCACTCATAGATACAGACAACAGAATGGTGGTTATAAGAGTGGAAGGGGGATGGGGAGGATAAAGTTGGTAAAGGGGGTCAGATACATGGCAACAGAAGACTAGACTTTGCGTGGGCAGCACATAATGTGATGTACAAATGATGTATTATAGGATTGTATACTTGCAACTTAAATAATGTTATTATACAATGTTGCCCCCCAAAATTTTTTAAAAAGCAAAGCTGCTCACCATTTCAAGCTCCTTCCCTTATTTATGTGCATTCTATGCCAATGAATTATACATGTGCTTACATACATAAACTTTTAATAAGAACACAAGTTATTCCTAATGGTACTGGTCCACCTTGATTGTTGTAAACTACTTTTATAATGCTACAGTAAGAATAACTTGCCTTTACAACTACACTCACAATATTCACAGTTTTGAAAACAATTTAAAGAAATATACAAAATGATTATCTATATAAAGTATCCCATTGGAAAGAACAATTTAATGTTTGAATTTGTTGTTAAGGACTTCTATCTTGCCCACATCTCTATGTTATCACCCTACACAGAGGCAAAGCTGTACCATTCATAAACATTGTCATGGGAAGGCAATCTCACAACCTCCCTTGGTTTTATATGCAATGTCATTTACATTCAGAATATGCTCTTTACGTCTAAATGAAAAGATTTAGCTGTAATTCAAGACAATTGTTTTGTTCCCCTCTCTTCCTCCCCAATTCTCTGCAATAGCCTGCAGAGTTGGTATATTATCTACCTTCCTCCTTTAATTTTCCTTCTTTTTTTTTTAAATAGAGATGTCATAGTATCTTATTCCAAAGTTTTTGTTTCAATAGTGAAAATGTCGAACCCTGTGGAAGGCCATTAAAAGACAGTTTCACTGTGAAAGCCATTCTGGTATGAGTTAAATCACATGACGGTTTTATTCTCTGTTTATACACACATGTGCAATTAATTTGATCTGGAGGAAAAAATCTTTCCCCTCCCTTATTCTTTTCTTTCTCTCAATTTTTGCATTCACATTTTCACTTTCTCCCTAAAGTATATTTCGAGTAATGATTATGTGGTAGTCCATTTGGGGAGTTTAGACTTTATCAAAGAACTTTCACATAAATGATCTCTTTAGCCCTCTTGAAACATTTGCACTAGGAGAAAATAGGTTAATCACCCAGCCCTATTTCATTAAAGTCACGTTGTGTGTGTGTGTGTGTAAGCATCTGACATAGACTATTATCTTTTGAGTGAGTTTGAAATCGCATGCTTGTCTGAAATACAAAAACAAATGTTATTCTCATAATATCTAGTATACATTTATATTTTTTTCTGATAGTGGCATAATTGTAGAATAAAAAATAATTGCAATGAGAATAAAGAAACTGATTCTGCAACTATCATGTGAACTTGACCACATTAATAGTCTTTACCAATGTAAATTTCTGTATCACTAAAATAAAGGTATTTGATTTTACATAGTTCCCAAAATATCTCTTCTCTGATAGTCTCTGAAGCTCTAGCTGACTTTTTGGCCTAGTCTACTACATGAGAATAGCAGCAGGGGAAAACTCTACCGCTTGCACAGGAAGATTATCATATGATACTCCTAAGTGTTTGAATGTATAGAATTCCATTTTCTGTTCTGGAGATAAAATGCATATTCCAAAATGGAAAACTATAAAACTATTTTTTTCAACTAAAATTTACTGTGCGTGAATCATGCCATAGTCAATGTGACCACTTGTTTTGAAAGACACAGGCCATATTCTTGCCTCAAGAATCTTATCACTTGGTAAACATAATAAAACAACTATACAGATAACTGCAAGTAGAAAACATTGTATGTCCTAAGTGGTGGGTAGAAAGGAGGTAAGAAGGAAGGTACAAGCAAAATGCTAAACTTCTAACTCGACCCTGATCTCAGATGGTGATGATGGAAGTACTGTAGTTTTTGGACTGTAAGATATACTGTCCCCCCAAATTTGGGAGGAAAGGGGGGTGCATCTTATAGTCCGAATGTAGCTCACCTGGCTCACTGTGGGGGGGCAGCGGTGGAGTGGGGTCACAGGTTATTACATATTTTACATTTTTTGCTTCAAAAATTTTTTTCCTATTTTTCTCCTAAATCCTAGGTGTGTCTTATAGTCTTAAAATATGGTAAATGAATTAGCAAGTACCATATGATCTCATCTATAGGTCTAACTAATCAACAAAACAAACCAATGAGCAAAAAAGAACCAGAAATTTGGAAATAAAGAGCAGACAGTGACCAGAGGGGAGAGGGGAGGGAGATAATGGAGGATAGAAGGCAAAGGGGCAAGCAAAGGAACAGGAATAGAAGTCATGGGTGTTGACAATGGTGGGGGGTATTGACTGTGAGAGTGGAGGGGACAGGGTAGGGGTGAGCAATGTGACTTAACAACAATACATTTTAAAAAATAAATAAGAATTAAGTGACTTGAACTGATTTAGGAGAGATCCATGAAGGGAAAAATCCCTGAGATTTTCCATGGGATCTTTCATTTTTTGAGAACATAATGCATTTGAATCTTTGTCTTTAGTGGTAGGTGGTTAAAATCCCCTTTAATAGTTACAATAAAACTTTCATTAATTTCTTGGATTTTTGTCAATCATAAAAGACAATAACAGAATTATATGTCCTATGGAGAACTGTATGCATAATTCTGGGGAAAAGGTATGAGGAAAGAGAATCTCTGAGCTGTTAGAAACAAAAGATTTCCTTTCTTTTCTCCTACTTGCATTAAGGTTGTCTTTTCTCCTTTAAAGCTTTAAGAAATACTCTGAATACTAATGTGGCAAAATCAGACACAATCCCCAAATACCGAATTTGCTTAATGATAAATACCTAGTCCTTATCTTTAAAGAGATTTAGACAATCAGTTTGTCCTGTAGCCTTGAGGTAGTCAGAAAAGTTAGGCACAGTATTTTAATGCTCATTCCTCCTCTATCGCTGCCAGCTATCATTAATCCCTAATGCCTGGAACGGCATAAATTTCTTCTACAAAGGAAGCCCACAGGTCGTTTTTATTTGGAGCACTTTTTTTATGTGCGCCACAATATATTCCGTTATGTATTACCTCGTCTGAATGCAAAACTGTTTTATATGCAGATTTAAGGTAATGAGCACTCAAGTTTAAAAAATGGCTCTGGTATCCTGTAGCTTCTCAATAATAATATACTCTTACATTCCAACAGAGAAGGATAGATTATGGGTTTTTCAATTTGCATCAAGCATATTAATTGCAGAGTAGGGCTTCCACATAAAATATCAATGTACTGGAACAAACTGTTAATGTACCAGAATATGAACAGTTACATTCATTTCTGGAACTTTAAAAAGAATCATCTTTCTTTCTTTTCTTTTCTTTTTTTTTTTTGTTTTGTTTCTATACTTCTGGAGATGATACAATTTTTTAGTCAATTAGTGAGAACTATGTAACCTCTTTCTCAAAAAACCCCTAATTAGATTAAGTGTAGTAGGGCTTTTTCAGCTATTCTGCTGGGAAAAAATACCAGCCATTAGGGAAAGAGAATAATTCAGAGGATCTGGATGAAACTTATTTTAGAGTTGCTTTTAAGAAACAGGACAAGGAAGTTCAACTCTATGTTGTAGTTGGAGGCAGAGAAGCACAGTCAACTTTTATTTGCATTATATTTCTCAAATGTGAAGAGAATACCTAAATTAGTAAAACTATGGTTGGAGGTTTTATTAAGCAATTTTTAGCTGAGGTTTTGTACTGTAGGTTTAATTGTAGAGAACTGGGTAATATGGAACTTTATTTCATGGAAGTACTTGAATTATGTATTCTCTTATAAACATAAAATTTTGAATGTCGATTTTTTAAATAAAAGAATGTAATAAACAGATGCACCAAACTCTTGTGTTTCACCTTTTCTTAAAAGGTTTGGTAATATAAATTACAAATACAGATTGGTTAGACTAAAACACTGATTTAAACATTTAAAAATACATTCTCTGCATTTCAGTGTGCATATGACTCTATGTTGAAAAAAATAAAATGGCAGGAAGAAACAAAGTTTGAAATTTCAGCACACACACTACATTGTTTTCCTGAAGCCTGTACATAATATGCAAATTCTAAGTAATTGATGAATATTCACTGAGTAAGATTCTCATCTATCGTATCCTAAATTGTCACTTCTTTCACTCTAATAGTTTATTCCACATTGTTTTTGATACTTAATGAAATTTGTGATTTTATTATCCCCAAACAACAGTATAATGGGAACCCTGTTTCCAAACCTTCCTAATAATGCCAATATTTGAGTTTGCATGCCACAGCTGTAAGCAGCGAATTATCACACTAGGGACAAGAAGAAATACCACCCACATAATCCAGAAGACTCAATTCATTTTGTGTCTAGAGCAATCCCTGCAATGTTACAGACTGAAATGAGTTTCCTTTTCAATCTTCAGGTGAAAAATGTAGTGAGAATGCCCTGTTTTCTCTATCAATGTAAATTTCTTTTTCTTAACTTATAAAATCATGTGTGTTTGTGTGTGGGTGTTTTATTTTGCAGCGGTAGCTTTGACCTCATAATGCTATTATGAGGCAAAGTGTGTCATAGGTTAAAAATGAAGGCAAGATAGACTTTCCTCAGCATTAAAACACAAACTAATCTATGGTAAAGTAATTTTGATACTGTTTTAAGGAAATAGCCCCAGGCAACATGAATGTTCCATTGCTGTAGCATGCTGGCTAAAAAAACAGGCTTTGCTATATGCTCAGTGAAGAGTCTGGGGTAAATCACTAGCACTATAAACTATATCTGTTGGGTGCTAACATTTTGAAAAATTCTGAAAGTGTGTTATTATCATTTTGTGTTACCCATAATGGGTGCATTTTAAACTCAAAAAATTGTATTTCTAGCAAGAAAGCCAAATAAAGTGTTGCAACTGTTTTATTTTTTCAGCTGAAAGAAGGGCAAGGCCATTCTTCCAACTGAACAACTTTTATTTCAAAGGTGTTTTTTCCCTCTTTGTTTGAGACGCTACAGAACACAAGATGCTGCCTGCTCTTTGTTTCTTTTTACATTGCGTACGTGCATGGAAAGTAGGTTCAACTACCTCATTCAAAAATCTTTTTTTACTTAATTCCATTAGTTGAAAAGATACCATCTTTCCCAAATTTGCTTCCCTTGGTAAATATCAGTAACAAAAGTTTAAAGTTTATGAAGGATACCATATATCTCAATTTGATGCATATAGCAACATTCATTTTTAATGAACTTTTACTATTTAATAAAAATTGCTTTGGGATCATAAATGATACTTTTAGAGGTAGTAATTAAATGCACCTGCCCCTCCTCCCTAGACATCTACCTTCTATATCCTCTATCAAATGAAAATTAATCTCAGGTTCAAAGTGATGTTAACTGAATGCAGGGATCTTATGATGTCCTTTACTTCCTTTGAAGCATCATTTGACAACACAAGTACAATTCTAGCATAGCTGTTGATTTTTAGTTGTAGTTTTTATTTTTTAATTCTTGTGGGAGAGGGATTTAATCTCTCAGACTTCATTGGTAAATTACATTGATGAATGCATTCTGACAGGAAGCTTTACTGAAATGAAAGGGACTCCTGTGTAAGGGAGGGAATAACTATTCTAAGAGCTTTTTCATGGTGCTCGTTGCCAGGGAAACCACTGCTTTGTCTGTACGTGTTTGGAATGGCTGCCTCATTAGAACTCAGGCTCTCAGACACTTTGTGATACTGATGAAATGAAAGGGATGAACCTAGTTCAGTTGATTAACTCCACATTAAGAAAAACAGCATATTTAAAAGACAGATTTCTCAAATCTAAACATAAAAAGTTATGAGGAAACTGTAAAGATAATATTGATTAGGCATTTTTAACCACTGTGACTAGAAGAACATTTTTATTATTTTCTTTCCCTTTGCCTATTTGCATACTTATGGAAAGGTAAGCAAATGGAATACTACATAGTAGTAGTGCCACAAATAAACCTGGGATGTGATAGATCCTAATATTTGCACAAACAAGCACATATCTCTCTTATTAAAAATTTATTTTTTCCTTCAGTCACTGGCCTATGTCACTGCTACAGTATCATCAGAACAGACTGAATTCACTGACTCAGGGCATAAAAGGTATTGAAAACCTGTGCTAAAAACCTATGTTAGGGTAGTTTTCATTTTCTTGAAAGAACAAAGCAGTGGCACACTCAGAAATTATATGAGCCAATATTAACAACAAAGAGGGCAATATAACTTTTATTATTGCTCTAAACTTAAAAAAAATAGCAAGCAGACACAAAGCCATCTCAAGTTCAAGGAAGCTCAGGCCAACTCTCAATGTAATACTACCTCTTCCTGCTTTTTACTGTGAGTCAAATTGCCTTTGGCAAGTCATTGGCATTTCAAATTTCTCTTCTTGCCTCATGACAAAGAGATGAAGCAGCAGGTTTATAACCTCTTTTCTTTCAAAAACAGTTTCTATAAATTTCTTGTTCTGTCTTTCTATATAAGTACCAGAATCTTAAATAGTATTATCTAATACTTTATCCTGAAGGGGAAAAGGTATACAAAATCCAAAGAAAAATTACCCCACAAGCTTTTAAAATCAGTATTATTTAACTAAATTAGGCTTAATCAAATTAACAATACAGACTCTTTAAAAAATTTTACCTGTAGCAGTATTTCAGGAAGAGAAATGTCAAAATGATCTTCTGGACTTTGCAAGCTGAGTTTTTATTAGCAATATGAAAAATTTGGCTTTATATATATATATATGTTAAGCTTAAATTGACTATTAGACATTCAAGAAGAGAAGTTATTAAGGAATCTTTTACAAAGGTAGAATGCACAAAATTTGTCCTTTAACTGAGTGTGAAATAAGAGGAAAGTGAGAATAAATTCAGGGTTTATCATGACTTCCAAGCCTAAGTGAATAAAAGTCATTAACTTTATATCATTTATTGAGATTGAAACTACCATAAGCATCATTTGGCTACACATAAGCATCATTTGGGAGTTTTAAAAAACTAACACCTGAAATCCAACTTCAGATATTTGTATCCAGTTGGTAAGGGGTTGGGTCTAGAATGGTATTTAAAAATTGTTCCCAGGGTAGTTCTAATGCGAAGCTAGGTTTGGGAACTTTGGTACTATAACTCATTATGGGGCGTTTTAATCTTGCCTGAACATTGGAGACACATGAAACATTTTTAAAATCCCAATAGGCAGGCAGTACCCCAGATTAATTAAATCAACATCTGTGAAAGTGGGTTCTGGACTTGAAGTTTCCCCAGGGGTATCCCATGGGAGTCAGAGTTGAGCACCATGACGCTAGCCCAGGGGTGTCAAACTCATTTTCACGGGGGGCCACATCGGCCTTGTGGTTGACTTCAAAGGGCTGAATGTAATTTCAACTCCTTAACCATTAAGGAATAGTTACATTTATACAGTCCTAAAATTATTTTGGTCCTTTGAAGGCAACCACGAGGCTAATGCAGCCCCCGGTGAAAATGATTTTGCCACCCCTGCACTAGAAGTTGAGCTTCATGACACAGGTGAAGAAACTAGTGTTAGAAACACTGGATCTGAATTGGATTTGGGCTACCCAGCTGTAAGTACTTAGACACTTGAAAAAAAAAAATCTGAACCGATAGAGCACAAGTCTGATCTAAAACGTCAATCATGGAAACATATTTATACTGGAACACATGGGGAGGAGGGAGTCATTAGGGTCCCTATATTTAAAAAATAAGAGAGACAAAAGAGAAGAAAAGAAGAACAGGGGACCAATAGCAGAAGCTTGGGAAACATCAGCCTTTGAATGAAGGGAAAAGGGAAAGGAACCAGAACTGGAAACTAAGAAAAACAAAGGAAGGGATTTGAAAGCTGAGACACCATCAATCCAGCTTATCATATTCTGTCAGCTTTCTCCCCACTTTCCTCTTTCACACACTCACCCTGCCTCTTTGATTCCTATCCCTCCCCCTCCCTTCCTCTCCTCCTCTCTCTCATTGGAAATTTACTGCTTTTTTCACTCTAAATTTTGTTTTTATCATAGATAATATCTAGGTTTATAGGCATAAATGATAAAATTTCAAATTCTTTGACTTAAATTTATTAATTTGCTCTCATAGTTCACATCAGAAGACCATTTTGTTGGTTGTAGTGTGCATGGCCATTCTGGCCATTACTGCATCCAAAACTATTTCATATTTGAAATTTCAACATTTCAAATATTCAAATAATTGATTTCTATCAAACTCATGCCGGTATTCTCAGTGTTTAACTCTTGCATTTGTCCTGAAGATGACAAGTATTGGATCTCTCTACCTATTCTTTTTTTTCTTTTCCTCTATCTTAATATCAGAATGCTATTGAGGAAAATCACATACTTTTGTAGATTGTGATGCTCTAAGTCTCACCTGGTCAATATTTGTCAACCAATTGAATCAGAAAATTATCATGATCATTTACCTTTTCCCACATAAGTTATTTCAAATTTTAATCAATCTCTTTAAAAACCTTACATTACTGCCACTACTAATGCAGAGAGTGAAAATAATCTTAGGAAAATTGTGACTACCAACCAAATTCCCTCAATTGTCTGTCTTAGTCTCCTTATATAGCAAACAGAAAAGAACAACAACAGAATTACAATTTTACTCATTGTTTACATCTTTTTTCCCCAGTCAGCTGTTCACCATTCTCTTTTTAGGTATGATTTCTCCACCAGTGACTTTGATCTCTGTACTTCATTTTTCTATATCCTGAATCCTAATCTCAACCATTTTCAACTTCCGTGCAGACAGTATTAGGTCTCCCCTAATTCATATTATCATGTCTTTTATTTTCCTCTCTCAGCTTCCTCTCCTTTTATTTGCAGTCAAACTGCTGAAAAGCATTCCCTAGGCATGGTTTTCAAACCTATGTATTAGGATCACCTGAGGAGTTGTGGGTCCACATTGACACACAGTCCCACAGAAATTCTGATTCAATTGATCTAGAGTAGAAGTCAGGTATCGGTTCTTTTTTTTGTAACTGCCAATATGATTCCAATATATGGCCAGGTTTAAAAACCACTGTTCTACCAACTCAGAATGCAGTTGCTCATTTCCCACTCTTTCACTCCAACTATTTTCTACTTACGCACCTCCCCTGAAACTATTCTCTTAATTTCCAAAGACATATCTTTATTTCCAAATCCAGATAACTGTTTCCAATGTTCATGTTAACTTTTCATACACAGCCTCTGAAGAAATTGACCATTGTACTTTTCTCAAAAGCCTTTGCTTTTTTCCCCTTGCTAAAGGGAAATCATGCTTACTTCTTAGCTCTTTGTTATCTCAGCAAAGGTAATGTAACAACAAAACCAAAATGGTCAGAAAGGCTTCTTGTGTTTAGCAAATATTAAAAAAATGACTTTCCTATATGTGTGTTTGATGATAGTACAGTTACTTCTGTAAACTGAAGCTTCACTTAACCAGATGGAATAATTCTTTGCTTAACAAGTTTAGAGTGATGATAAAATGGTAAGAAATAATATATATGTTGAAAAAAGCATTACAACAGAACTGTAGGAGTCCAAATTCAATAAACTGTTTTAAAAGTTTCTAGATTATACCATGTTTTATTATTTTAAATTATTGTCTTAAGTTTTTGTTCAAAATATAAAATTTTGAAGATAATAACAAATATTGACAGAAATATTGGCAGTCTTATAAAACATGGATTTGAAGACAAAATTTAGAAATAGAAAGGGTAACTGGAAGACCATTTCATTACTCAAAATGTAGACATAAGTCTATTAAAAGATCTTGAAAAGATCTTTGATTGGATAAAGATCTTGAAAGTAAAAGTCAATGGGAAGAGACAAATGTGAAAGAGGTTAAATTGATGAGTAAAGGAACTCAGTGATGTATTCAATTTTGTAGTGAAGAATGAAGTGATAAAGATGCTTTAAAAATATTTAGCCTCATAATGGGAAGAGTTGTATAACAAGTGACACTGTGTGATGGTTGGAAAAAAAAAGAACAAAACACACACACACACACCATGGTTTGGGATGGGAGAAATGATTTCCATTTAAGACATAATTTTGAACTTAGTGACTGGCTGTTTATGTGATGGTTATAAGTCAGTGCACTTGATAATGTGGGACTGTATTATATGGGAATTGCCAGGACTGGAGATATTGGTTTAAGTGTCATCTGTGCAGAAGGGGGCATTCAAATCATAAGTGAAGATGAGATTTCTAAAAGGGTAAGTATAAATGATAACACAGAGCACAAGAATTTTGAGAAACTTTAGCATGAAAGGAATATGCAGCATGGTGTGATAAGAGAATATAGTCTCTGAACCCAGACTGAACTGTGTTTGTGTTATAGCTTCAGCACGTACTAATTATGTGATCTCAGACTTTCCTTTTAACTAGTCAGCATCATTTTACTCGTCTACAAATTGGGGATAATATTATCTCCCTTACAGAATAGTGTGATTCTGTTTGACTCTGTGTGTGTGTGTTTGGATAGAGACAAAGTGTATAAATTATTATTCAATGAGTATTTCTATTTTATGTTAGATTGCAAATATAAACTAAATAAAAAGTTAAGTCAAGTAATTGAGGGGTTAGAAGTTTAAGAAAAATGCAGTGTTTTAGAAACCAGGGGAAGATAATTTTAATGACAGTGGATAGTTCAACAATTCAATAAGAAAAATTATTCCCGGAAGAGAAGTGAATAAATCTGTCCATTATAAAGATAATATCTGCCTGCTATTATATGTTAATTTGTTACTTCTCAAAATTGAAACACGAACTATCTAATACGCATAGTATCTTATACACTTAATGTATAAAAAGGGAAGCAAATAATTTTCAGATTTTTTTCAAGGTTACATATTGCTTTTATTAAAGATCTAAATTTTGATTGGAAAAAAGTGATGTATGAATGAGATAAAAATTAAAATAGTGCCAAATGAAAGGATGGCTTTCTCTGACCACACAAACCAGATTTTTCCTCAACATCAACTACTTTTAGTTTCTTGTATTAACTTCTCACATTTCTATGTGCATGTACAAGCACATTTGAATATGGTCATTATCTTTTTTTTAATGGAGTGCATGTATATGTAGATATGTGAGTACTCAGTACTCTCTCTCTCTCTCTCTCTCTCTCCCTCCCCTCCGCCTTCCCTCCTCTACTTCCCCACAAACTTGGGAATCGTACCCAGAGACATGCGTGCATTTTTTCTCATCTGCTTCTTCCTCCTCTTCTCTCCCTTCTTCAAATTGCCTAATATTTTATTCCATAGTATGACAAGTTTTATTTAGCTGGTTCCTTATTGATGGGCACTTAGGGTTCATCTATTAAGTTTCTGTATTGAGTCATATAATTAACAGGAAGCTTTCATATTCTAATTGTAACTTTAAGAAAAATGAATTTTTTTTCCTGGCTGTGCCCACAAGCTTAAAGCCAAATTGATTTTAGAACTATTGGGGCAATGTTGAATTTCAAAAAGTAAAGAATATTTTTAAAGTAATACATGTTTAAACTCCCAAATTCAGTATAACAACACAGAAGTTGCATTGGGAGACTTATTAAAATTTATCTAGAATGGATTTGTAGTGAAAAAACCTGAAATATGGAAGCCCTATAGTTGACAAATTAAACTTGTGTCTTTGGCATAGCAAGGAATTTTGAATGACCAAAGCTATGTGTACAGTGTACACACAAAGCTATGTGTACAGTAGAGTGGACTATACTCTACCAAGTCTGGTGGATATAGAAGCTTTACCTAATACATAGAAAAAAATACAGAGAGGCAGACAAAATGAGGAGACAAAGAAACATGTCCCAAATAAAAGAATAAAACTCCAGAAAAAGAGCTAAACAAAATGGAGACAAGCAATTAACCACATGTGGAATTCGAAACACTGGTTATTAGGATGCTCAATGAACTTAGGGGAAGAGTAGAGGAACTTAATGAGAACTTCAACAAAGAGACAGGAGACATAAAAATAAAGATAGAAAACATACACAAGAACCAGTCAGAAATGAATAATATAATAACTGAATGAAGAATACATTACAGGGAATCAACAGTAGAGTAGATGAAGTAGAAGGTCAAATCAGTGATTTGGAGGGGAAGGAATCAGTTAATACCCAATCAGAACAGCAAAAAAATAATAATAATAAAAAATGATGAGAGTGTAAGGAGCATCTGGGACAACTTCAAGCATACCAGCATTTGCATAATGGTGGTGATGGAGGGAAAAGAGAGCAAGAAATTGAACATCTATTTTTAAAAAATTATGACAGAAAATTCCTCTAACCTGGTGAAGCAAGTAGACATGATAGTCTGAGAAGCATAGAAAGTCCCAAATGAGAAGGACCCAAAGAGGCCCACACCAAGACACATCATAATTAAAATGCCAAAAGTTAAAGACAAAGAGAAAATCTTAAAAGCAGCAAGAGAAAAGCAGGTAGTTACTGTCAGCTAACTTCTCAACAGAAACTTTGCAGGTCAGAAAAGATTGGCAAGAAATATTCAAAGTGATGAAAAGTAAGGAACTCTACAACCAAGGCTACTCTACTCAGCAAAGTTATCATTTAGAATTAAAGGAGGAATAAAGAGCTTCACATCAAGGAAAAGCTAAAGGAGCTCATCACTACCAAACCAATATTACAAGAAATGTTAAAGGATCTTTAAGAAGAAGAAAAAAATTAAAAAATATGAATAGTAAAATGGTAATAAATGCATATCTATCAACAATTAATTCAAATGCAAATGAATTAAGAGCTCCAATCACAAGACATATGGTGACTAAATGGATAACAAAACAAGGTCCTAACATATGCTGTCTGCAAGAGACTTCAGACGGAAAGACACACAGACTAAAAGTAAATGGATGGAAAACAATACTTCATGAAAATGACAATGAAAACAGAAAGCTGGAGTATCAATACTTATACAAGACAAAGTAGACTAAAACAAAGGCTATAAAAAGAAACAGAGAAGGACTCAGCAGTTCCACTTCTTGGTATCTATCTGAAGAAACTCAAAACACTAACTCGAAAAGCCATGTACATCCATACATTTATTGCAGCATTATTTACAATAACCAAGATATGAAAGCAACCTAAGTGTCCATCAGTAGATAAATGGATGAAGAAGTAATACATATATACAATGGAATATGATTCAGTCATTAAAAAAAAACTAAACCTTCCATCTAAAACAACTAATCCTTGTCATGGATGGACCTAGAAGGTACTGTGCTGAGTGAAATGTCAGACAGAGGAAAACAAATGCCATATGATATCACTTATGTTTGTAGTCTACAAAACAAAATAAATAAAAAAGCAGAACAGAAACAGGATCATAGAAACAGAGAATATTTTTGATGTTTGACAGATGGGAGGGGGTTGGAGGGATTTTTGGCAAAAAAGGTAAAGGATTTAAGAAGTACAAATTGGTAGTCAGAATAGTCATGGAGACATAAAGTACAGCACAGGGAATACAGTCAATAGCATTAATATAACTATATATAGTGTCAGATGGATACTTGATTTATGGTGTAATTACTATAAGAGTTACATAGATGTCTTATCATGGGGTTATATATCTCACACTAATATCATATTGTACAATTATAAATTTAAAATTTAAATGTATTAAAATACAAGCTTACAAAAAATTGACACCAGGTTGATTACAGCAACTTGTCCACAGAAATGTGAGAAGTTTTCAAGTAATCACATACAAAAAGTGTTGAAGAAGTTGAATAAATAAAAATCACTGCAACTCCCTATAAATGTATATATTTCTTTATTTATGGCCCATAGCTTTAGCGAGCTTAAATATGAGAAAAATAATTCCATGATTCTTTTCCTTTTCTGATTTGAGACAATGAGGATCATAGGATTGGCAGAGAATGATTTGGATTTACATAATTTATAGATACAGCCTCCCAAATATTGATAATGATTTTATTGTAGTCTCATATTTCTATCTTTAGAAAAAACAGGTTATTATTATTTTTATGAGAAATGGTAATTCCAAATGAGAATTAAGCTGAATGAAGTTAAAGAGAAACTACAGCATTGAATTTCCTTCCAGAAAAGAATTATATTTGAACAAGTGTTAGCGAAAGTTGTTTGCGATTTTCACTAAGCTAAAAATGTATTTCTAGTTGTGTTCATTGATTTGCATCATTCTGAAGACAGCCAGTAGCTATATCCTCATTTTTCATATGAAAATATTTACTGGGTATAAATGTCTTTCTGAGGTTTAATTTCTGAATATTTACAAGGTGAGAACTGTGTTCACTCTTATTCAAATGGAGATTCTCTGAACTGCATTTGGGCAGCTATTTCATAGACTGAACCTCAGAAAAACATAATACTTTTAAATAATGCATTGTAAAAGAACCTGGAGAGTGTGTGTGTGGTATGTGTCAATGTTGTATGGAAGCCATGTGAATAAAGAGATAAAAAGCATACAACCACCCAGACTGGTGTGGCTCACTTGGTAGGGCATCATCCCACAAACCAAAAAGTTGCTGATTCCATTCCTGGTCAGGGCACATGCCTGGGTTGTGGGTTCAGTCCCTGGTCAGGGCAGGTACAGAGGCAACCGATAGATGTTTCTCTCTCACTTTGGTGTTTCTTTCCCTCTCTTTCTCCCTTCCTTCCTCTATGTCTAAAAATAAAAAATAAATAAAATCTTTTAAAAACATAAAACCACATGCATATACATGATTTTCAAATAATTAAAAGTGTGAGTGTGTCTTCAATGAAAATAATACAAAACAAGTTTTAATTTTTCAGTTTTCATATCTGAACATTTTTTCTGTCATCTATTTTTTCAGGAAAGTGTCTAAAAACTTCAAGTAAATAAAAATTTTAGGATTTTTAAATAAAAATTTTTAAATAAAAATGCTAGAATTTTTATTTCATGATAATATTTGAATGTTGCCTAATTTACATATTTCTCAGTAGGACTTTTACTAATGTATTGGTTTTTCAATGAGGAAAACATTCTTAAAGATACCAAGCTATTAAATTATCATCATTATTTGTAATACAAACACATTTTACAAAACCTAAATGTGTACTACATTGGGAATAGTTCAATGGTGATATAGCTATGTTATAAAATACCCTATGAGGATTTTAAAAATAAAGTATATCTATGTATATTGACATGGAAGAGGTAACTGCTAAACTGATGAATTGTTTAAGTCAAAATCATTCTATTTATATAAATACAATTATGTACCAGGGTTGTAACATTATGCAACTGTAGCAGATATATAATTCTATAGTACTATTATATATGCATTATAGATATTTATGCATAAAACACACAGTGAAATGATTAGCACTTTAAAACTATATATATGTTTATATTTATATAGAATGAGTTATGGTAGTAAACATTGTAAATTATCAACAGTGGAAACCATTAACAGATAGGATGTTAGAAAGGGTAGAGGTGAGGTTAATTTTGCCTTTCATTTTGCTTTATACAGCTTTGTACTGCTTAAATTTTTCAAGTGAATTTACATTACCTCCACAATATTTTTCTTAAATATAACTATAATTAGAATTCTATGTTTTGAATTTTATGTCTGCTTAATTCATGTCAATTCTGTTTAATCATTTCTATACTGACTTCATAAAAATACCAGAAGCCCACCAATTAAAGAATCCAAAAAATAAAAAGAAATAAAATAAGGAAGTAATTAAACATAAGCTAACCATCTCTTAGAGACATCACCCTTTGTTTCTGGCTTTGAAATAAGATTGTATAATATCAAACTCCCCTCTCTTCTGAAAATGTTTGATTTAAATAAGGTCAGGCTCTGCATAATGACATTTTGGTCAATGACAGGCCACATACACATGGTGGTCTGATAAAATTATAATGGAGCTAAAATGTTCTTATCATCTAGTGACATCATATTCATCATAATGTTGTAGCGCAATGAATTACTCACGTGTTTGTGATGATGCTTGTGTAAACAAACCTACCACACTGCTAGTCGTATAAAAGTATAGCACATACCATTATGTATAGTACATAATATCGATAATAGCAATATACAACTATGTTACTGGTTTATGCATTTACTACACTCTACTTTTTAATCGCTATTTTAGTGTGTACCCTTTCCACTTATAAAACAAGAAAGTTCGTTGTAAAGCAGCGTGCCATGTTATGCCGATAGCAGCCTCAGGCATCTTCTGCTCACACCTCTTGACTGAATCATTTTCTCTGGTATTTGATGTAATCTCATGTCGTGTTCAGCATGACCCCTAAGAGTACCAAATCAACTGTTACTGTTGCCAGTAAAAGGTCATATCAAATGAGTAGCCTGGAAAAAAATTAAAAGTGATCAAGGACTACAAAGGTGGAGAATCAGTGAGGGTTACTGCTCACCAGTCAGGCGTGTCCCATTCCCCACAGCTGCTACAACCCT
Organism: Trachops cirrhosus; assembly: GCA_028533065.1. NCBI lineage: Eukaryota > Metazoa > Chordata > Mammalia > Chiroptera > Phyllostomidae > Trachops > Trachops cirrhosus. The sequence goes on from CM052538.1 coordinate 123,875,306, forward strand.
GAAGAACAAGAACAAAGTGAGGAAGGCTGTTCCAGAGGAAGGCAGTGTTATCACAGGAGATGACTGCTCCATGCCTGTTACTACCCCTGAACACCTTCCACTGAGACAAGACATGGAGGTGGAAGACAGTGACATTAAGGACCCTGTCTCTGTGAAGGCCTACGCTAATGTGTGTTTTTCTTAGTTTTTAACAAAAAAAGTTTAAAATTTAAAAAATATTAAAAATAGAAAAAACTTATAGAATAAGTATATAAAGAAAATACTTTTGAATAGCTATACATTTGTGTTTTAGCTGTTTTATTAATAAAAGAGCAAAAATGTTTTAAAAATTTGGAAGTTTATACAAAATACAGTATGCTAAGGTTACTTTATTAATTAAGAAAAAATGTTTAAAGAAATTTAGTGTAGCCTAAGTTTACAGTGTTTATGAAGTCCACAGTAGTGCACTGTAATGTCCTGGGCCTTCACACTCACTCACCACTCACTCACTGACTCACCCAGAGCAACTCCCATTCTTGCAAGCTCCATTCATGGTAAGTGTCATATTCAGGTATATCAGTTTTTATCTTTTGTAACATATTTTTACTGTACCTTTTTATGTTTAGATAAGCAAATACCTACTATTGTGTTATCATTGCCTACATTATACAGTACAGTAATATGCTGTGCAGGTTTGTAGCCTAGAAGCAATAGGGTATAACATATAGCCTAGTGTTGAGTAGGAGATACCATCTAGGTTTGTGTAAGCACCCTCTCTGATGTGTACACTATGACTAAACCACCAGTTGACACACTTCTCAGAATATACTCCTGTCATTAAGTAAGGCATAACTGTAATCAACTCCAAAGTCTACAATGTCCCACAAAGATATTTTTACATTCATTCTAAAATACTAATCTTGAAGTTTTGTTCTCAATATTTCTCCATCTGGTTAGGAAGTCTGCAAGTGCAGAATAATATATTTTTAAAAAAGGAAATTCTAGAGATTCCAAGATGGTGGCAGAGTAGATGGAAGCTACACTAACCTCTTCCCAGGACCAAAATGGAATTAAAATTATAGAAAAATCATCCTGGATAACCAACTAAAGACTAGCTGGAGAGAAGGCTTATAACCAAGGACTTACAGAAGAGACAACATATACATCGAGACTGGTAGGAAACATGATGGGTAAGAGGGCTGGACTCCCACAGGTAGCAGCTGAAATTATGGAGGGATATTTCAGTGGCTGAGGGTGTCCCCCTGAGACATATGAGGTCTACACACCAATCAGAGCTCCCAATGCTAGAGCACTAGAACTTGGAAAAGTGCCCACATAACATCCAACTATTAAAATTAGCAGGGTCCTGTCCATCATGGAAAGATGGCTAGAGAGGCAGAGCCTCTTAAAGAGCCAATGCACAAAATTTCATTTGCAGCCACATGCCCTAAGCTCCAGCAGATGGAGTACAGAGTGGACTAGAGCCACATGAGAGGATCTGGGGTTGGTGGTTCTGGGGAGAGAGCTGAAGGTTCAGTTGCCAGAATCCCTGTGTTAAGTCATTTATTATACTGCAAAAGTCATCCTTCTTGGTCAGAACACTCCCCTCCAAGCACCATCAGCTTGGGAGGAAGCAATAGCTCCACCTGCTGGAATCCCTCTCAAGCCACCTTGAGCTCACCTTGTAGAGGTTAAGCACTGCTGAGAAGTACATCTGGAGACTCTTTGAGTGACTAAGTCTAATAGGCAGCCTGCAGAGAGTGTTGGATCTCTGTGGGTTAAGAGACTTTAGCAGACTTCACCTGGGCCAAGTGCTGGTAAAATCCAGCCTTGGTAAAGCTTGGTTCATTCCACATGCACCCAGGCCTAGCAGAGGGAGCTACAAGCTGTGAATAGCTCTTCAGGAAAGAGCTTTTCTTAATAGCTCCCAGCACTTTTGGGAATTAATCCAAAGAAACCCAAAACACTAATTTGAAAGAATATATGCACCCCTATGTTCATTGCAGCATTTTTTACTAAAGCCAATATTTGAAAGGAGCCCAAGTGCCCATCAATAGAGGAGTGGATAAAACAGCTATTGTACATTTACACTAAGGAATACTACTCAGCCATAAAAACAAAGAAAATTTTACCCTTTGTGACAGCATGGATGGATCTGGAGAACATTATGCTGAATGAAATAAGCCAGTCAGAGAAAGACAAATACTTATAATTTTACTAATATTTGGAATCTAATGAACAAACTGATGTAATAAGCAAAATAGAGACAGACTCATAGATAGATGGACATGGGTGGAAGAGGGTATGGGGGATAAATAGTAATAGAAAAAATACAATAAAAATGAACTATTAGCCCTGGCCTGCATAGCTCAGTGGATTGAGTGTGGGCTGCAAACCAAAGGGTTGCAGGTTCGATTTCCAGTCAGGGCACATGCCTGGGTTGCGGGCCAGGTCCCTAATGGGGGCCACACAAGAGGCAACCACACATTGATGTTTCTCTCTCTCTCTTTCTCCCTCCCTTCCCCTCTCTAAAAATAAATAAATAAAATCTTAATAAATAATGAACTATTAAATAATTAAGACAAGGAAATTCCTGGGGATGAGTACTGGCTTCTCTTTCATATGTTGAATCCTGTGATAACAGCATTTTTTAAATGCAGACTTTATATATTTTTGATCATCAGACACAGAAATTGAACCTTTGGAATCTGCTTGAGAACCACAACTTTGCAGACTCCATTTTACACACATAAGGGAACGTCTGCACTTTTTGTTAACCAGATGAACTATATTTTTCACTTTGAAAAGATATACCTCTTATGATTTGATGATGAGAAACTGCCTCATGATATTCTTTCACTGTTTTTAAGGTACTATACTTTTGGGTTCAGAATGTTCTGCAGAAATTCATCTAACAATGGGGTGAACAAAAATCTAACAAAGGATCAAATTGTTATTATGGGGACATAATAACCTCTAACTGGCCTTCAGTAATGGAGAGAATCCTCAGTGGGAAGAGCCTTTCATCTTGACACTTTTCTGACATTTTTCATACATATAATCAGTGAAGTAGTATATGGCTTTATGTTAGATACTTAGAGTAAAACTATTGTCTCAGAAAGCTGTAGTACTAAGTAGTAATGTTATCTTTTTTCAAAAGTGGAAGTAAAAATCATATAAAGGGAGATAATGCCTTCAAAATTTTAGTCTAACCAATTTCCACAAGAATATTTGAAAATTATCTCACAAATTAATTTTCACTAACTATATTCACCAACTTCCCCTCTGCAATGCTCTTTTTAATATAAATAATGTTTCCTTTAGTACATTATATAAAATATCAGGTATGTGTAAATTACTTCTGAATTACTTTGAGAATAAGGTACTCATAAATATGCATGTATTAATACTAACACCAAAACAAAACTGACTTTTCTCTAGCTAGACCTACCAATCTCTTATACTTTATATTTGCATCTACCTGACTATTTGAGTGTATTTATGTTGTATCAATTTGTAAAACTTAATTTTAATCAGGGAATCTGATGAGCAAATATCCCCTATTATTTTAAACCTCTTTATTTTCCTATCATTTTTTCCTGCATTCATGATTTTGTAAGTTACCATAATGTGAAGCCTCAAAAGATTTCTCTGGGCAAAATCTTTAGACTACGTTAGGATTGCTAAACAATGTATTCAAATGCACTTTCATGACTAAATCTTTATTAAACAAGTTTTTTGTTTACCTTTTCCTTGCTCGAATGAAAACTGTTAGAGTCTTTTTCTGAAAATAACATCACCCAGATAAAAATGTCGACTATATCCCAAAACACATAAGGCTCATAAAGAGTGAGGGAAGCGAGCATGCCAGCTAATCTAGTTCACTATTCTCATAAAGGGCAATGGTGGCACTTTAGAGACAGTCCATCTATTCATTTTCATGGTAATAAAACCATTCCTGAAAGTGACTTTGTCCAGAGTAAATGGCTCTGTGTTATAACATGATTACTGTAGAGGTGAATTGTCATAGATCACCAAATAATGTGACCACCTTATATCTTAATAAAAAGTCCTCTATTCATTCAAGTATCTTTTTGCAAACTGAGTCTGTATTATCATCTTTCCCAAACTTAGCCCAATGTTTCAGTGGAAACAGGTTCAATATAAATTCTATCATAACCAAAAAATGGGAAAGGATGCAGATAATGTGAGTAGGTGTTTCTCTGTCTCATACAGAAATGAGTTAAAATTCTGCATTTAAACAGCACAGAAAATGACATGCTATAAAAGATAAACTTCTGATGTAAAGATTATTGGTTAAGAGTGAAAATTATGAAAGCAATATTTATATTTATTCAGAAGGTATGAATTGCTCCTTTTGGGAGAAGTAGTTTTTAAAAAGTGTATTGATTACAATAACTTTAAAAGTATATTTATTTTATTAATTTCACAACCCTTATTAAGCTGAGTCACTGAAGTATAAAAATTAGATTTCATTTTTAATATATGTTTATAAAAGAATTCCTCATAGGAATCACAATGTTATAAATACCAATGTTTACATAAATATATTAAAGAATTGCATTTTCTTGTTATTACATAGGACAATATGTTTGTCTTTTCAATATTTTATTATAAATCATAAATACCCATTTCACCAAAAGTAAGTGCAAAGTAGTAGATAGCTGTAAGGGGAAAAGACCAGAGAAGTGAGATGGTAAAAAGAAATATTCCCAGTTTTTGTATTAAATTTTAATTTTGTTCTTTCTGCTCATACAAAAAAATGGGAATCTATATATCTGCAGTATGAGTTCAGTGTTATACTGCCTTAGATTGGATTTAAAAGAGGCAAGGATAGAAAAATCATTCACTGGCAAGAGAATGCTTTTGATTGGGCCATAGTTTTACTATGCTATTTCCAATATATAATTCTCATTGTTAATTGAAATACAGTGCTAGTTAAGCTCAGTATTGATGGGTGGTTCAGAGTTAGCTTAATGTAATTCTCCAGGGCACTTTTTAATAGCCACTGCCCTTCTACTTTCCACCAGCATGCATAGGAGAGCCCAGTAGAAGGCAGTTACTTTGTTCCTCAATTACATTCCTGTTGGTGCATAAATTACATGGGGCATAGACTAGAAGCCCCTATAGACTCACACTGATAGTCTTTCTGTCTAACAGCGATTTATATGAAAGACTTAAAAATGACCTTTCTGGTGATTTGGTTCAAATGCTCATACATTTCAAAACTTTTAATATGAAGAATTCTTTACAAACCAACACCATAATATTCTGCAATTGTATTCATTCCTGAAAATGTACCTAAAGTTTTGTTGCTGGACAGTTCAAACGATTGGGTAAGTTTAATGTATTCATTTCAAATTTCAAACATGGTTTCAGGTTTGCTTTCTAAAGCAACACTGAGGAATTTGCTTTTATTTTTGACAAGTTAAGCAATCTTTCAGGTATTTGAAGACAAGTAGGTGCTGTGGTAGGTCCAGTAGCTATAGTTTTGTTACACCACTTGCTTCATCTTGCATTTTTTTTTAAAACAAATGTAATTTCTCTTCTTTTTATTAGGGTGACACTGGTTAACAACGTTATAAAGGTTTTGGGTGCATAGTCCTACAACACATCCTCTGTACACTGTGTGGTGTGTTCACCACCCTTTACCCTCCAGCTCTCCCTCTCCCTCTCCCCTGGGCAATCACCACACTGTTGTCCCTGTTCATGAGTTCATTTTCTCTTTCTCTCTCTCCCTTCTCTCTCTCTCTCTCTGTCTGTCTCTCATTTCCTATAGTCCCCCCCACCACCCCTGACAGCTGTCAGTCTGCTCTTTATCTATGAGTCAGTGTCTATTTTGCTTAATAGTTTATAGTGTTCATAAGATTCCACATATGAGTGAAATCATATGGTACTTGTCTTTCTCTGACTGGATTAGCATAATAGCCTCCAGATCTATCCATGCTGTCACAAAGGGTAACATTTCTTTCTTTTTTATGGCCAAGTAGTATTCCTTTGTATAAATGTACCACAGCTTTTTTATCCACTGATCTAATGATGGACACTTGGGCTGCTTCCAAATCTTGGCTATTGTAAATAACACTGCAATGAACAAAGGGTTGCATATATTCTTTTGAATTAGTGTTTCAAGTTACTTTGGATAAATTCCAAGAAGTGGAATCACTGGATACTAAGGCAGTTCCATTTTCAAATTTTTGAGGTAACTCCGTACTGCTTTGCACAGTGGCTGCACCAGTCTGCATTCCCACAACAGTGCACTAGGGTTCCCTTTTCTCCTATCCTCACCAACACTCCTTGTTTGTTGATTAATTTGATAATAGCCATTCCTACAGATGTGAAATGGTATTTTATCATAGGTTCTCTTTGGAAAATTGTCTACTCAGGTCCTTTGCCCACTGTTTAATTGGATTTTTTTTATGTTGAATTTTGTAAGTTCTTTTTGTAAATTTATAATTTTGGATAAAAAAAGCCCTTATCAGATGTATCTACAAATATGTTCTCCCATTCAGTAGATTGTCTTTTCATTTTGTTGATTTCCAAAACTTTTTTAGTTTGATTTAGTCCCATTTGTTTTTCTTTTGTTTCCCTCATCCAAGGAGTTATATAAGAAAAAATATTGCAATGAGAAATATTTGAGATTTTACTGTTTTCTTCTAGCATTTTTACCCAAGTCTAACCAACTGTTAAACTTTGTTTCAAGTCTAACAGTTACACCTTTAATTCAGTTTGAGTTTATACTTGTGTGTGGTGTAGGAAAGTGGTCTAGTATCTTTTTTTCTTTGCACGTATCTGTCCAATTTTCCCAACACCATTTATTGAATAGACTATCTTTAGCCCATTGTATGTTTTGCCTCCTCCACCACATAGTAACTGATTGTAAAGGTGTGGGCTTATTTCCAGCCTCTTTGTTCTGTTCCATTGATCTGTATGTCTGTTCTTATGCCAGTACCATGCTGATTCAATTACTATAGCCTTATAGTATCCTTTGATATTAGGTGGCGTGAGTCCTCCAAACTTGCTCTTCTTTCTCAAGATCACTTTTGCTATATCCAGGGTCTTTTGTGGTTACATATGAATTTTTGAAATATTTGTTCTAGTTATGTGAAATACACCATTGGTACCTTGATATGAATTGTATTGAATCTATAGATTGCTTTGGGAAGTTTCCTTTAAGATCAAGAACAAGATAGGGATGACTATTTTCACCATTCTTATTCAACATAGTACTAGAAGTCTAGCCACAGCAGTCAGAAGGAAGAAGAAATACAAGACATCTAAATTGGAAAGGAGGAAGTAAGACTGTCATTATTTGCAGATGACATGGTGTTATAAATAGAGAACCCTAAAGATTCCATCAAAAACCTACTAGAACTGGTAAATGAATTCAGAAAAGTTTCAGGATACAAAATTAATATCCAGAATCAGTTGCATATTTATACACCAATAATGAACTATTAGAAAGGGAAACTAAGAACACAAACCCATTCACAATAGCTTCAAACAGAGAAGAAGACTCTAGGTATAAATTTATACCTAGGGATAAATTTAACCAGAAGCTATACTTGAAAAATTATAGACTCTGAAGAAAGAAATTGAAGAAGATACAAATTAAGTGGAAGTATATTTGTGTTCATGGATACCAAGAATTGTCATCTTAAATTTCTTTTAACACTTCACTTTGAGACATGTAGGACAGACCAGGTTTTCTCAAGCTCAGCACTATGGACAGATCAGGACAAAAATTACTTGTTGGAGGATATCCTGTGTATTGTAGAATGTTTATCAGCAACCCTGGCCTCCATCCACTACATTCCAGTGCACACCCCCACACATTTGTGACAACCAAACATTTCTCCAGATACTTCAAATGTCCCTTGACAGGATAATCAAAGAAATTCTTCCCTACATGCATGTGAAAAGAATTTCTATCATCAAGGAAATTCACATGAAGGAGCCTATTTGGGTACTAATGGCTGGGACAGACATCATCCATTGCCTCCCCAATCAATTCTTTGTTTTTCTTTTGTCTATTAAGAAAAGCCCAATTGTGTTTACAGAGATATGAAAATGTTTCCAATATTCTAGGGAGTTAGGAGAAGCTACTTGATCCAGCTGTGGCAAATAAAAGGAAATAGAAGGTACTAGGTGATGCTTCTAAAGAAAGCTTTAAAAAGGAACCTAATCAACAAAACAAACAAACAAGCAAAATGTAACCAAAGACACTGAAATAGAGAACAGGCTGACAGTGACCAGAGGGGTCTAGAGGGGAAGGAACTTCAGGGGAAAAGGGGAAGGATTTGCAGGAACAAGTATAAAGGACACATGGACAATAACAAGGGGGAGGTGGAAATGGGAGGGAGGTGGGGAGGATTGGGGGGGTAGGTTGGGATGGGGGTAAAAGGCAGAAAACTGTACTTGAACAACCATTAAAATAAAAAAAAAATACTGTTATTCCACATAATGTCCTGTGTCCCTCTATCTTCATATAGATTCAATGTGAAGTGATATAAGCCATGAGATCTAAGCAAGACTCTAAGAATACTGGAGTGAGAAGATTTCAAGAGTCTTGGTTCTTGATCATGCCCTTGCAAAATCCCTGGCCTAGCTATTCCAGACACCTTATTGAAAGAAATGGTGGTGAAAGGGGGACCAATTCTTTTAATTCACTGGTTTTATTTTCCCTCCTATAAAGGAATTTAAGTTAACATAATCTCTAACTAAGAATATTAATTTTGCTTTAGGAGAAAAATAGAACAGATGCCTGTATTATAAATATCCCAGACTCTTCTCATGTTAAAGCAGTTTTCATACATATATTTTTTCAGTCATTCCATATTTGCCAGTTTCAACTACAGTGAGCATGGTATCCTGCTGTCTCAGACACAAAGATATAAAAGAAACAATATATTCTCCAGTTTCTTAGTACAGGGAAAACAAAATTATATGTGACTGTAGGGTTTTATAATCATTTTCAAATTATCAGGCAAAGAATAGGAAAGTATTAGACAAAAAAGAGGGTGAACTTCAATAAGAAAAAATAGTAATAATACAATGTCAGGGTTGAATCATTCAAAATGTATGATAAAGCCAAGCAGCTATTCCCAAAAAAATTAAATTTTTTTTTATCTATTACTTCACAAGTATATATAAGGGAATTCAAAACAAAATCTGAGATTTAAATTTCCCAAACTCTCTGTTGGCTATCCATTTCATTTGTCTTTAACCATATGTCAAGACTAGAATATTTTCAAGTGAAAATTAGGCTCAGTTTTTTTGTTTTGTTTCATAATATATATATCTTTTAACACCAAAGACCTTTGTTAAGAAATCAAATTGATTCCCACAGATATGCCATGAAGAATGAGCTTCCTACTAAAGAATCCCCTTTCACATACAAGGATGTGCGGGTCTTCCTCACACCTATCTCATAGCTTACTGATTGCATTTTTCTCACTGCCGTCAGAAAATGTGCTTCCCTAGCTCTAGACTGTGTCATTAGTTATGACTCATCAGTTGTGGCATAATCATATCAATTCCTGCCCAGTGTCTCCTGTCCTCATTTAAATACAAATTTTTCTTCTATTGCCAAACTATCAAATATGTTTTACTCAGAGTCTTATAAAAAAGATGAAACAGCACAGTCTGCTCTAAGCATCAAGATTTTAAAAAGTAACATTCAAGTTACTACATGTATTTTTTCAATGTACTTCTCTATTTTTGAAAAGTCTAACTACACAATCATATATATATGTACACACATATATATCTGCTGATAGTAATTTGAGCAATTACTTATGAAAAATAACAGAAAATTGTCAATGATAACAAACTGTTTTTGTAAAAAACTATTTCCCAGCCATCTTGAAATTGATAGAAAATGTAAAGGTCCTGATGATACTCTTAATCAGTAAGGCATGAATATCAACCTATTAAAATAAGAAAAAAAGAAATTTCAAAGTTAAGCTGAAAATCCAATACATTTAATATTTAAATGGAATTTATTTATTTGTAATGAAATACAATAAAAAGTAAACATGAATTCTCAGAGTTTTGTTTACAATCCTCTTTTAGTTTTATCTATTTAAGAACCACCATTTGGGTTTATTATGTTTTCTGATCATTTAAAAAATGATTTTATTAGTACCATTTCCCCCTATAATAATTTTAGTGCTGAATTCCAATTGCTCAAGGGTCAGTGGTATACACATTAATAATACTTCTCTGTCTCATCACCTCAGTTACTACTCAAACCTTCAGTAGTGACAGAAAATAAAAGTAACTGAATACCATACTTTCCCAAATAATTTTATTATGTAATTATAAAATTCCCATTTCTTTAGTTTCTACTTATTGACAAATTGGAGTTCAACTATAACCAGTTTTAAAAAGATAGATCTTCAACTGAGTTACAACACAGGTTGGTTATGATCCATATTAAAATTATATTTTGGTATTTCTCAATATTGTTACTAATAAATCTCTGATAACTCAGCTAAATCTCAAATACTTATATTTCTACATTAAAAAATAGAAAGAATTCAGAAAATTAAAATTGGTGAAAATTACAGAGCAATGATTCAATATTTTTGAAGAAACCAATCTTTGTGATATCATTTTAATACAAATTCTTTTCTGTCTTTAATGGTTATATATAATTTTTATTAGGAAAATTTTCATTATGTACTAGATGAAAATCTAGTTCTATAATTTCAATTCTGCTTTGGGTTTTTTAAAAAATGTATAGCCTCTTTATTTTTGTTGCCCTTGGTTTTTTTCTCTAAACAATCATAAACTATGATTTCAACATTCCCCTAGAAAAAAATTACAAAATATATGTATAGAGGTGTCAAAGTAAAACCAAGTCATTAATGATTGAAGGACTAAAATACTAAAGAAAAGAGTACTTCAGAGAGGAGAGAGCACTGTTTGTTATCCTTGTTCTTTGAAGGATTTTTCATCTGTAAATGTCTATTGATAAACTGAGAAGCTAAGTAAAATGCTAATAATCTTATAGTGCTTAGAGAGATTAAACATACGGTTCGGGACTCAGAAGGAGGGAGGCCTCTTTTAAACACCCAAAGCTTTCATCTGAAACCCGAAAGCCAAAGAACAGGGATGGAAATAAAATAGATTATCATTCACAAGAATTGCAGCCCAACAATAAACCAGCTTCACTGCTGCTGCTCAGCAGTGACCGGCCCTGACTCTTAAGACGCGCCCCCAATAAATCAGTCTTGTGTGGAAAAAGATAATGTAAACCAGATTTGTTAAGCTTATCAAAATATTTTCATAAGCAATGAGTCTCATTTAAATATGTGTGTGCACATGTGTATACACAATGAAATAATGAAAGATGAGTATGACTAAAAACTAAGGGAAATATTGACAATAGAATCAAGCCCAGATCCAAATACTGGAATCTTCAGACTTAGACTTTAAATACTTGTGATTGAATTAAAAAAATAGGGAAATTCCAAGCATAAAATAATCTAAATTAAGAAATTAACAAGGTCCCTGCCAGGTAGTAGGTTGATTAGAGCACTGTCCCCATATGCCAAGGTTGAGGGTTTGATTCCCCGTCAGGGCACATACAAGAACCAACCAGTGAATGCATAATTGGGTAGAATAACAAGTCAATATCTCTCTCTCCGTCTCTTTTTCTCTCTCCCCTTCTTGCTCTCTCTAAAATCAATAAATAAAAAGTAAAAAAAAAAAAGAAGAAATGAATAGGTAGCCCTAATAGCATTTACGTGCAGTAGCATATGTTTAGTGTTAACTAGAATTAACTAGTAATTAGACTTCCATGAGATAAGATATAAAAGGAATAAAAAGCCATATTTAAACAGAATTTCTCAAAATGATGAATAATGAAAACTTTCAGTCACACATTCAGGAATGGTAAAATGAAGCAGGATAACCACCATATAGCTCCTAGTATAAAACTAAAATCTGATGACAAGAAGACTGTCTTAAAAGTAGTTATAAAAAAAGACATATTACTTTCAAAGGAGTAATAATATGACTTAGAGATGACTTATCAAATGGGATCCAATTGCCAACTAGAATTTTACATGCAATGAATATACCCTTTACCATAAGGGAAAAAAATAAAGACATTTCGGAAAATCAATAAAAATGAAGTATTTGACCACATCAGCCATTAATAAATACACTACACTAAATTATAGTAATCTTCGGGCAAAAAAATATTCCAGGGTTATAGACATAGAAATTTAGAAAAAAATTATTTATTGGAAGGATAAAATATATTAATAAACCTAAATGAATATTAACTATAAAAATGCATTAATGTAAAACTTAAAAAATTAACAAACCTCCTAATAATATCTATCAAAAGTATTCTAAGATCTTTATAGCTTAAGAAAAGTGATTAAAGATTTACTTTATATTGAATAGTAATATGTCAAGGAATCATATAACAATTTCTAGAGTGAAATCTAAAGATAACAAAACTAGCCCTGGCCAGTGTCACTTGGTTAGTGGAGTGCAGTCCCTTAACCAAAAGGTTGCAGATTTGATCCCTGGTCTGCGTGTCTACAGGAGGCAGTCAATAGATGCTTCTCTGTCTCATCAATGTTTTTCTCTGTCCCTTCCTATCTCCCTTCCCCTCTTTCTAAAAGCAGTATACATACATACATATATATGTATATGTTTATATGTATATATACATAAAATCAGGTGAGGATTTAAAAAAAGATACCAGAACTAGTAAGATAAAAAGGGGGTGCCTGAGAGAACAAAAATGCTCAATTGAAAAGAAAGCAAGAAAAGAACATAAAATGAATGAAAAATATAGCAACATGATATATTATAATCTAAGTATCTTTAGCTAAATCTAAATGATTTTAATATTCCATTTAAAGAAAATTCCAAAAATGCATTTTAAAAATATGTAAATGATTTTTATAAAACAAAATATCTATAATGATCAGGAAAGTCTAAGAAAATGAAAAATATTCTATCATGCTAACACAACCAAGAGAAAGCTGGTATAACTATACCAATATGAGATAAATACATTTTTATGGCAATAATGAGTACTAGAGATAAAGAAATACTTCTTAAAATAAGAAAGAAGTAGTATACCAGGAATACATGATACGTCTAAATTTGTACGAATGCAACAGGAGGAAAGGTTGAAAGAAATATATGAACCCATAATCATTTGAAATTTTACCTAATTCTCGTATTAGGTATTGTAAGAAGTACAAAAAATAGTCAGTAAGAATTTAGAAGATTTAAATATCTCTATTAAAAATTTTGATCTAAATAATATATATAGAACATTGTACTCAATAACTGCAGAAAGTATTCTTTTGATGTGGAAACTTAATATTTATTCAAACGCACCATATGCTATACTTTGTCAAGCAAGTCTTGACAAAATTTAATAAATTGAAATAATACATTTCTGACACCAGCTGAGTTAAGCTATAAATCAATTAGAAATTACAGCTTAAAAATCCATCAACATTTTTAAGTTTAGCAATCTATAAAATAAATTTCAATTAAAATTATAAAACATTTTTAAATAAATGAAAATGACATAATGAAACTCAAGAAAAATTTTAACCATAATGGTATATATTAAAAAAGAGAAAAGAGAAGCTAAATTTAGTAATCTAAATACTTGAATCAATAGTTGAAAACAAAATAAATCCAAGGAATTTAGCATAAAGAAGCTAGAAAAAAACAGCAAACCAAATAGAATAAAAATAGAAGACATGTGAAAAATTAAGATAACAGAAACTGGTACATTATGGAAGAATCACACAATCCAGGAGATTACAAGAAAACTTCCCTTGTGAAGAAGAATAAAATCACTAATTGGCAAACTCAGAGGAGCAGAAGGGGAACAGAAAAGAGGAGGACAGAAAACTATGAATGAGAAGAAACATAACTAATTTATTAAAGGCTATCTCCAAATGGCTATAGCAAACAGCTTTGCTAATGGTAACAGACTGGACATTTCCTTCATGATATTGGGAACAAGAAAATTACACCTTCTATTATCAGTTTTGTTCAGTATTAAACTTGACGATATAGCTAGTAAAAAGGGCAAGAAAAAATAGTAAGAATGTAAAAGTAAGAAATAAAAATAATTTCTCACAAAAAATGTTAAATAAGAACAGATAAGCTATTTTTATGAATGAATACATTTATGAGGTAGTTGAGTATATGATAACATGGGAAATTAATTGTGTTTCCACTTACCAGGAAAAGAGTGCTTACAAAAATATGAAAAATAGATGAAACTAACAATAATATCAGAACTATCAATCATTCATCAACCTACTAAATAGAGACCTCATCAACCTCAAAACAGAAACCTACAAAGTATTATGTAGAAATTTTTGAAAATCAGGGTATTAGTTACCTGGAAAAGATAAAAGAAAATTATCCTGAGAAAGAGTTGAATGGGATCCTGAGTTGCTAGTAATGTTTAATTTTTTGACCTAGGTGGTTGTTGCTTATGTTTATATCAAAATTCTAGACTATTCTTTTTTTATATGGTGATATCTATTGCAATTTTTATTATGTGATGTCCTTAATATATACACATACTTATAATTTTTATATATTTTTCTATGCATGTAAAGAATCAATAAAATATTTATTGAAAAGGAAATTAATAAGTAAGGGGTGTTAAGCCATTTTGTGATTTAGACATCCTATATCTCCTGACATGCCATCTATATTTGATTTTCTTATTTAAATACTTCCTTAAAAATATTTTCAGTATACATTTTAAAATGTTTCTATCTTTTTTAGGTAGGCCTGTATCGCTATGAACTTCCCTCTCAGGACTGCCTTTGCTGTGTCCCATAAGTTTTGGGTTGTTGTGAGTTCATTTTCATTTGTTTCCAGAAACTTTTTGATTTCTTCCCTAATTTCATTCTTGA
>CM052538.1:123890732-123903421 GCA_028533065.1 Trachops cirrhosus
ATTTGCGATCTCCTATTTTCATTTATGACGTGATAATGTTGGCTCTTTGCTCTGTTCCTACCTAAAATGACTCAGATTTTTTTTCCTGGTTGTGGGAGAGTAGAATCTGCTGCATCCTACCACGCCGCCATCTTGGACTCTTCAGTATACATTTTAGATTGCTGTACTAAGCTAATTGATGCTAAATGTGTCTGGGAGTTTTTTCTTTAATAGTCTCAATGTTCAATAGCATTTTAGTTGGATATAAATTCTACATCAGAGTTGCTTTCTTTCAGTACTTTAAAAATATCTTATTTTTTTGCAGCCAAGTTGTAGTATTAAAACTTGATAAAAAGCTAATTTGCAGTTCTCTCTAGGTGATTTGGCTTTTATTCTTCTGCTGTTAGAATTTTGTTTTGACTTTACCTAATTTACTTTACTACAGAAGGCACATTCTTTTCTAGAGCACACAGGATGTTGTAAAAAATAAAATGACCATATGCTGGCCATACTGCAAGTCTAAGTAAAGTTCAAGGTATTTAAATAATTTAGAGATGTCAACTAGCCAAAATACCTGCAGAAAAGCATCATATTATATTTATTTGTTTCAAATTCTGCAGAGTATAGATGTACAATTTCTGTTATTTCTGATAAATATCAGTGGGTATTAAATTAGACTAGTTATCTGTCCTCTTTGTCTAATAAGCTTCATTGTTTTTGTTTTTTTTGTTGCTGTTGTTTATTTGTGCAAGCCTATTTTTTTCCTCAGGTTTTAAAATTTACATGTTTCTAAAGTACTAATTGACATTTATCAAGCTAATATATTAAATAAATATACCTACCTTTCATCATTTCCCCAAACTAGATGGGAGGGGGATAATGCAGACAAAAAAGGGAAAGGGCAAGTCAAAGAATGTGAATAGAGGACTCATGGGCACGGACAATGTGGGGAAGTATGGACTGTAGGAGTGGGGGGATGGGGCAGGGGAAAGCAAAAGGCAGGGCAACTGTAACTGAACAATAAAAAGCAATGAAAAATAGTTTTTGAAGTCAATATTGACAGTTAATTTCTTCCAGTTGTTATGTATACATTGCCTTAGACAGCAGTGGAAAAAAAAAACTACTAAAGAGAAGACTATATTTTTGCAATTCAGGGATCAAATGAGGTTTGAAAAGGACAGTAGACAAGCATGATGCCTTTCAACACAATGCTTATTATTTGCAATTTAATCATTGATCAGCTAAGAGTTATAAAAAGAACAATAAAAAAGAAATTAAGAGAATATAGATATAATCTTCAATTTGACACTAGATTTCTAAACCAAAGAGAATAGCATTTATTATAATGGAAAGTGAAGAAAACTTGACCTTGGGTGGGTGAAATGAATTTACAGTGCACGTGCAAAGACCAAGCCTTAGGGGATGTCACCCAGACACAAATTAAGAAGAAATAAAATGAGCCAGTGAAGTGAACATAATAAAAATTTCAAAAACTATAAACTGTCCACTGTAAATAAAAGTCAACTAGGTATTCCTTCCCCAAAAAGATTCATTTAGGAGAAAGAAAGGATTGTGATCAGGCATGTGGCCAAGCCATATATGAAGTTTGGCCAGGACAAAGATGAAGTAAGTGCTTTAGAGAGGGAAAAGGAAGTTAAGAAGAGGGCTTGTTACAATCAGAGTGCTTAGTTGTAAGTATAGAGCTCTCCCTGCAGTGCGCTCAGGAGATCTTAGGGTGCAAGAACGCCTCCTACAAGCCATCCTGATTCCTGCCTAGGTTAAGACCTCTATCATAATGACAACTATGATAAAACAAAATTGGCAAGTTGCAATGTCACAGAAGACAAAAAGATTTCCATGAACATTGACAATAACAAATAAATATATATATATTTGGAACATAAATATATTTTTTACTTGGAACATATAAAAATTGATGTTGTACGATAATAATTATTTTCTAGTTTATTGAATAGTTTGGGTCAAGATCAATAGTTTGGATCTACTGTCACATTTGGTGGATACTTTTCTCTCTAAGTCTATGTTTTTAATATATTTAAATCTAGGTGAGATGACTATAATAGTTTTTAAGTCTTCTATTATTCTATTAAGTAGCCACACTTCTATTATTGCCTGACTAGTCAATTAGATTATTTTAAAGTCAAACTTCTTTTCATGGAGTTCTAATATGTCATCAAATTATTACTGGAGGCATACATATACCATTGATAACCCACTTACAAATTATATCAACAACATTACATGTTATTAAAATAAGAAAACTAAAAAATAAACAAAATTTAATAATTTTTTAAAAAATTTATTGTTGTTCAGTTACAGTTGTCCCAACTTTTCCCCCATTGCTTAATTACATATTACCAGAAGATCAGGAAGAAAAAATATCTGGAAAATATAAATATCTGGAAATCATGGAATTTTTAGCTAGTTTATATTATTATACTGGAAGAAGGTCAATTACCAAGAATAAATGAAGTGAATTTTTAATAATTAAAAAGAGGCGCCACAGGGGGAAAAAAGCAAAAAGGAAAGCAGGAAAAAATATAGGTAATGAATGAAAATCCAAATTAAAATAACAACAGCATTCTTCTCAGAACTAATCCTAAAATTTATATGGAACACACACACACACACACACACACACACACACACAAACCCAATAGCCAAAGAAATAAATTAGAAAGAACAAAGTGAGAGGTATCATGCTCCCTGATATCAAAATATACTATGGAGTTATAATAATCCAAGCAGTATAACACTGGCATAAGAACAGACACATAGATCAATGGAATAGAATAGAGAGCTTAGAAATTAATCCTCACTTCTTTGGTCAATTAATCTACAATAAACGAGGTAAGAATATACTATATGTAAAGACAGTCTCTTCAATAAGAGGTGTTCAGATAACTGAACAGATAAATGCCAAAAATGACATTGAACTACTTTCTTACACCATATACAAAATAAACTAAAAATGGATTAAAGACTAATATGCAAGACATGAAACCATTAAACACCTATCAGAAAATATAGGCTGTAAATTCTTTGACATCATTCTTAGCAATACATTTTTGTTTATGTTTCCTTGGGCTAAGGGAAAAAAAAAGAAAAATTAAACTAATGGAACTGTTAAACTAAAAAGTTTTTGCACAGCAAAGGAAACCATCAACAAAATGAAAAGATAACCTACTGAATGGATGAAGATACTTGCAAGTGATACATCCCTTAAGGAGTTAATAATCCATAACATCCAAGAAACAATTAAATTTAAAATATGGGCAAAGGACCTGAATAGACACTTCTCCAAAGAGGACATGCAGGTGGCCCATAGACATAAAGATTCTTTACATTACTCAACATCAGAGAGATACAAATGAAAATGACACTGAGTATCATTGCACATATGTCAGAATAGCTATCATGAATAGATCAGCAAATAACAAGTGCTCATGATAATGCAGAAAAAATAGAAATCTCACACACTATTATAAGAATTGTGGACACTATGGAAAATAGTATGACGATTCCTGAAAAAATTAAAAATGAAGCTGGCATATGACCCAGCAAGTTCACTTCTGTGTATTTATCTGAATAAAACAGAAACATTAATTTAAAAAGATGTATGCACCCTTATTTTCATTGCAGCATTACTAATAAGAACCAAGATATGGAGGCAACCTAGATGTCCATCAATAGATGAATGAATGAAGAAGATATGAGATATACATACAATAAAATAGTACTCAGCAATGAAAAATAATGAAATCTTACCATTTGCAACAACATGAATGGACCTAGACAGTATTTTACTAAGTCACACAGAAAAAGATACTTAGGAATGGATTCTTTAAAATATTATCAAAACAAAATAGAAACATACACATAGATATAGAGTGGTTGCCAAAGGGGAGGTGAGGTGATGGGATTTAGAAAATAGTGGGTCTTTGATCCATTGGGTACTGTCAATTGGACCTGTGTAGACAACTGACCAACTTAGGTCAATTGCATCATCTTTCTCACCTAGGAATTCTGGTTTAGTTTGAGCTGATAACTTGAGTGCAAGAAGTGAAAAAATTCAGAAATTGTGCCAGATTACTATCCTCAGGTGAACTGAAGAGAGGAGAATGTCAGACTGTAGAGAGAGAAGAAAGAGGCAGAGATGTGGAGAGCAGTTGAAATAAGAGACAGAGACGAACTATTACTGGGAGCATTCCATTGTGCATTCTAGTCATTTTCTGCATTCCTTTCTCTTCAATCTGTGAAACACTCCAGTATTCTTATAGCAGCTTAAATTTTTCCCTTAAACTAACTTGGGTGACTTTCAGCAAGACACTGGGATTAAACAATTATTACTTACATCCAGAAGCTTATCATAACTTTTAGCATAGGTAAAATCGTGGTTGAGTAAATAACTGTATACTATTTGAACTGTAGTTTATCAAACTGTCATTAAATATGTTTTGGAGGACTATAATGATGTGTAAAATGTTCAACATATAATGATAAGTAAAACTACTAGGATATAAAGTTTTCTGTGCAAAAAAGAAACTATATTGCAGAGAAAGATATAAATTTTGGGGAGAAGATTTTAGTAGGTTTCAGTCTTAATTTTCTGTCATCCAAATGAGAATATCCAACAGATATTAAGACAGTTTAAGTAGAAAGACAAATACCATATGATCTCACCTTTAACAGGAACCTAAACAACAAAACAAAGAAACAAGTAAAATATAACAAAAGACACTGAAATAGAGGACAGGTTGTCAGTGAGCAGAGGGGAGAGGGGAGGGAATTTCAGGGGAGAAGGGAAGGGTTTACAGGAACAAATATAGAAGACACATGGACAAAACTAGGGGGGTTGGAAATGGGAGGGAGGAGGGGGGATGGGTGGGTTGGCTGGAATGGGAATAAAGGATAGAAACTGTACTGAATAATGACTAAAATAAAAAATAAAGAACACACATGAGTGTTGAATGTATAGGTTTTCAGCTAATATAGTGCCTAAGAAACAGTATTTTTCTAGTGTTTATTGGATGAAAAATAAATTAAAAAAATATAATTTTATTTTTCATTCCTCCACCTAAAAGAAACAAATACCAGATTCCCAAACAAATTTGGAAACTCTATTAGACTACTGCTAGCACTTTGTCACAATTTTCCTAGCTACTCAACTAGCTCATCAGTCTGTATCTCACTTACTAAATAAGAAAAAAGATTATCTATATATTTTTGAAGAAAAATATTTCTCATATTTATGACTAAAATGTAAGAAATACATTCTCACATACTCAAGAACTATGAATACATAGCATGCACATACGCTTTCTTACACAGTGTTTTGAACAAATAATCTACACAAGTTACTGTTAATTATAATTAAGAAATTGTAAGATAATTGTGCTATAGAAACCTGATGGTACAAATTAAATGTTTTTTATGTCCTACAACAATGCATAACTCTATGAGTTTTGTCTTTCTTCCATCCTATGTGATCATGCGCTATATAGTATGTCTGCAGAATCTTCCTTAGGGATGTTTTTTTAAGTTTATAAACCATATAATGCTGCCAATTTTGTAGGTCTGAAATGGTTAACTATAATACTTTTCATGAGATTCAACATCATAGAAAGAATTTTTAGTTTCAGTGATGCTAAAATAATTTTAGCCACATTTTTCTTTGACCATTGAGGTCAGATTTTAAAAATATATCTTTGTAAATCTATTCTTATGCTACCATCTTCTCTGTAATCCATGAATTTTTCTTAATTAGATTTCCTATCAAGCTCCTTTTTTTTGGATTAAAAAATAAAAACCTTGCCAGAACAGAATAATTAAGTTAACCTTTCTTTGCTCAAAAGTTCACTTGTAAAAGTCATCGTGATTTATAACATCAGTGTACCCTCTCAATGTTTAACATTTAAATCTATTTTTGTTCTTATCTTTACTTTGAACTAAATTTTAATCATTTTTATCATTCCAGGAAAAGTTATTTTATAAATTATTTCTATATACAAGGTTTAAATCACTGGAAAGTAAACATTCTCAATATAAACACTTTATAATTTATTATTTTGTTTACAAATCTATGTGAGGAGAAAAAGTCATAGTTTATTTAATTTCAATATCTTGCTGTTAACAAGAGATCCTTGTTTTGGGGGAAATTTTGGGAATATGGCCACCTGAGTATACCTTGCTTATTCTCCAATCCCAGTTACAATCTATTTTTCTCTGCCTTGCCAGGATTTTGCTAGAACTGAACTTGAAATTTTCAAAGGGCTACCTCTTCAGTAGTCTTGTGGAGGGAAAAAGCAATAGAGAGCAGGGGCAAACTGGGGTGGGGGGATTAGAGAGGGTAGGAAGATCCCAGGAAGAGCTTAGCAGTCAAAGATCTGAGTCTGCAGAGAACTTCCACAGGAATGATTATTATGTTCAGGTCCTTAACATTGAAAAAGGTAAGGAGACAGCTCAATGGACAAATTCTGTTAATTGTTTAGATTGGATCCATTAGTTATTGCCCCTTCCCCAATGGAATATTTCACCCTTGTGTGTGTTACTTGCCATTGAGTTGTCTCTGATTCTTGGATACCCTGTGGATGAGTGATGTCCACAATGTCCAGTCCTCAACAGCCCTGCTTGGTTCCTGTACGCTCATGACTATGGCTTCTATTATGGAGTCAATCCCTCTCATATTTGGTCTTCCTTGTTTCCTACTGCTTTCTACTTTTTCCAGCAATATTGTCTTTTCCAAAGAACCCAGCCTTCTCATGGGAAGTGGGACAGATACAGTTTTGTCATTTTTGCTTCAAGGGATGTTTTCAGGCTTAACTTGCTCTAGGACCCACTTGTTCATCTTTCTGGTGGCCCAGAGTATCTGCAGAGTTCCCCTCCAGTACAAGATTTTATATGAATCAATTTATTTACTATCATCCTCTTTAAGGTCCAACTTTTACATCCGTGCATAATAATTGGGAATACAAGGATGTGAATGATGTTAACCTTGGTCTCTAATGACACATCTTTGCTCTCATTGATCTTTCCTAATTCTTCCATTGCTGCCCTTCTGATTCTGTATTCTCTGAATTTCTGGCTGCAGTCCTCATTTGAATTGAAGACTGCATCAGGGTAATAAAATCATTAACAGTTTCCATGCCTTCATTGTCTATGCTAAAGTTGTGTATTTCTTCTGTAATTAAAAGTTTTTTTTTTCTTTTTGATGTTCAAATACAGTCCTGCTTTGGCACTTTCCTCTTTCACTTTCATCAGAAGTCATTTCAAATCATTGCAACATTCTGCCAATATGAGCACATCATCCACACATCTCTTTTTTTTTTAATCCTCATCCAAGGATTAAATTTTTTTTCATTGCTTTTAAGAGAGAGAAAGAGAAACATCAATGCAAGAGAGAAGCATTGATTGGTTGCTGTCTCTATGTGCCCAGGTAATCAAAAGCACCCAAACCAAAGATCAAACCCACAACCTGGATCTTCCTTTGGATATGCTGTTTGTGAAGCTTATTGAATCATGCTCTGGTGTTGTCTGAATCTGGCCACTGGGTGTGTTGGTTCTGGTCTCTTGGGAGAGATCCTGGTGCAGTGTATGTGACTGGCCCTGGGCAGCCTGTTCAGAGCTATCAGGGACCCACTGTTTGTGGCTCTCTTTCCTGAATTTGTGTGTTAGCAGAAAGGACCAAGTTGTGAACCAAAGCTGGGTTTTACCAACACTGTGCCTGGGGGCAGGTCAACAAATGTTCCATAGTACCCTGACATCCACCTCTGCCTGCCTCTGCTTTCTGGATTCCAGTTAGGCTCAGTCATTAAAAGAGCACTGCAGGGAGTAAGCTGCACAGTATGGGATGAGAGGGATTCCAGAGAGTGGGGTGATTGCAATCCCCTAGGCTGATACAGCATGGAGGGGCATGCTCCATCCAAACAACATGTCTTCTGCAGTACGTGGAATGACTCAGCACAGGGATACTGGCGGCTGACCCTTCGCTTCTCTCTCCAGAGCCACCAACCCCAGACTTTCAAGTGACTCTAGTCGACTCTGCTCTCCCTTTGCTGGAGTCCAAAATGAGTGACTGCAAATGAAATTTTATGCATTGGCCCTTTAAAACTGTGCTTGTGTCTCTAGCCATCTCTCCTTGATGGACAGAAACTGTTGCTTTTCACAGCTGGATGTCATGTGGATGCCTTTTCCTGGCTCTGATACTCTGGGCTGGGGAGCCCAGCTTAGGGATTAGACACAAGACTTCTCAGGGGGACCTCCGGAAGCTGACACATTCCTCTAGAACCTCAGCCACTGCCTGTGGGAGTGGATCAACCCTTTTCATGTCTGTCCTTTCTACCAGTCTCAACGTGGCTTCTTCTGTAAATCCTTGGTCATAAGACATTTTTTCAGCTAGTCCTCAGTGGGTTTTTTAAGATGATTGTTCTATAATTTAGTCCTAATTCCAGTTTGGTTCTGGGAATAGGTGAGTGTAGCTTTCACCTACTCTGCCACCATCTTGGATCTCCTAACTGCATTTTAAATACCAATCTGCCCTGCTGGGTGGATTAGTTAGAAGCATATGGGCTCTGATGCTTCAATACTTGGGATGAAATCTCAACTTCACCACTGGTTGCATTTAAAATAGTCAACAGAGGCCCCCTGGAGGAATGACATTTGAGTAAAACTTTCAAAAGTGATGAAAGAGAATCATAAATACACCCAGGGGAAGAAAGAACAACGTGTATGTCTCAGGCGGCAGGAATGACCACTACAGTGGCACTAAGGTACCTGCCGTTTTGGGGAAGATCAAGGAGGCCAGTGAGAGCTCTAAGGCCCGAGTGGAAGATGAGGAGGTGGGAGTTCAATATATTCCAAATGACTTTTTGCCTCTCCCCACTCTGATATATTTCTGTCTGATAGAGATATATCTATCTGAGACATATCTGAGGCATATATCTATATCCCTATATATCCATCTGACAAAATGAACCTCTTAACAAATTTCCTTTTGTCTCAGCTATGTCCTCATGCCCTGATGTCTTAAGTTGTTCCTTGGATGGTCAAGTGAATCCTTAGTAAACGAAAAGTCTTTAACATCAGAGAGCTCTGCATTCAAGCCCTGGCTTCACCACTAAGAAAACTTGGCCCTTACGCAAGTATTTACTCTTTCTAAGCTTCCATTGCCTTATACATAAGGTTTAGAAAATCATAGTACCTGTTATATGAGCATTCTGAGGATTAAAGTAGATGCTATTAGAACATAGTGTTTAGGTCAAAGTTAGCTCCCACATTTTAACTATTTTACTATCATTGTTATTGTTACTACAATTAGCATTGCCCTCTCATCACCCCTGCTTCATTACTCTCTTCATGTTATCTCCCACTGTTGTCACATACAGGCCATGTGTAAACTGGAAGAGATGCAAAGTCTACACTATGTTTATACCTCTTTTAATTTTATCTAAACTCTAATTATGCCTCACCCAGTCCACAGAGCCTACTTATGTAAATTTTCTGTATACACTTTTGCTCACCTTGAAAATTCTATAGCACTTGGTATCTATAACCATTAATTTGTACTGGTCAATTGCTAACATCCATTCTTAGTTTTCTTTCATAGTTTATAGCCTGCTTCCTCAAATGTCTTCAAACTCCTTAAAGACAGGAAAACTACTTCTGAATAGTTATTATAAAAATGTCTTCTATGTAGGCGCTCCATCAGTTTTGTTGATTTAGTGTTTGAGAAGACAATATATCCCTTTTATTACAAAACAGAGTAGAGTTCACAGTTATGACTAGGGTCACTTTGTTATTAAAAGAACTATAGGCAGGATGTTTAAATTATGGTTATACTTCTAATGTATACCACAAAATAAAGTACTACAATTTTGTGCATTACTTCCTCATGTGGCCTGGAGAGAGAGGTAGTAGTAAAGCTGTTGGGGGTGATATAGAACTTTTTAAAACCTGCTGGAAAACTGCAGAAAACAAAGTGGGAACTGGGACTGGAATGGCAGGAGCATAAGTCTAGTGGCTAGAGCTATTGTAAATTAATAAAAGTCTTTCCATCACCAACCCCTCCCCCAGCTGCCTAGGTATCTCTGCCTTGACTGTGGGCATGCATACCCAGAACCCAGCTGCTGCTGTGACTGCATCACTTACTAAACTTTCACTACAAGTTTACCAATGCACATCAAATCTTACAGCAAGCCCTGTATTAATAGTCTAAATTAAAAGGTTGACTGAAAGGTCAAGCATTTCCCCCATATACATACTTCAAATTTATCTGGCCATGAAGAATGTGATCATAAATATGGGTATCTGAACTGGTTTAGCCTGGTCTTAGATTGGAAAGTAGAGAAATTCAATGTTTGATAAAAGCAAGGGAGGTAGCTTTGGGAAACTTAGTATAAGAGTACTCTCAGGAGTTCTTAATTATAAAATAGTTTATTAAAACTATTCAGCATCAGAGAATTCATTTTAAAGTTTTTGACAAATAACTAAATTATAATGTATCATGAGTCTTTAATTATTTTACAATATTATTTGGCAAAATGATATATAGTTTAGAAATGTAATATGTCAATTAGTCTTATTTTTAAATGAAGGTCAGACTTTTATAATACATCACTATTGTAGGACGAATTAAAAAGGAGTGTGAACACTTAATGTGACCATATTTGTAAACTAATGATACAATAAATCATTTAAAAAACTGACAAATAATTGTAGCAGAAAAATACTGGTGCAGACTTTCATTTATTTTCTCCCCAGAGAATTAACAAGCAATGTATTGAAGGGCTGATGGTGGATCAGTTAGGCATGGCTTCTGATACCAAATGCATGTTAAACGCCAATTCTGCCCTGCTCGGTGGTTTAGTTACAAGTACATGGGCTCTGATGTTTCAGTACTGAGGATGAAATTCTAGCTTCACCACTTGTCACCTTTATAAACAGTCAAGAAGTGGGACCACTTCATGTCTTAGTAAAACAGGGATGATAATAGTAGTAACTATTCATGGCTTGTTGTGAGTATGCATGAGATTATGTATTTAAACATTACAACTAAGTGCTTAATATCAACAATTATTGTGAAGATTAAATAAACATATGAATCGTGACACCTAGCATACAATTTCACCTACTTGTATTTAGTTTTTAAGAATTTCATATGCCGTGTGGATTCTAGGAAATCATGGTAAGACAAAATGCTATAAACAACAGGCACATAAAGATGGGATCAGTTTACAATCTAAAGCCAGAGCAAGAATTGTAAGATTCAGCAGCATTGGAATGAGATTCAGAGGAATCTTCAATTTACATAAATTCCAAATATTTGTACTGATCAGAATAAATTAAAAAGTGAAGAATAAATAATCAGGCCTTTAATTAATCTACTTTTTCTCCAGAATCTCATTTTTGTTTGTGACAAAGAAGCAGTTATACTTCATCATTTTAACATCTTTGATTTTATAAGGTGATAAGCAAATCAGTTTTAAACTAGTTTCAAAACTGGGTAGTTTTTAGAAAAACTCAAATATTATGTGACTAATTTTTACATGATGCACTGCATTACATAGATGTGTTTGTAAAATGCCTGAATGGTCCATTTGGCTTTTAAAATATATTGGTAAAGAAAAAATTATTTGGTATATATTGGTTTAGTGCATGTACATTTATTATGGCATGTAAAATTAACTGAAAACTGGAGAGTGAGGCATGGTAAAAATACCTGCAGAAATCATATAAGATATAAAGGAAATTAAATTTTATTTTCTATTGCTCTTATGTAGAAAAAATGGAGAAGAGAATGTAAAGAAGATTGGGATAAGTGTGCTAAACACTCTCAGTATTAGTGGAAGCTAAATATGTTCTACTGTGAGAGTGGAGAAAGTCTAAAATACAGCCAAGAAATGTCTACAAAATAATTTTGTGAAAGGTGCCAATAATGAAACTGGAAGTGAAAAACTTTTTTATTATAGCTATGCAACAAATATGTGTGTGTGTTTTCAACTGTATTTTATTTAAAAATAAACCATATGTAAAATATGAATGACAAAAGAAACAAAATTTCCAAATAAAGAAATATCTTTCTTATATAATGTCTGTTTGATATAAAATTATATGTGCATTTTCAACTCTCAGACATGTATCATAATTTGGAAACAAATACTAAGTTAGGTGAGTTGGTTAGGATGACCCTGTTTTGAACAATAAATATCCAATTACAAATGTTTTTTGAAACTGGAAAAGTTCAAGATTAAACAAATGTCTCCATTTTCCTGCCCCACTTTCCCCTGCCCCACCCACCCCTACC
The DNA here is from genome assembly GCA_028533065.1 of Trachops cirrhosus. Classification (NCBI taxonomy): domain Eukaryota; kingdom Metazoa; phylum Chordata; class Mammalia; order Chiroptera; family Phyllostomidae; genus Trachops; species Trachops cirrhosus. The sequence continues at coordinate 123,903,034 of CM052538.1, forward strand.
TCTCACCCTCAATCCTTCCCCCCCTTTGGCTTTGTCCACTGTACTTGAACAACAATACAAAAATGCAACAACAACAAAACAACAAAGAAAAATATTAAAGAAATGTAGTTATTTTAAAAATAAACTCTGATCATTGTATGGGAGAAGATGGACTTGAGTGGAATAAGGCAGCAACAATAAGGACTAAAACAGTATAAGAGTCACATTTCTTTTTTTTTTTAAATCATCAAACCTATCTTTGTTTTTTTTATTGTTGTTCAAGTACAGTTGTGACTCTTGTGACAGTTGTCCCCCTTTTCCCCCTACCACACACCCCCACCCCACCCATCCCCGCCCCCCACCCTTGTACCTACACCTTTGGGCTTTGTCCATGGGCCATTTATATGTG
>CM052538.1:123912073-123932758 GCA_028533065.1 Trachops cirrhosus
CAATTTGCGATCTCCTATTTTCATTTATGGCGTGATAATGTTGGCTCTTTGCTCTGTACCTACGTAAAATGACTCAGATTTTTTTTCCCTGGTTGTGGGAGAGTAGAATCTGCTGCATCCTACCACGCCGCCATCTTCTCTCTCCTCTCAAATAAAATTCTAAGTAAAATTATGTTGAATTATCTTGAAATTCTCAAATTTGACATTATATGATATTAAACTTTCTTCTGGCATACATGATGACATAGTCAAACAAATCTTGTTTATATCTTTTATAAAATTTTCCACATTTTTATATAGGTCTTATAACTTTCATATTAAATATATTTCTAGTTTTTTAAATAAACTTTATAGTTAGTTACTTATACATGTTTTAAATTAATTTACAGTGTTAATGTCAGTGTAGAGAAAACTTGGATTTGAAAGCACATCCAATTTTTAGGAAAATTACCAACACTTTAAAATTCTGTAATAGGTACTTATGAAATGTGGTTTTTCTGTGAAACCCAGCATATCCTCTGCAAAAGAAACTATGTTTTCTTCTCAATGTGGAGAGCAGGACCAATAAAATCACATTGGTCCAGTCAAGATAGCATAAAGTATATAAAACAAAGTGGTATCACTCATGTCAACCAAGATGGCTGCCACTCAGCCATGACACTTTGGTTTGAGAAGGAAACTACCAAAGTCATGCCAGACACATCTGGCAAGGAAACACATCTAAGATACATGACATATGATGAGAACATCTATGTCTGCAGAGTGGGACCACTCACAGATAGGCTCCTAGGGAAATTCCCCACTCACCATCAGGGGTGCTATGACACTTACCAAGTGACCCAGAGGGCTAGAGCACACCACTCTCAAGGGTACAACTTAGGCAGGCTTCAGACTACTGCTAAGACACCTGGGCACCACATATCAGAGCGCTGCTCCAGGCCACACTGATCTTCCATGGCATGGACAGCTGGAGGCTCTGCTCCACTCAATCCAGACCATATCCTCTCTGATCTGTGAGACCAACTCTTGTTTGCAAGATGCTAAAGGCTTCCTTACCCACCATGCTGTCTCCCAGACCTGTCGACTAAGACTCTGGGACTTGGATTCGTTATTCCCCATTGATTGTTGTGTGTGTGTGTTATATTTCTCTTAGATTGTTAGAATGTGAGTAGGATATTAACATATGAGATCTTTATGGAAAATGTGCAGCCATTGTTAATATAAGGAGAATGGTTTATGCAACATCAATGTAACCTGGAAGCCAAGGAGAGTAGACTGTATGCACATGTGTGAACAATGATGACTTCACTATACTAGTCACTGGGGGCAGTAGACGCTGTTGAGTGAGCATGTCACATTCAAAATGAGCAAGTACAGCAACAAATCTGCATCAGATTTTGCATTAAGCTTGAGCAATCCTCTGTGGAAACTATTCAGATGACTCAGAAGGCTTTCTGGGATGTTGCAATGAATGCAGCACAAATAAAAGTGTGGCACAAATGCCTCAAAGATGGTTGAAAATCTGTTAAAAATGATCCACATTCTGGAAGGCCTGCAACAAGCAGAACACTTGAGAGTGTTGAACTTGTAAGGGCTGCAATCAACAAAGATCAGTGAGTGACAGTGGGAGTACTAGAAGCTGATCTGGGAGTTCTAAAAACTACTGTGTCCAAGATTTTGACACAGAATCTTGGCAAGAAACATGTAGCAAAATTCATTCCATGGCTTTTGCTACCACAGCAGAAGGAGCATTGTGCTTTAGTTGGTAGAACTGTGTGAGGTCCCAAAGTGCCTACTTTGGAGACTGAGACATCATTGTCCTATGCATAATGTTTCTTGTATTTTCTTCAACTAATGTCTCTGTCATATTATGTGGCTGGATACTTTCTGGAAAGACCTCATATGTTTATGTTGTACTTTAGGTGAACCTCCATTCAATAAAAGCTGAGTGAATAGTATAGTTACCTCATGTGACTCTTGTCTATTCCTTGGTGCTGGGTTGCTTAGTAGGCAGCTAGCTGAGCAGTTGTCCCACTGACTTATAGGAGAGACTATATCATGAAACAGACGGTGATGACACTCAGCTATTTATTAGTGAGATAACATTTATCTAACATTATCTTGAACCTACAAAATAATATTAAATATTTCTGTGTATCCATGGCATATTCCTGATTTTAATGAAAATATGTTTTAATATTTTATGTTGTTTGCAGAGATAAATGCACAATGTTCAATATGGTATCAAGCTAATACTGTGCCTCCTCACACTACCCAAAGAAGGACAACAACAAATTTAAAAACAAAAAACAACCAGAACTGACAGAAAACCAAACTGTATGGAAGTCTGACAAGCAAGGAGTTAAAGAAGAAATATTCATCCAGACCAGTAGGAGGGGTGGAGATGGGCAGCCAGGTGGAGAGGACTCTCGGCAAGGTGGCAGCTGAGGACCAGGGCAGGCAAGGCAGCTGATGGACCAGGCAAGACAGTGGCTTACAGACTGGGCAGTCCCACATTCACATTCAGATAAACCAGGAGGAACAACTGGGGAGCGAGATAAACTGCACAACACCAGGGTTTCAGTGGGGAAACAAAGCCTCAAAGCCTCTGACTGAAAAAACCTGTGGGGGTTGAGGTGGCAGCAGGAGAAACTATCAGCCTCACAGGAGAGTTAGCTGGAGAGACCCACAGGGTTCTAGAATGTACACAAACCCACCCATCTGGGAATCAGCACTGGAAGGGCCCAGTTTGATTGTGGAAGAGGGGAATATCCAGCAGAGAGCAGAGCAAGTGGCAAGTGTTCCCTCTTGGACCCTCCCCCACGCACAGCGTCACAATGCAGCCATGTGGTTGTCCCGCCCTGATGAACAGCTAAGGCTCTGCCCCTTATTGTGTAACAGTCATGCCCAGACCAAACACAAAAAATTGCCCAAATGAAAGAGCAGTTCAAAGCTCCAGAAAAATTACAACTCAGCGATTAGAGATAGCCAACCTATCAGATGCACAGTTCAAAACACTGCTTATCAGGATGCTCCACGAACTCACTGGGTACTTTAACAGCATAAAAAAGACCCAGGCAGCAATGAAGGTTGCATTATGTGAAATAAAGGAAAATCTACAGGGAACCAACAGTGACAGGAAGGAAACCAGGACTCAAATCAATGGTTTGGAGCAGAAGGAAGAAAGAAGCATTCAACCAAAACAAAATGAAGAAATAAGAATTCAAAAAAAAAAAAAAATGAAGAGAGGTTTAGGAACCTCCAGGACATCTTCAAATGTTCCAATGTCCTAATCATAGGGGTGCCAGGAGGAGAAGAAATTGAAATTGAAATTGAAAACTTACTTGAACAAATAATGAAGGAGAACTTCCCCAATCTGGCACAGGAAATAGACTTTCAGGAAGCCCAGGAATTTCAGAGAGTCCCAAAGAAGTTGGACCCAAGGAAGAACACACAAAGGCACATCATAGTTCAATTACCCAAGATTAAAGAGAAGGAGAGAATCTTAGAAGCAGCAAGAGAAAAGGAGAGAGTTGCCTACAAAGGAGTTTCCATTAGTCTTTCAGCTGATTTCTCAAAAAAAAAAAAAAAAAAAAAAACCTTGCAAATAAGAACGTGCTAGAAAGAAGTATTTGAAGTCATGAAAGGCAAGGACCTACATCCAAGATTACTCTATCTAGCAAAGCTATCATTTATAATAGAAGGGCACATAAAATGCTTCCCAGGTAAGGTCAAGTTAAAGGAGTTCATCATCACCAAGCCCTTATTATATGAAATGCTAAAGGGACTTATCTAAGAAAAAGAAGATTAAAAATATGAACAATAAAATGACAACAAACTCAGCTATTAACAACTGGACCTAAAAAAAAACCAAAAACAAACTAAGCAAACAACAAGAACAGGAACAGAATCACAACAATGGAGTTCACACAGAGGGTTATCAGTGGAGGAGTGGGAGGGGGAGAAGAGGGAAAAGGTACTGAGAATAAGTAGCATAAATGGTAGGTAGAAAATAGATGGGGGTGGTTTAAGAATAGTATAGGAAATGTAGAAGCCAAAGAACTTATATGTATGACCCATGGACATGAACTAAAGGAGGGGAAGGAGGGGGTGTGCAGGGTGGAGAGGAATAAATGGGGGAAAATGGTGTAACTGTAATAGCATAATCAATAAAATATATTTTTTAAAAACAAAAATAAACAAATATGGTATCAAGCTAAAACTAAATTTCATTTCCCATCCTGCCCCTCAGTTCCAAGTTTACTTTCCTAGGAGAACTATAGTTACCAAATTTGTGTGTCATGCCATTTATTTTCCATACAAATTCAAATATATCAATGCACATAACTCTATTTTTACCCAAATGTTAGCATGATAGACATGTGGTTTCTCATTTCTTTTTCCCCCCACATAGTATTTAAGCCTGATGCCTCTTTCCCACATCAGCTCTGACTCAGAGACAGAGATGCTCAGGAAGCATTCCACATACTCTCTTCCATTCCCTAGGCCCTAGCTTTAGGAAGGGTCATCTAACTAGGATATAGATGGAGTGATATATTTCACTTCATGGCCAAAGCTTAAAGAAGCTAGATCATGATCCCACAGCCACCTCTTTGTTAAGTCTATGAGTGAGAAAGACACTTTCACAGATAGTATAAGTTGGAGATATTATACACTGAATTTTTTATTGTTGAAAAACATTGATAACAGTCACTAAAGAAGACCTAAATAACTAGAAAGACACCCTGTGTTCACATGTTCATGGATCAGAAGACATGATATGTTTAAGATGGCAATAATCCCCAAATTGATCTACAGATTCAACACTATCCTTTTCAGAATCCCAGCTTATTTTTTTTTTAACAGGAATTGATATGCTGGTCCTAAAATTCTTATGTAACCTAGAATATCCAAAATCATCTTAATAAAGAGGAACAAAAAACATCTATTTTCCCCAATTTCAAAACTTACTTACTACAAAGCATTATGGTACTGGCATAGACAGACATATATATCAGTGGAATAGAAATTAGATTTCACAACCAAACACCTGTGTTTATGCTCAGTTCATTTTTAACAAATGTGTCAGACAATTTAATGGAGAAAGGAGTGTCTCTTGAACAAATGGTGCCAAAACAACTGAATATCCACATGCAAATAAATGAAGTTGGATTCCTATTTCAAATACAAGAATTAACTTAAAATGGATTATAGACACAAACATAAGAGCCAAAAGTATAAAACTCTGAGAAAACATAGGAGTAAATCTTTCTGACCTAGTTGGGCAATGATGTCTTAGATATAACAACACAAGCACAAGCAACAAAAAAAAACCAAAATAGATAAATAGAACTTCACCAAGAGTAAACTTTGTGCTTCAAAGGACACCATTTAAAAAAGGGAAAAGACAACCCACTGAATGGAAGAAAATATTTCTAAATCATATATCTGATAAGAGATTTGTATGCAGATTGTATAACCAATGTTCACAACTCAATATAACAGGACAAGTAACCCAATTTAAAAGTGGGCATAGGATTTAAATAGACATTACTCCAAAGCAGGTTTACAAATGCCCTGTAACCACATGCAATCATGCTAAATATCAGTAGTTGGTATGGAAATACAAATACAAAATTAGTAGGAAAATGAAAGTAGAGAATTGCAATGAAATACCACTTCATATAGTAGAATAGCTAAAAAAAGACAATTACAAGTTTTTATGACAATGTGAAGAAATTGAACACTCAGTCACACTTTTGAAAAGTCTGGCAGTTCTTCAAAAGTGAAACATAAACAAAATCCAGTAATTCCACTTCAAGTTATATACCAAGAAAAAAATTTCCACTCAAAAACTTGTACCTGAATGGTCATACCACGTTTATAGCAGCATTGTTCATAATAATTAAAATGTAGGGAAAAAATGAAATGCCCAACAAGTGACAGACAGAAAACAAATAAGGTATATCTATACAGTGGAATATTATTTGTAATATAAAGCAATTAAGCAGTGACCATGTTATAACATGGATAAACCTTAAAAACATGCTAAATGAAAAAAGGCAATTTCAAACAACAATTTATATTATTCCATTTACATGAAATGTTTAGAACAAGCAAATTCAAACAAACAGAGAAAAACAATTTTTTAAAAATGGGAAGAACAGGTGAAATTTCAAGGTAAAATAGGCAAGACACAAAGAAAAGCAAAAGAGAAAATAAGCAAGGAATGCATATAACTTTTAAAATTGTACAACCCATTATTGGTGATGAAGTAGAGAATATATTCATCCAAATTATGACAGGCTTTTTCAGAAATAATTGCAAAAACCACAAGAAAGTACATACCTTTTGAGCTCACAATTCTATTCTTCATCTTTAGCCTATAGAAAATGAGTTCATGTCTACAGATATTTATACATTTTGCTGTTCTTCATAGTGTTGTCCAAAATACTTAAAAATTATAAAATAGAGATGCTGTCAAAATACAGACTTGCTTTCAAAATTATGGTGTTTCCATGTACACCTGAGCTTCAAACAATGAGGGTCTAGGGGCACCCATCCTCTATGCGTGCAAAAATCCATGTGTTAACTTTTGACTCTCTGAAAATTTAAATAACAATAGCCTACTTGACTGAAAGCCCACTGATAACATAAACAGTCAATTAACATATTTGTATATGCATCATACAGTGTATTCTTGCAATAACATAAGCCAGAGAAAAGAAAATGTTAAGAAAATAAGAGAAAATATATTTACTGTAATGTATGTATTGATTAAACAACATCTATGTATAAGTGGACCCACACAGTTCAAACTCATGTTGCTCAAAGGTCAACTGTAGTGGAATAGTATTCAGCCTATGGAAACAATGTTAAATATGAAAATATATTGGCATAGAACATTATCATAATGGATTATAGATGAAAAACAGTTCCAAAACAGTGTGCATATGTGCAACAGCTATGTATTATACACATGTAATTAATGCAAAAAGGAACTCCCAGTAGAAGAGACAGAGATAGATATCTAAAGTATTTGCAAATAAAAATATTATGGCTTATAGTCACTTAATTGGTGAGTCATTTGCTAAGATATTTTATTTGTAAAGAAACATACATGAATTTGTTTAGATGAATGCATCAATTAGAATATTATAGTTGTCACTTATTTTAAATTACTTTTCAAACAAGAAGTCTCGGTTGCGCTCTAGACATTATATCCTCTACATGACCCCAAACCTTGAACAGTTGTAATTTCTGCCCTTCAGAGAGGGAGTAGGGCACTCACGGAAGCAGCAGAGGTTTGTGTGAGTGCTGTGGTGCGTGAAGGGAAGGGGTGTTTTCTGAGGTGGTGACCAGGCTCTGCAGCAGCGTGGTGCAGACACCATGGCCTCAACCATCAGTTATGGAATCAAGCGAAATAAAAAGGAGTACTTCAAAATTCTTAAAACTATGCACACAAGGCACCTAGGAAATGATGCTAGCTATGAAACAGTGGTTTTATATATTTCACAGACTAGATTATGAGAAGCAACAAATTGAAAAACTTGCAAGTCATTTGAATTTTATTAATGAGTTTTAAAGTGTTCTTTTTTTAGTGTTTTTTTAGTGTAACATAAAACGTATTTATAATGTCTCAAAATTGAGCAAATAAGACTGTCCCTTTTTTTTTACAATTCCATATATCATCTATAATTTCATTTTCTTTTAAGAGTTATGTAAATTGAATATGTAAGAAAAAGTATTTTCAGCAGAAAAATATTTAATGTCATTTGGGGAAATAGCAGTCTCTCTGGAAATAGCTAAATTAACATAAAGAAAAAATTATAACAGTATGCTAATGTTTATAGTGTATAAAAGTTACCTATTGCACTGAAATGTAGTTCCATACAAATAAAAAAAGTAAAAAACAGACATCACTTTTGCTCCACAATTCTCTTTGTTTAAATACTGAAAACAGTGTAATCTGGACAAATTTGACACATTTGAGTTTATTCTGCCCCCACATTGATGGATTGCAATACCTTCAGAAATTTCCTTAGCCTCTCTCAATTTATTTCCATCTATGAAGGCGTAGTCAACAGCCTCTACCTCTCAAGGCTGTCTGGAAAACCGAACAAGGTAAGATGATTAAATGGGTGTTAAGTGAAAACATCCAGCACATTATTAGGTATGTTTTTCCATTACAGAACAGAGGGAACAACATGTCTTTAAAGTCTGTTCTTCTATAAAGCATATTTTTGGAAATGCAAATTTATTCCAATACTTGGGAACAATTTGAGCATAAAACAAATTTTGAGCTTGCTTATACGTAATTTAGTCCAGGAGAAACAGTAGGTGATTTTATTTACTGAATAAATACAACAGTAGGTGAAAGTGCACTAAGCTGAACCTAGTCACACAGGAAAAACATCTCCCATCCAAGAATGGGTGTGTAAGTCACACCCATTCACATCTATGACTTTCTGTCTGATTTCATATAACCTCCTCCACCACTTGTCTATAACTCACAAACTGCAACTCTTCATATGACCACTTCCACAGCGAACTTGAGGTCTTTTTCAAGGTAAAATGCCACATTCATTGTAATATATGTATGTTTTCTAACAATGTGACATATGTAAAACTGTGTTAATGTTTTTATTATGGCTCATCTTTGTGTATGTGTCTTAGTGCATTCAGGCTGCTCTAACAAAATACCATGGCCTGGTTAGCTTTAAAAACAAAACAAAAACAGAAATTTCTCACAGTTCTGGAGGCTGGAAGTCTAGATCAGGGTGCGATATGGTCAGGTTCTGGTGACAGTCTTCTTCCAGGCTGCAGACTGCAATGAAGAAAACACAGGCCTGAGAGAGCTGTCTCAGATCTCTTTTACAAGGACACTAATCCCTCCCATACCATCATTTTGGGAGTTAGTATGAACTTTGGGGGAAGAGAAACTTTCAGACCATATTAATGCACAGCACAATAATTTTTAGAATGTACTTGTCATTTATATGACAGTGATGGCCTGTAGCTACTATCCATATTCTAGATAGCCAATGTCTTTCAAATTTTTCCTATCTTTACAATTTTTTTAATTGAGCAAATATATCATGAAGTCATGAACACCTTAAGTTTAGGGAGTTAAAGGAGATTTATTTAACTATGCATTTCTTGAATAATCCCCAAGTGGATACTTCTAAAAATAAGACTATTAATTCTCATAGAATGTAATTATTATGAATGCTGAATACACAGAAACATCTTCAATAAACACATCTATGCTAGTTATGCTTTCTGCATACAAAATTTGCACTAGATAATACAGTAGATGCATAAATGTACTGCCTTTTCCTCATCAAGAAAAGACTTGCTGACCAGCTGCAAAGAGGGTGATCAGCAAATGGCCTTTTAGCTGTCAGCTATTTTAGGGTCAGTTACAACTGCAGAGAACTGCCTGCAGAGGTCACGCCCTTCCCAGATCTATTGAATAAGCAAAACTGAGATAAAACTGCTTGGCCATTTGGCATAATTTGAGGCAATCCAATGGTCATTACATGCTCCCGAGTTTCCTCCAGGACTGCTTCTGTCAGGATAGTATTGCAGTCTGACTTCTTCCTCTGTACAACACTGCTTCTTCCCTTTCCTCCAGTGGATAAATAAAGGAGTGCTATGGAAAGTTGCCTCAGAGGGCAATCTGATTGTGCATTCCTAACTGGCATGTTGTGGTGGGTAGTCACCCCCCAGGCACACAGCATTGTAGTAAAAGGTTTATCTTTGCCTTTAGCAAGACCTGCCCATTGTTTTGTGCATCTTGCTTAACACACCTTTGAATTAGGCATAGTAACCACCTCCAAGAGAACACATGAAAGCTCATGTGTGGTGGTGGTGTCCATGGGGGCTGCAGCAAGAGTCTGTTGTGATGTCTCACACTATTTCACTGGTACAGCCAAACCAAGAGGCCAGAAGGCAGGACTTAGGCTATGAATCAGTGAATAAATGCATGGAGAGTGTTTGTAAAATGTATTAAGAACATATGAAGAGAAAGAATCCCAACAGCCCCTCTAACACATATAATATCAGCCAGTTGTTTGATTTTATTGATGATCTGGCCAACCTCAGCTGTCTAGCTCACCAAGCAAATACCCAGACATACCAGCCTGATAACAAAGACGGGATTGAAGAGAATATCTATGTGCTCCTTCATAGGCAGGCCCAGCAGGCCAGCAAGTAGCTGTGTTGGAAACATTAGGGGATTGGGGGAGGGCTTGGAACACACATGTGCACAGCCATCTGCAGTGGAAGTTTGGTATTATTAGTATCCTGTTTCCATTGTGCTACACTCAAGCCAGGGTTGAATGTGTTAGATGAAATGTGAGGATTTTGTTCAGTCTGAAGCTCCCATCATCCCCCTTTTTCTTTTTGCTTTTCTTTCTTAAACATTGTTGTGATGATTTTGAAGGAAGTTTTTCTTTGTCAGTTAATGTTGGTTTCAATACTTTAAAAATTGTTCATATTCGCTTTATAACATTCACTGTATTAACCCTTCAAGTTGGGTTGGAAATGGTGGCACAGTTCAGTTATATCCTAAGATAGTCTTAATGAAAGATAAATGAATGTTCTTTAGTTGTATTTGAGAGAGAGGACATGACGTTGGCAACCATCCTATAATACAACCCTGACTTCCTTTCTCCCAACTCCATGTAATCTTCCCTATATTCCCTCCTTGATTTCAGATGCACAAAAGAAACTAAAAAAAACTGTCATTCTCCAGAGAATTTGAAATTGTGCTTACTGGCAACTGTCATCAGTTTGGCTCAAATAAACCCATAAAAATTCTCTGCAGGTTTGGGTGTTTTTACATCATTTCTCCTCCCCAATCCCTGGCGTGCTATCTCAGCCTAATTCTGTAGAATTCCACCTACAACAGATTACTCTTCACTTGAGGTCAATATTTCCTTTAGTAGAACATTATCATAAGTATGTCAACAAATGAATGCATGAAACAATTCATGTCAAAATAAGGTAGGTTAAAAGTACCAAAGGGTCCTTTTTATTTGTTTTTAACACATAGTTCTATTTCCAAGTTTTCAGAATGATTTAAACATGTAACAAATTGCTTACAATGTTGAAGATTTTGCCTCGTTGATTTTTCCATTTTTCTATTTGTTGTTGACAGTAGTATTGAAACTCAAAGTAAGTTTGATATGAATCATAAAACTTTCCAAGAAACCATTCTGATATGTCTATCCCTACAACTTAAACACAATATCAAATGATGAATGCTTGCTGATTTGAACATGTTAAGCAAGGGTGTAGAATGTTTGCAAGATGAATGCCTAAGGCTAAGGCTCTGTACTAGGAAATGTTTACACAACAAACAGATATTTTAGCTGATGGTATTTTTTGTTGCATTCATGCAAATACAAGTAATGTTTTTTTATTTTCAACTATAAGTATCTGCAGATCAGAGTTTCCTTCCTATTTTCAAGCAAGCTTGATTCCTGATAGAAAATTTTCTATGAAGCGTAACTATTTTCCTATTACTGGCTTTTCTTTAGAATGAGTTTTTATCTCATCATTCATCTTCTAAGTGGGGCAGACAAGTAAATCAGTAATGTGTTAATTTAAATTTTTCTACTATGTTGTATAGAAAGACAGTGAAGAAGCATGTAAAACTGGTATGTTGAATAAACATGACACATGGGTTGTCATCAAGATGCAATTTGATTTTCTTCTGCCAACCCATCACATTCTGTTCAGTTGAGATAACCTTACCCTGCCATCAAATCTGAACCCTGGCGAGCCCGTAACTTTTCTGCTCATACTGGACAGTTCTGCCATCACATTCAGTCAGACACAGTCTCAGTGAAAACATTAGAATGTTTAGCCCTATGAAATAATTAAAACTCAAAACTTAACCAAATACAGTATTTTTTTCTTTTCCCTTGGCTGGACCTGCTTCATGCTGGAAGCCTGCTGTGGGAAAGAGGTATATAATTTGCTTTTTCTACTTCTTGTCTTAATCCTTCGGGCTTGCTAATTCCCTCCAGTGCTAGCATTTGGAGAGCAGAGAAAGGAGCAGGAGATGTTAGTTTTTTATGCTAAAAATTTTCTAAGCTGGTTTTACCATTTCTGATTGTGCTAGGTATTTAAAGACTTTATTCTCATGAAAATGTTTCATGTACTTTGTACAGGTCCCCACTGAACTCATCTTCCTTGCACTCCCTAGTGCAGGCACCCCAAATCCAAGTACTTGCTGACAAGGTCTTTGTCCATCTGGTAGCTCTATTGGAAGATACTCAAGATGATTTCACACTGGCCCTCTCTCCCATAAGGCACACATATCCTCCATGAAAAGCCATCATATATCCCTTGTCCCCCAACTCTGGATGTTGTGGAGCAGCCCTCTACGTCACCAAAGCAGTTAGTTAGTTTTCTCTGCCTTCTCAGTTTCCTTGGGGAGGAGTCAGTGCCCAGTCAAGCATCCACTCAGGAATCTCATCTAAGTTTGGCACCATTTTCTGTGCTGCTTATTACACCTATAGAAAATACTTTTCAAGGCTCCATAAGGCTGTTAAATGCACATGGATTAAAATATGTAAAGGCATGAAGTCCCATAAAATGTAAAGCTTTTGAATAACTTCCCCGTAAATGACTGTGTTTTATGTACAATTCACTGTCTCTTCTTCCACATTCTCTCCAAGCTAGCTCCAGACTTCAGGTCCCCATCCCCCCTGTCCTAGGTCAATTAGGACTCCTCACAGTCTAGACCCAAGACCAAATAAGACACATACAGAAAAATGCAGAAAAGCATAGACCACACAATGAAATTTAGAGATTCTTATGAGTATTCTTAAAAAGTATTCTTAAAAGAGTTTTGAGGCTGCCGTTGTTATTAGAGGTGTCTAATAATCTAAAATAAGATATTAGAAAGTTGTCAAATACAGAGTAATTTAAATATCTATAAAAACATTCTAATACACCAAAACACTGATATAAACTTGAAATTACATTATCAGAAGTTAATTACATACCTTGACTAAGGCAATTAAAATAGGCAAAAAAATGAAACCAAAAGAAATGATAGTCTTGTTTGCAAACAATGGAGTTGGTCTCCTATGTGCTTGTATTAGTTATCTCTTGCTGAGAGTTTTAATACCTCGCTGACATTTGCTGGAGGCCCATCTCAGTTATTGCCATGTGGACCTCTCCATAGGACCGCTCTGTGTAGTGATTGCTTGTCATCAGAGTAAGCAAGCGAGAGAGCAAGAGATGGGAGGAAGCAGGAGAGGGAACACAGTCTTTGTAATGTAATCTTAGATGTGACATCCCTCTACTTTTATCATATTCTATTTACTAGCAGCAAAACATTAGTTCTAGTACACTCTCAATGAGAGATGACACAAAAGCATGACTACTAGAGATGGGATATTTAGGAGCTGTTTTAGAAGCTGACTATCATAATCCCCTTCCTGTTTTAAGACTATTTGATCCAATGATTATTTCCTTTCTTATACAGTAGTCCCCTCTTATATGTGGGGCATATGTTCCAAGATTCCAGTGGGTGCCTGAAACTGCAGATAGTACCTAACCCTATATATACTATGTTTTTCCTATATATACATATATACTGATGATAATGATGAATTTTTAAGTTAGGCACAGTAAGGTGAACAACAGTGATGAATAAAAAATAGAGCAATTATAACAATATGTTGTATAAAATTATGCAAATGGTTTAGGGCCACTAATAAGCAAAATAAAGTTTACTTGAACACAGTGCTGTGACACCACAACAGCTGATCTGATAACCCAGGTGCCCATTAAGAGACCAACAGGTGGGTAGCATATATAATGTGGGTACGCTCAGCAGTGATTCATGTTCCCAGTGGGATGAAGCACATAGCATAAGATTTCACTATGCTGCTCAGAATGGCAAGTGATTAAAAACCAAAGTGTTCTTTAATTCTGCCATTGTCCAATTAATATTTTTGGAGCACAGTTGACTATGGGTAACTGAAACTGCAAAAAGCCAAAAAAAATGGATAAGGAGGTACTATATAATAATAGAGCAATACTGTAATATCATGAATTTCAATTCATAGCAATGCTTAAACTCCTGCTGGCTACTTGCTCACTTTTAAGAAATGTTTAGCTTGGAAGAGTTTCAAGTTTACTAATTTTGTTGAGCAATCAGAATAAGCTAATTAAAAAGTCATAATTTCCCCACAGTCTATAGTTAATAAGCACTTTTTTTTGTTTTACATTTTATTTATTTATTTTTAGACAAAGGGAAAAGAGGGGAGAAAGAGGAAACATCTGTGTGTAGTGGCCTCTCACGCGCCCTCTATTGGGGACCTGGCCCACAACCCAGGCACGTGCCCAGACCTGGAATCAAACCAGTGACACTTTTGTTCACAGGCCGGCGTTCAGTCCACTGAGCCACGCCAGTCAGGGCTATATAATTAATAAGCACTTCTAACCAGACCCATTCATATGAGATATAAACATGAGGAACAAAGAAAAAATAAAAATAACACAGTAATAAACATGAGAAAGAAAAAATGAAACCGTTCTCTCTCCTTTATCACTACTCTGGTCCTCAGAAAGAAACAAATAGGGAAGAGTAAGGGTTGGGATGCTGGAATAATATGGAGAAGAGAACACCATAACATTTTAAAACTGATTGTAAATGCAAAGGAAGCTATGACCTTCCAGAGGGAGAACTGCTAAGGACTGGTCTTGGCTAGTCTTGACTATGCAAGTCATGTTTCTTTATTGATATCTTAAGTCCTTCCCAACCAAATGACATGTTTTTTTGCCATTTTGAATACATGGAACTAATATTTTGTCAATAACAACAACAAAACCCCTGAAATTCCATCCTGTGAAAAAGTGAGAGTTTTGCTGTTCTTAAAATTAATCTTTAAAAGTCAGGTACTAAATTTTGACTTGGCATAAACTCTATGCAAAATAGCTTTCTGTGAGAACATTCTTAAGTTAGAAGAAGATGCATAGTTTTTATATAGTGGTCGAATGAGTTATAATTAGCTGAGTGATGTAATTATCACAAAATAAGTGACCAAATTCAACTTCTTATGACAACCATGCTATACAAGTTTAAGTAAATGAACAGTTTTTTTCAAAACAAACATTGTAACAAATGTTCGTTTTGAATTTTTGTTGAATTTATTAGGGCGACATTGCTTGATAAAATTATGTAAGTTTCAGGAGCACAATTATATAATACATCATCTGTGTATTGTATTGTGTTCGCCACCCCAAGTCAAGTCTCTTTCCATCACCATTTGTTCCCCCTTTACCCTCATTTACCTTCCCCCACTTCTCTTTCCCTCTGGTAAGCACCGTATTTGTTGTCTGTGTCCCTGAGGTTTTTTTTCTTTGATTAATCTCTTCACCTTTTCTACCCAGCTACCCAACCTCCCTTCCTTGTGACAGCTGACAGTCTGATCTCTGCATCTATGAGTCGGTTTCTATTTTGTTAGTTTCTTTTGTTCATTAGATTTCACATACAAGTGAAATCACATGGTACTTACCTTTCTCTAAAATAAGACAAAGACAAATGTTGTTTCTTATAAGTATATAGTTTCAAAGTCACTAAATTACTAATCTTTGGAAGTTAACTTTTAAAACATCTATTTATGTTTTCAGAAAATATTTGCCCTTTTAGTAAATGAATAGAAATAAGTCTATGATGAAAAGACACAAAAAATTATACATTAAGGTTCTTTTCAGATAACTTATGCAAATATTTGCTGACCTTTAAAAAATTATTTTTTGTACAAATCAAAGGACAAAGTGCTTTGCATTCTAACCAGCACTTTTGTCAATAACCTTTTTATGAAGAGCTATGGCAACTTGTTGCCATTGATTTGACTATCATTTTAATTATGATGTGCCAAATAATTTGGGGTTTATTATAATTATTTTGCAAATGTTAATGAGAACATATGTAAAGTCATAATAATTTTTGCTAATAGGGTTTTATACTTAGTTTGAATACTAAACAGAGCCTGGTATTCTGGAGAATGCAAAAAGGAAAAGGAAAAAAGAGGCTAGTTTACTTTACAATAAGGTGAGACTCTTTCTTCATTTATATAGTCCTTTATTAATTTTAAAATGTATATATCATACCCATGTGAGATGGTAGCAGCATATTTAGTAGAAGTCCACTTAAATCCCAAAAGTTGAAAAACTTTTTAGGTTTATCAGCTTAAGAAAGGTGAAGTATGAAACTGGGAAAAGCTGAGTCTAAGTAAAAGGATGAAGTTCTTCCCAGAGGACATATGTTTGGAAAAGGAAATTGCATTGACTCTGAAAAAGATGGAAGGAAGTATTAAAACCATGCTCCAAAATGCCTAGATAGTGGCATTTTATTGGGCAGAAAATTACAAGTGACTTTAGTTACTATCATGTGTCCCTTTAAATCCAGGCAGCTAATTTACTCTCTACTTACAAAATATAAATACAGCAAAAGTTTAGAAATACAATTTCATGTTTTTAGAGAGCCAGAAACATCATAGTTCAGATGTTGTTAGCATGGCTTAAATGTATTTTCCAGTGTGCAAATTACAGCAAGGTCACAATACCACATTAAGAAATAATTATATGCATGTTAGAATAATTTGAACATTGTCTTTCTGATGAACATCTGATTTC
This sequence comes from Trachops cirrhosus, assembly GCA_028533065.1. Classification (NCBI taxonomy): domain Eukaryota; kingdom Metazoa; phylum Chordata; class Mammalia; order Chiroptera; family Phyllostomidae; genus Trachops; species Trachops cirrhosus. The sequence continues at coordinate 123,928,742 of CM052538.1, forward strand.
AACAGGTCCCTCTGAGGAGAACAAATTCCATTCTGGGTCATATCCACCAAGCCTTCCACATCAAAATCTGTGCACCTGCCTCTAGTCCATCTCCCAGATAGTACATTTTTAACACATCAGCTGCCAGAGGGGAAAAGATCACAAAACAGAAGCTTGCTTCAAATGAAAAATTTTCGGCTGAGAGCATTGGGAATTATGCTGCCAGTCTGGCAAATGATATGGAAGCATAAATTTGAAACCTATTATTTTATGTTATCTGGTTTGAGACACTTTCATTGCCATTTTAACCTTGAATGCTGCCTATATATCTGCACATTAATTTAAATAATAAAATGCATGCATTTTTTAAAATTAAGAAAGTATTGCAACCAGATTCAAATTGAATTTCAATCATATGAATTTATAAGATCACTGTGCATGGTAGAAATTTGTTTATAAAAAATAATGCTTTTAGCCTGAAATGCACATATATCTCCTTAGTTTTTGTCATTGCCTGTTACTTGGTCATTCTTCAACATTGTACAAAATAAATAAACAACTGTCACTAACACGAACATGTCACTTGTCAAACTAGCAGAAGAACAACCAATTAGAAGGATTAAAAATTGAATCCTAAAATAACTTCAAGGAAATATTTGAATATTTCAAGATATTCAAATGCATATTAATTCAAATTCATTAGGAGATGGCATATATCATTCACTTATATATTTCATACACTCAACTCATTGGCTCAGAGAATACGTTATCGTATTTTTAATAAAATCACACGCTTTTGCTATGGCAGGTACTGCTGTCTGCATTACATGTATTCTATTCTTTACATGCAAAAGGCACTTTTCTCCCCAAAAAGAAATGAATCTAATGAAAAATACATTTGTCACCTGCCCTTGCAGCTAGATTTGACCATATGACTAGATCAGTTAATGAAACCTCAACAGAAGTTTGCTGGGGGGTTCTAGAAAAGTTTTTCTTTCCTAAGATACTCACCAACCACTTCATATGCTTACCCAGTTTGTTTCTTCCTCTCTGCCTGGAACACAGATATGCCAGCTGAAACCATAGCAAGGATAATGCAACTAAGAAAAAGTCCAAGAGAGTCTCAGAGACTGTCATATCCTGTGTTAACACTGAGAGTGATGCCCACCGTAAGACTTCTTGTTGCACAAGAATAAATAAATTCTGTTTCTTTTTATTCTTTTCCTCTCTTCTCATTTAATTACTGATGTATAAGTTACATACCTGTCAAGGTACAGAAATCTTAAATGTGCAGCTTAGTGATTTTTTAAAAAAAATCCTCATCAGCAGATATGTTTATTGATTTTAGAGAGAGAAGAAGGGAAGGGAAGAGAGAGAGAGAAACATTGACATGAGAAACATCAATTGGCAGCCTCTTGTACATGCTCTGACCAAGGATCAAAACCAAAACCTAGGCATGTACTCTGACCAGGGATCAAATCTGCAACCTTTTGGTGTATGGGATGACTCTCAACCAACTGAGCCACCTTGGCCAAGGCCAACTTAGTGGCCTTTTTGGGTTATTTTACATATGCATACTCCCATGTAACCACAACCCACATCAAGATACGTGCGACACTCCAGAAGTCTCCATCATGATTGATACCCTTCTCTACAGGGAATTCCTATTATAATATCTAAACCCAACTTCTTAAATCTACTGTTTAGTCAGTTTTGGTCTTATAGACAAATATAATTTTATATAGTTTTTTTTGGTAAGCAAATTCCCTATGATTTCAGTAGGTTCACCACACAAACAATACTTTTAAAAGTTTTCCTTTGACAAGTCTTTTTAATCCTATATAGATGTCAGCCTCACCTCTGTTTCAAAACTCATTTCCTAATTCAGTGCACTTGGAAATAATGAGTTTGTATAGAGACTTGCTTAGATATTGCAAACTTTTTGCACATAGTTTTCTTTATACCTAAATCTCATTCCTAATATTTGATAGATATAAGCAAATATTATTTTCCTATTTGATTCAGAGACTTTAATTATCAATGTGACAAAATTGAGTATGTCTAGACAGACAAACTTAATCACTGCATTAAAAATAGACACCAAAGGTTACGTGGAGATTGTCTGAATGATAAAATAGCCCACATGTTTAACTATAATCAACAAACATTTATTTCTACTTGTTGAACATTTCCTAGTGACATTCATGTCTAAGATAAAACTACTATGTTTCTTCAATAATCCACAGTTTAAATAGTTATTTTATGAAAATTTTCAATATTTTCCATATTTATTAAATATCTTTTACTATTTTCTATACCTTTTGTAAAATATTGAAAATTATTGGGAAATAATTGAAACAGTACTAGAAATTGAATTTAAAATAATAAACAAGGCCATTCAAAATAATTTGCAAGTTTCCTTTCACAAGGCCATTTTATGATGGTCATCAAAGAAGAATTAATACTGAAACCTGTGTATGTTTACAGTGAGTGATTTTAATTTAAAACATATCAATCTATAACTTACTGGCAAGTTAAGGAAGGTTTCTTTTGGGAATTAATAGAGTCATCCAATTGTTTGCTGTCTTGTGATATTTAATGACCCATGAATAATCTTACTTCTGCCTCAGACTGTAAATAACCCAATGGTGAGAAATTTAGTAACGATGTCAGTTTCATAGGAGATAGTCAACCTCTGGGATTTTCATGTAAATCACATGTGGTGCAAGCATGGATTTTGCTTTCCTCACCTTGCTTTATTAATCCCCTTCCACCTAAACTAAGGGTATACTACTCCTTGTCTTATCAGACAGCTTGGGCAAGACAAATAACTTAGAGAAAACAGTAGGACTAATGAAAACCAATCAGTTTCCCAGATCTTATAGTGTGAATTTGAAGTTGAAGTAGATAAAAAGTAAGAGTTCACTCTGTCAATTTTTTTTCAAACCAGGGAGAAAAAGGAGCTTTCAAGTGGATTCAGGTCTGATAGTGACTCCTGCAGGGTCTCGCTAGGCCTGGGAAAGCCGTGAATAACAAACCAGTCGGGCAAACCAACTGTGGCGCCTATGGCTGCTGCAGCTGGTCTCTTTCAGCAGGTCACTCCATGGGAGAAGATAAAAAATATTAAAAAATTTGAAGAGATACCCCATTTAGAAATTGAGACATTTCAGCTTAGACTATAACTCTGCTCATGAACCAAAACTTTCTAAGACCTTTTTATGTGTATCATTCCTCATGTGATGATACAATGGATTTGTTACAGACCTCATGATTGTAAAACCCAGGGTGTGTCTGATATCTTAAATAAAGGTCCTGAAAGGGAAATATTCCGAATATACTCTTTCTCCTGCTCCAAACACTATCAGTGCTCTCTGCTTCATTTTCATCATTTCTCAGTATAAAGGCCTGAACCAATGATTCAGCTATTTATAAGTTGGCAGATGTGATATACAAATACACAAAAAGATTAAACTTACTGTAGTTAGGTAAATATAGATTAATGAATACTCTTTTACATCTTAAATGTCCTCTTAACAAAAATTTTAACACAGCCATGACAATGCATTCTTTTGGTAACAATTGAGAGGAAAATTACAGTAAGAAAAATACTCTCAAACTTGACATCACTAGAATTATTAAACCTTGGTCATTTAATTCTGAACATATTACTGCAATAAAAGTGTAATGGTCAGGTGGGAATGCAGATTGGTGCAGCCACTATGGAAAATGGTATGGACATTCTTCAGAAAATTAAAAATGGAACAGCCTTATGTATGACCCAGAGATTCCATCCACTTCTGGGAATATCTGAAGAAACCCAAAACACTAATTCAAAAGAATATATAAACCCCTATTTTCACTGCAGCATTATTTACTTATTTTTTAACATATTTCATTGATGCCCTGGCTGGTGTAGCTTAGTGGATTAAGCGCGGGCCTGTGAACCAAGAGATCACGGTTCGATTCCCAGTCAGGGCACATGCCTGGGTTGCAGGCCAGTTCCCAGCAGGGAATGCACAGGAAGCAACCATACATTGA
>CM052538.1:123933258-123987081 GCA_028533065.1 Trachops cirrhosus
TGTTAATAATTGTGAGTTTGCTGTCATTTTACTACCCAGCAAAGCTTTCATTTAGAATGCAAGGGCAGATCAAGTGCTTCTCAGATAAGGTCAAGTTAAAGGAGTTCATCATCACCAAGCCCTTATTATATGAAATGTTAAAGAGACTTATCTAAGAAAAAGAAGATAAAAAACATGTGCAGCATTATTTACAATGGCCAAACTATGGAAGTGACTCATGTGCCCATGAATAGAAGAGTGGTTAAAAAAGTTGTTACATATAGCCCTGGCTGGTGTGGCTCAGTGGATTGAGTGCCAGCCTGTGAACCAAAGGGCCGCTGGTTTGATTCCCAGTTAGGGCACATGCCTGGGTTGTGGGCCAGGTCCCCCCCAGTAGGGGGCATGTGAGAGGTAACCACACATTGATGTTTTTCTTCCTCTTTCTCTCTCTCTTCTCCTTTCTCTAAAAGTAAATAAACAAAATCTTTTTTAAAAAGTTGTTACATATATGCAATGGAGTATTACTTGACTATAAAAAAGAATGAAATCTTATCATCTGCAACAGCATGGATATAGCTAGATGTAGGTGTACCCAACCTTTTGGTGTCTCTGGGCTACACTGGAAGAAGAAGAGTTGTCTACGGATCACACATTGTGACATGTAACCACAAAAAAATCTCATAATGCTTTAAGTAAATTTACAATTTTTTGTTGAGCCACATTCATAACCATTGTGACCTGCATGCAACCTGTGGGCCACAGATTGGACACCCTGATAGATGGTATTATGCTCAATGAAATAATTCAGTCAAAGATGATTTACTAATATATGGACTACAAAGCCCCAAAAATGAACAGACAAAGTTGAAACAGACTAATAGAAACAGGGAACAAATTGATGGTTGTCAGAGGAGAGGGGTGACAGGAGATTGGGTGAAAAAGTTGATGGGATTAAGAAGTATAAATCAGTAGTTACAAAATAGTCACAGGAATGTAAATGAAGTACAGCATAAGCAATATAGTCAATATTATTGTAATAACTTCAGTGCCAGGTGGGTACTGGAAATATCAGGGGAACACTTGGTCAATCATAAAGTATATGATTGACCACACAGCTATACACTTGCAACTAATAGAAAATAATGTTGAATATAAACAATAATTGAAAAAATAAAAATTTTAAAAAGTCTGAAGGTCAAATATCTATGTCTAAGCAGACTTCTCTCTTCTGTATAAAATTTAAAATATCCTGGATGTCTTATCTCAGATACGTAGACACTTTCATGATTATAAGAAACCAGAGGATAAATTTATAGCATTTGATCCTTGAGTGCCAAATTTACTCTATAGAATGTCCTTAAAATATAAATATATATCGTATAATGTAACAAGAATGCTATTTATTATGGAGCAGATGACATTATTTGTCTAAATATTTCATATAAAACATAGTTATTCAAAAAATATCAACAATGTACCAAGTAATAGTGGTGCTTTGATGAAAAATTTTAACAACCATGGTCATAATCTGTGGTCCAAAAAAAGATACATATTTAGAAAAAGAATATTTCCTTTTTTAATGTTTTATATTCAATTCTTTTTCAGTAAAATCAACAAAAATAGTGGTGATAAATTCCTTGAAATAACTCAGTGGCTAAAGTAGTTTTCTACATATTTTACCTAATTTAAAGTTTCTTTAATGCCTTATGTTATCTCAAAGAAAATAATAGCTATTATGCTCCTCTAAAAATACTTTAGTCATTATCTAAATTGGCTTTCTTAGTTTATAGTATCCTCTCTACAGACTCAGCTTTTGTCATTTATAAAACAGTTAACATCTCCTTAAATAGGCATTAATAATTTATTTTTTTATCTGTAAAATATTTCCATAAAATCACATAGATCCACATCAGTTTATATTATGTTCATATATAAGTTAATATATCATCTTTCAAATACATTCAACACAATAGTATTGATGATAATAACCTATGAGTCTATGTGAGTCTGATAAATAAATTCAGCAAAGTAGCAGGACACAAAATTAATATCCAGAAATCAGTTATATTTTTATATACCAATAATGAACAGAAAAGGAAATTAAGGAAACAATCCCATTCACAAATGCTTCAGAAATAATAAAATGCCTAGTAATAAACCTAACCAAGGATGTAAAAGACCTGTACTTGGAAAGTTGTAATACACTGAAGAAAGACATTGCAGAAGATACAACTAACTGGAAGCACATACTGTGGTCATGGACAGGAAGCATTAATGTAATTGAAATGTCCATACCACCCAAAGCACTCTATAGATTCAATGGAATCTATAGAATCTAGATTCAATGGATTCTATAGAATCATACTATCTAGTAGCAAACTATACTAGTATGCCATAGTAATAAAAGAGCCTGGTGCTGGCATATAAAATATATATCATGTATTTCATATTTAGTGTCATCCCATCATACATATTCTAATTCTATACTTCCACTGTCATTTTTGATTCAATAATTGTGAAAGAAAACTTTTGGATTTTTAGTTGGTATTGTTTGCTTAATTTATTTATTTATTTATTTATTTATTTTATTTTATTTATTTATTTTTAAAGATTTTATTTATTTGTCTTCAGAGGGGAAGGGAAGGAGAGAGGGAGAGAAATATCAATGTATGGTTGCTTCCTGTGCATTCCCTGCTGGGAACTGGCCTGCAACCCAGGCATGTGCCCTGACTGGGAATCGAACCGTGATCTCTTGGTTCACAGGCCCGCGCTCAATCCACTAAGCTACACCAGCCAGGGCTGTTTGCTTAATTTAAATATGTAGTATTTTTTATAAGAAGTAAAGCTCAAAATGTTTATGTCTCCACACCTGTAAAATGAGCTAATAAAATCCTTGCCTTACACAGGTGTGTATTAATTTGATAAAATACATCCAGCCAGGTAGACTCAATAAATATTAATTATTATTATTATTTAAAAATATGTTTAAGATGTTGAGTTGACATTTGAAGAAAGACAATGATGGAAACTATTTTATTAAACCTAGAACCCCAAATAAAATTAGTTAAAATAATTTTCCTGGTTTTTTCTTGCTCAATTTTGATATCATTATTATTATAGGCTTTATTAAATTTAAAAACATCTTGGTTAGTTTAATACTATAGGGTTATTTAGTCTTTAAAATTTTGAAGACTATAGCTGTAAAACAATGTAGTCTATGAAATTGGTTTTATATAGTCTGTCCATAAAATATCCAGTCATGCCATATGAAAAATAGAGACATTTATATTTATTGAAGAAGATACAAGATACAAGAAACATTGTACACAGGACAATGATACCATGATTCCCTTCAAAGTAGGCACCTTGGTTACTCACAGTATTCCCAGTCACCACCAGCTGCCTCATCCTATTTTCCTGATCTCATGAACTATCTGAAATCTCTTCCCTCTCAAAGGTGATTTTAGTTTTGGAACAGCCAAAAGTCCAGGGCACCAAATATCAGCTAAAGGGGGGCTGAGTCACCTGAGTGATTTGATGTTTCACCAAAAAACTCTGCATTACACGTGATGCATGAGCAGGTATGTTGTTGTGATGAAGCTACGAACCACCAGTTGCCCATAACTGCAGCCATCTGAATCATCCAAATAGTTTCTGCAGGGGAATGTTCAAGCTTAACACAAAATTTGATGCAGATTCATTATTCTACTCGCTCAGTAATTTTGAATGTGATGGCCACACAGACACGTGCTCACTCATCAGTTTCTACTGCCCCCACTGACTAGTAAAGTTGTCATTGTTCACACATGCACATTCCAGTCCACTCGCCTTGGCAGCAGCCAAGGTTACATGATGTCACACAAACCATTCTGGTGATTTTAACAATGGCTGGACTTTTCCCACACAGACCTCATATATATACATGTGTGTATGTGTGTATGGGGGGGCAAAAGTAGGTTTATAGTTGTTTGTATGAAAAAATTCTATAATAAAAGAATGAATAATACAAGAGTAAACTTTCACATACTCACAACTGTAAATCTTTTGACCATCCCTGTATGCACACACACACACACACACACACACAAGTATAACATATTTATAACCTATACTATGTTATTTTAATGGATATAGAATTGGGAAGATTACTGTGATTGTTATTGAACCATGGCATATGCATTCAACAAAGACTACTTTGAAAGCTCTCAGGGATGGGACTGAGAAAGACGGAGACCAGCAATGCCTACTGCTGGAACAGTCAGTTTTCTACTCAATTTAGTAAGTCCTGAATGAACCGAAGTCATGAAAGTCTGAATGCTTAAGGAAAACCAATTTTCCTTCCAATGTAATGTTATTCACCATCCTTTTCTAGCTTCTCTCTCCTTGGAACCTCTTCTTCATGGAGCACTGGGTTAATATATTCTTGAGTTGTAGTTAGTGAATCACATTGAGTAAATGTTGACAAATACATATAAGGTGGTCAGCAAAAACAAAATCTGTTTTATCACCAGCAACACTAAAACAAACGCATTTGCAAAACCCATTCCTGAATGAATAAAATGAAAACAATAAAAAGAAATAACAACAAGAACAACAATAAACATTTCTTAGCAACTTTAAGAAAAGGAGAAAGCTTCTTGACTAGATTGATTTTTGCTACAATTTGGATGTGCAAAGAAACTTTAAAACTCTGTTTTTTCCCAATAATTTGACCTTTTCTTTTAGCCTTTATCTTGCTGGCTACCAGGAAAAGTTAACTAAATATCCACCCAGCTAACACTGTCTTCAGAATAATTATTAAAAGAAAATGTATTACTATTTAAATTTTATTATTATGATTATTATAGTATTACAGTATGATAATTTTAATAAGTTAATGATTATATAATTAATTATAAAATATTATCCTATTATATTATTTTAATTTAAAAGAAAACTTTTAACCTGTACAGTTACTTTTTAAAAAAGATTTTATTTATTTGTTTTTAGAGAGAGAGGAAGGGAGAGAGTACGAGAGGGAGAGAAACATTAATGTGTGCTTGCCCCTTGCACACCCCCTACTGGGAACCTGGCCTGCAACCCAGGCATGTGCCCTGACTGGGAATTGAATCAGTGACACTTTGGTTCTCAGGCCGGCACTCAATCCACTGAGCCACACTAGCCAGGGTGTACAATCATTTTTAGATAAAAAGTTGCTGTCTCCATTTCTTCTTATTTCTCTCTGTTTTCAAGGATAACACTTGAAACAAAATAAAAAATGAATAAATAATATCTAGGAGAAAAACTTAAATACATAAGTCTTTTACTATCTAATTTTACCTGTGTTCTATGGGGAATATCTTTCCTATTCCCTCTGCATGCCCTGTTGCATTTAGGACTGTAATTTGTCAAGGATGTAACACGATCCTTCCTTGGTCGAAGATTGGGTGAGAGTTCCTAGTTGGCTCAGTGGCATCCCAGCCCCTTGCAACACTGTTGACTTCACCAAGATCAGGCTATGACTTGTTATTTGGTCCCAGACAGGCAGTCTATAAAATAGCCCTCAGTGCAAAGCAACCAAGACCCTGTTGGCATGCCTTCCTTTGACAAGCTCCAAGATGCTTTCTGGTTCAATTCCATTCCTCCAAAGAACTAAAGGTGTCTAAGAAACACTAAGACACTAACTTTTAGGACCTCCTACTGCCTGAATATTTGCCAACAAAAATCTTTTTCTATTTACTTGTCCCATATTAATCTTCCCTCTGCAGCTCTACTCTCAACCTCACTCTCAGCAACCTGATCAGTCTCAGTGGCTCTACACTTCCTAGACCTGGAGAGATGTTTGGTTTTCTCGTTATGTTTTCCATGTTGCAGCATTTTACTATGAAACACCATGCTTTCAAGGCACAATTGCTGAAGATGAAAGGCCCACCTCATCGACTTTACAAGGCAGCTCTGCAGGTGTGGTCCTACTCCCTTGACCATGGGAATGTCACCTGGGCATTAAAATAACTAAGAAAATCTTCTCTCAAGAAAATACCTTGCTTTCAATGTTCTTGTATTTACTGCAAAATCCTACTTTTGAATATTAGAATTTTTTCTAACAATATTCTAGGAAAATTTCAAATTTTCCATTCACAAAACATCCTCAGACCAACTGAAGTAAATATTTTGTAGTCAGAAATACCAAAGGGTAAACACATTAATAATCTTAAAAATCATATCACTATTGCTAATGCAGTTTTAATCCACTCTGGAAAAAATCTATAATAGAGAAACAGAAGTTTACATAAGTGTACCCCCATTTTTAAAATTGCATAACAATAACCAAATTATAAATAACAATTATTTAATATATATTTATGCCAAGTACTACTGATATGAAAATATCTCAGAGACATAAGTGAAAAAATACATATTAGAATTCATATAAAATGATACAATCTTTTACATAAATAAAATGTGTACTTGAAGAGATATGTGTGCATAATCATGTTTATTAAATGCACAGAGGAAGGACCAAGTTAACACAAACCGAATTGTTAATGATCTGTGGTTGGGTCTGGAAACAGGGAGTGTGCATCCATTAGGAGTCTGAGGTTGGATAGACCTGCACATGGTTTTGCTTAGTACAGCTTGGTTTTTTTTTTTTTGCCACAATATATTTACATACTACTTACATGTATTTTTTAAATAAAAAAATTGAATTATTTAAATGCATGTTTCAGTGATTTAAAAGGAAGGTTTTATTAAGATTCTGGAGGGAGAAAATAATGATGCAGGTCACTAAATGTTTTGGTGTCAAACCTCCTGTAACATTCATTTCTGAATCTCTGCTATGTGACAATTAAAAGCTATTTGCTCAAAAAAGAGAAATAGCACATAGCAAAGTGGCTTGTTGCTAGGATTCCATATTGGACTAATGTAGAAAATGTTGAGGAAAATAGTACGAAAGAGGTTCTATTTACACAGCACGAAATGTAGATACTCAAGCAGGGTCAGCCAGCACAAAATGGAAGCTTTAAAATCATTTTTTACTTAAATGTAGTTGACAAGCAATTTGAGGGATTTTTCTTAGTATTGAAGAAAATCTCTTCAAAAATTTAATCTAGATTTAAAGAAGCACAAATGTCTGCATGTTATGAATCATGAAATAACTCTCCCATGAAAGATAAAGTTATCATAGATGCTCTTTAATTTGTGATTTTTTTGCTTTATAATAAAGGAAAAAATTAGATGCAGAAATGTCCAAAATATTCATTTTAATGTTATTTTAAATATTTTATTTATGAAGCATTTATCATTTATTGGTGAATATGATTCTATTCGAAGTAGAGAAATTGCTTTAAAAAGAGATGCAGAGAACTACAAGGCAGACTATAAATGGCATCCTTCTTACTCTTCCTTTTGGGATTCATGAAATGATTTTATATGTCTTGCAGACACTTATCGATATAGAAAATGCCTCTTGATATTCATTTTGTGCATGCTACTTTATGAATCCTGATGTATTTCTACCATCATTAGATAAGCATAAATAATTTTTAAAATGCTATTTGTATGTATCTTTAGTTTTTTATTTTTATATACTTTGTAACTCTTTGATATACAGACCTGTACATATATCACATATCTTTTAATTAACATCTATTGAAAATGCCATTAAAAATACATAAAGGAAAATGTGCAATGAGGAATTTGTTCACAATTTGAACTTTATGGCAATTTCAGTGAAATGCTACCTATATAAATCTAAAAAAGTATTGTTTATTTAACATATATTCTTATTTAGTTTAGGATTCTTATCAATCTATTTCCCTGGTAATTATGATTAATAACACAATACAGTTTGACTTTTAGTACATTTTAAGAACAACACTATAAGAAATTATAAACATTTTTAAAACTGCTGATTTTCATTAATATTGGAGATAAAATTAGAGAAGGTAGCTCATTATTGATGGCCTTTATTTTCCTCATATCTCTTTATCCAAAATAAGCTACAGAAGATCACTTAAATTTAAGGTACTTGTAACTACTCTGTTTGCACAATAGTATCCTGGACAAGAATCAATTTAAAAAATCAAAACAATAAATTCTCTAGTCAACACACTAACTTTTTGTCATTGTGGATATTATTATTTTTATATTAGGAAGAATAAAGAGAAGCATTAAATACACTTTTGCATGAAAAGAACTATCAACAGATAAAAAGTCATTTGAGTCTAAGGGAAGTATCATAAATATGTTAGTTGCATTATTATTTATAATAGAGCAAATAGAGGAATATTTAAATTATTCCTTTTATTCATCTAATAAAACTACATGTAGATATAGAAATTATATTTGTGTGCATTTTAACAATATGGATAGTAATTACTTTAGATGTTAGTCCTTAACATGCAATGCTTTAGACAATAGTATTTAAAGTTTATAGGTGAATGGAAATAGAAATGTCACAAACATTAATTTTGCTTACTTTATGAAGGGATAATGAGTGAATATACTGACTTAAATATTTTATTATTTAAAAATATTATGTAACAATAAAAATATAGCAAGTTCAATTTCATTAAATAGGATTTTAGTCAGATTTCTGATGTTTAATTGTTATTCTGTTACAGTTGTCCTGATTTTTCCCCTTTGACCTCCTCTGCCCTGCCCACCCCCGACTCCCACAGTCAATTCCCACACCTTTGTCTATGTCCGTGGGTCATTCTTTGACTAATCCCTTCCCCTTCTTTTCACCACTATCCCCTTCTCCCCTCCTCTCTGGTCACTGTTAGTTTGTTCCATGTTTCCATACTTCTGGTTCTATTTTGCTCATTAGTTTATTTTGTTCATTAGGTTCCACTTGTAGGTGAAATCATATGGTATTTGTCCCTTACCACCTGGCTTATTTCCCCTAGCATAATGCTCTCCAGTTCCACCCTTGCTGTCACAAAGGGTAGGAGTTCCTTCTTTCTTTCTGCTGTATAGTATTCCATTGTGTAAATGTACCACAGTTGTTTTAATTTTTTATTTTATACATTTAATGATTTTGAGAGAGAAATGTAGAAGGAGAATGAGAAACATCAATTTGTTGTTCCACTTATTTAGTTAGGCATTCTTTGGTAAATTTTTGTATGCCCTGACTGTGGGCATAAGGCACATACAAAACCTGCAACCTTAATGTATGGGGGTGATGCTGTGACCAACTGAGCTACCTAGACAGGGTTGGATCAATTGGATTTTAAATTTCATTGAATGCTTCATCATTTATTTACCTTATTTCAAACACACATAATCCACACATTGCTCTCATGTTGTTGTTGTTAAATGTACCATAGATTTTTGACCCACTCATTTACTGATGGGCACTTATGTTGTTTTCAGCACTTGACTCTTGTTAATAGCACTGCTATGAACATAGGGGTGCATAAGTTCTTCTGAATTGGTGATTAGGGATTCTTAGGTTATATTCCCAGCATAGGAATTGCTGGGTCAAAAGGCAATTCCACCTTTAGTTTTTCAGGGAAATTCTATACTGTTTTCCACAGTGACTGCACCAGCACAACAAATGCTGGTGAGAATGAGGAGAAAAGGGAACCCTAGAGCACTGTTGCTGGGAATGCAGATGTCTGATTTTAAATTTGGCAAAATCTTTCACCAATTCCGCACTCTGTCAAATGATTTCATTAGCCAATCTTAATGAAGATATTTTTTATTTCTGCTGTGTCACACAAAAAAAGCATTTGCTAATCTCTTTATAACCTGAAATTATAAATTATGGTCACCCATAATCCTCTATGGGTATTCACTATTTAAAAACTACGACTATATTTTTGCATCTAATCATGTGATTGATTGAGGTAGAAGAGACTTCATTTTCATACCACAGACAATGAAATTCATTAAATGGAAAGCAGCTAACTCTGAACATCCTTCACCTCAGCATCCAAATCAAATTGAATGAACAGAGAGACTCCGTATTGAAAGGTGAAATGAATATAAAAACAAGTCTACAGGTATTACTACTGTGCTTCAAAATATAAAAAAACAAAAATGATAGGTACTATATAGAGATTTTTTTGGAGCAGAAAAAGTAAAATACAAACAAATAAACAGTCATACTGTTCCAGGAAACCTAATGCTACTCTCATTCCTCATGGAATTTTAATAGAAGAAGTCAGGGTTTTTCTCAAATAAATCACTTAAAATAAATTCTAGGTATCAGATGTTCTATTTAATTTTGTCTATTAAATTAAATTGGTTCAAATTATCCATATTCTTTTGGGGAAGTCTAATCCCTTCTTGAAGTTTCTTTAGGTTCTCAAGAACTTGTTCTCAAAATGACCTCCAGTTTAATTTTTAGTTTCCCCCAAACTGTTGATCTCCCTTTCATATAGATGGTTGTTAGATCATTGTAGGATGCTCCAAACTACTGATGTTTATCAGTCTTGTAGGGCAGCCAAAATAAAGTACCATAGAAAGGGTGGCTTAAACAGCATTTATTTTACCACCATTATGAAGGCTGGAGGTTTAAGATCAAGATGCTTGTATGGTTGGTTTGGGGCGAGGCTTCTCTTCCAAACTTGAAGATGATCAACTTCTTGCTGTATCTTCACATGGCATTTCCTTAGTGTGCATGCAGAGAGACAGAGGCAGAGAGACAAAGATCTCTGATGTCTCTTTCTCTTAATAAAGTATTAGTCCTATTGGATTAAGGCCCCATCCTGATGATCTCATTTAAATTTAATTACCTCTTTAAAGGCCCTATCTCCAAATACAGACATATTGGGGTTTAGAACTTCACAATACTAATCTGGAGGGGGAATACATATCAGTTCATAACATGACTCTCATGTGATATTCCCTTTTAAAATTACTGTCTTTAAAATTACTTTCTTTTATCTCATTTTCCTTCCCTCCTCCTCCAAAAAACAAAAACAAAAAACAAAACAAACAAACAAAAACCACCATTCACACAAAGCATTCCAGCATCTAGATATAATTGCTATCTAGTTGCCAAATAGTAAAGAAAATGGAAATGGTAAATTTCTCTCTATACTGGGAATTGGTTTGTTAGATGCCATTTTCTTCACAACACCCACCATTGGCGATTTCTCAAGTCATCTCTGTTTCCTTTCTTAATGAATATTTTCCTTCTCTGAGCAGCCTCCAAATTCCAAATAGCTTATTGTAAAGGGTAGTGTAACCATATTATCCTTGGGCTTAGAAAATACATACAAGGCCCCAACATCTCACTTTCTCAGAGACATAATTAACCTCTTTAAATAACATTTTTGCTACCTTCCCTACATAGTTTCTAAGGGGAAAATAGCAAAATATTACATTAAAATATGTTACTCAAAATATTTACATTCTATATTTTTGGTTTTGAGAATTTGATGTTTATGAGTCAAATGACACATATATAGTTATCATTGTTACATTACAGCACATAGTGCAATATTAGTATTTAAATTTAAATGCCCTAACATTCATAAACTACATATTTGTAATTAAACTCATTATACATCAATGAATTATATTTCTGAGGCATGCAGATTTATGCTCATTAGAGTGCATATTGATCACTATTACCTGCCTACTGCAGATTATTAAGCTTTTCTAAATTCAAAATACTTCAAATGATATACATATATATATGTATACATATATACTCATCATCAAACATATTACTAGATGATTTACAAATTAAATAATTATATATCTGGTTCCAATAGTGTATTATTGTATAATAAACCATTTAAAGATTTGTGGTTGAGAACAACAACATTTATTTATTTTTCTTACAAATCTTTAATTTGGGCAGGACTTGGTGGGAATAGCTGTTTTTAATCCATGTAGGGTCAAGTGGGGCAAGAAAGGATTGTAATATTCATTGTTAACTTAGCTCATTCTCCCTGGGGAAAGACAGTGGTGAATATGGACATTGCTTGAGTTCATTAACCTCAGTTCTTCTCCACGTGAATCCTTTCAGATAGTGCTTGGTTTTCATTTTTTCCTCTTCCTTCAGATATGTATTTCAGATATATATTTTTCTCTCTCTAATCTTGTACTGCTGGTATTACACATATGTAGTACTCTATCATGCTATCTCAGAGGTCTTAGAGACTTTCTTCACTTTGAAAACTTTTATTTTTTTAAGATTTTATTTATTTTATTTATAGAGAGGGGAAGGAGGAGAGAAAGAGAGTGACAGAAACATCAATGTCTGGTTACCTTTTGAACATTCCCCACCTGGGACCTGACCTGCAACCCAGGCATGTGCCCTGACTGGAATTGAACCAGCGACCCTTTAGTTCACAAGTCAATGTTCAATCCATTTAGCCACACCAGCAAGGGTCACTTTGATGACTTCTTTTGGCTCTTTAGATTGGATTATTTCCATTAATATATATTAAGTTAATTGGTTGTTTCTTTTGCAATCATAAAATTGCTGCTAAACATACTTAGTGAATTTTTCATTTTAGTTATTGTTCTTTTCAACTCTCAAATTTTCCCTGGTTTATAATTATTAATTGCTTTTATTCTGTTGATATTTCCTATTTGTTGAATTACTGTTTGCAAGTTGTCTTTTAATTTTAAAATCATAATCTACTTCAATTTTTTAATATATTATAACAGCTGCTTCAAAATCTATTTCTGCTGAATCCAGTACCTGAGCCCACTAATAGTTTTTATTTAATACTTTCTTGAGTGTGGATCAAGTCACAATTTCCTTTGTTGTATTTTACCAAATATTTCTATTATATTTGGTAAAAAATTATATATTTTATAGCAACTCTGAATTATTAATTTTATTTTTGAGGGGTTTTGTTTGTTTGTTTAGGTATTTTGCTAACTTGGCTGGATTTGAACTGTGATATTTGTTTCCCCTGCACTGTTTCTCCCAAGCTGATGTCTCTCATCATATTTTATAACTGTAATTCATATTTTTCTAGCATAATTCCTGAGGGACCAGACTTCTGTTTACAAAGTTTAGCGGTCAGCCAGTACTTTGGCAGATGTTGCGACTAGATACTTCATACTCTGCTGACTAGGCTATTAGAGAAGACATTTAAACGTGCAGCCAATTCTCAAGTATCTCTTGAGTTTCATATTTTGTTGGGTTCTCTTGAGTCTTCTGGACATATAGTTATCCATGGATGTGTGAAGACATTACCTTAGCCCTGAGGACTTCTTGGTCTCAGATCATTCCCATTACATTTATGGCTGGTCTGCCAACACTTACATTTTTTGTTGCATAAATGATTAAACTCTTCTTTGTGAATTAACTCTTTTTACCAGTATATACGGTTCTTTTTTGTCTCATAACAATTTTGACTTAAAGTATATTTTGTCTGATATTAATAATGCTACTCCTGTTCAATTCTGGTTACTATTTACATTAAATATTTTTCATCTTTTTACTTTCAAACTTTGTGTGTCCTTAGATCTACAGTGTCTCTCCCGTAACAACATATGGTTGGATTGTGTATTTTATTTTTAGTTTTACATTTTATTTTTGAATCTTTATGGGCACTTTATTCAGATGACCCATGATCTAAGAAGACTGTAGGTTTGTACCCTAACAGACCATCTTAAGTTCCATTTTAAAATGGCTCTTTTTATATGGAGAACAAAGTGTAGGTAAAGGATTTGGAATTCAAGGAAAAGTTAATTGCATTTAAAAAACCACAGCATTCTCTCCCTGGGCAGTAGTCTTTAGCTGTGTCCTGGGTGGTGGTGGTCATCTCACTCTGGAGTATAAGGGCTCAGTACCATCTTGAATTAAGTAATAGTTAATAAGCTTAGTGATCAATGCATGTAAAAGCTATTGTTCCAGGAACTGAAGGTATGACCCACCTTGACTCCAGGAAACCATAAGCAGTTCCACCTTTGTGCCTCAGGAGGACTGCAAGCAATGGATCCTGCACTTTAAAATACATTTTGCGAAACTATAACCTTTGATTGGGTAGTCTCATTCCTATACATTTAATGTAATTACTGACAGGGAAGCACTTACCTTTTGTGATTTTATTTGTTTTCTACATGTCTTACAGATTTTTGTTCATTCTTTTCTCTCACTACTACATTTTTTAAAATCCTCCCTTGAGGATATTTTTATTGATTTTAGAGAGAGAGGGAGAGACAGAAACATTGATGTGAGAGAAAAACATTCATCAGTTGCCACACCCCAACAAGGGATCAAACGCACAACCTAGGTATGCGACCTGACCAGGAACCGAAACCACAACCCTTTGGTGTGTGGAGGACGTTCCAACCAAGTGAGTCACCCAGCCAGGACACTTCCTTCTTTGGTGCTTAATTGATTTATTTTGTAGTGATGTTTCGATGCCCTTCTAATTTCTTTTTATGTATATTCTATACATTATCTTTGTGGCTGCCATAGGGAATATATATAACATCCTAAAGTTATAATAATCTATCTTAAATTGATAATACAATTGCCTACAAAATTGCATACAAAAATCTTACAGCTTCATTTTCCCCTTTATGTCATTGACTTCACCAAACAGATCTTTATATATTGTGCTATTATTAACATAGATTTTTTGCCATCTAGACTGTTCTTTTGTTTTTTCTTTTTATTGAATTTATTAGGGTGACACTGGTTAACAAAATTATACAGGTTTCAGGTGCTCTTCTCCATCACATCACCTGTACACTGTACTGTGTGTTCAACACCCCAAGTCAAGTCTTGGTCCATCTCCATTTACCCCCACATACACTCCTCCAACACCCTCTCCTCCCTTCCCCCTAGCAATCACCACACTCTTGTCTGAGTCCATGAGCTTTTTTTCTCTTTTGTTTCTTTTTTGCTCAATCCCTCCTCCCTCCTCACCTAGTCACACACTGCCCCCCAACAGCTGTCAGTCTACTATCTATGTCTGTCTCTATATTGCCTGTTAGTTCATTTTGTTCATTAGATTCCACATGTGAGTGAAGTCATATGGTATTTGTCTTTCTCTGATTGGTGTATTTCACTTAGCATAATGCTGTCCACATCCATTCATGCTGACACAAAGGGTAAGATTTCCTTCTTTTTTATGGCAGAGTAGTATGCCATTGCATAAATGTCCCATAGTTGTTTTATTCACTCATCTACTGAATGACACTTGGGCTGATTCCAAATCCTGGCTATTGTAAATAACATTGCAATGAACATAAGGGTGTATATATTCTTTTGAATTAGTGTTTTGGGTTCCTTTGGATAAATTTGTAGCTTTTCTTTACGTATTTGACTTTTAAATGCTACAGAAAATAAAAAGTAGAGTTGCAAACCGCAATTGCAATAATACTGTTTTTTACATATGTCCACTTACTTACCTTTGTTTAAAATTACTGTATAATGTCCCTTCATTTCAATGTGATGCATTCACATTAGTATTTCTTATAGGAAAGATCTAGTGGTAATAAACTTCCTCAGTTTTTGTCTGAGAATGTCAAATTATCCCTCATTTTGGACAGTTATGCCAGAGATATAACTTCCAGATAACAGTTTTATTTTTCTTTCAGCATTTCATGTATCTCATTCCACAACCTTTTGGACTGCTAGATTCCTGATACTAAATCCTTTAATAATCTTATTGGGAATCCCTTGTACATGATTAGTCATTTTTTGTTTTCAAGATTTTCTGCATTTTGGTTTTTGGCAGTTTGATTATCATGTGTCTAGATTTATTCAACATGAAGTTTGTCAAGCTTCTTGGATGTCTTATTCATATATTCCATCAAACTTGGGAAATTTTCAGTCCCAAGCTTGGGACTATCTCAACAAAATGTCTTTGTCCCTTTCTCTCTTCCTCGCCCTCTGGTACTCCTACCATGTGTATATTGGTCTGCCTGATGGTGTTGCATTAGTCCCTTAGACTGTTGACTTTTCTTCATTCCTTTTTTTCTTTATTATTTGCTCCACAAACTCAGCAATTTCAAATGACATTTTTTCAAGTTTGATTATTCCTTCCATGTGTTTATGTTTCCTGTTGGACTCTACCAGTATGTTTTTCAATTCAATCCTATTTTTCATCTCCAACACTTTTGCTTACTTTTATAATTTCCCTTTTTTGAGATTTCATTTTGTTCATAGTTTTATTTCCTTCAGGTTTTTTGCCCATATTTTCCTTTAGCTTTTTAAGGATATTTAAGGCAATTGTTTTGAAGTCATTGCTGGTAGTATGTCCAGAGTATGTTCCTTAAAGACTATTTCTGAAGATCTGTTTTGTTCATTTAAATGGACAACAACTCTGTTTCTTTGTATGCCTTATAGTTCTTTGTTGAAAATGAGGCACTTGGGAGAAAAAAAACAACTATCCCAGTCTTTTTAGTCCTGTGCGGAAGACATTTAACAATTAGCTGGCTCCCAAGCCTTGAAATAAGCTTGTTGTTTTAAATGTTTAAAGTCTTCTCAGGTATGTTCTGGGCACACATCTTATCTGGACTTGTGTGTGTGTGTGAGTGTATGAATGCCAAACACCTCTTTTCCCAATTTCCCCCAGGTGCTTTTAAATGAATTAATTTCTCAAAGAGTAACACCAAAAATCTTTTCAGGGCCTTATCTGAGCTATTATATTCCTCTGCTCATAATATCTTGCCCCAGGCATCTGTGGCACTGCATTCCTCCAATTTCCATGCCCTATGCCAACTGCCATGCCTCTAGGGCTTCCAGTCTGAGATCCGAACAATGCCGCCTTTCCCGTATAATCACCAAGTCAGAGAAACAAACACAAGTCTCTCAGGCAGCCCACAGACAGAACTTTATGAGCATTTTTTTACTCTACTGTTTGTGGCCCGGGAGAAGGAATGTGGAATTGAGCCACTTCTTCCCCATGGTTCAGTGCTGGGGAAGCAGTAAAGCAAGGGTGAGTAAAAGTGCTATGAGATTTCCTACCATTTTGAATGTGACTTTTTCTTATTTGGGCATTTGGTTAGTTGCTGTAGATTTTTGACTTGTTTCCAGAGTTCCTGTAGAGTTATTTTAGTCAGTCTGGGGTTATTTATTCAATGTTTCTGTTTGGAAATAAAAGCCTTGGAGCTTCCTGTCAACTTAGTTTCTCAAATGTAACAAGACACTGTGGAAAAAATTTAGTGACTTCTCATCTTCGCTGGATCTTATATGTCTGATTCTCTAGTTATATGTTCTCCTTAGGCCAAAAAAAGCACTTTAGTAGAGCAAAACAGTCTCTCAACATCTTACTTTGCATGGGGCAATTCAAATTGCTAGCATCTTTATTCTTTCCACTGAAACATACTCAATAGGAGTGCTGGTGTGGTGTGACCTCTACATGTATATGACCAGAGTCTCTGTAGTTACTGGGAAATCAATACTCTCTTACGAGCACAGTGCTACTGCTACCTGTTTAGGACTGAAATAACCTTTGTCTTTACTCATGGAAAGATGCTTGAAAACTCACACATCTTTCACACTTTCCACAGTGTAGGGAAAATGGAGTCAGTCTGGCTCCCTCACCTGGATGTCCTTACGACTGTGGCATGGCAGTGTTCATGCAGCCTTGAGTAAGGGCCCGCACAAGTAGAATGAAGCTCCGTTATATAACTAGAGGGTCAATACTGGCACTTTGCCAGCTTTGTGTGCACTTAGTATATAAGGGAGTAGGGACTTCCTGCGGTTCGACTCCAGGCTTGTGTGGATTGCCCCACCCTGGAATAAAGGCATGTCACACTTACCCACAGCTCCACAAATTTTCTTTGGTCTGCCTGAATCCCGTGTGAATCTTCCTGGCCTTGAGCGGCTGCAGGACACACAGTCATAAAGATTTAACACAATAAGATGATCTACCCTAGGTTTCTTTAGTACTGCCTTTTTGATTTTTTGATGGTAGATTAAAAAAAAACTAAAGAGTAGCATTAGTTCACAACATAAAATAAAATATGACATGTTTAGGTAATTATTCTGTGTTAGTATATTTGAAAGTATCTATTTTTAAAGATACATTTAGCTGCTTATTATTATATGTCAATGTCCATCGCATAACTTTGTTACCATGACTTCAGTCTTAACTAGTATATAGCAGATATATTTGAGTAGCAAGAACTATAGAAAAAAATGTGTAGCTCATATATTAAACACAGACACATTCAGATGCACACAGGCACACACACAAATATATTACAAGGCAATATAGCATAGTGGTTACCACTATGGAATTTGGCACTAGTCTTTCTGAGTTTCACCCCTAGCTCTATATTTACTCTTCTGTAACCTTGGGCATATTATTTAATTTATCTGTAATTCATTTTTCTCAGGTGTAAAATGCAGATAAAAGTAAGATGCAGCAAAATTTTATTATTAGAATTAAATCACTTGGTACTTAAAATGCACAGATTATTTCTTGGAATATAGTGCATCCTCAATAAATGCTACATATGGAAATTGAATTTGTCAGAACTAAATATAATGCCTAAGGTGAATTTCACTTATGTACAAGGTATATCAGCTTTTTTTCCTATTTAACTTCACATTCCACCTTTGCTATATGAATTTTATTTTCAACATATAATTACATACAAACACCTGTATATCATTAGCAAATGTAGTGTTCATGAAAATGCTGGCTATAGCCACTGAAATAAACCACTTCAGGTTTTATATGCTATATAAATAGGAATTCTTTCATTGGAAAAGCATGTATCAGGAAAATGAATATTTTGAAATAGGCCAGGTTCTAAAAACACTAATAAGTATTTATGTAATGTGACTATATTTGAAGTATACTAGAGATTTTAGTTAGGACTACATGTCCTGTCCTGAAATCTTTATATAATGTGATAAATAGTATTATTTCTTTGTATCTTGGTTGTTGCATTTCATCTTTGCAGCAGCAAAATCAGGATATATGCTGATTAAAGGAATTGTTTTAAATTCTCTGGACCAAATACCTTCCTGTAGCATTAATTTTAGAATGCCTCCCTTTTGTCACTTAGAACATCTAGCTCTAGGTTAAATGATAAATCAGTGATCCTGGAAGAAACCAAGCTAGATAAAGAGTTATATTCTGTACTAAATTGGAAAGTTTTATTCCCTACTTTCAGACCTTTTAAGTACAGGGAAAATTCATATTGCTCTTTGTACAGACATATCTCTTCAAGAAATGATTCACTTTTGCCATCAAAATGGAATAGATGAATTCTACTCATTAAAAAAAGTTGTTATGGAAGAGGTTGTGATGATGCAGATTAATTTTCTAGCTCTCAGTGCTTCAGAAACTTTAAAACATTTATTATCACCACATTTATGTGCTTGTGCAGTTCAGTAAAATGACAGCAACATTTTATCTCAAGCAGTTAGAAAAGAATGCATTTTTAAAATACATTTATTGGACATTTTACTGAAAATACAGGGATGTAATAATGCATACAATAGAATTATCAAAAATAGTAGCTGTAATAAACAACAGTTTAAAAGATTTTATGGGAAGTAATAGCCAAAAAAACAGTTTTCATTGACCATCTAGGTATACACTTTAAAACTGTTAGAGGGTTATCCTTCTCCTACAGTTAATGGGATGTTTGCATTTAATTAACAGAAAAAAATGATAAAGAATTGTTAGTATGATTTTTGTAAGATGTTCATATACTTTTGCTAGCTTAATTTCATAAGCTGTACCAAAACAAGCAAAGTGAAATGAAACAAAGATGTCACCTAGAGTAAAAAAAAGGCTGTTTTTTTCACCTAGATTTTTTATGCAGAGAAGTGTTCATGCTTTTCAAAAATAATTTTTAGATAGTTACATGAACTTGTTGTTCCCCAAATTGTTAGTGAAAATGAGTAACATTTAATTACTCTCACAATACCATGGGAATAAACTTGAATTTTTAATGTGAAATGTACTGTAAAACATAAGGTTGATTGCTTTTTAAGAAGAGAGAATTTTGGATCAGATCATTTTTAATTGTATGATTTTTAAATAAAGGGGATTGAGTAAATATCCTTATGTTATCAAATATGAGTATTTAGTTCACAATCTTCATCTGCATTTCTTCTAAAATAGGCAAGGGACTTTATAGGCAAGATATATTGACCTCCCTCATCATAAAGGGCAATCGGACAAGTCACAAGGTTTTAGAATGGGAGAAGAGACACATTCTTCACAGCTCCTGTGAGGTTTTGTGACCATGGATGACAGTGTGCTTCAGTCCTGGGTATATCCATTTTTTTACGGTCATTAAAACTTACTGAGTTAACTGTTCATTATACAATTTAATCTGTTCTCTTAGTTCTGATCTACTTTTAGGAAAACTGAACTGGATAAGTTAAAATAAAAGTTCTTCCATAACATTTAAAAATGTATAAAATATTACCCCAGGTATAAACATGTTTGAGATCCAGAATGGTTTTGTGGATTTGAATAAGTTATTTTTTGCTTACATATATTGCAAATACCTTTGCCCAATTTATAGCTTTCATGCATACTTTATTTTTCAAAGATTTTATTTATTTTTTAGAGAGAGGAAGGGAGGAAGACAGGGAGAGAAACATCAGTGTGTGGTTGCCTCTCACGTGCTCCCTACTGGGGACCTGGCCCACAACTCAGGCATGTGCCCTGACTGGGAATCAAACCAGCAACCCTTTGGTTCACAGCACCGCAAGGCCAGGGCTCAGGCATACTGTTTAAAATGCTGTCTTTGGAGCATAAGTTTTTGCTTTAAGTGCAATTCAATATATTAATTCTTTTTCTTTATGAATAGTGTTTTATGCATCCTTTTAACCAAAACTGTATATGCCACAACTAAGGAATGTATTCTCTCAGCATTTTCTAGACATATTAGGGATTTATTTTTCTTTTATGTTTAATAATACACACATAATCCACTTGGAATGGATTTTTAGTATAGCATTATTTGGTAGGTGGAATCAAGCTACATGGATGTAGTTAAAATAATTAAAGGAGGAGGCCATTGGACTGGGGTGGCTCTAATGCCATGGTGGCTTTTGTAAGCAAACCTAAACCTAGGTCAAATTCAATTCACTCAAATCTGAGAAAGTGAAATTTAAAAACCAATCACAAATAATTAACTAGGCTTTCTCAAACAAAGCAACCTATTTAGCTATAGCCAATCATTCCCTTACTGGTGTGGCTCAGTGGGCTGGGTGTCGTTGGCAAACCCAAAAGGTTGCTAAGTTCATTCCAAGCCCGGCCCAGGGTTAGGAGCCCGGGAGAGGGAGAGGCCACCGATCTAGTTCCCCTCGCACATCGATGTTTCTCTCCCTCTTTTTCTCCATTCCTTCCTCTCTCTAAAAATAAGTACATAAATAAAATCTTTTTAAAAAAGAAAGCAATGGCCAATTAAATAATTTCCTTGCTTTGCTTTGAGTCTTCTCTATAAAAAGCTCTCCCTTAGCATCTGTCAGGAAGTGCTCCTAATCACTTTTGGTTTGGCTCTGCCTGGTTTAAATCAATGTATTCTCAAAGTCTTGAAAGTATTAATGTGTCCCCGTTTATCTGTTAACAAAATAAACTCATCATAGGATTCTGCTACTGAATACACATACAGGAATGAATACAATAGCCTTAAATTATAGCATACCTTGTTTAGAAAATAACCAAATGTTGTTTGCTACCTCTGTATTCTAGAGATGCAGAAACTTTAATATATAATTAGTTCTGAAGTAAGGGTTAAAATTTAATGGCATAATTTTCAAAAAGACCATATAGAATATAGCCAATTAAGAAAAAATGACACTCAAAATAATATAAAAGTTTGGTTTTTAATATAAGGGAACCCCTTATTGCTCCTGTAGATAGTGAATCTGTGAACTGGAGAAGACTTACTTGTATTTCAACTATCACAATTTGTCTTTCATGCTACGTTTCTTTACCTAAAATTCCTAGGATTTTCCCCAATATTCAACTAGATTTTACAAGTTTTCAGTGTAACAAACACCTCAGATTTACTTAGGGCCCCTCAATAATGTCCTCAAATTATTTCTAACTCTCACATATATTCTCATTCTCTGATCTTGTCATTTCTGGATTAACTATATTCAATTCCTCTTTGTATCTGTCTCATGTAAGAATTACTTGGTCACTCATTTTATTTGCTGACAGACTTTGTATCTATCATAAGAGTTTTATCAATGTACAACTGCATAATTAGAATATCATAACTATTGTTTATTCCCTCCAACATCTATCCATTTATTTATATATCCATTTTTCTTATTGCATGAGTGGTTTGGACTCCAAATACAATGTTAAAAAGCAATAAGAGGCATTTTTTTCTCATTCCTAATCTCAGGAAAAAACTCTAATTATTTAAAAAGTCAGTCTGAAATTTGGTAGAGTTTTGTAGGTGCTATTAATTAAATAACAAAATTTTTCTGTATTTATGATTAGTAGTTTCTATAATGAAATATAGTTGTCCCCATTTTCCCCCATTACTCTCCCCTGCCCTACAAACCCTCACCTCCCACATTCTTCCCCACCATTGTCTTTGTCCATGTGTCCTTTATACATGTTCCTTAACGACCCTTCACCTTTTTTCCCATCTTCCCCCTCTCCTTCCTCTCTGGCAACTGTCAGTTTGTTCTTCATTTCCATCTCTCTGGTTCTATTTTTCTCACTTGTTTGTTTTGTTAAAGGTCCAATTATTTACTTATTAACTTAATGGTGAGTTACAAGGCTTAATTTCTAATGTTAAAACAATTCTAATATCCTAGGTTAAACATATTTGGTTGTGATTTTTAACTGTTAATATGTTGTCAGGTTTTGGATTTTGTCATCTGTGCTCCTGAAAGAAATCTATTTATATTTTCCTGGTGGAATTTTAGTCTGGTTTTGGTGTTAAGATAGTGATAACTCAATAAAAATAAGCTTGGAATTATTTACTGAATTCCTGATTTTCTAATAATTTTATTTGGAAGAAGTTGCTAGTAACACACAGCTGGGCCTAGACATTTCTTTTGGTGAATATTTTAAATAGAGATTCAGTTCCATTTATAGATATAGGATTTATTAAATATATTTGTATTTGTATCAGTTTTATAAGTTATGTTTTCTAGAAATTTGTCTATATCTTCCAAAGTATATCAGCATACAATGGCTCAATATTGAGGAGTTTGGATCCTGGTTAAATAATTTAGCATGATTTTTCAGGCCTGATTAGACACTTACAAAACTCTACCTGACAGGCCTCATGGGGGAAAGCTACCCACCCCCAGTACCCCGCCCCCACCCCCCTAACCACACCAGATTTGCAGCACAGCTAATGCTTTGCAGCTTCTGAAGGAAGCAACACTCAGGCTTGTTGTGCTGTTTCCCGTATTTACAGTGCTAGTGCC
This sequence comes from Trachops cirrhosus, assembly GCA_028533065.1. Lineage (NCBI taxonomy): Eukaryota > Metazoa > Chordata > Mammalia > Chiroptera > Phyllostomidae > Trachops > Trachops cirrhosus. The sequence goes on from CM052538.1 coordinate 123,956,528, forward strand.
AGCACCTTTCTTTAACTGAGGTTTCCGAGGGAAGTCTTCTTCAGGTACCTCTGCTGAGCCCTCCATACAGGGACCATGGGGAAATACTGAAAACATTGTCTTTCCCTCACTCTGACTTACTTGTATTTTGCACTCCTAGCCCTCCTCCTTCACACTATTCCCCCTCTGTACCCCCGTCCCCCAAAGTCAAGGTCCATAAAAACCAGCTGAAGCATTTTGATCACAGCTCCCTCAACAGTAATATGACCCCCAAGGCTTCCTCTGCTCTACTTGACCCTCAAGTATATGCCATTGCATGGGGGGCAATGGAACTGGGGGAGTCTGCTTTTTCTCGGGTATTAGGCTCTTGCTTATACCAAGTCAGTAATGATTAAAGGCTTAACTGTCTTTTAATCATAGAAAATTTATTTTTTAACATTTCATTTATTTCTTGATGATCTGATCTTTTATTATTTTTTGTTTTCTTTTATTTTTAATTGAAATTCACTTGACATAGAACTGTGTAAATTTAAGGTATTCAACATGTTGATTTGGTATATTTATATACTTATTGTAGATGATTGCTATCGTAGTAATAAAATGTCTATCACATCACATATTATTTATTTTCTGTGACTAGAATAATTAAGATCTAGTCTCTTAGCAAGTTCGATTATTATAATATTGTTGTCTATATTCACTATACTGTGCATACCTTTATTTCCATTATACAATACAGTGCTGTTAACTCTAATCACTGTTTTATACATTAGATCCTCAGACTTCATTCATCTTACAACCAAAAGTTTGTACCATTTTAATAAACCTCCCTATTTCCTCCTCCCCTCAAACCTGGCAACAACTTTTCTACTCTCTTTGGCTATGAATTTTTTTTAATTGTACATATAAGTGATACCATGTGGTATTTTCTTCCTTTGTCTTATTTCACTGAGCATAATTTCCACCAGGTTCATCTATGTTGTCACAAATGGCAGGACTTCATTTCCTCCTTTTAAAGGCTAAATAATTTCCCATTGTATGTATACATGTGTAAACTTTCTATCTATTTATCTGTGGATGGACACTTACATTGTTTCATACCTTGGCTGTTGTGCATGCAGGTGTGCAGATACCTTTTCAATGTAATGCTCTGTTTCCTTTGTGTGCATACCCATGAGAAATATTGTTTTGCACATGGCCATACAAGTTTACATTCCTACCAACATTATACAGAGGTTCCCTTTTCTCCATATCATTGCTGGCATTTTTAATTTCTTTTCTAGTTGATAATAGTCATCCTAACAGTTATGAGGGGATATTATTGGGGTTTTGATTTGCATTTCTCTGGTGATTGATGATGTTTAGCATGTTTTCATATACCTGTTGGCCATTTGCATGTTTTCTTTGGAACACTTACTGAATGAGATTCTCCACCTATTTTTAATAGGGTTGTGTTTTTTACTATTGAGTTTTATGAGTTCCTTGTATATTTTGGGTATTAATTAATCCCTTAGTAGATATGTTGTTTGCAAATATTTTCTCCTAATCTATAGGTAGAATTTTTATTTTGTTGATGATTTCCTTTGTTGTACAGAAACTTTTTAGTTTGATGTAGTCCCACTTGTTTATTTCTGTTTTTGCTACATTTGTTTTGGTGTTAAATTAAAAACCAAACATTGCCAGTAACAATGTCAAGGAGCTTATTCCTTACATTTTCCTCTATGAGTTTTATGGTTTCAGATCTTATGTTCAAGTCTTTATTCAATTTTGTGTTGGTTTGTGTGTATGGTGTTTGATAGAGGTCCAGTTTCATTCTTTTACATGTGAATATCCAGTTTCCCCAACCCATTTATTGAAGAGACTATCCATTCACCATTGCATATTCTTGGCTTATTTGTCAAAAATTAATTGGCCATAGATGCATGGATTTATTTTCATGTCATCTATTCTGATCCACTGATATATGTCTTTTTTTATGCCAATGCCATACTGATTTTTTAAAAAATTAATATTTATTGTATTTTTCCATTACTATTTCATTTCCTTATACCCCCCTAACCCCTAGAAATTGCCAGACTATTGTCCATGTCCATTAGTCCTTTTTCCTTTTTACTCAATCCCTCTATCCCCTCACCTCCCCCACCATGGCTAGCTGTCATCCTGTTCTCCATCTGTGAGTCTGTCCCCATTTTCCTTGTTAGTTCAGTTTGCTCATTATATTCTACATATGAGTGAAATCGTATGGTATTTGTCTTTCTCTGACTGGCTTATTTCACTTAGCATAATGTTCTCTAGATCAATACTGTCATAAAAGGTAAAACTTTCTTCTTTTTTATGGCTGAGTAGTATTCCATTGTGTGAGTGGAATACTCCTTTTACCTCATCTCATTTACTCATCTACTTTACCCACACATCTACTGATGGACATATGGGCTGCTTCCATAACTTCATGATTGTAAATAATGCTGCAAGGGGTGCTTGTGTTATTCCAAATTAGTGTTTTGGGTTCCTTCACATATATTCCCAGAAGTAGTATCACTGGATCAAAGGGCAGATCCATTTTCAATTTTTTGAGGTATCTCCATACTCTTTTCTACAGTGGCTGCACCAGATTGCATTCCCACCAACAGCACAAAAGGGTTCCCCTTTCCCCACATCCTTGCCAACACTTGTTGTTTGTTGTTTTATTGATGGTAGCCATTCTGACAGGCATGAGATGGTATCTCATTGTGGCTTTAATTTGCATTTCTCTGATGATTAGTGACACTGAACATCTTTTCATAGGTCTATTGGCCCTCTGTATGTCCACTTTGGAGAAGTGTCTATTCAGGTCCTTTGCCCAATTTTTAATTGAGTTGTTTGTTTTTTTGGTGTTTTGTAAGTTCTTTATAAATTTTGAATATTAACCTCTTATCAGATGTATCGAGGAATATGTTCTCCCATTCTGTGGGTTGTCTTTTTATTTTTATTTTTTTGATGATTTCCTTTGCTGTGCAAAAATGTTTTAGTTTGATGTAGTGCCATTTGTTTATTTTTTCTTTTGTTTTCCTTGCCTGGGAAGAAATACCATACTGTTTTGATTATTATAGCTTTGGAATACAGTTTGAATACAGAATCAGGAAATGTGATGCTTCCAACTTTGTTCTTCTTTAAGATTACTTTGGTTTCTCAGGGTCTCTTGGGATTCCACATAAATTTTAGAATTGTTTTTTCTATTGACTATTACTCTGGAAATTGACATTGGAATTTTGATAGGATTACATCTATAGATTACTTTGGGCAGTATGAACATTTTAACAGTGAATGACTTCTCTCAGGTCATTAGATCATTAATTTAAAAGTATTTATTGGTCATCTATTTTGTACTTGGTACCATGCAAAAGCTGGAAAGAAACTATGAGAGAAATATTTAAATGAGCAAAGCTTTCTCTTACCTCTGGATCATCATATTATAAGTCATCTAAACAAAAGGGAAATATACTAACTTTTTACCTCTTCTAATAAAAAATATACCCAGTGTAATATAAATACTTATAATTTCAGGAAATGCAAATAAAAATACATTAGCCAAAAGAATAAGCAAACACATACACAAAATGTGTAGTGCTGAGAATAAGAATTTGAAAACAATATTACACAGAAGTTTATTACTCATTGAGAGAAATGATTGTGAAAATGCTTTATTACAAAAATATTTCTGAAAATGGTTTAATAATTAAATATGTGTTCTCAATATACTTGAAGCAGAATTACAAGAAAAGAGTAAGGTAAGCTGAATGAACCAGTAGGATGAATTGGAAAAGGGTATGAATCCTATCAAAAATAACTTCAAGAAATATAATAAAATCATAAGAGAATTAGCAATGTGAAATAAGTTTGATGATGGTTCTACTAAAAATACTACAATGGTAAAATAAATGCAAAAAAATACTTGCTCCTGGATAAATGGGAAAGTGAAGGAGATATGAGCACTATTATTAACTGGTAAAAATAATGTACAAATATTATATAATGTATTTGTTGTGTAATATAAATCATGCTATATAAAAGTTAATAAAGTACCTTCATGACAACATTGTAAATGGTTTCAATATTCATATTAAATACAAATAACACTCAGAATTTTGTGTGCATTTCAAGTAACTATATGCTATTAAAATGAGGAAAACCAAAACTTAAAATGTAAAATGCCTAAATGTTATTTATAACCAGATTTCTACCAGTATTCCTTGGACCTTTGTAAGATATAGTTTCACTTTTCCATGATGAAAGTGAATTTATTGGCAGAATAACAGTTTATTGTTTTCTTGGGAAAAACGGTTAATTGCAGAAGCTCACTTAATCCAGCTTTCAAAATAATTTTTTAAAGATTACAAGTTTTATTATTTTATCTAAAATTTTAATGGCACCATTCTCAATATTTTGAGAATTTTTGGAATGTAGAACAAGCACAGCTAACAAAAATACAAAATAAAATACAAAAAGTTGTTTTCTATAGCAATCTGTTAAAATTGAAATATTAAATTAGAAAAATTACAGTGAAAATTCTAATTTCCAATGTTCCGTTTTTGAAAGAAGCAAGCATATAACTGTGTTATGAATTGAATTAAAATACATAGTAATCAAATCAACTTGGTATAATAAAATAATAAAGTTTAAACATCTGGTATAAAATGCTAGTCCCTCCTGACAATAATTTCCAAAACATTAGGAAACCTCACTTGAAGTGGTATTTGCTTGGATATCAAATGCTTGGGGCCTCAGATAATGTCAGTGTTCTGTCAATGTACACAACCCAAGTATCTATTCTGTTACATATTTGGCAGAGCAGTTCACCCTGCTAGAGAATTGCCTTATACTAAACTGTAGATGTTTTCCCAATGGTGAATTAGAGCAAAAATCATTTCCATCCATCTAAAACTTTTATTCATATCAACTAGATTATAAGAATAAAAGCAAAGAATGTAAATCTCTAAATTCTTAAAGATGAAGTTATGAATATCACATTTCAAATTGTATAGTGTATATAGAAATGTTTACATAAAGTGAAAGTAGTATTTATATTTAAATGAAATATAGTACAGAAAAATCGACTGGCTTAGAGAAATGGAAAATATGGGAAAGTGTGTTTCTTAAGTATATTTTATTGATTACACTATTTTAGTTGCCCCAATGTTCCCCCCTTTGCCCCTCTCCTCACAGTCCTCCCTCTTCTCTCCAGTGATCTCCCCCCTTTAGTTCACGTCCATGGGTTGCGCATGTAAATTTTTTGGCTTCTCCATTGCCTATACTGTTCTTAAAATCTCCCTATCTATTTTGTGTTTACCAAATCATGCTTCTAAATACCTATACCTTTTCCCTCACTTTCCCCTTTCCTCTTCCCAGCTGATAACCCTCCATGTGATCTCCATTTCTATAATTATGTTCCTGTTCTGGTTTGCTTAGTTTGTTTTTGTTTTTTAGATTCAATTGTTGATGGCTGTGAGTTTGTTTTCATTTTAATGGTCATAGTTTTGATCTTGTTCTTTTTCCTAAATAAGTCCCTTTAACATTTCCTATAATACGAGCTTAGTGATAATGAACTCCTTTAGCTTTACCTTGTCTGGGAAGCACTTTATCTGTCCTTTAATTCTAAATGATAGCTTTGCAGATTGAGTAATCTTGGTTGTAGGTCCTTGCTTTTTGTCACTTTGTATAGTTCTCACCATTCCCTTCTTGCCTGCAAAGTTTCTTTAGAGAAGTCAGCTGATAGTTTTATGAAAACTCCTTTATAAGTAAATGTCTCCTTTTCTCTTTCTGCTTTTAAGATTCTCTCTTTATCTTTAACCTTTTGCATTTTAATAGTTGAAGCTTTATTTATTCTTTATGTTCCAAATCAGTGATTTGAATCCCAGCTTCCTTCCCTTCCTTGTTAGTTTCTTGTGGATTTTTATTCCCTTAGTAGAGCCCTCATTTCTTCCCTTAATTTTTGCCATATTCTATGAGATCTTTCAGCATTCTGACCACCAGTGTTTTGAACTCTGCGTCTGATAGGTTGGCTATCTCTGTGTCGCTTAGTTCTTTTTTCTGGGGTTCTGTTCTGTTCCCTCAATTGGGCCATATTTCTTTGTCTCCTGATTTGGCAGCTTTCCTTTGTCTGCATACTAGGTAGAGCTGCATTGATTCTATTTTAGTGCACCTGTTAGATTGTATGGGGTGGGGCCCTGGGTATTCTCCTGGGTCAACCATGGCTCTGAGTGTGTTTGAGACAGGTCAAAGAGGAGACAATGCCACTGCTGACTGACTTCTGGAGGCTTCCGGGCCCTCTCGCTATTTCTAGTCACTTCACCAACTTCCCATATGCGACTGGCACCCCTTCAACTGCTGTCCTGTTTGTGGTTCCCAGGGATGATGGGTTTGCTTATGTACCAGCAGTTTCTTCCACTGCCCCAAACTCCACTGGGTTTACAGACAGAAATTGTGTGGTTTTATTTACCAGTGCTTGAGCCCTGGGCTGCATGGTCTGGCGTGGGACTGGGGCCACTTGTTCACAGGTGTTCCCATGATTCTATCCACCACATGTGAATGTGGGGCAGTCCCCTCCACTGGCGGACTACCTTACCACCTCCCCACCTCTCCCCCTGGCTTGCTGCTAACACACCGAGTCCTCTCCGTCTCTCCCCCTGTCTTTGCCCTGCCCACCCATCTGGATGAATATAGCTCTTTAAAGCCTTGGTTGATGGACTTCTGTACAGTTCTGGGTGTTTTGAGGGGTGATTTTCTGGCAGTCTTGGTGTTTTTCATTTTTAAGTCAGTTGCGTTCTTTCCTATGGTTGTACAAAGAGGCAAAGCATATCTATCATGCCTCCACCTTGACTGGAAGGTTTGGAAAGTGTGTATCTTGTTCAAGTGTTTATTACTACTTTGATAAAATATCTCAGTTACATGTCACAACATTTCTGTGAAGTGCATATTATTATGCTCATTTGGCTGTTAGGGAAATGCTCTCAGAGTGATTCAGTAATCTGCTCCATTTCAGACAATAAGCAGATGACAAACCAGGATTTGAAACCAGTTCTGAATGATTCTGATAGCTGTGTTTTGCGGGTTTTGTTTTGTTTTTTGTTTTCAATGTACTCACATGAGGGTATGTGCAGTTCTGTTAGAAGATGGACTTAAGTGGGAAGCAGAGAGGGGAGAGGATGGCAGCTTTGGTTTCACCTTAGTGACTCCTAGCAAATGCATAACAATAGGTTATAAAGGAATATAAAGAAATATGCGTCCAACGAAGCCCCAAGTGGGGCTTTAATTCTCAAACTCGGTATAAATTAGAAATAGTGATGGAGGAGGTACTTTAGGCATATGGAGCATAGGCATTTATCTTTGTTTTGTTAGACAAAATTCAGAATATACCTCACGAATACTTCTATTTAAAGACAGGTAAAATGAGGATTTACCTAAGTAGCCTGTGATACACCTAATAATTTCCATGAAAAATTAACTTTTATTTCTAATCACAAACAGGACAGTAGTTGCAGCTAATCATTTTGATGTCTCCAAGCTACACTAGAGAGAAAGCAGAGAGGAAATAAGGTCCCATTGCAAACACAATCAGAATCTATGTTTCCAGCATAATGAAGAGGAAAAAATACATAAAACTTTGAGTAACAGGTTGTCCTAGAACACAAGATAATACACCATGCTCCTTTTCAACCCAATTTGGATTTTCCGCTAAGGCTTGTAGTGGCAAATGGAGGAAGGGAAGAGCCTGGGGAAATGGGGAAACGGTGATGTCTGGGATGGCTCGTTGATGCAGGCAAAAACTTGTGGCTCCAAGCTAAACTAGGGAAGTGGTTCAAAGCAAGGCTGTTTCTCCAGGGAAATTAAACCTCCTCCTGGAAACATGGAGAAGTCTGTATATTAGGGCTTTAATACAATTTTAGATATGAGAACAAGAGACCAGGCTCTTTAATCAAGGCTACACACCAATGAGTTCACCTGCCTGTTCCCTGCACACACAGGCTAGATGGACACATTTCAAACCCCAGTCCTCAAATCTTAGCTCAATGTGAAAATGTGGAGATGAATTCACTTAAAATATATCAAAGTGAAAGAGCTGTCTCTCTCAAGTCAGAAAGCCTGAAAATCATGGTTAAGTGTAAAATCATTTTACAGTAAGAAGACAAGGCAATTAAAGAATATAAAACAGCATGGAAGCAGCATATTAGGGATTCATTCTAGAATATTATCATGAAAATTACAAAATGCCCATGAATAAGACTATAGAAAAATGCAATGGGGACAATAATTCAGTAAAATAAGAATGCATGAACAAGACAAAAACTTTAAAATTAAATGAGAAATTCCAGAGTCAAAGAAATATATGTGTGGCTAAAATAATACTGTTAAAACTAACCAAAAAATGGAAAGAGCAAAGAGTAAAAGAGTTAAGAGTCTATTGAGGTGAAAAACTTGGAGACACTTTATAAAAAGGTTTGGTGAGAGTGTGGGCAAACAAGCACTCTTTTAGCCTTATTTGTGGCATTATAAATTCGTAGGACTTTTGTAACTTGAATGTGTACATGTGACTTGCTGCAACCATTAATCTCAAAATTTAATCTGAAATAGACTTTTAAAAGCATACTGACTTATTAGTGAGCAGTTTCACTGTAACATACTTGTTTAGCATCAAATTTGCAACTTATAACACATTGGAAACAACCAGGATGTATGTAACTAGTGGTCTGGAGAATATCATGCAACAGCTTAAAGACTGAGATATATCAATATATCTTTCTGTGTTTGGGGATAATAGGTATAAAGAGTCATATTCTAAAGAAATAGATGCAAAGGTCACAAACATGAATGGCTTTATTCTGAAAAAAGTGAATCAAACAATACAGCATGATCTCTGGCCACATTAACCACTTTATTCTTAGAAATACACATACCCATGTCCTAACAAGGAACTCTACATAGTAGGGAACAGAGCCTGTCCCAGTAAACTCATTAAATTGAGGAACATAAAATAAACAGAGAACAGTCTGCTTCAAAAAGAGGCAGTAGCTGAGACTTATATTTAGAACTTTTTTTTTTGTCCCATTGTTATCAACCTGATAATTCTGGGAGAGAAGGAAGTGAGAGAGCAGAACTGACAAAGTTGTCTTCCTAACTGTAATCTCTACAGGAATGAGCAAAACTTTCTTACTCTACCAGCCACAGTTAGATATAATGAGAGAGAAAATATTTACTCTAATGGTGTGAATAAAGCCAAGTGTGAAGTAATGTTACCTTATAGACCTCTTAAATGTTTATTTCTCATAAAGCTGATATCACACGGAATAAATGAAATCCAACTTGTACTTAGGAAATGAAAAAAAGGACCATGACTCAAGTGAAAAACAATACTTTATCCATAAGCATACTTTTTATCCACCTATGGGCTGCATTTGTCCATAAAAACACTGTGAATGAGGTAGTTTATCTTGATCTTGGCCTTTCCATCTCTTTTTCTATTTCTGCCTTTCTGTGCCCAGATCCCACTATCGTTTTCCTCCCACCTACCTTTCCAGGCATCTTCAGGCTACCAGTGTCCTTGAGGTTCATGGGCCCTCCTTACACACTGCAAAGCCTGGTGTTAATTTCTTAAGTCACCACATGCCCTAGGAAAATAGCTCCTTACTAGGTAAAACACAGAGTTTGTAGAAAGATCCAAAGACTGGAATTTGAATTCTGGGTTTTTTCCCTTAGTTTTCTGGATGATATTGAGCAGGTCACTTTAGATCCATTAGCCTCATTATTTTAATGTATAAAATGCAAATATATAAAATCACCAAGTTTTCTGTTATATATAAACTCTTGGAAGAGAGGAACTTTAATTAAATTATAACCATTAAGAAAAAGAGAATACCAAGTAATTTTGTATTAAAGTAATTTTTCTTCCTAGAATCCAAGTCCCCTGTGATATAAGGAAATATTCAAATTTTTCTTGAATTCGAAATGCATAACCCACACAAAGTTCAAAGAATGTATATTACAGTTGCATGACAATAGACTTCACTATTTTAATAATGAGGAGGCCACACAGTAAATTGGAGATATGCTCAGTTTATAATGTGCAGTTCTAAAGATTTTAAAATATCTATATGATCACCTGTTTTGTTTGCCCCCTCCCCACAAAAACTAACAAATGGAAGAACTATGGAAAGAATCCTTTCTTTCATAAAGCTGAAGTAAATTGATTATTCTTGAGCATTTGAGAGAAATACCCAAATAGTACCAGAGCTGTGAAACCTGTTCAATTAGTTGAAGTGGGATAGGGGTGCAGCACAGAAAGTTTCATTCAGTTACAAACTAATTGACCTAATACCAGTGAGCATGGCATATCCTTTCTATAGACACAGCCCAGAGTTCTGAATTAAAATTCAATACAGTGTATCAGAAAACAACAGCAAGCACATAAAATATTAGTAGTAATTGTTAAAAAATAGGTAGAGTTTATGACAGATTATGAGTCAGAGAATATAAACCTGGCAACAAAATATCATTTGTTTTCATTTAATATTTTCTTTTCCTCCTGTTTTATTCAGAAGTAACTCCAAACATCTGGGGATGTATTATTTAGGAAAATTGTGACTCATTTCCTTGGTGGAGCATATTGACATGTAACCACTTAAGTTATTTGTTGTGAAACTATCTCAGAGATCAAGCGATTCTGTTTTTGTATCTACCTCCTTTATAAATCTTTCACTCTCCCTTAAAATGTGCTGATAAGGCTGACTTTCTGTAAATGATACTGCATATGCTCCTTGACTTAATTAAGGTCAGGTTACATACCAATACACCTTTTTTGAAGTTGAAAATGAATCGAATACACCTAAACTACCAAACATCATAGCTTAGCTTAGCCCACCTTAAATGAGCTCAGAACACTTATTTAGCCTACGGTTGGAAAAAGTCATCTTGCTGCCGCTGCCCAACATCATAACTGGTATCTTATTGTATACCATGAGCTCCAGAAGAGATCAAAATTCAAGATTTAATGTACAGTTTCTACTGAATGTGTATTGCTTTCACACCATCGTAAAGTCAAAAAGCTGTGAAGTCAAAACATCCTAAGTCAGGGACCATCTGTAGTTACTATAATCAAAGAAATGTTCCTATGTCAGTCAGCTACCATTCCATTTTAAATACACATATATACATATGCACATATACTACACATTTTATAAATATATATACTTTATATATATTTAGGCCAATTAGTTGTAACTGACATATATATCTCAGACATAGTGCTTTAAATTCTACAGAATAACAGTTTATTCAGTTGTCACACAGCCTGCTGAGGAAAGAAATATCTATTGGTTTCTTTCCACAGCCAACAAAAAAGGAGAAAAAGAAAGCCCCTCCTTCCAATGTTTGTCATCTAAGTCCCAACTGTGCTGTAGCCTTTAACTGTATAAGACAGCAAGACAGCACATTTTGTAGATTAAACCAATAAACTCGCAAACATAAAAAAAAACAAATCTCATAATTGTGGATTTCAATTAAAGGAAGGGGGATCAAAGCAAACATTCTGCTTGAAATTACACAGCTGCTATCTATACAAAATGAGAAAAACGTCTAGAGCCAGCCATAATTTTGCAGAGGGAAAAAAACCACGCGGCAAACCCTGCAGTAGGACAGATTGTCTATGCTCCTCACGTCCCAATCAGTAATACAGAAATATTGAGTAATAAATTCCCTGCCTCTCTCGATCTGGAAAGCTCCCACCATCTGTGAAAGACAATTTGTAACAGCCTCAGTATTAAGATTCAGTAAACAATCATTCCCATTGTGCCAAGCAGTGGTTACATTTGGAGAAAAGCATAAAGCAAAACAATTAGTAACACCAAGACCCCTCTATTACTAATTATCCAGCCACCAAAACACTAGTTTCAATTGCAGAATTTCCTGTCAACTGAAGAAGAGAGCAGGAGGTTGTGCAGATCCGGCTACCTCTGTGGCCCCTACGTAGGCCTCATCCTAATGTGTTGAATTATTATTGATGGCTGAGGTAGTTCTGCTCTGTTGGTGAACCAATAATGTCAAGGCAGTACCTGCAAGATTAATTATAGGAGAGAATAGGCTGAGGTTTCACGGGACCGAGACATTAATATAGACTGAGCATTAGTTTCAGGGGACTCAACAGACAGCTGGAAAAAAAGCCTCAAACAATGTGATCCACACTAAATCCTGGCAGCTGTACTTCAGCAGCACTCGAAACTTCAGCACAATTGTGCTTAACTGTGAGACACAAGGCATTATGTGTAATAATAAAAAATCTGAAAATGAAAAATTGACAATTCAACCTGAGTTACAAATTCCAACTGAGTTGTACACATAGCATAAATAGATGACACTATTTCACCAAGAAAAGTTGGTGCTACTTTATTTTTTAATGCTTTTGTCCTTGGAACAGGTAAGAGGTGTGCTTCTCATTTACTGTATTTTCTTAGGTTTTGAGTAGGGTGATAATTCTTCCTGGTTTCCCTGAGGGATTATTAAAATCACACACATTTTATTTTTAAGCTGCCCTAGTTTAGATGACATGGTCAACCAAGTTATAAAGTATATGGAGCCTGAAGCAATTTCTCTCAGTGACTAAAGCAATCTCTTACCTAAATATCTTATTTGCTTAGGATATATGGGTATTTGTACTCTTTCATATGTTGAAAGTAAATTCCATAAGGAGAAGCTGATGTGTGTAAACAGAATGAAGGAAATGTTTCAGTTTGAACCTCAGTGAAACTCAACTCAAGGCTTCCACTTAATTTTGCCAATTTCAAAGTTAGCAACATACAATTATATCATGTGTATATATACACATGTAACATATATGTGAAAGCACACAAAACACACACATAATATTAGTATGTATTTATTTAGTTCTTACATTATGACAGGAACTTGTTGCAGGGCTTTACACATATGAATTCTATTGATCTTTATAAATATACAGGGTCCAGCAGAAATAAGGCCTTCTTGAGTGTGGTTTGCAGGGCAATAATATGGGTAAAATAATTTATAGTCTTAATTTGAACATTTCACTTAAAATGTCATATGGTGGACTTCAGTGTGATATTGTTATGTTACAGAATTAGATGTTTGTGATTTTCTAATAAAAGATTTTATAATAAAAAAAGGGCACTATTTGTGCCTGACCCTGTATTTTGGTTCTATATATATTTTACTAATATTTATGGCTGAGAAAAATGAAGTATAGATAAGTTTGTATCATAATCACAATTTAAAGTTGAATAAATAATAGTACTCAGATTTAAATCCTAAAAAACCTCTGACCTCAGTGCCTAGTCTCTAACCAGCTGGCATGCTGCTGCAGGACACTTGTGTGTGCACATGTAGCAGACACCAGAGCAAAGCACAGCCACGAGGACAAAACTGTAATGGCCAGAGGCTTATAACCATGCGCTGCTCCATTTGTCATTGTCACTGAGAGGTTTTTAAATATTCTAGAACAAATTATTATCAAAAAATAATTTGTGTGTTGTTGTGAATTAATGCCACCCTAGACTTTCTCCCTATTCTCTCTCCCCCAGCAGCAACCAGACGGGAAGTGAGTTATCAGGCATCACGTGACTAAAGATGAATGTCACTGTCAATCCCAAATAGACAGAGAGGAACACTCTACTCGTGAAAGAACTTTAATTCCAAGTAACTGGAAGCACTGCACTCATATACATGGATGGATCACCTGTCATTGCCACTCACAGTGTATTTCAGTAGAAAATTTAGAATTTAAAAGTTTGTGCAAGCTGAATCAACCATGTAAATTTGTACAGATTAATGTAGTTTTAAAATTATAAAACAATGTCTAATTTTATACATGTTATTCTTTGTCATGAGGAAAACACAAGAACAGAGACCATGGTTTCTACTAATCAGAGAAGATAAGGAACAAGAATATGTTCATTATATTCTTCCCCTGGTATCTTAGGTCACATTTAAAAGAGTAAGTTAAGCAAATGTTTTAGGAAGATGATGCAGCTCTTCTAACACTCCATAGTTCTCCTTGCCCACAGAGAATTTCCATGCCTGTGTGTAAAACCGTCCTCTTCATGTTGCTCTCCATCCCCAAGACACACCTCAGCTCTGAGGCATCCATTGCCTCAGGCCCAGATCAACACCGGGCTCTATGACTAGGTACTGAGATGCATGAGGCACACAAGCTCTCTGTCCTCATAGTGTACATGGTCTGGTGGGCAAGATAAGCAGTAAATATGTAAGTAGGCAATTTAAAGAATTGGTTATTTCTTCTTTTTACTTGTCATACTCTCAGGCTTTTCTTCTTCTTTTTACCTCAGTGTCTGTCATCTCTGACCTCTCTTATGTTCCTATACAGGGTGGGCCAAAAGTAGATTTACAGTTGTGAAAGACAGTTTATCCTTGTATTAGACTGTATTGATTGTTGCATTATTTTGCATATGAACAACTGTACATCTATTTTTGCCTGTATAAATAGCAACCCACCCTGTATAAATAGCAGGTAAGTCACTAAAATCTTTAGGTTTAATATATAAAATTTGAGGCAATTTCCTCATTGTTATTCTTTTGCTTTCTATTCCTGTGAGATTTTCAACCACAAAAGTCATGTTTAATACATACTTTTTATGAATAGCAGTTCTGGAATCTTTAATCATATTATTTTATATTTTTCTTGGGTTTCTTTATTTTTTATGTAATACACTTTCTGAAATGAACTGCATCTTTTTTTAGGTTGCTTCTCTTTAATATTGCATTACAATATGTCTTTTTTATTTTAGACTATTTAAATTTTTATTTAAGATTTTTATTCAGGATTTTCTCTGTTTGAATTTTTATTATTAAAATTTGCTTTTAAAGTTGGAATTTAGGTACAGTGTGTTGAACAAATACTTCTCAGTTCATGGCATATATCATCACTGGTTTTGCCACAAAACTTTCTTGTTTCTATTATTATTATTATTATTCACTTTATTCTCTATTCCACATTTCCATTTCTCTCCCCCACATACTACATGTAAGTAATTCTATAATGTTGAATATTGGAACAAATTTTGGTATATGTATATTCTTTTAAGAAAGCACTTATATTCAGTGCTTGTATTTTAATTTACATGATGGAAATATATAATTAATTTTAAAATAATTCTTTTTTTCCCACTTTACATGTGGTTTTGAGTATTCCTGTTGCCTTATCCACATTTAGTCTTTCAGCTTAACTGCTGCCTAGTGTTCCATTGTGCATGTCCATCAAATCTACTGTACACTTGCCTAATGATCTACAACCTGCTACAACAAAACTCACTGAAAAACCTTACTCCAATATATTCCCTCACACATACCTATGTGATAATGTCTTTGGAATATACCAAGTGGAATGTCAGTGTCTATGGAAGGATGGAGTTAACAGCAGACCTACAATCTATTTTTTCTAACTATCTGGATGTTTTGGGACAGAAAATTCTCTGTTCAAACCATCTTATAAACATGTAAATGTCTGGCTTTCTGCAAAATTCATACTGATATTTTTAGTGGCAAGCCCTTATGTTTAGACACTTACAGAAGTCTTTATCAGATTTTTAGGGCTGCCATAACAAAACACCACAGGCTGGATGCCTTAACAGAAATTTATTTTTTCACAGTTCGGGAGACTAGAAATCCAAGATAAAGGTTTTGCAGGTCTGGTTTCTCCTGAGGCATCTATCCTTAACTTACACAGGCCTGCCTTTGCACTGGATGGTCATTTCCCTGTTTGTCTACATGCCCAGTGTTTCTTTGATTGTCCAAATCTCCTCTTCTTATGAGGATACCTCAAATTGAATTAAAGCCACCCTAATGGCTTTAATTTTAACCTAATTTCATTTTAAATTAAGTAGCACTTTAAAGGCCCTATCTTCAATATAATCACATTCTAAGGTACTGAAGGTTGAGGTTTTTGTTTTTTTCTTTTCTTGCCACTATATCCTAGTTGATTTTTGTATGGAAGATCTGTCAGTTGTTGACAGCGGGGTGTTAAAATCCCCTACAATGATGAAGGATGAGGTTTTGATACACGAATTTGAGGGAACAAACTTTAGCCCATAGAGGTACTGTGCCTGCTCCATCTCAATTGCTCAAACATGGCATATCTCTAGAAAATGTCATGTTGTATAGATAATTTTAGGGTATAATGGAAATATTTCATAACTCACATATATCCCTTTTGTGTAAGTGATACACTTCAAGAATAGCTTAGAATGCATGTCTTAAATCTATATCAGACATACTGGAAAGTGAAAAGGAAGGGTGTAAAGAGTGTTGTTAGCAGTCTTGGATTTCTCCATGGCTCTTCTATGCTTCACCATATCCATGTCCTTGAAATTATTAGTGAGATTTGATATTAAATGAAATTTCAAAGTCCTGTGTGTCTTATTTGTAAAATGACCTTTTGTATTACTCTACTTTATTCTTATGTTTGTATACCATCAGTTTTTCTATCCATTGTCATAAGGATTTTAGAATCATAAGGCTTGTTTCAACATTTTTAATTTTAAAATACATTGAGAATGTATTCTATCCTTGTGTTGTCATTTTTAAACAACCCATTGCTTGTATTAGCCAGTTGGTTTGTTGTTTGTTTTTTTGGGGTTTTTTTTTTTGGTAAAAAAGAGATTTGGAAGACATTCATAAAGAGAAACCAATGACTACATTGCAGTAGAGGAAATAGTAACAAGTGAAATCTTGGAAAATATGGAAGAAGGCAAGATGACATTCTCAAGAATAAAAGAGGAAATCAGGGATCAAGACTGGGTGGTGAGATCCAAGATGGCAGAGGAGTAAGTGGAAGATACACTAAACTCCTCCCAGGACCAACCTGGAATTACAAGTAAATTGTAGCGAAGTCATACTGAATAACCAACTGAACACTAGCTAGAGAGATGCCTTATAACCACAGACAGAAGGAACCACTTAACCACACCAAAACTGGTAGGGAGTGCTAAGGAGGTGCAAGAAGGCTGGTTGGACTCCATGAGTGGCAGCTGAAGTTCAAGAGGGATATTTCAGCAGCCAGGAGATCTCCCCTTAGGAGTGTGTGGTCTAAACCCCAAGTTGGGCATCCAAGCTCACAGCACCATATCCAGAAAAGAACCCAGATAACATCCAGCTGTGAAAAGCAGCAGGGGTTCTGTCTGCCAGGTAGAGATGGCTAGAGAATCAGAAAGCCTCTTAAAGGGCCAACGCACAAAATTTTGTTTGCAGCTACTTACCCTGGGCTCCAGCAAAGGTAGGTCAGAACAGACTAGAGATGCTTGAGGAGTGTCTGGGGTTGGTGGCTCTGGGGAGAGAACTGAAGGAACAGCCACCAGAATCCCTATACTGAATCATTCCCCATACTGCAGGAGCCATCCTTCTCAGGGACAGCACTCCTCTCCAAGTGGCATTAGCCTGAGGAGAAGCAATACCCCACCAGCAGGAATTACTCTGCCCCAGTATGTGGCTGCTAATTACAACTAAGACTATGTCACTGATTGGTTTAAACTAAGGCAGAAAAATACAAAGAAGCGGCCAAAATGGGAAGACAAAGAGACAGGCCCCAAATGAATGAACAAGAGAATTCTCCAGAAGAAGAACTAGATGAAGTGGAGGCAAGCAATTTATCAGAGAGAGAGAGAGAGAGTTTAAAGTAATGATTATAAGGAAAGTCAGGCATGAAAAAAGGACATAGAAACCATAAAAAAGGATCGATGAGAAATAAAGAATGCAGTATCTGAAATAAATAATACACTGGAAGGAATAAACAATAGGTTAGATAAAGTAGAGGATCGAATCAGTGACTTGGAAGACAAGGTAGAAAAAACACCCAGGCAGAGAAGCGAAAAGAAAAAAGAATTTTAAAAAAATGGGGAGGACTTAAGTAACATTTAGGACAACATGAAGTGTAACATCATCTACATCATGGGAATACCTTGAAGAAGAAGAGAGTGAACAAGGGATCAAAAACCTATGTGAAGAAATAATGCCTGAAAATTTTCCTAATCTGGTGAAGTTCAGGAATCTCAGAGAGTCCCACACAAATTGGACCCAGAGAGGCCTACACCAAGACACATCATAATTAAAATGGCAAAGCTTAAAGACAAGGAGAGAATCCTAAAAGCTGCAAGAGAAAAGCAGGTAGTTACATAAATGGGAGCACCAATTAGATTATCATCTGATTTTTCAACAGAAACATTTTAGGCCAGAAGGAAGTGGCATGAAATATTCAAGATGATGAAAAGCAATGATGTACATCTAAGGCTTATTTACACAGCAAAGCTATCATTTAAAATCAAAGGAAAAATAAGGAGCTTCCTAGACAAGAAGAAGTTAAAGGAGTTTGTTAACATCAAACCAGTACTGCAACAAGTGTTAAAGGGCCTGTTTTAATGAGAAGAAGAAAAATGGAAAGGAAAAAACATAGAAAAGTAGTCTAACAATAAAATGGTATCAACTACATATCTATCAATAATCACTTTAAATGTAAATGGCTTAAGTGCTCCAACCAAAAGATATAAGGTAGCTGAATGGATAAGGAAACAAGACCATATATATGCTGCCACCAAGAGACACATCTCAGATCCTAAGATACACACAGACTAAAAGCAAAGGTATAGAGAAAAGATATTTCATGCAAATGGAAAGAAAAAGAAACCTGGGGTAGTTATACTTATACCCAACAAAATAGACTTTAAAACCAAGGCTATACAGGAGACAAAGAAGGACACTACAAAATGATAAAGG
This sequence comes from Trachops cirrhosus, assembly GCA_028533065.1. Taxonomy (NCBI): domain Eukaryota; kingdom Metazoa; phylum Chordata; class Mammalia; order Chiroptera; family Phyllostomidae; genus Trachops; species Trachops cirrhosus. The sequence goes on from CM052538.1 coordinate 123,975,287, forward strand.
TACAATCCCCAAGAGGATTAACCCTAGTAAATATTTACGCACACAACAAAAGAGCACCTAAATTTGTGAAGCTATTCTTGATGGATATAAAGCGAGAGATTGGCAGAAATACACTTATAGTCAGAGATTTTAACACTCAATTGACTTCAATGGATAGATTGTCCAGGCAGAAAATCAACAAGAAGACAGTGGACTTAAATGACACACTAGATCAAATGGATTTAATTGATATCTTCAGAGCATTTCATTCCAATGCAGCAGAATATACATACTTTTCAAATATACATGACATGTTTTCTAGGATAGTCCACATGTTAGGACACAAAACAAGTCACAATCAATTCAAAATGACTGAAAACATATCAAGCATCTTCACTGACCACAATGCTGTGAAACTAGAAATCAATCACAAGAAGGACACTGAAAAACATGCACAGACCTGGAAGCTAAATAACATGTTATTAAACAATGAGTGGGTCAACAACGAGATCAAGAAAGAAATCAAAAGATACCTTGAAACAAATGAAAATGACAACACAATAATCCAAAATCCATGGGACACTGGGAAAACAATCCTAAGAGGGAAATTCATAGCCTTACAGGCCCATTTCAAAAAACAAGAAAAAGTTCAAATAAACAATCTAATTTCACACTTAAAGGAAATTGAAAAAGAATATCAAACAAAGCCCAAAGTGAGTAAAGAAATAATAAAGATCAGAGCAGAAATAAAATAAAGTAAAAAAATGATTAAAAATCAATTATGAATTCCAGAGCTAGTTCTTAGAAAAAACAAATGAGATTAAAAGACAAACTTTTAACCAGACTCAACAAGAGAAAAAGAGAAAGGACACAAATAAATAAAATGAAAATGAAAGGGGAAAAATAACAACTGACAACAGAGAAATACAAAGAATTGTTAAGAAAATTCATGAACAACTACATGCCAACAAATTGGACAACCTGGACAAAATAGATATATTCTTAGAAATACAATATTCTAAAACTAAATCAGGAAGAATCAGAGAATCTGAATAGATAGATTACACCTAATGTTTGAAGCAGTAATCACATATTCCAGCAAACAAAAAACTTGGACTGGATGGCTTTCCAGGTGAGTTTACCAAGCATTCTGAAAAGAACTAATACATCTCCTTCTCAAACTATTTAATAAAATTCAAGAGGAGGGGAGCCTCCCAGACTCATTCTCCAATGCCAGGATTATCCTAATTCCAAAATCATATAAAGTCACTACAAAGAAAAAACTTATAGGCCAATATCCCTGATGAACACAGACACTAAAATCCTCAGCAAAATATAAACAAACTGAATATAGCAATGCATCAAAAAGATCAGATACCATGATCAAGTGGGATTTATTCCAGGAGTGTAAGGTTGGTACATTTGAAAATAAAAAAATATGATACACCACATAAACAAAATGAAGAATAAAAACCACATGATCATATCAGTGGATGAAGAAAAAGCATTTGATTAAATCCAGCACCTATTTATGATAAAAACTCTCAGTAAAGTGGGATTAGAGAGAAAATACCTAAACATAATATAGGCCATATATGACAAACCCACTGCCAGCATCATACTCAATGGGTAAAAACTACAAGTGGTCCCCTTAAGATCTGGAAAATACAGGAATGTCCACTTTCACTTTTCTTATTCAACTTAGTATGGGAAGTCCTAGCCACAGCAAACAGACAAGAAGAAAAAATAAAAGGCACCTAAACTGGTAAGGAAGAAGGAAAACTATCATTATTAGCTGATGACAAGATACTGTATATAGATAACCCAAAAGTTTCCACCAAGAAACTACTAGAACTGATAAATGAATTCAGCAAAGTAGCAGTATACAAAATTCATATCCAGAAATCGGTTGCATTTTTATATGCCAATAATGAACTAACAGAAAAGGAAATTAAGGAAACAATCCCATTCACAAGTGCTTCAGAAAGAATAAAATACCTAGGAATAAACTTAACCAATGATATAAAAGACCTGTACTTGGAAAATTATAAGGCACTGAAGAAAGAAATTGAAGAAGATAATAAATGGACACAAATGACATGCCCATGGATAGGAAAATTAGTATCATTAAAATGTGCATACTTCCCAAAACAATCTATAGATTCAATGCAATTCCTATCAAGATTCCAATGATGTATTTCACAGAACTAAAACAAATATTTCAAAAATTTATATGGAATCACAAAAGGCCCCAGATAGCAACAGCGATCCTGAGAAAGAACAAAGTTGGAAGAATGGCGCTAATACAAAACTATACTATATACCATACTAATCAAAACAGCATGGTACTGGCATAAAAACAGATATATAGATTAATGGAACAGAATGGAAAGCACAAAAATAAACCCATATCTTTATAGTCAATTAATATTTGACAGGAAACAAGCACATACAATGGGAAAAAGACAGCTTATTCAATAAGTGGTGCTGGGAAAATTGGACATATACATGCAGAAACATGAAACTAGACCACCTTCTTATACCACACACAAGAATAAATTCAAAATGGATTAAAGACTTAAATGTTAGACCCAAAACCATAAAAATCCTAGAAGAAAGCATAAGCAGTAAAATCTCAGAAATTGCTCATAGCAATTTTTTTTCTCATCTATCTCCCCAGGCAAGGAAAACAAAAGAAAAAGAAACAAATGACACTACATCAAACTAAAACATTTTTGCATAGCAAAGGAAATCATCAAAAAAATTAAAAGACAACCCACAGAATTGGAGAACATATTCCCTGATATATCTGATAAGGGATTAATATTCAAAATTTATAAAGAACTTACAAAACTCAACAACAAAAAAACAAACAATTCAATTAAAAATTGGGCAAAGGACCTGAATAGACACTTCTCTAAAGAGGACATAGAGATCGCCAATAGACCTATGAAAAGATGCTCCACAGTAATCATCAGAGAAATGCAAATTAAAACCACAGTGAGATACGTTCCCACACCTGCCAGAACGGTTATCATTAATAAATCAACAAACAACAAGTGCTGACAAGGATGTGGACAAAGGGAAACCCTTCTGCACTGTTGGTGGGAATGCAGACTGGTGCAACCACTGTGGAAAACAATATAGAAATACCTCAAAAAATTAAAAATGGATCTGCCTTCTGACCCAGCAATCCCACTTCTGGGAATATATCCGAATGAACCCAAAGCACTTATTCAAAAGAACACAAGCACCCCTATGTTTATTGAAGCATATTTACAATCACCAACATATAGAAGCAGCCCAAGTACTCATCAGCAGATGAGTGGACAAAACAACTATGGGACGTTTACACAATGGAATACGACTCAGCTATAAAAAACAAGAAAGTTTTACCCTTTGCAACAGTATTGATGGACCTGGAGGTCATTATGCTAAGTGAAATAAGCCAGTTAGATAAAGACAAATGCCATATGATTTCACTCATACGTGGACTCTACTGAGCAAACTGAGCTCACAAGGAAAATGTGGACAGATTCACAAATGGATAACATCTAGCTGGGGGGAAGCGAGGAGATAGAAGGACTGAGTAAAAAGGAAAATGGGCTCATGGACATGGACAATCACTGGTGTGGTGATTGCTGGGAGTGGGGGGTATAACAAGACTAAATTGTAATTGAAAAATACAATAAAGATTAAATTTAAAAAGACTGGATGTTTAAGCAATCAATTAATCATCAAAATAATAATTTTGCTTCATTGAAAAACAAAACTAGAATTAATCATACTGTAGAAAAGGTCTTCCATTATTTTTGTCCATGTCTTTGGACTAAATTCTAAAATGAGAAAAAAGTCAAGAAATAATGGCTTGTGTGTTGCATCATAATTAAGGATGGTTTTTCCAAATTTTCTCACACCATCAGAGGATTATCTAGATAGAGTTTTAGTCCCAATTTATAAGAAGATCCTAAAGGATGACCAGAGCAGAAGTTTAGAAGATTCCATATTTTTAAATATAGAGAATTAATACAAAGAAAGAAACAAACAAACCAAAAAAACCAAACCAACTGGAGGTTATCTACTATATTCAACAGGAGTGTTAAACTTATTTAAAATAATTGAGTACACTAGCACTAGATTTTTTTAAATATGCAAAAAAGTTCACAACTTACAACACAACAGTTACTGCATTAGGGATACCTTTGTTGCAAATAATAAAAGCCCCAAATATCAACTGAAAAAGAGGTTAACTATTTCATCTCATGCAAAGATGATTCTTCTGCTAGCAACTTGTATTCCAGGTAGACAGAAGTGGGAAAACAGAGAATTTTGTGTAACTTTTTATGAGGGAGGCATTAAAACTCTCCTTGAAGCTCTTACAGACTTCCACTTTCATGTCATTGGCCACAGCTCTATCACATGATCAAACTTTGACCCTGAAGAACGTAAAAATGGTACATATTTTGAGCTGTTCCCCTTAGTTACTTCAGCTGAGATCTTTTTTGGTGAGAAAGAAAGAGAGCAACAGATACCGTATTATACTTGGGTTATCTACCTTATATTTCTATTTTAAATTAATATAGCAATAACTATGTTTCTATAAAACATATGGTTATTAAATTGTTACCTTTTGATATAAAGTTTGTTTTATTTAATAAAAGAAAAACTTAATTTGTACAGCAGTTTTTCCAAGAAATTTTAGCAAACAGTACTAGGAGAAAACTTTGTGATTTCTATTTCACAACACTGGGCATATATAATAAGGATCAGAAAATGTAAAAGGAGGCTGGGGTTTTAATAAAACTTTAACTCAGATCCCTTGCAGTGATCACAGAATCTTTATGTATATGATCTTCTTGTATAATTTTGACAATAACTATTCTCATGAAGTAATATCTCCATTGCCTAACATTTTTAACATCCCGTGTCGCAGTGAGCTCTTGCTACCTGGTTCATGGAGAAGACTTCTTGATTTAACTACACTACAATATCAGGTGTGATTTATTCATTCCCATATCCCTGTATCATCTAGCCAATATTAAATAAAGTATGTTCCTAACATATACTTGTAGAATGAATGAATCTGATGAAAACCAATGTCATTATTCTGTAAACTTGTAATGTTTAGGAAAATTTGTCTGAAGAATGTTTATTATGACTGCTTTATATATTTTTATATAATTTTCATTTCTCTATCACCATAATAGTGTTGGCATCTATTGATAATCTTTTTTTCATTAAGTTTAATATCTTCCTAGTTCTTGATGAGGATTTTATTTTGACAGTTTTGTATTAGGTTATGAGACACTGAGTCATATTTAAACTTTCTGTGTTAACAGGCTTTCTGTGTCACTGCTCCAACAGAGTAGGGGTTGAATAAAACTTTCTTACTCCCAGATAGAAAAAGAAGTCGAGGTTCCCCATTCAACTTTAATTAATACCCAAGGAGAGGGAGCCCTCTGCTGCTAGGCAGAGGTGGGAGTTCTGGCTCCCCTGAGGGCTCCTCTGATGTTGTACTGCCAGCTCTTTTGTTTCCACTGGATGATGGTGAAATTCCTGATTCTCCAGGAGGTGCCTGCTTCCACCTCAGCACTGAGGGGAAGGAGCACATTACTGCTAGGTGGCTTGGAAGTCTATATGCTCTTTATGTAGTTTGCATTGGCACTGCGGGAGGGGAGGCATTATTACCACTGGTGATGACAGAAGTTTCAGCTTCCTACTTGGTCTTCTCTGGCACCACCAAGACAAGGGGTGTAAGATGTCTTGTAACGTATTGGTGAAGATGAAAGTCAAGACTTCCCACTCAGAATTTTCTGGCATACACTGGAGTGGACCCACAGGTTTTTGTTTGGATTTGTTTGTTTTGGGTATTTGGGATGGAATACACTGATTATTGTATTAAAGTTTTGTGTCTTGCTAGGCTACTACTCCTAACCTACTCTTTTGGATAGAGACCCCTGTTTGTTAGAGCTTTTTTGTCTATACTTATTAACACTTTCAGTTTTCTGACTTCCCATTTTGAAGACTGGTATGTATAAGACAAACACAAAACCCAGGGTACTCATCATCATGCTATTCTTGGTTTCTGAGGCCCCTATCTGGTCTGCTTTCTTCTTTAAACCTTTGAAACCCTTCTTATATAGTCTTTATATACAATGCCTCAGTTGTAGTTGTACTTAGTGGGAAGAAGAACAAAAAAGTATGTCTATGCCATCTTCCCAGAAGCAGAATCGCTCTGGAAATATGTTTTCAAATTTCCAAGTATTAGGATATTTTAGCAGTCTCTAATTTACTGATTTCTATCTTTATTCCATTGTAGTTGTGTAGGAGACCATTCTGCATGGCGTGGGCCCAGCTCCCACTCGGAGATGCACAGGACCCATGCCCACAGATAGGTTCTCCTGTGGGGAATCAGGCCTGCAATGTACCTAGGCTGCTTTGAGTCTTGCTCTTGCTAAAAACCTCCCTCACCCTGAATTGAGGACATTTACTGCAAAGTAACTTCCTAAAATCCATGCTAAACCTTCCAAGGAGGAGTGTAACTGGTTCAACTACTTTTCCCTTTTCATTTGCAAATATCCTCCTTCTGTGATGTGATTAACTGCACCAGCTCCCTTGTTTTCTGTGAAAGGTAACCACCAAAAGCCAACCTGTGCACAGTAAATGAGGATCATCATGTAATGTGCTGAGAAACCCAATAAACGCCAGTCACAGCAAGGGCTGTGGTTTTTTGCTCCCCTTGAGAGAAAATCCATGCTGTCCCTTTTCCTCCACCAGACTCGGTAGTTCATATGAAATGTTTTGTATCTCATCCATAATGTGGCAGACTGCACGAGCTGGGGTCTGCATCATAGTTGGGAGCATACTATGGATGGTTTAAGTTTTCTTAACTAGTTGAACCATATACAGCAAATGTTATATCTTGAAGAATAGTCAATTTGCATTTGAAAAGAATGTATACTCTTCTTTTTTTTTAAATCCTATATGCATAAACTTTTCTTTGGAGGTAATTGTAGAATTCTGCTCAGAATTAAACATTTGAGTTGTTTAAATACCCACACAAATCTTCTTTTATACCAAGAGGCTGGTTTACATTTATATCTTGTTTCAAGAAAGGAAAACAACCATTTTGGGATTCACAGAAAAATAAACAAATAGTGGTTGAAAAAGTCTAAGAAAATGCTGACTTTTTAAAAATTTAACTTATTTTCCTTAAAGTTCTCTACCGTTCCCCTCCATGATAAAACCAATATCATGTAAGAAAAAAATTTAAATTAGGGTTAAATTCCAAAATCAAGCTTTGATGCAAACATTTTCTCCAAGAGAACAAATTTTCTTGACTTCTCCTTTCCTCAAATATAAGGAAAACATGTGAGACGATTCAAGCTCAAAATCTCAAGCTTTTATCCAGATTACTTTTATATACCAGGCTTCATGGGGAACCACAATTCTACCTTTACATTTCCCAGTGGAAACACTTGCCACCAAAGGGCTATGCCACATGTCCCTTGACTAGGAGTACACATCTTAAAACCTGGTTTTTACTAAATGTGCACAATATTTGGGTGTGACCAGCACTTTAAAAAAAATCAGTAATGACCATAACAAATAACTTAACTGGACAGACTTAAAAATAATTTGTTAACTTTCATATAAAAAGAACCACTTGTTTAATAACATATTTATATCTTGATAAGAACGAACCATTGTGACCTGGAAAAGACTAGAAATTCTTGGGTCAATGATAACAACACTAGGTTTTTCAAGATATTTTCTAAACTCAGGAAACCACTGAGCTCCAGCTGCTCCATCCACAACCTGATGATCACAACTGAATGTAACAGACATCAAATCCTTTTTTGTTATCTGCTGGCACGAGTCTATTTCTGGAGCACCAATGGCCAAAATACATGCTTGAGGTGGGTTAATAACAGCAGAAAAGTTCTTAATTCCAAACATTCCTAAATTGGAGATCATAAAAGTGCCACACTGGAACTTACGTGGCTATAGTTTACCCTCTCGTACTTTGCTGAAGAAACAACATCATTAGCAATGGTTTCCAGTCCCTTTATCTGTGCATTAAATACAACAGGTGTGATGAGTCCTGCCAGAGTACTGACCTCAACACTGCTATCAACAATGTGATTTTGTTTTGTAACTGTGTCCAGCCAAGAAGAATTTGCTTCAGGAACTTTGTTTAGTTTTTTTTCTTTTTTTTTATTGTTGTTCAGTTAGAGTTGTCCCGCCTTTTTTCCCCATGGCTCACTCCTACTTCATCAGTTTCCCCCCATTTTCCATGCCCATGAGTCCTCTATTTGTGTTCCTCTTCTTGCCCCTTTCCCCCATTATCCCCTTCCCCCTGTCCCTCTGGTCACTGTCAGTTTGTTCTTTAGTCCCAAGTCTCTGGTTCTGTTTTGCTCATTTGTTTGTTTTGTTGATTAGGTTCCACTTACAGGTGAGATCATATGGTATTTGTATTTCACCACCTGGCTTATTTCACTTAGCATAATGCTCTCTAGTTCCATCCATGCTGTTGCGAAGGATAGGAGTTCCTTCTTTTTTTCTGCTGTGTAGTATTCTATTATACATAACAAAGCTAAAGCCTTTATGAGGAAGTCATTGACAGAAATATTGCTTTTCCCTTCTAATATCTAATAAGTTCTTTCTGTACCAACAAAACTTTGCCCATATTGACATTAATAGAAAGGTAATAATGAAGTATGGTTTGCTTAGATTGCATTAACTGTTGTGCAAAAACTCGATGAATGTTGCTGATGGAGATATCTGTGAAGACACCTGTAGGAACTGACACCACTCCTAGAGCCAGGGGAGGTGCAGCAGCTACTGGAGCAGGAGCTGCTCTAATAGGGACAAAATAGTCTATGTCCTTCTTGATGATTCTGCCTTCTGGTCCAGTCTCTTTTACTTGGTCAATCCCTTTTTCTGCTGCCAATTTCTTTGCAAAAGGACTAACAAATAACCTTCCTTTTGGTCCAGCAGGAGTAGCTGGGGGAGTAGCTGATGGTGCAGAGGCTACAGGTTGGGAAGTTGGAGGAACAGGGGTCCCAGGGGGAGGAGTAGTAGATGGCAGTGTTTGTGGTTTTAAGGAAGTTACTTCAGTTGGCTTGTAGTCAGTAAATGCCAGCATATATGCCTTTTCTCCTACAATAATACAGAGTGATGTTCTTAGAGGGACATCTCTGTTCCCTTCTGGGATCAGAATTTTTGCCAGGTAACCTTCTTCTTGTACTTCAAAACCTATCATGACCTTGGCAGTATCTATCTCTGCCAATAAGTCTCCTTTACTTAGCTTTCCATGCACTTTTCCCCCATCTCTGAACTGTGCCCATGGTCATGGCAGGAGAGAGGGCTGGAAGAACCACCTGCATGTGAGTAGGATATGAGTTACAGGAGCCTGAGCAGAAGGCGTAGGTGGAGAACTGGCAGCAGGGGTTGGTTCTGGGGCTGCTTGTGGGGTACGTGCAGCTGAGTCCAATGTATAATTTGTAAAGGCCTCACTATCCTCCAGTTTTCAACTACAATACAGATGATCAATCCATCTGGAACATCTCTGGAACCTTCAGGAACAAGTATCGTTGCCTTATAACACTCCTCCAGGCTCAAATCCAAGAGTGGCCTTATCAGTTTCAACCTCTGCAGTTGGTTTACCCTCATTGATTTTTCCCATGTCCTTTTTCTCCCAATGGGCAATGGTGCCTGCTTGCATTGTCTGCGAAAGGGAAGGCAATGTAACCTTCTGATGCAGGGCTGAGCTGGGGAGGGGGGAGACTATACCAGCAGCAGCCAGGTGATCCCAAAAGCCGCTGTGGAAAGCAATTCTGTGGTGTGCCCCACATGCTGGGTTGCCAGCCACAGAGGGCCCAGCCTCTACAATACCCAATAGTCTCACTGTTGCAATAAGCAAGGGCTCGACCCTCCTGCAAGTCAGTCTACAGAGCCAGAATGCAGCCCTCAGGGCCATATTCCGGCCGGTCTGGCACAACCACTGCCCCCAGCACACCAAAACCAACCTCTTCTGGTGTGGAATACAATGTTCTATGAGTGTCAATGAGGAAAACTAGTTTATAATGTAACATAGATTTTCTATGTCCATATTTTTTCCCCTGGAAATATGTCAACTGCTAAGAGAGATTTTCTGAAACATCAATCTCAAATTGTAGATTTATTTTTTTCAGCCCCCAGCTTTTGCTATATGTATTTTAAAGCTCTGTTACTCAACACATACACATTTAAGATTATTATGTCATCTTGATATAGATGACATAATAATTTGTTATTTTAAAATTTGTTATTTTAAAATTTCCCTTGTTTTTTCATTTCACATACCTTGTATAGCTACATAATATTTTTTAATTAATAATTTTAAGATATAGTCTTTTTTATCATTTTTTAAAATTGTAGTAAAACTATTCTTTAACTTTTGACCTATTTATAATTAAAGTGACTTTCTGGAAGTCAGTGTTAGGTTACTCCTACTTCTGTATTCAATCTATCAGTTTCTGCCTTTTATTTGGAGATTTTAGTAATTTATAATTAATTTATTTTTTGATAATACTGAGCTCAAATACTGTATTTTTTCAGATTATAAGATGCACTCCCTCCCCCAAATTTGGGAGGAATAATGGTTGTTAATGCTGCTGTTGAATTATTTACATTTACATTTACATTTGTGAAATATTTTTATGTTATTAAATATTTTACCACATTTTTGCTTCAAAATTTTTTCCCTATTTTCCTCCTCTAAAACCTAGGTGTATCTTATGATCCAAAAAATATGGTATATTATGTTGTGTTTACTTTCTTTCTTGTCCTGGATTCTATGAGGTTGATTTTATTTTAAAAATCATTTTATTTGCCTTATTGGCTATTACCTATACCTGTTGGCTTGTTTTCCTTCAGAAGTTGCTCTAGGACTATGCTCATTGAGATCAGGTCTGGGGGTATTTTGTGCTCTTCAAGACCCTCCCATGGGGTCAGCAATATCAAAGGCATGTTCACAATAACACACTTGCGTGAGTGTTTTTCCTTGAGACAACAATCGTGTGTTCATATAAAACAGAATGCTTTGTGCGGAATTCTCATTTTATCATATAGAAAGTAAGAAGACGTGTAACCAGGTCCACATTTTTTTAAATCAATGTTTCTGCAGATTCATGAAAGGATTTTAAAGTGAAAATTGTATGTATTTTTCCTCTAAATTTTTGACTTTGAAGACTGTTCTGACAACTACTACAGTTGGGAGCCACCATCTTGATGCCAACAGTTTTGTTCATCATTGCTTTTGCATTACCAGTGTAATTGCCAATCCAATGAAAGAGACCAATACTGCGTCTTACCTGGGTTGTGCTATTAAGATAATAGCATTATGAAAATAATTTTCACCTGCCAGTCTCCCTAAAAGTATACTGGGGACTTGGGGTAATGGGGAAATATATTTTGAAAATTGCTGCTATATACCAATGGGGAATCCAAAGAACTACTCTATATGCAGTGATATAGCTGGTTTGCACAGACATTCTGCTAAGCGAAAAACACCAGGCACAAAAGAATAAATACTACAATAGCATTTATAAAAATTCAAAAAGATATAAATCTAATATTATGATGATGAAGTGAAAATTATGGTCACTGTTTGACATTGTAATGACTGAGAGGTAACGTGGAAAGTTTCTTAAGTGCTGGTAATAGTCTATTTCTTTTCTTTTTTTATCCTCACCTGAGGACATGCTTATTGATTTTAGAGAAAGGGAAAGGGAGGGGGAGAGAGGTAGAGGGAGAAACATCAATATGAGAGA
>CM052538.1:123987581-124021302 GCA_028533065.1 Trachops cirrhosus
TGTACCCCAATAGGGGGCTGAACCCACAACCCAGGTATGTGACCTACCTGGGAATCAAACCCACAACTTCTCAGTTTATATGATGATACTCCAACCAAGCCACACCAGCCAGGGCTGTTTCTTAATCTGAGTGGAGGTTACATATGTGTGCTCATTTTTTTGTGCTTATCAATCAAATAGCGTATTATGATCTATGCAGGCTTTGTATATATTTATGGCAAAAAGTATGTTATAAACAACTAACATTTATTTTTTGAGAGTCTATTACATACTATACACATGAATGAATTATTTGTTAGATTCATGGTTTATAAATAGTATCTCCGACATATATTATTTTACTCATACACTGTGTGACCGACATCACTTTCTATCTTGTATTTTAATATTAAATATATGTTTTTGCTTGTCACATAGGGCAGTGATTCTCAATTGGTGTGCCACAAGAGACACACCGGTGTGATGTAACCACTTTTAAAAGATGCAACACCTGACTACTTGGTCAGGGGCACTGACCTCTTTTCTCCTAAAGTGTCAAGTAAAAAAGACAACAGCCACACAACAATAGCCATTCGGTGTGAATGAATCAAAATTACACCTATTTTTTGTCATATAGGCAGAAAATACATTTTTTGGTGCACCACAGAGTTTTAGTAGCATATTTTTCAGACCATAAGACACACCTGGACTTTAGAGGAGGAAAATAGGGAAAAAAATTTGAAGCAAAAAATATGGTAAAATATTTAATAACATAAATAACATAATATTTCACCAATGTAAATGTAAACAGAACTCAACAGCAGCATTAACAACCATTATTCTTCCCAAATTTGGGAGGGAGGGAAACGTGCGTCTTATAGTCTAAAAAATATGGTAATTAGTTTATGTGTGCCATAAAATGAAAAAGATTAAAGATCATTGCTATAGGAATGCAATACATTGAAAGGTAGAACCAGAGCTAATTAACCCTTATATATCCCACAAAAAAAAGGTGTTTATTACGTAGAGACACCTAAAAACATATTATTGATGCAGTGGTGAACAAAGAAATAAATGTATTAAAATATGCATTTCAATCACAAACCACCACACAAGATTGTTAAGTTGTTATAAAATAGAATCATAGTCCTGGCCAGTGTGGCACGATTGGTTGGACATCATTCCACAAAGCGAAGGGTTGCTGGTCAGGGCACATGCCTGGGTTGCAGGCCAGGTACCCGGTTGGGGGCGTGTGAGAGGCAACTGATTGCTGTTTCTCTCAAACACTGATGTTTCTTTCCCTCTCTTTCTCCCTCCCTTACCCTCTCTCTAAAAATAAATAAACAAAATCTTTTTTTAGAAAACCTCTTTAAAATGCAATCATATACTTTCCAAATGACTAAATATTTTATTTTAATACCTGAATTTTATATCTTTTATCTTCTGTGCAACATGACTTTGTTTAAATTGAAGCTTTTCCTTCGACCTATAAAAATGTGCTATATTTCACCATATGAGCCTTAGCGTGATGAAATTTTTCAGTTTACTCTGGCTTGAGTTTTTTTAACTTCCAATCAGGATTTATTTTTAGCCTACCTTGGAAGATCAAAACATGGAATCTAGATGTAGCTTCCAAATATGCCTTGATAGCTGCATTACCTTCTCTTCTTTTGGTATCTAATATTCAGATGGAGATGTAAGTCTCTATTTTACCAACTTTAAACTGCTTGCAGTCCATTGATTCCCTCAGGATTTCACTGCTTGCTCTCAGTAAGTGTTCTAAAGATCACTGCACTACTTCCAACTCCAGGAGAGTCACAGGAATTAGAGATGCAAATAACCTGTTAAGTCACCCTTTTACTCTTTTCACTGGGCATGTTATTCATCCTGGTATATTTTTCTTCTTTTGTCCATCTGAACTTTAAGGAGGTTCAATAATTGTGTCTTCGAATGCTTCCACTCCAAGAATCTCTCTTGAAGGAATGGAAATCATATACTCCTACCAATATCCAATATTTCCTGGACATGAATTATGATGATTCCTTTTGTTATTACTCAAGAGTGTTCTGAGTTTGTGGTTGCATGCTTAATGATAAGAGAGAAATGTAGTGCTCCTATCCACATTTCCTTCCCTTGCTGCTAACTGCCAATATCACCAGAAACATGATGAACAGATGTTATAGCAGTTACAGTGGTTAGCAGTTAAGTTAGGCCACTAGTAGGAAATGTAAACAATTACCTGTTATTTATATTCACCATGAATTTCCCTGTCCTGAGTCATTTTTCTTAAAGATATACTTAATTTTCCTGTGAAATTTAGGAAAGCAGAAGTCAAAAGTGATGTATAATTTGACTTTAAATACTTCACTTGGGAATGGTATAACATTGTTCACAAGGTACTGTCAAATAGCTTATTATCCTTATAGTGATAAGGTAAAAAAAGATGGGTTATTATCCACATTTTAAAGATCATTGCATTGAGGTTCTGATCTAGTGATTTGTTTTCGGTTACTCAATTAAACATGTTTCAAACTCAGATTTGTTTGCCTTTTTTTAAAAAACAACATATGACAAAATCCAAAATTGTAATTCAGGCATTCATTTGTTGGGACCTACTACATGCAAAATTGGTACAAAAGACTGCACTCATCTAGATTTCCTACTGTCAAACTCTCTACTCCCTCCCAGTCTTCTTTGTCAGCACATCTTTTATTGTTTTCTTAAACTTCAATATGTTTGAGAGCAGCGGTTATCAATTTTGACTGCATATTTGAATCATCTTTCAGATGTTAGCTATCATGACACCCAGGTCATACCCTATAACTAAACAAGACTATCTGGAGGATGGACCCAGGAGTCAATATGCCGGGGTAGGCAAAAGGAGGCAAAAAGTAGGTTTGTAATACAAATAAATAATATAATAATTAATAAATAGTAATTCAAAAATAAACTGTTCCATGTACTCACAACTGTAAACCTATCTTTGCCCACCACTGTATATATTTTCCTTATAAGCTCTCCAATTCACTCCAAAGTGAGTCTAAATTTAAGAACTCCTATCTCATGTTTCTATCCTAGGCATTCTCTCAGAACTGTACATACAGTCACACATTGTGATTTCATCTCCACACACTGTAATTTCATTTTCTACTTGCATGTTGATTTCACTCAAGTCCCCATCTCCACCTGGCACTCTGTCTTCAGCCTCAGAAGCTTCTACGCTGATATCCTTCTTATTAAACTCAATAATCCTCAGATTGAAATACTAGTCTTCCCTCAAAATATATTTTTTCTCTTATTTATTTATTTTTTAAATATTTGTTTATTTATTTTTTTAGAGAGAGGGGAAGGGAGGGAGAGAGGGAGAGAAACATCAATGTGTGGTTGCTTCTCAAGTGGCCCCCACTGGGGACCTGGTCAGCAACCCAGGCATGTGCCCTGACTGGGTATCAAACCAGCAACAATTTGGTTTGCAGCCCATGCTCAATCCACTGAGCTACACCAGCCAGGATTTTTTTCTTATTTAGTACATAGACTATTCTGCTGCAGAAATAACACTCAATACTTAAGTGGCTTTATTAAAATATAAGAAGATGCAAATCAAGTGAAGTCTTGAGACTGAGAAGGTCTGCTCTTCTCAGCCTCCAGGTAAGTTTTCTTGCTGTCATTATTACCATTGGCCCACTGGGGAGAGGACGAGGGGAGTCCAGGGGCATCCCTTGAAGGGGCAGTGCTCAGAATGTGCATGTATTCCACTTTTATCCCTTCAGCCAGTTGTTATTCATTTAGTCACACCAGTCTATGTGAGCAAGTAGATGTGCAGTCTGTAGCTAGAGAGCATGTACCTGGCTGAAATGAAGAGGAAAGAAATTCTAACTTTGGACAAGAAGGAGTAACAGGGACCCACCCATATCACCCTCCTGCCTGAAATAATAACAGCAACCACAAACTGACAAAATACATGAGACAACAGTTTTAAGGTGCTGCATATGAACAAGAAGGACCTAAGAGATGCAAATCAAGAGAAGTCAGCCAGATAACTTCCCTAGCTTACTGTCAGAGATTCCAGGTCACAGTGTGGGAGGGGTAACCTGTCCAGACGTAGGAGGATGCTCTGAATTGAAAAGGTGGACTTGCGAGAAATGGGAGACTAAAATTTTCTAGGCAGCTGTATCTTGCAAGGCAGATGAGTGGCATAAAAATAGACCAACAATGGGCTGCAAAGGCTACCCCTGCCATATTAACATACAAAGAACCATTGCATGTTTGTAGGAACAGCCCAGTGCTAGTAATGAACCAAATGAAAGGATTAAAGGTAACAGTGGCTGGTGCTCACAGGGATCAGGAATTGTGCCTTTTCTCATCAGCTGGACTAGACAGCCTCATGAGTCATAGAGTATTGCATCAAATACACAGAGGGTCTTGTCTCAGACATAGAGAATTAACTTTCCTTAGCCATGTACATACTTAACAAAGTTCCAGCTGTTCCTCTAAAATGTTAAAAGCAGACTTTCAAAGGATAAAATTGTTTTCGAATGTAAAAATCAATAAACAGAAATGCCATTTAAAAAATAAATTCAGGAGGCCAGAAGGGGGAGCTCTCATGCCCTACAGCAAGCACTGCCATTTATAGTAACCCTCCTGCCTTCCTCTTATCTACATAAAAAGCTTCCTCTCCTTTGTTTCTCAGGATTTGCACAGAGTTCATGTGGTTTGCCACTAGACTGCATGTCTCAAACTAATTCTTCATTGTTCTTGAATAAACCCATATTTCTGGAGAAAGTATCTGGCTATTTGTTTAAGGCCAACACCATTAATTAAGCTGTATCCCAGAGCAAAGCTTGAAAATATGTTAGATTTTTTTTTTTAAAAATCCAACATCCAACTAGTTGAAAGTCTCAATGTCTCATATCCAATAGAAAATTACAGGCAGGAAAGAAGAAAGAAAAAATCTCATTATAAGGAAAAAAATTAAGTGACCCTAAACTGATACCAATGTAAGAATTAGCAGGCAAGTACTTTTAAACAGGTATTATAACTAGATTTCATGTTTCAAAAAGTTATGTAGACACATAAAATATTCCTTTTTAAAAAGAACCAAACTGAACTTTGAAAGATGAAAACTACAGTGTGAGATGAAAAATGCATTTGATGGAATCCACAGCATATTAGACATCACAGAAAAAGGGGTTAGTAAACTCTGAAACCATGACAAAAGGAACTATCCAAAATAAAACACAAACGGCAAAGGAGACTAACACAGTGAAGAGATCACGAGTGAGCTGTGAGACAAGTCCAACTGGCCTCGTGTATGCGCAATGGGAGTCTCTACAGGTTAGGAGTTATCAGATGGAGGAAGGAGGGCCAGAACGAATTTTCAAGAAATGATGTCCAAAATGGCTCCAAATATAGTACACGAATCTCAATAACTCAAGTACAAGAAACATCAGGAAAAGTACTCCAAGGCACAACAACATAATCCCTTTCTCAAAGGTAGTGAAAGAAAATCTTTAAGTAGCCAGAAGAAAAACATCTTCTTTAACATAAGTGTTTACTTAACAATATAAGTTATATAAAAAAATAAAGATAAGGAAAGTTTCTTCCTCATAAAAATATGCAATTGAGAAGACAACAAAGTAACATCTTTGAAGTACTGAAAGAAAATGCTGTCAGTGTAGAATTATTTACCTGGTAAAATTATGTCTCAAAAGATGTTGAATGCAGACACAGCTGAGAGCTCACTGAGAGTCTCAGGAGAGGGAAGGGGGCGGGGAGGAATAGGGCCGCCACCTGCACTCCCTGCAGTTTGGTGTGGCTGAGAGACGCAGTGAGTCTGAGTGGTCTGTAGGTGCTGCAGCTGCACCCAGTGACCTGGACAGAAATGGAGAGCAGAGGTGCAGCCATGGTGGTCAGACAACCACCACTGCCAAACAGAATCGCAGAGCCGTGGCCGCCTCCCCTCACCCTTCCAGAGCTAGCAATGGGCCCCAGAAGAAGCTGGGGCAGTGAGTGCTCAGCTACAGGGTACATTATTTGCAGCCCAGACAACTGGAGAGGTGGAACATTTTTGATTGAGCAACAGGTCCACTCTGTGTTTAAACCCGGTGACAGGGTTGAAGAAACAGAGGTGAGGTCTGGCAGTCCCCATTACTGGGAGGAAAACAAAGCCACAGAAGCACCAAGCATCCTCTCCCAGCTCATCCCACCCCCTCCTTGTGCAACTGCATTGTTAGTGTCTGGTTGCAGGGGACTGTGTTGGAGTTTTACAGGCTAGGAGTCCCATCACTCACCACATCCCACCATGAGCGTGGTGCCTTAAGACCAAAGTGACCTGGTCACAGAGGAGATGCACACCTCCCCAGGAAATACAGGGCACCTTCCACCTCCCTGCAGAGACTAAGGAAGCACAGTAGTGCAAGAAACACTAAAAAACTTGTGATTCACTGCCGCCTATTGGAAAAACAAAAGAAAGACTAATTATCAACATACTAAATAAAGTAATGCCACTCTTAAAACTTTTTAAAAAGGCAGACATTATTCCCATAGATTTCTAGGCAGAGACGGAATCCATCAAACACCATGAATAAACAAGGCAATAAGGCAGCTCAGAAAGAAAATGAAAAAATCTCCAGGAAACCAACTGAAAGACATAGAAATATGTGATTTAAATGACAGAGAATTCAAAATTTCAGTTCTGAAAAACTCAATGAGATGCAAGAAAACACAGAAAAGCAGTCTAATGAACTCAGAAATAAAAATCAACAAACAAATAGAATACTTTACCAATGAGACTGAAACTTTAAAAAAGAACCAAGTAGAAATTTTGGATATGAAGAACTCAATACAAGAGATGAAAAAAGAAATATTAAGCTTAGGAATAAGAGCTGACCAGATGGAAGAAAAAAATTAGTAATCTGTGGTTCATCTACACAATGATATACTTACTGTACAGCAGAAATAAAGAAAGAAGAAGGAACGCCTACCCTTTGTGAAAGCATGGATGGAACTGGAGGCTATCATGCTAAGTGAAATTAGCCAGCTGGTGAAAGGCAAATATCATATGATGTCACTTATAAGAGGAATCTTATGAATAAAATAAATTAATGAGCAAAACAGAACCGCAGATATGGAAACGGAACTGAGACTGAGAGTTGCCAGAGGAAACGGGACAGAGGATGACGGAAGGAAGGGGAAGGGAGTAGTCAAAGAACGTGTATGAATGACCCACAGACATGGACGATGGGGCGGGGATGGACTGTGGGAGTGGGGGGTGGGGCAGGACAGAGGAGGGCAAAGGGGGAGAAGTTGGGACTACTGTAATAGAATAAATAATAATACAATTTTAATATTTTAAAAATATAAAGGATATTTTATAGGATAAAAATAGAAAAATCTGGAAATGATTCAGATGAAATAACAGAAAGAGAGACTTAAGAGGAAAAAATAATAGAATTATTTAAGAATTATTATAAAGAATTCTACTAGAACTATCTGACTGCCTCAGAAAGAACAGTGTAATAATAGGTATATCAAAAGGAGAAGCAAAGGAGTAGGAAACAGAGAGCCTAGTCAAGCAAATAGTTGACTAGAACTCCCCAAACCTATGAATAGAGCTAGATCCTCAAATCCAAAAAGCAAACAGAACACATAATTATCTCAATTTAAAAAGGCCTTCTCCTAGGTACATTATATTAAAATTGTCAAAAATTAATGACAAAGAATTCTCACAGCAGCCAGAGAAAAGATGGCAATGTATAAAAAAATACCCCATCATATTATCATCAGATTTTTCAGAAAACAAAACAAAACAAAACAAAACCCAACATGCTAGGAGAGAATGGAATCAAATATTTAAACTACTGAAAGAGAGAAATCACCAGCCAAAAATAGTATTCTCAACAAAGGTATCCTTTACTTCTGAAAAAGAAATAAAGACTTTCCCAGATATACAGAAGCTGAGGGAATTTACCACCACAAGACTGTCCTTAGAGGAAATACTGAAGGGGTTATTCTACCTGAAACAAAAAGTCAGAAGGATACAAGCCCATTAGTAAGATGACTAATAGACAGACAGAAGAACATTGCTACCCTTTTTCAGAATTAGGTATTATGCACTTACAGAAGAAAACAACAGCTTCTGCAATTTGGAAGTGAACTGACAGCATAAATAGGGATAATTTATGACAAAAAAACATAAAAGGAGAAGGGTAAAAGTCTGAATTTACAGAAAGGTATAGAGATAAGATGCATTCAGAAGAAAAGGGCCACTGTATATATGAAATTTTCTTTCACATAAATATAATGGTAACAACACACAAAAAATCCAAAACTAAGACATATACTATAACAAAAGAAGAAACATAGGAAAATTATAAAATGCCTCCAAACTAAAACAACAAACAGAAATACAAGGGAAAAGAAACAATGGAGACACAGAGCTACCAGATAACACAAGATAAAATGGCTAAAGGAAATCATCATACATCAATAATCACCTTAAATGTAAGTGGACTGAACTCACCAAAAAAAGGCAGAGTAACATATAGGATTAAAAAAAAAAACATAACCCTAGCATTGCTGCCTTCAGGAGACAGATCTCAGCTGCAAAAACAAGGATAGACTCAAAGTGAAAGAGTGGAAAATGATTCCCCAGGTGAATGGCATCCACAGAAAAGCAAGTATAGCTATATTTATATCTGAAAAAACGGATTTCAAGATAAAAATGTACCAAGCAACACAGATGAACATTTTATAGTGACAAAGGGGACAATACATCAAGAAGACATAACATATCAATATATATTCACCAATCACGCAGCACTAAACTATATAAGGCAATTACTAATCCAACTAAAGGAAGAAACTGATAAAACACAATTATAGTAGGGAGTTACATCAAACATTCAGAGAAGATTTGATACTTACCTTTCTGAAACTCTTTGAAAAAACTGAAAAAGAGGCAGTACTTCCTACTGCATTATCATGATACCAAAACCTGGTAATAAATACATATGTACATACATACATACATACATAGTAATATATACACATAAATAAATAAATAAACTATAGACCAATATCTCTGATTAATACAGATGCAAAAACCCCAAACAAAACACTAGCACACCAAATACAATACATTAAAAAGACACACCGCAATAGATGGGGTTCATTCTAACGACATAAGAATCATTCAAATATGCAAATTAATCAATGTGATGTACCACATTAAAAATGAATTAAAATCATATAATCATACCAATAGATACAGAAAGGGCATTTGCCAAGGTGCAACAACCATTTATAATTAAAACACTTAATAAAATGGGCACAGAAGAAAATATCTCAATATAATAAAGGCTATATATGACAAACCCTCAGATAATACTATTCTGAATGGTGAAAAACATAAAGCTTTTCCTCTAAGATCAGGTACAAGACAAGGATGTCCACTCTCATCACTTTTGTTCAACATAGTACTAGAAGTCCTAGCCAAAGCAATTATGCAGGAGAAGGAAATAAAAGACATCTAAATTGGGAAGAAAGAAGGAAAATTGACAGTTTTTGCAGATGACAAGATTCCTTATACAAAATACCCTGCTGATTCCACAAAAAAACTATTAGAAACAATAAACAAATAGTGTAAAGTTGCAGGATACAAAATCAATGTGTGCAAATCCACTGTATTCCTATACACTCACAATGAAATTTCAGAAAAACCATGAAAAAAAAATGATTCAATTTGAATTGGTGCAACAAAAAGAATAGAAAATGCAGGAACAAACTTAAAAAAGGATGAGAAAGACACTGAAAACTACAACACATCATCTAAATAAATTGAAAAAGACAGAAAGAAATGGAAAGATAGTCCAGATTCATGGATTGCTAAAATCAACATAGTGAAAATGGCCATATTACCCAAAGCTATATACATATTTAATGCAATCCCCATCACAATTCCAACAGCATTTTTTTGAAGAAATAAAACAAAAATCATCAAATTTGCATGGAACCACAAAAGACTCCAAATAGTCA
Source organism: Trachops cirrhosus (assembly GCA_028533065.1). Taxonomy (NCBI): domain Eukaryota; kingdom Metazoa; phylum Chordata; class Mammalia; order Chiroptera; family Phyllostomidae; genus Trachops; species Trachops cirrhosus. Next base: position 123,997,596 of record CM052538.1, read on the forward strand.
AAGCAATCCTTAGGGGGAAAAAAAAAAAGCTGAAAGTATCACACTCCCTGCCTCAATTATACTACAAAATGAAAATAATCAAAACAGCATTGCATTAGCTGAAAAACAGACCCACAGAACAATGGAACAGAATTGAGAGCCTAGAAATGAACCCTTTGTATATGTGCAAATAATTTTTGACAAAGGAGCCAAAGCATATAATGGAGGAAACAAAGCCTATTCAATAAATAGTGAGGGGAAAATTAGAAAGCCACATGCACAAGAATAAGACTGGACTATTTTTTGTCACCACATATATAAATTAACTCAAAATGGATTAAAGACATGAAAATAAAACCTGAAACAATAAATTACATATAATAAAACATGGACATAAATTTATGGAGCATAGTCTTAGAGAGGACTTTATCAATTTGACCCTAAATTCAGGGGAAGTAAAAGCAAAATTAAATGAATGGGACTATATCCAACTAAAAGTTTCTGCACAGCAAAAGAAACCATCAACAAAACAAAAACACAATAATCAAATGGGAGAAGATATTTGCAAAGAACACCTCTGATAAGGGTTAATATCCAAAATATACAAAAACCTCATAAAGACAACACCAAACAATTCAAGTGAAAAATCTGCAGGGGACCTGAACAGACACTTCTTCCAATAAGGTATATGAATGGCCAACAGATACATAAAAAATGATGCTCAACTTCACTAGGACATTAGGGAAATGCAAATCAAAACCACAATGACATACTAACACATCCTTTTAGAATAGCAATTATCAACAAGACAAATAATAACAAATATTGGAGAGGTTGTGGAGAAAAAAGAACCTTCATTCACTGCTTGTGGGAATGCAAACTGTATAACCAGTATGAAAAATAGTATGAGTTTCCTAAAAAAATTAAGAATAGAATTACCATATGACACGGCAACAACTCTTCTGGGTACCTACCCCCAAAACATGAAAACATTTATTCTTTTTTTCATTCTAGTAATACAGATATTTTTGGTTATATTTTTCCCTTTATTGTTTATCCTCCACCCCCTCTGCCCCCGAGCCCCCTAAAATCACCACACTGTTGTCTCTGTCCATGAGTCCTTTTTCTTTTTTGCTTGATTCCTCCCGCCTCCAGCACCCCCCAGAACTGTCACCCTGCTCTCTGAGTCTGTCTCTATTTTGCTTGTTAGTGTAGTTTTTCATTAGATTCCACGTATGAGTTAAATCATGTAGTATTTGTCTTTCTCCGACTGGCTTATTGCACTTAGTATAATGTTCCCCAAGTCCATCCATACTGTCACAAAGCGCAAAATTTCCTTCTTTTTTACAGCCAGGTTGTATTCCATTTTGTAAATGTACCAAGTTGCTTTATCCACTCCTGTACTGAGGACACTGGGGCTGCTTGCAAAGTTATGCTACTGTAAATAATGCTGCAGTGAACATAGCTGTACAATATTCTTTTTAAGTAGTGTTTCTGGACTCTTTGGGTAAGTTCCCAGAGGTAGGTCATAAAGCAGTTTCATTTTTACTTTTTGAGGTAACACCATACTGCCTTCCATAGTGACTGCACCAGTCTGGATTCCCACCAATAGTGAAATAGGGTTCCCCTTTCTCCACATCCTCATAGGTATTTGTTTGTTGATTTATTGATGTTAGCCATTCTGACAGGAGTGAGGTGATAAGCATCTATTTTAAAAATGATAATGCATTGTAGAATTTAAAACAAGGAAAAGTAAAAGCCATGGCATGGCCAATAGTAAAAATCTAGGGGGAGAGAGATGGAATGTGATACAACAATGCTTGAAGGTAGATTGTGATAAGATAAAGATACATATTATAAACCTAAACCATAAAATAACAAAGGCATGAGTTATAGCTAGTGTTTTAGCTAACAAAGGAGGTAAAATTGATTCATAAAATTATTAAATTAACCCAGAAGAAGGCAGAAAAAGAGAATTGTTGACACTGTTAAATGAACATTTGTTAAGTGGAGCCCCAGAGTGTCAGATGAGCCAGGGTTCCACAGAGACCACAAGGACAAGTGAAAGGAGCAGTTTATAATTTATAGGTCCTGTAGAACATACACAGTACATCTTGGGCAGCCATCAGGAGGTCAAATCACATGCAGACAGAGAAGGGCACATGACTTGTGAGGGTCTGTGTATGGAGTGCTTTGTGGTTGTATGGCTAAGGCCAAAGTGGTCTATTCAAATGAGAAGGAGTAGGGTGGGTGGTGGGTGAGTGGGGGGTCTTATGCACAAAAGGAAGGTCTTGGGAGGCTGGGGAGACTGTTTATCACAAGGTTATTTATTGGACAAGTCATATCAGGAACTTCATTTGTGATTCTGGGCTGTCATCTAAGTTATATCCTTGCAAGAGGGATGCAGGTCAGTTTAAAGATCCCACAGGCCCCTTGGCCAAACCAAATAAATCCCATAACCTTATGGATAATTTACAAAATACTCAACATTTGTTATAAGATTCTGTATGATCTGACCCAATCTCTCTCATTTTATATACACCTCCTGAGATGTTCTTCTCTCCCAACAAACTAAAATTCTTTGGTATAGGGGACCGTTGTATGTGGCATGGGAAATATAGCCCAGCTCCCACTCAGAAAGGCCACTGAGGAGCGAGTTGGAACACAGGAACTGAGCCCATGGACAGGTTCTCCCGTGGGGAATCAGGCCTGCACTGTACCTAGGCTGCTATGAGACTTGCTTTTGCTAAAACTCCCTCATCCTGGATTGAGGGAGCAAATGCTTACTGCATATCTCTAAAGCAACATCCTAAAATCTGTGCTAAACCTCCCAAGTATGGAGTGGAACCAGTTCAACCACTTTTCCCCTTGATCTGTAACATCCTTCTCTTTGAAGTAATTAGCAACATTCTTTCTTTTGTTATCTGTAAAAGGTAATCACCTACAGTGAACCCGTGCATAGTAAATGAGGACCATCCTCATGTAATGTACCCAGAGAAGCAATAAAAGCCTGTCCAGGCAGGGGTCTGGGGCCTCTCTCTCACTTAGAGAATGGCTGTGCAGTCCCTTTTTCTCCACAGGACTTCTGTAGTCCATGTGAATTTGTATGTTGCAGCCACCACACATGGATCCTGCTGGCCAGGGTCAGCATCACTATGGTTTTACTAAGATGTCACATTTTCTTTTAAGGTTTACCTTTCCTAAAAGAGTCTTTGTCCTAGACCCTTTGTTATAGTTAAACCGTACCCAGGCAGAGGGTGTTACTGTTGACTGTCTTTAGGATTTGACCCTCCAACTCTGGACTGTCTTCCCCTACACTCATTTCTATAATAGTCTGCCCTCTTCCCAAGAGCCTAGAGTAGGCTGGATAAAAACCTTTTTTATGTACCTCAAAGAACACCTTCGTTTTGTCTCAATCTAGATTTTAACAATAGAGATGTTAAGTAATTAGATTTAATATATGGGGAAGTTGAACTAAAAAAATTGCTGTTGGTTGGATATGGGGGTGAAGGAGAACTCTGAAGAATGGCTTACCACATTTCATCTTAATTATCTGTTTGCTTAACATCGCTCATACACCACAAATGACAGAAGAGTTGAGGAGCACTGGTATTCTCAGACATATTGCCAGTGCAGAGTTGGCATTGATCAAATATTTTCTAAAATTAAAAACTGAACCTTACAATGGTTCTATACCCTTTATAATTCCTACTTATAAGTGAAGAAATTGATCTTTAGAGAAGTTGTATATCTAGGAGATAGCATAATCTAGAAATTAAGAGTGTATTTCCTGGAATTATACAATCTGAATTTAAATACTTGTATTAACCACTATCAAGCTGTATGGACTTGGGAAAGTTACTTTAACATTCAATAACTTGACTTCCTTTTTCATAAAATGATAATATAAATAGGATGTTAGTATGATTATGAGATAATGCATGGGCACTATTAATATATGTCTGACCAGCAGAAAGCACTTAATAACCTTTAACTCTATTATAATTATTACTATTAGCAAAAGACCACAATTATAAAATTTGTTATCCAAAGTAGCTGGATTAGAAGCTATCCCACATTTGCACCCAGCCCTTTCTGCTTCTTCCACTATAATTACTACATTATAGTACACATAAAAAATATTCAGTTTCCAAATTTTATCATTCCCTTTCTCATTCTTTCTTTTTTTCTGCCCATGTTCTCCTTTAGACTCTTCAAGTACCTTGATTTTAACCTCACTGATCATTCACCAACTTGGAGTTTAATTACTTCTTTATGACATTATAGGTTTTTACTCCTCAGATTTATAAGATAGATATTGAACCAAGTATGAGTCTATGATGATTATTTTTGGGAATGTTTTATTAATATTAATAAATGACAGCTGCATTATCTTTTCTATGACCTTCAACTTGTTTTTAATCTATGTACTTAGCTCACTTCAAAATCAATTTGAATTGATTTAATAAGGAAGAAACTTGACATACATTTTGAAAGATTTTAAGTTCTATTTCATAATGTACATATTAACCTTGCTGAATTGCTCTCAAAGAGCTTTAGCCTGAGAATAAGATTTTAGGGAAAAAGTAGGAATATTAGTAAATATACATTATTTCACTTAGGATGGGGTTTTTTATATATCAGTTGAAAAAGATTTTCTCAATCCAGTGCACACGTTATTCAATGGAACTTCTGAAATCTGCATTAACATTTCTAGGCCACCAGGGTGTCAATCAGCAAATTACTATTTCAGCACACTAACTACTACTTTAATGGCCAGAAAAGACCATACATGGAAAAGAGGAATCATTTAGCACCTGTCTAAAGCAAAATTACACTTATAAAAAAAATTATTGAGACTTACTTAAATCAGTAGCAGTAAAAGTAGTGTTTTACAAACTTTACTATATAGAATGTTTTATTTAAATGAACATTCATTTAAAATAAACATTTTAATGAAATAAACATTTTCAGCGAGTACTTTAAATTTTACTTTAAGAATATGCCCAAAGGATAACCAACATGTTTCCTCAAATAACCTTCAAGTTAATTTGACCAGACAAATAAACAATAGGTCCTAATTATAAGCCTGAAATCAGGAAAAGGGAAACATTGTGTTCTGCAAGAAACTTATCAGAGATGCCAGAGAGAATTCAGAAGTGACTAACTACCTGAATAATAATGAAAATCAATGCAGTAAGCCATACATTGTCAAAGCAATTCTTCCAGAGCACTGCTAACATGCTATTTTAATGGAAACAAAGAACAAGTTAGGAAGGAGTTAGTGATTTCTTTCAAAGTGAACCAAAATCATAAATAGACAGCATTTAATATCATTGGAAGAGGGGGAGAAGGATATTGGCAATGAAAAGAAAGAAAACTAGAAATGTACATTTTAATTAGGGAACTCTTTGGAGTGTTTCTTAAGAAAGCTAATGCAACACAATTATTCTGGAAAGATAAACATTTGTTAAACAATTTAAAAGAGAGCATTTCAGATATCAAAGAATTACAAAGGTAGGTATGATTATATAGAAATGGAAGTAATACTACTTAAAAATAAAAGTTAGGCTATGTCATCAGGACAATGAACAAAGTTTCAATTTGGTATATGTAATTCAACCATATTAATTAAAAGTAAATCAATTGGATAATTTTCTTAGTTCAGGATAGAGATATATTATAAGACATATAAAACAGTTAATACTTGATATTATAAAATATTTTATGGCTAGCAAATGAATGTTTAACATTCCTGAAAATGAGTGAATTATCTTAATTACCAAAACCATTCACATGTAAAAAAGCAATGTATAGACTATAAATGCTATAAAATCTCATAAATCTGAAATAATTAGAGAAAAGAAATATATAAACAATAGCAAAGTATAATTTTACCAAAAATATATACATATTACTTTCAGGGGTTTGCTGTATTTCAAATGAGAGCATCAAACTATTATCTAATGGAAGGACTGAAGCATTTGTAACTAGTAAACATTTTGCCAATAGTTTTCTTGGAAAAATCTTTTATTTGCTCATCGAAGATTCCTCTAAGATCTTATTTACATAAGCATGTAAATATTTATTTAGCAACAAATAGAGAGTAATAAATATCAGCCCATCATGGTCCAATTCATGATACAGCAACAGAAAACAAACATATCTGTAACTTTTGTTCTATATCAGCTATTGAGCTAACAGCTTAACATATCTCTGCTAATCATCACAACAACAGTATGTGGTGACCTGTGCTTCTAAATACATGTAATGTGTACTGTCTGCACCTGTATGTTTCTTTCTTAATTATGAATATTTGGTTGAAATGAATTTTTTCACTAAATGTTTGATCAAGTTGTTATAATTATACTTCTTTTCATGTCAGTTACAATGGCTAATCACACTAAATATTTTATATTTTATGGGCATGAAGCATTTCCATAGGAAATAATATTGTCTAGGGTGCCATCTTATAAGTGGCCTGGAAAATGTGTGCGTGTGTATATATTTTCAATGTAGTGGGGTTATTATAATTTAAAATTTTATTTGGTATGCTTTTCTATATTTTCTACATCTCATATAATTAGTATTACTTTTTAAAATATTGTGATTCAAATTATAAATATATATTTCCTCTTCCTCCCCATTTCTGTCACAGAGCTCAAAATAATTTTGGAATTTCATTAGTGATGAGAGTGGTTAAGGTATCTTTTGTTATGTTAATAAGGTGAACTTAGGAAAACCTCTAAGGATGAGGCTGGTTGCCAGAGGAGCCAACTACCTGATTAGACGGTGTGAACTTTCAGTCCCAACCCCAACTAGAGACTGAATAAATCACCAATGGCCAGTGAATTCATCACTCATGCCTATGCAAAAAGCTTCTATAAATACCCAACAGGATGATGTTAAGAGAGCTTCCAGTTGGTGAGTGTGGGGAGGTGCTGGAGAGTGTCATGTCTGGAGAGGGCATGGAATCTCCCCACCCTTTCACCATATTTTGCCTTACGCATCTCTTCCATCTGGCTGTTCCTGAGTTATATCCTTTTATAACAAACCTGTAATCTAGTAGGGAAAATAATTCTCTGAGTTCGATGAGCTGCTCTAGCAATTTAATCAACCCAAGGGAGCTGGGGGTCCTGGTAGCCTCTGATATACAGCCAGTTGGTCAGAAGTACAGGAAATAATCTGGACTTGCAACTGGGGAGTAGTCTTGTAGAATTTAATCCTCTTAATTTGTGGAAGCTGATGCTATCTCTGGGTGTCATCAGGATTGAGTTCAATTATAGAACACCCAGTTATGGTGTCCAGAGCATTGCTTATTGTTGGTATGGGGGAAAGCCCACCCTCTTCCACACTTTGGAATTCGGCCCAGTAACCCAAAAGACTCTTATAATCATAAAGAAAAATCAATATTAAAGATTAATCTATAATATGACATAAATACCTAACAGCATGCATACCAGTCTGACAAAATGTAAACTTGAATGGAATGGTCATTTTGAGGAAAAGAGGCCTGATAATATATTTAAAAGGCAGTCTTTAGCCACTGCCAGCAGCATGTACAGTCCAAAATATATGTCTGTAGAACTACTGGACACTTAGGTTTTTATCATTAACCTAATGCATTAATGCAATCTTCTTCACTAAATACTCAACAAAAATTTTCCCTGCTGGAAAAACTTTCAAAAGTTCACTCCTCCTACAACCAAGTTCTCTTCAAGTAAGTTCTTCTTTTTAGAATTAGCCTTTGAGATAAAATTAAGTTCTGCTCTCCTATTTATCATTCTTCAACTGTTCTCACTTGTCCACATGTAAAAAATATGATTAGTTGTTAATAAAGTTCAAATAGTTTGCTATGCTAAGAGAAAATTTCAGCATCTGATTTAGAAGAACTGGGCTTTCTGAATGGACTGAAATGGCATAGCACTTAAACCCTGCGATTTTCAGCTTTCAAATCTTTTGCCTCTAAGTTAAAAAGAAAGTAAGATACTTTTGTGAAAGAATTCCAAACTAAAAATGAAAATGGAGGATATGAAATGGGAACTTTCACTTACACACCCACAGGAAAACAAAATGAAAGAACTAAGAGGCTGATTTCTCATAAATGCCCAGCTGACAAAAAAACTGGTAATACTAAAATTTTCTTAAGTGATGGAGAGTTTATCATGGGTTAACTCATATTAATCTTGGAAATTTTTGCTTATGGCTTCCAAAGATATGAACAAGAAATGACCAGTTCAAATTGATCTCACAAAATAAGCTGAATTGAGCTTTGTATGAACTGGAATAGTTTTGTCTCCTCAGAGCTTTCCAAAGTTGGTTGCCATTTGTTTTTTATTTTAACAGACTCTAATTGGACTCTCTTCTTTTTGCATTCCCTGCCCACAAGCACAGCATACCCCAAACTGTCAATGGATTTCTCTGTAATTTGCTACAATTTATATTTCATGAATTGCAATTCTCTACTATTCCTGAATTCACATTTTTGACAATTTTGAGCTTGCCTCCGTTTACCCTTTTATTTCATCTGACACTTTCAAAAGAACCCAGAAGAATCACTAAGCTCTAAATTATTACTGTCCCTCTATGTTCACACATCTACCTAATTGAATTTTTTCCTGTAGTTTCCTCTCATGGCTTCTGTCCAACCCTTTCTGGTTGAATCAATTTCTATTACTAAGTCTTCTCTTTACTCGGTAATGATCTGTTCTTGGTCCACCATTTTCATTATCCATTCTTAGAATGATCTATCATTCCAGTATTGGCTGTCTGGTCTCTTCATTTGTTCTCCTCTATACAAATTACCTGGGTTATTTTAAAATTAAATAAGACTAACAAATACTTTATAAAGTAATAACTTATAAAAACAAAAATGTTTTGTGATGTCTCATATACATAGATACACTATCATAAGCAATATGGGTGGGGGTACAATGCATACTTACTGATTTATTTGGGTGTTTATTATGTGAAGAAGTGTTTGCTATGATCATAAATAAGTAAATGTCAGAAGGTGCTTTATAGAATCCAACTAAGTGGTTCCAAATTCAGTTTTAGTATTAAGTAAAAACATTAAATAACAGTTAAAATAATAAATAATGAGAAAATGAACATCAACATCTACCAATTTATACAATATTTATAACTTAAAGGAACAAAATTAAAGTGGTAGATGTAGGCTACATCTAGGCAGAACACTGAAAAATTTCTGTGTTCCAGAAATAAAAATTTTACATTTAATAATTTAACATGTTACAAAGGAAATGTAGACCCATAATCATATATTAGAAGAAAACAAGTCCCTATTAAATTAGAGTTGGAAAGAAAAAAAGGCCTATTTGACTTCACATTTTTAAATTAATGCACATACGCCTTATTATTTGGATTCTCACTAACTTAATATTCACTAAGATGACTCAAATATTTTATTAAAAACTTACTATATGATTATAAAGCTGTCTATACTGAATTGGTTTGCACATGCCAGTGAAAAGTGCTTAAGTGATGCCTTTTCGGTAAGAGAAAATACAGTCAAGGCAGTTGCACGTCAGCTGTTTTCCCAAAGGGACCATGCTCTCCTGCGCCACGCTCCGACATCCGTTGTTTCACCCGCCCTTACCACGGTCACACATCACCGAATATCAGCAGGTAACTGCGGCCTTCACTTTCCTTCTCTTGCTACCATTTGGTCAAAAGTCACTTAAAAAAATCTGGTATTTACATGTTTCATTTTGCTAAGTGATTTCTGCATTCATCACATATTTTTAACGTTTTTTCTTTTATTGGCATCACAGTATATGTTCGCTGTAGAGTCAAAGAAACCTAATTCATGTATGAACACGTTTTCAAATCTGTCTTTATAAAAAGGTGTTTAAAACAACTCAGAGGATACTTTTTGATTTTCTAAAATAAACAATACTTAACTAATAGATAATATTCACTCACTTCCCTGCCAAATACCTGACAATTGTATTCATGTTAGTATTGTCCTTATTTAGCTCTTGCTTCTTTTGTGTGACTTTACAAATGTTTGAACATCGATTTATTTCTACCTCAATTTGTCTATAATAAACCCCTATTTTGTAACATAAGACTCTTAGTCAAATCACTGCCTACATCTTTCCCTGTTCTCAAAACTTTTCTATATTCTAATCTAGTCCTCATATTCTAAAAAAAAATTCTCTTTCACAGATTAGATGTCTCTGGCTCTACATGAATCCGTTTTTCTCTCCTTAAGATGACATCAATCATAGCAGAACTTTCCCGCATTGCTTGTCAGAGTTGAAACCACTGTTTCCTTAAAGATAAGTTTTGCTTTTCCTTGGTAGGTGTCTCATTTTGTTGGAGTAATTCTTTATATAATTTAGTACAGGATATAGAGGACAAACCTCAATTCCTTACATAGCTAAATCTATCTATCTATCCACCTATCATCTATGTATCTAACTATCATCTATCATCAATTTACATTATTATCATGATGAAGACAAAAATAAAGCTCCAGGTTAATTTTTTCCCACAAATTGGATTAAATTACCACATTGTTGTCTCTATACTGTATAGCTCCCAAAACCAAAAGAACATAAACTTTCTTTATTGCTTTTTGTTTCTCATTACCAGCTTTTAGATCTCCTTATTTATGATACTTCCAAGTTTTATAATAATGAATCTAAGTATGTAACTGTTTTTACTTTTGTGTGTGTGTGTGGGCATTTGGTAGACTCTTTCAATTTGAAGATTTATGCCTTCAGCTCTGAGAAAATTCTCTTTAGTATTTCTTTGTTTTATCTTGACCCAATTTTACTCTTCTACTTTCAGAGACTTTTGATAATCAGCTATTGAATCTTTCAGATTGGTCATGTATCTTCTCTTCTTTTTTTGTATTTTATCTTTGCACTTTTGAATTATTTTCCAAGGGATTCCTTCCATTTCTTTCCAGACCTTCTATTTTTAAAATATTTTAGCAACTATATAAAATTTTATAATATCTAAATGTTTTTATTTCTTTTTATCTTAATCTTCTTTCTGAAATGAGAACATCTTTTCCAGAGCTTTTTAAAATTAACTGCATATAGTAACATGATAACTATAAGATTTTGAACAACACAGTTCAAGAATTCAAGTTAAATCTTATATTTACTAAGGAGATATGGTATGAACCATTCAGCTTCAAGAGTAAAGACAGATCGAAATTTCAGAGATAAAGATGGAGTGGGAAAAAGTTGCTATGGTCTTAGTAGATTATTTGAATTTGTAGGCAGGCAACTTTGTTGCTAAAATAACTATATTATAGGTCTAAAGTAAGTGAAATTCCAAAATGATAAATAAAAGTCTACATTATTACAACTTTTTTCTTTTAGTTAAGGTACAGTTATCAAACTGAATTCTGCAAGAATCTGTGGTTTTTCATTGTCTGAGCATACAAGACAGGCTTTTGTTGTTAATGGTTCTGTAGGACGTGATTTCCTGCCACAATCTGCGTTTCAATCTTTCGGCCTTTGTTGCTTTTCTTACAGTTTATATAGTAAGCTTTCAGGTAAGGTAGTTTCCTATTGACAAAAGAAAAGGGAAAAAATATACAAGGAGAAGGAAAAGAAAGAAAAGATGAAGCAGGAGACAGAAGAGTAAAAACTCTGCTACTTAATATAGTAGTCAAAAAACATTAGGTTAGAACTTTGAATGGCTTCTTTTTTTGGACTACAGAATTATTTGTATTTGATTCTCTTTTCTTTTTTTAAAAATATGTTTCATACTTTTCCTGAGATGACATTTTTATCATTATATATAGCTAAAAATGTGAAGATCAGCATAGAAAGCCAATATCCTACTCATTCCCTGATGCCCCCTACCAACCTAGTATGTATCTCTCAACTTTTTCCATACTTATTCAAACATGAACAAATGTACAGACTTTAAAAGAACCCTGAAGTAAACTATTAATAAATTATTGTTTTATTAAGACTTTTGCTTTTCTGGCCCCATGCTCCAATCTGAAAGGGATGATCAAGCTCTTTCCAAAGTCACTGTTAACATGCTGGAACTTCATTTTATAAACAGAGGCACTTGGCCAACGAGGAAGCTAATTTTCACCTATGGATCCTTAGTGCCTAATTGAGATGAATGCTTGGAGATTTGATTGAAAATTAATTACTTTTACAATTTTATGTTTAGAATTCTTTGTTGAGAAGATGTATTTCTTGTGTTCACTGTCTTATTATCTCAATTGTCAAAATGTTGTAAAAACCTAAAGTAGGTTTCTATTCATTCTAAATATTGAAAATGTCTCCTAAGGAGATTCTTTCATTTTGGATATATCTATTATTTATAAACAGTTCGACCTTTTTCTTCTTGAATATTGTAAATACCAGATATTGTAGAAAGCACAAAATGTATCCTGGTCTATGTTTTTGAAAGCTGTCACTATGGATATTGTTGGTAATTCAATTTTTATAATATAGTATATTCCCGCAATGTTCCCATATGCTCCCATGTGCTCCTGACTCATATTTTGTTGTCATATCCATGCCAGAGGGCATAAAATTCTAGTGTACTTTTTAAACCAATTATGTGACCTATTGTTTTCCATGGCATTAATGAAAATGGGGACAAAAGAAAGGGGTTTCTTTAGCACAAGAAGAAGTTTGGGCCTATTTCTGGTCAGTAGCAATGAAGTTGGAGAGTTTGGATCACAATAACTCACAAGTACATTCCTTTTCATTCCTCCTCTCTCTCTCCCTCCCTCTCTCACACACACATACACACATACACACCTATTATACATACACACAAAAACATGCAAAATCCAACTTATCCTGTTCCACAAGTTTTCCCATTTCAGAGTGATCAACATGTACATTCTAAAACTTACCTCTCTGCATTTTCTTTCGTTCTATGTACCAGATACTACAGAGCTTGAATCCAACTTCATTGTTATGGCCTAATAGACAGAATTGATTTTAGGTGAAAATTTCTTAACTTCAAGGATTCAGACTCGATAGTAAAGAATACCCTATTCAGATGTCCTTCAAGAGCCTTTCTAAAATTATTTTGAATTAAGATATATCTATGTATATCTAAAGAATATATAATGGCTTTATCAATGTGTATCTCAGGATAGATTTAGATAAAGACTGATAATTACTGTGAGGATATATGTAAATATTTTCCTAAAAACTTTTTGTTTCAAACAAATGGAACTTTTGACTTTTAGGCTGAATGGCTAGTTTTATTTTCCATTTTCAGTTTCTTGACTTGACAATGTATATTAATGATGTTTTTCTGTCTCATCAGGCCTCAGAGGAAATGTAGGTAATGATTCGCAGCCTTTAATGTTGATTCATGATAGGTGCATATATTGAGTAAGAGTTTTTCCCCCAGCTCATCTTTGCTCTAAAGTTTAATATTGTAATTTAATAAAAATGACTTTGCAGCTGTGAAAGCTGTCCCAGTAAAGAAATATATGTATTTCAAAGCTGGTTCAGGTTCAAAGTTAAAACAAGAATTTTTTTTTTCTTATTGCCATGTCCGTCTTTCCCTACCAAGGGAAATCACCTCTTCAAAGGAAAAGACAGTAAATCTCTAAATCTCCATATTTACTCAAGTCTCAAGACTCTGCAGGGCAAAAGCTGCCAAGTCTATAGATTTACAATGTTTTATGTTTTATGATAATGATTTCCTCCAAGGGCTCATGGAGATGAAAAGATAAATTAATTTATCCACTTCCAACCACTAGTGAAAGTTTAGTCCCCATTCCAAAAGCTGCCTTTAGAGCAGCTTCTGCACTATATAATTCATCAGCAGTGATTAAAATTTAAGACCCTCTGGATATGACCATCTTGCACTGGGCCTATCAAGTGGAAAGAACTATAAAAAAGAAGTTGAGGTTAGAGCTGAAGAGGGCATTGTGACATTTTTTCTGACCTAGTGATACTGCTACTACTGTTAATGGTAATAATAACCAGTTACCTGCCACTAACTCCGTGCTAGGCACTTTTTGTATGAAATTCTCATTTCATTCCTCCCAACATCCCAATGAAGGAAATTCTAAAAACCATAAGGATCAGAGAGGTTAATTTTATAAGCAACAGGAAGATATGAACCCAGATGAGACTGATTCCATGCCCTTAAGAAACTTGGCCTCTAATTTGTGTTATGCTAGAGATTATAGCTACTGAGTTTTGTTTTGTTTTTCTATGTAAAGATAATCCTTGAAAACTTTTATGTATTTTCCTGCTTTCATTATTAAAGTTTTGCCTATTTTTCTTAAATGAGTACATTGGTGAGTTCCCTTCATAGCCAACTCAACATGCTCTGTCTTTATTTTTAGCTTATTTTCTATTTATATCTTTATTGCTTTTTAATATCATAAGAAAGTCATATGATTCACTTGACTGGGAGCATGTAGTGATCAACAGACCAATATGTATTTTCCATAACATCACAGCAGCTTCACACCTCCCATTTTCCATTTTACCATTCGAACCACACAGACCTGCCTTCTGTTGTTACTAGAAGCTTCACTCCCACTAAGCACTGTCTTCTACTGCCTTGATCATCACTGGAAAACTGTGTCACAAATTACAGAAATTAGGAATACTTTAAATTTGGGGGCTTCAAGTTTTGAATCAAATGCCTGGAAAATGGTGTTATTCAAACATTCAGTACAATGCCTTAAGAGGCATTTTGAACCCAAAGTATAGTTGCATAAACAATGGTTATTAAGTAGCTGTCATTACTGAAAAATAATATATGGAAAGCATCTTAAGATTCATACACATCTATGCTAGTGGAAGAACCATGAACTATTTATGAGAAAAAAGGGAAGAGATGATATTGGAACATGCTACTAATGAATGCCACATAAAAAATATTGGCCATTTGTAGAGAATCAGGATTAAAGCTTTTACTATTCTATGACCAAGAGAATCATAATGAGCAAAAGTAATGTGTGTCAACTTGCCAAACCTGTTTCCTGGCTGAACCCTACAATTCTTTAAACTTTAAAAAGTAAAATAGAATAAAAGAATTATATAAATTAGAACATTTCATGTCTCTAGAGGTGAAGACTAAGCTTCTTCTTTGGAACTAAAAGATTTTCTTTAAAATAATTCATCAATGCGAACTTTAGTTATACAAGTTTAAATGATTTTTTGAAAGCTATAAAATAAACTTTAATTTTAATGTTGTCAGGTATTATATTTTATTAAAAAATTGCTGTGTGGAAAAGAGATTAAATTCTGTCTTAAAGCTAATTACTATTTTGGTTAAGATGTGTGTTGGTTTTTATTTAGTTTTGGAGTGGGAGTGTTGATGAAGAAAAGTATGGAGATGGTTCTTAGTTGAATTATTTTCCATTCCAATGGATCATTACTTTTGTTGGAGTTTTAGATATTGTTTCCAGTACCCAAAGTTTTTCTTACCAGATGCATGGAGATTCACAAAGCAAGAACTACTGCTTCAAGGCTCAACTGACCACCTGTGGCCTGAACCTGTGGAGTGAGTAATTTTCCAAACTTAGGTCAAGACTCTAATGCTGCTTTGGAAATACTAGAAGGCCTGGCATGTGCACTGGTGATCTCACAAAAAAATATTCTTAGCAGTAATCAAGATAGATACACTTCCTACAGTTCTCTAGCACAAAGGAGATCCAGAGCATGAATTGCAAGAAAATAGAGGGAGGGCAAAGACTATAGTTCTGATAACACATAGGACACCTATTAGAAGATACCGAGAAATAACTGTTTTTGACATTATCAATCAAGGAGATGTATTAGAATCCTTGCACAGGAAGACAAAAACTATATATAAACCTAAAAATTCTAAAGTGAAAGGCAAAACCTATCCTACAGATGCAAAAGAAAAGCACCTAAATTAGACAATTTAAGAGGACTGACATCTTTGTATTTTCCATTCTGGTAGGAGAGAATAAGAGAAGTTTATAGAGAAACCATTTTGTTGTTATAAGTACTGTTTGCATTTAAGGGTTAATGATGTGACTTGAAAGTTTTGTGGGGCTTTCTAGATCATTTTCTATACTAGGAAATCCAGATTGTCAAGGAATATGTGTGTGTGTGTATGTGTGTGTGCAGACATACACACACACAGAGATCACCATGTGCCTTCCTGGGGCTGTCCTTTACTTTGGGTATTCAAGAAATAGTTAAGATTGAGCAATTAATTAAAATCTCATCATATATTACTAGCCAGCTTTTAATGTTTCAACATCTAACCATTCCTTGGAGGTGTTTTGTTTTTTGTCCTACTCTTATATTTTATAATTTATTATAAGCTGCTATGCCTTTCATATCCTACTATCTATATTCTTAAATAAATTATGAGAAAATATTTGGTTAGACTGTGGAGATATCATAAATCTACAACAGAATTCTACTGTACTTTTGTTCTTTTAACCAACTACAAATGAAGAGAAACATTTCCCAGGCCCAGTTTCCAGTCCTGAAATTTGCATTTAGCTGTCATGTTCCTCAGTATCCTTTTGATGGATTCAGATCCTTAGTCTTTCTTTGTTTTTTACCTTTACTTTTGAAGAGTTATTTTGAAGAGGCCAGCTATTTTACAGAATGATCCTTAATTTGGGCTTACCTCAAGTTGACCCATGACTTGGTTTAAGTTATTAATTTTGGGTGAGAGTGTCATAAAAGTGATACTGTGTCTATATTAATGTATCATAGTAGGAAGCTAATATTATGTTAATTTTACCTGTTAGTGGAGTTATTAATTTTGATGGTTTTCATTCTATACTCTCACACATTTGTAGTAAAAACTACTTTTATATAGCTTGACCATACAAGAACCTTTTAAAAATATTCTGTTACAAAATAAGAAGTATGTAGAAAGCACATCTGCAACATACTTAAATACAATGGTAGTTATAAAGAAAATTGCTGTGTACCCTTTTCTTCACAAAAAAACATTTTTATGAGATGCCAATTGAAAGACAAACTACAGTTATTCGCACATGGGTATTTGGTAGATGTTGTCTAACAAACAAATGAATTAAAGATGTGAATTCAAGAAAAGAATAATAGATAATATTTGTTACCAAAGATAATATTCAACCTTTCAAATGAAAATTGGAATTTTGGAAAACTTGTTTCTGCCACCTTGAGCTTGAGAGCTCTGCAATCATTAAATTCTTTTTTTAAGTGAGACTATTAGTAATATTAATAATATTAATTTTTGTTATTTTATAATGAAATGAATCATAATTAAAAATATCTGTGTAATTCAGCAAACCTATATTTTCCAAATGACCAAAGCATAATATGACAAATTCATGCATAAATAAAATATGCATTAAAAATTCAAGGTAGGCCAATGGAATTTTATATAGCAAGTGAATAAAAACTTCATCATATGCTTTTAAATTCCACATTGTGGATGACCTTTAAAAACTACCATTGTTGAATTTTGATATACTACCAAATAATACCCACCATTATCTGAAATAGCAATTAAAATACTCTTTCTTTTCTAACTACATATCTATGTTAGTGAGCCTGGATTTTTTTATACATTTAAAACAAAACAACATATCATATTAGTTTAAATGCAGAAGCAGATTAGAGAACCTGGCCAAGGAGTATCTAAGCCAGGAAGAGCTGGAGAGGAGGGATTCTCTTCAAATCTGAGACCTAAAGGAGAATAGATCTATATAGTCAATGGTTTTGGAGATAGGAAAATGGAGCAATCGGACACAAGAAGACTTATCGATTCTATCCTTTCAGTACAAGCTCTTTCTATCAAACCTTTTTCTCTTTCATTTTTATCAAGTTTGAAGCTTGTGTCATACTGGGAATTTTCTCAACAGGCAAAATAAACATTTTAAGAAGAAGAGTTCATCCTTAACCTCTACCCTCTCCATAATATAAGTAAAACTTATCTTGGAATTCTCTGTAACAGGCCATGAAAATCCAAATTTTATGTGCTTCTAAAATACAATTTTTATTTCAATATTATAATTACTTGCTACATTGTTATAATTATCTATATACTTTCTTTTTAACTCTATGCTGTTATATAAGTGCACAGCAATGAGAATTTGCAAGAAATATTGAACATATACAAAATATGCAAGAAAAATTTCAATATGTTTAGTGGATCTGCTTGTTTTTTTGAAATTAGAATCAATATCTATTGGGTGCTTCCAAACTCTGAAATGGGCATTTTTTTAGAAACACAAATGTGGGGAAAAATAACAATTGCAATCCCTCCTGCTCCCCAGAAAATAAAGTTTCTGCCACATCATGTTGTAGAAGAACTGATGTCACCCAATAGAAAAAGAAGCCGAAAGTACTTGTCATTTTTTTAACTATAGTCTTCTGGCTATAACAGTCTCTGGAAGGGAAAAAAATCTTATTATACTTTTAAAATACCATTCTCAATTTATTTCTGTTTAATGACATTTATATGGGGAAAAAGTATTCAACAAAGAAAAACAAGCAAGGAAAAACTCAGGAAATAAAAAATTAAAGCAAACATTTCAAAGATATTGTAAAATCATATATTTTCTCAAGATGTTCTTGTTGATGCTTGCTTCTATTAAGGAAACCAACAAAAAGTGGAAGGGGGAGAATTAGATTAGACAACTGGGTAATAACCATAAGAGCATCCTTTTTAACAAATCCAACTGCTGTTTATCTTGGAATCTAAAACAATATAATGGAATGTTTTTGTCCATAAAAGTCACTCAAGATCCAAAGTTATAAATGTCAACAATTTGCATAAAAGCTCAACTTTAAAGATTTAGTACTGTGTACAAATGAAGACAAAAATAAGCACAAACATAAGAGCTGCATTTTAATATAGGTATCCATTATCTAATGTTTATGTAATGGAAGTCAAATGACTTCATTATTATCTGTGCTATTATACTGAATACCAAATGAACTCATCATACAGGCATGCTTGCTTTACAAATTATCATAGCCCCATCAATAACAGGGGAAACATATATATGCAAACTTCTTTAGATGACTAATTTGATTTTTGTGTTAGCTGCTAATGTATTATTAATCAACAGTTCATTATACTTTTAGATAACCTTAGTTTATTTGTGCTTTATTTGTACACAACTCATTTTTGTAATTTCTTGCTCTATAAAACTTTATACCTATTTAAGCAATATCATCCTTAGGTAATGAATACATATATGCAAAAAATCAGATGGAAGAATATAGAGTCTGTTAAAATTATTTGCTTATATCCAAGTCTTAATAAGTGAAATCATTTTGGCATAAAGTTGTTTTTCCTATTAACTTGCTATTTTCAATACAAAATGATTGAGCTCTGGCTTAGACTATACATTCATATCAACACATCTCCTTGAATATATTCAGTTTATATTTTCAATTTTTATTGTTCTAAATTGGTTTCATGGATGAAAATTTAATTTGCTCGGTACATGAATTGTTTTGATTTGCTAGGCAATACCCCAAATGAAATACTTAAAAGCAGATTTAGGTGAGATGATAGCTGAAAAAAATATCAATAGTGAGTCAAACATTGTGAAGTTATTTTAAAAAATCATAGAATAAAAACAGACACATTTTTATAAATAAGTGAATGAAAGATGATGCTTATGAGAAGGAGTATGTTTGTTATGAGGAAATCTAGAATTCAAAAAACCTGGTACTATTATGGAAAGGCCAACTATTAGTAAAGGAAATTGACAATGGTTTATGATTTTTCAATGAGGCAATTAGAGATATTCATTAGAATTCCATATTTGTGTGCAAAAATATTCATTTAAAGTCTCTAACCAATACTGAATTTGCTTGGGTATTGTTTTCATGTAATATAAACCCTTAAGTCTTTCTAATAACATGATGGATTAAATAACATGATGGTTAAACATGTATGACTATTCTTCTTACACAGCATTAAGTGACTTACATTGCATCAAAAGACACATGAAATATGAGTTAAATGTACTTTCACAGGAAACTACAGGGTGGAGTCTAATGCATACCTCTTATGAAAACATTTCAGTAGATACTAGCTAATGTTTATTAAATACTTGATAAAAGTAGATACTATGTTAAGTTCTTTATTTGTATTTAATTATTTAATGCTTATTACAGCCCTGAGGTTGGAGCTCTAATCTCCATTTTATAGGTAAGGAAACCACAGCCTGGAAAAGTCACTGGTCCAAGAGCACATGGCTGAAAAGGAGCAAGAGATTCAAACCCAGACAGTAGATTCCAGCACTTAAATCCTTTACCATTGTTTTTTAATAGATTTTTTTAAAATTCACCAATAAATAGAGTCAAAATTAATACCAAATAATTTATAATCTTTTGATTTCTAAAGGATCTATTATGAAGAGATCTGATGACCTGAAAATTTATAAAATATATGTATATACATTAATTTTAATTACCCTCTTGATACAGGAAAACAGACACATCCTTAATTAACTACAAAAGAAGAAATATTGATCCCTACTTTATTTAAGTATAAGAAAAAATTAAGACTTACTAAAATTTCTTCCTTATATTCCTAACTTACAGGTAGTAGTTGTCCATTCATATAATGTTTATATTATTAAATATTTTTCTATAGGTATTACAAACTATATTTGTTTCTCTAGAAAATTTTATTTCTTTAAGGAAGATAAGTAGAATATTGGATAGTATTTTTTATTAAATTCAATGTTGAAACTATATCTTGCTACAAGCTAGTGAGCCATTCACTATTCTAAACATTTTCTTGCATATAATGTACTTTTATGGGAATGGTTCTGGCAAGACTGTGAATGTAACAGATGTTTCAAAAGTTCAGTTAAAATAATCCCAACATTTAGTAGTATATTCAGGAAAAAATTCTTGCAATTTTTACATCTTTTGTAACTACAAAGGATTAGAATAAATTCAATGGCTGGCAATGAATCTTTTCAATTTTTAATGGCCTCTCTGTTCTCAAATATAGCCTTAACAGAGATAAACATATTTCAATTAGAAGCAAGTTGATTTCCCTGTGGTTAGGCCTTAGTCATTGTAAATTTCTGCCTAATATTCTAAAGTCAAGAAAAGTTTTTTTTTTTCTTCTCCTGCTGGAAGATAGACTTACATATACTTCACTCATGGAATTTAATTTCATGTATGGATTATTCATACAAAATAATAAATAGTTGCATTGTTGAATTTAGAACAAACAAAACAAATCTAAAATATAAAAATCTACATTCTAACAAGTTTACCGCTATACCCCACCTAATTGTTGGAAACAAGGATGTCTACAGATTGTTTTGACAGTCTTGGATGCCAGCAGATGGTGCTCTTACAGAGCCAAATAGACAAAACACTCACCACAAACTTGAAAAAAAGTGTAGTTACTATTTGGACTATAGAAGTCATTATCTTTCACATACATATTCAGAGAATCCCATGATGTCCAATAATCCATAGTGAAGTTATAGCTCAGGGTCTGAAAATTTTTGACCTAATACATTTTTAAAACTTTATTGAAAATATATTTGAAAATCAAAATATCAAATATTGAATACAAAATTACATTTAAATTTGCAGGACTCTTGAAATCCTCATATATAGAGATTTTTTAGATAGCTATATTAACAGTAAGGGCTTAAAATGTTCAATATTATCATTAAATAATATTATTGCTAAACTTTGTATTATCTAATATGTGTAGAAAAATTTACTGCAATGTTAAACTTACTATGTACCAACTAGAAACATATATGTGCATACATTTAAATGAGCATTCATATTTATAATATAAATAAAATTTTTTATTAATGGATTATTTTAGTTTAAGTGAGTTCTTCTTCCACATACCCCATATGCAGTGCTCCCTATTTATTAGCAACTTCATGCTCAGATGAAAAAGTAAGATTCTGGAAATGCAGGGTAAGAGATGGAGAATCTGCCACATCAAATAATGGAAAAATGGATCCTGAATACATTGGAGAGGAATGGCCATTACTTATTGAAGATTGACTTTAGAGCAATAGTAATCTAACTGTACCTGGTAGGCCTGTAGAAGTTAGCTGTGCACACACAAGTAAAAATAACATTTATAATATATACACATATATTATACATTTATAATATACACATTTATGGCAAATAACACAATTAAAATATTGTCTTTCTGTGTTCATCCAAACCATTGTTTAATGACAACAGGAAACTCAAAATGTATCTATCTAAAATAATGATATAAACTTCAGGAAAGCATAAATTACTGAAAGAATAGGAATCTTTTGATTATTATTATAATTTTTATAAGTTTTTTTATCCTCACCCGAGATCATGTTTACTGACGTTAGTGAGAGGGAAAGGGAGAGACAGAGAGAGGGAGAGAAACACAGACGTGAGAGAGACATCAATCAGTTGCCTTCCGCACACACCCTGACTGGAATCAAACCCACAGTCTTTTGAACCTTTCAGTTTATGAGATGATGCTCCAACTGAGCCACACTAGCCAGGGAAAAATCCTTTGATTATTTAAAAACACAAAGCACATAAAAATATAACAGCCCAAACATATGTTAGTCACCTCTATTTAGAGATCCAGGATGAGTGTCACTATATTTTCCTTCAAAGCCAACCTTACTGCTAGTACTTTCCCCATGAAGTTTCAAAATTAGTACATATTATCTATTTTTCCTTCACTCATTTCATGGATTTTTCCCTCGGGCAATTTAGAGTTTTGGACAAAACCTTAAATTTATAAAACAGTAAGGATGGAGGGCAATCCTTAACAACTACCTGTTTTAAACCCTGCCTCATTCACATAATTGTGAGATCTTGGATAATTAATTATTTGGGGAAGGTATTATCTAGGACAATGCACTATATTATAATACATTAAATCTCTCCATGCCTTAGAGTTCTCCTCTATTAGACATGATGATTAAATAGTACCTGTACTGGACCAGCCCGATGCCTATGAACTTGAACTATGTCACATGTGCTACTTAAAATTAAGGGTAAAGCATCTTGGGTGGTTTTAAACTAGGTGAGTGTACTCTTTTTGTTGTGAATGCAGTCCTCCTGGACAGGATTTTTCACCTGGGCTCCAGAGTGGGGCCTGTAGATTTGTGAAGCGCAGGGTTGGAGAGAACTAAGTGCTTGTTATCAAACATTACCCAAGACTTGATGAGGAGATCTTGGGATTATTTGAATATGAGTTGCAATGTTTAGAGAAGTTCTATGAGTGGAGTTGTGTTTAAGATGAGTCTCTTTAGTTTTTTAGAAACACTTTTTCTCATCAATAAATGTTTATTGTAGAACAAAATAAATAGTACCTGTATTATAACGTAATTGTTTTTATTTTCGCTTGAGGATTTAAACAAATGAGTATATATGTACATGTGTGTATGTATCTTGAACAGTGTTTCGTGTATGATATGTGTTTTTTTAAATATATTTAATTGATTATGCTATTACAGTTGTCCTATTATCCCCCCTTCATTCCCCTCCACCCTGAACACCCTCTCCCACCCACATTCCCCCCCTTTAGCTCACGTCCATGTGTCATAAGTTCTTTAGCTTCTAAATTTCCCCTTCTATTCTTGTCCTCCCCATCTATTTTCTATCTACCTTCATTGCTACTTATTCTTCATATCTTTCCCCCACTCTCCTCCTCCCACTCCCCTTTTGCTAACCCTCCATGTGATCTCCATTTCTGTGGTTCTGTTCCTGTTCTAGTTGTTTGCTTAGTTTCTTCTTGTTTTTGTTTC